>CM075942.1:66403668-67015689 GCA_038030265.1 Corythucha ciliata | reverse complement strand
CGAAAAATGGTCATATATTCGTCTTATTGAAGAAAACATGTTTTCTTGGAATCATCAACTTTCCAGGGAAAGAAACTCAACATGTAGGCTTATAATTAATCCGCAACAAGCGCTGTGGTAGCCCTGCTCGTCCGCAATACGAATAGTCATTTCAATTTAGAGCGTTTATTCATAGCTCGCACGTAATTACGAAATCACTGTATACCGCATGATGTCACGACTATTCTTATAGGGTCCAACTTCTCAGGAAAAAGCATAGGAGAAAAAAAAGAAATGGAGAATGATGATGTCAACCCAAGTTATTAACAATGAGATAAGGAGTACAAATTTTACCTTTAAAAAAATGTATTTTTAGGAAGAAGAAAGCCCTCAAAGCCACTTCCCCCCTGTACACGTCTTTTCCCACTCTTTGTCACTTAACCCATCAGTGTGCAGATGTGGAGGAGGGAAATCCCCTCTTTATAAATACTTTTTTTTCCTCAAGAAGAGTGATTGCCACTTTTTCTTTTCAAAGCACCCTCTCTCTTGTGTCCCCTCCACAACCCTTTCACTACGGGTACATTCAATCTCCTACCCCAACCCCCAACTTCACGATCTTATTTAAGCGAGAGAGAGAGAGAGAGAGTGAGTGAGTGAGGCATTTTCTTCAAGAGAATTTAACCTCTTTGCCATCTTTATCGTCACATTAACCGACACGTCTCTGCAGTATGAATTTAAGCACCGAAACCCCGTAAATTGTCAGACGTTGATATTTTGTATTGCTGTCAAAACACGCTAAAACTGATGGCTTTAAAACGGCTAATTTTACCTTAGGCATGGCGCAGACCCAAGCGAAACTTTAACCTCCTCGCCCGCCCCCTCATCGCTGTTTTTTTTTTTTTTTTTTTTATCAAAAATACAACTTGCGCTCTATGAGTGTTAGGCGTGTATCCATACCGGTCACAGACACTATGACCCTTCTTGGAAACAAAAAGTCACTTCCGTAAAGACATCTAATTCACGGGTCAAATGTGGCCGTTTTACATCCAAAATTGAGAAAAAAACATTTTGCTGTTCTTGGAGTAAGTCCGCAGCAAAAAATTATGAAAAGAATTGATGGGTGTATGTGAAACAAACGGTGCACGGCTTAAATTTAGTAGAATCGCTAATTCACGGGTGCAATTGAAAAAAAAAAAAAAAACGCTTATTCGCTGCTTTAAAATTAGGAGCAGAGACAAATTCGTTCCTGAAATTGGGGAAAACGCTAAATCACGGCTAAAATGGAGAAAAAGTGGTAATTTTGTAAAAGTGGTAAACCAGTGGCTATTATCCCGATGTTTTCGAAGGTCCTTGAGGCGTTATTGTTTAAACGACTTTTATCATTTTTGGATAGCACGGATTTTTTTAGCGCGAGACAATTTGGCTTCAAGAAGGGAAAATCCACTATATCCTGTATAACCGCCCTTTTGGAGGACTGCGTGTTGGTGTGTTGCTATGTTACAAAAAAAGACTACTACACAAATAGGTAGGTTATCGAAGCGGGTGTATCAAATACAATCTCACTGCTCGTATGCCGATTATTTTACTTTAATTTATTTTATTATTTGCATAAAAACACTGCGTATTTCCGGCCTTCGAAAATTCTGGGTGTTCAGGAGTTGTCCTATGTGATTTATCCAAAGCATTCGACACTCTTTCGCATGAAATGCTGGTTTATAGACTTGAGGAGGCCGGAATTCGTGGAGTGGGAAAGGAACTGCTACGGAGTTACCTATCAGGAAGAACTCAGTTGGTCTCGGTGGGCGGACAGCGGTCCTCCTTGCATTCACTGGATCATGGAGTACCACAGGGATCTATTTTGGGGCCCCTCTTGTTTTTGCTATATGTTAATTGCCTGCCACAACTTAATGGAACAATTTATCAGTTTGCCGACGACACGGCGCTGGCGGTCTCCGAGTCGGATGCAACCAGAGTTCTTGAACCCCTAAAAACTGCGAAACGTGAACTTTATGATTGGTTTAGCGCGAATCGCTTGGTAGCAAACTTGGCAAAGAAGGAAACCTTTTTTTTTTCAAATACCTCAAACGAAAAGCGAAGCGCGAAATACCTAGGTATCATCCTGGACGAGGGTCTCACTTGGTCCCCTCACGTGGACTTGGTCTGCAGGAAACTTGCAAGCGCAACTTATGCAATCGGAAGATTAGTTCGAGTAGTTTCGATCACGGTGGTCAGGAAAGCGTACTTCGCGCTCTTCCAGTCCGTCTTCATGTACGGAGTCATCATCTGGGGTGGCGCGGCGCACCTTCAGCAGAAAACGTTTTTACCAAGCAGAAGAGGGTTATCCGCATTATTTTCAAACTGGACAGAACTACAAGTTGCAAATTGTTTTTTCGCCTCCTCGGGGTTTTGACTTTCCCATCTGCATTCATTCTCGAGTGCTTGGTGCATGTGCATGGGAGAAGTGGTGAGCTTCCTTGTTCAGGAACCCATGAGTATGCCACCCGGTTCTGCAAAAGACTGAGACTGCCTTCAGTGACCAGGGAGAAGGTTCGACGAGGACATCAGTATTTGCCTATAAAGCTCTATAACAAGTTGCCGCAGGAGTTTCGACTGTTGCCCATGAAAAGTTTTAAAAGAAAGGTTAAGAGTTGGCTAGTTAATAAAGCTTACTATTCTGTTGAAGAATACTTGGAGTGTACAAATTGATAAGAATGTACTTATGAGACGAAACCATGCATCTTTGATGCCCTGTGGTGAATGAAGTAAAAAATAAAAATAAATAAAATAAAAATTTGCGGTTAAAACTGAGAAAACACCCATTCGCAGTTTCTGGAGGAAAGTAAGTGGCTAATTGAAGGGCGAAACGCTAATTTATGGCTAAAAGTACGGTAATCGCTTATTCACGCAGTTAAAATTGAGAGATCGCCAATTCGTGGTTTCGAATGCAACTTCTATGGCTGAAATTAGGAAAAAGCGCTAAATGAGAAAAAATCGCTATTTACCGGTTAAAATGAGAGAAAGCGTTAATGCGCGACTCAAATTGAGAAAACTCCAATTCACCGTTTTTGGGGGCAACTTAAATTTGTGGCTAAAATTGAGAAAATACGCACCTTTAGAGTCTCTATAATAAATGCGTGTTGTTGGTCACTCATTTTGGCAATTGTCAGAGCGGCCTGGGCAAGTTCCGCGAGCTGGGACCTCCGGGCTTCTTCCTTGACTGTGGGCATGGTCTGGCATCTGCCGAAACCCAGCGTGGTACGCACCATCCCCGCGGGCATCAAAATGTTACGCTACGCCTCTGATTTCGGCCTGCTTTTGTCATGTTTGTCCAGCAGTTACTCTGGAATTATGCACACATGTAGACATAAAACCGGTTTCCATTCAACCGTAAGAACATGCGTGGTCCTGAAATTTCATTTGACAGGTATTTTGGAGCTGAATACGAATATGTGAGTCGGTCGGCGTCTGCCAGCGGCGTTTCGATTACCCTTAGCGGTAAATCTCCGAATTCGAGACATGAATCTGACCTTAAAACATATTCATGAAAATGGTCTCATTCCATAGTTTTTTGGGGCTGAATACACCAGCCATGTAGCTTCGAAAACTTGATTTGCTGCCGAGGGCAAACGCCCCTGGCAGTCGCCGACCGACGAGACGCTCATATTCGTATTCAGCTCCATAATACCCGTCAAATGAGACAAGTCGAATGGACAAGTTCATCCGCTTTATTCATATCCCAAATTTAGGGAATTTGACTGCCCACTGAGGGCAAACGCCCCGGGCAGACGCTCATATCCGTATTTAGCTCCAAAACCGTACCGAATGAGTCAAACTACAAGTTTATGTTCATCCGGCTAACTAATATCCCAAGTTTATTGGACTTTGACTGCCCGCTTATGAGGGCAAATGCCCCGTGCAAACAAAATAAAACCTACTGAGTGAGTCAAGTAACAAGTAAGGAGAGATCCTGACAGCTTAAAGTCCAAAATACCGATCACCAGTGTATCGCGCAGTAATTCATCAGTTAAAACGCCATAATTGCACGTTTAAATTAAACTTTGAAGGGCTATAATGAATTCTTCTACGGGTTCTCCCTCCATTTGAACTCTCTTATTGAAACGAGCTCGTTCAAAAATTACATTTCTTCCAGTGGCGACATTGGGGGAGCAAGAAACTGAGCAGTTCAGATTTACCCCCCCCCCCTCCGCACCCTATGGAAAATACCGTTTTGCGAATCAATTATGTCTACATGTGCAAAAATACAATTCTTGAGGCAAACATTCTAAATTCATCACCAAATTTACCGCCTCTTCATGAAATTCTCTTGTTTCTGGGTTAATTTTCCTGGGTAATTTGAGTCCTAAGACACAGTTTTACTAGATATAAATGACGTGTTATAAGCTAAATCGGCTACATCGGCCGTAAAATGGCGTATTCACACTATTCAGTGCAGAAAATTAGTGTGAAAGAGCAAGGGTGTGCCGTGAAGAGTAGCGTCCAAGGCTTTGGCGAGGCGGGTGGACCGCCCCGGGCCACCTATCAGAGAGGGCCCCCGAAAAGCTTAAATATGGAAAAATGATGACGTTTAGGTTCATGTTCATAGATTTAAAGCCACGTGAAAAGGAGTTTTGGTATATACGATATTGGGCAGTGACTTGGCTCCTTTCGACGATTTTCAGTCCATCCGACTTCCAATAGAACGTTTACTGGTGATCAGCAAACAGTATGGATTAATATTCGATCGAGCCCACGAAATCGCAGTTCTGACGGCTAAAATTGAGAAAATGTGTGCCTTCTGGAAGCAAATTCACGGCTAAAATAGAAAGAAAATACGCTGATTCCCAAGTTTCTTTAAGTCCTTTAGAAGATAACATTGAGAACGCTCTCTAATGTGCCGATTTTGTGGGGCGAGTAGGCGGCAAACAAGTTGGAAAAAGTGCTAATATTCGTGGCTAAAACTGCAAAAAAGAGCTCATCCCATGTTTCTCGATGCAACTTCCAGACCATAGTTTGGAAAAAATCGCTAATTCCCGGTGTACATACATGTCAATTTTACGGCTAAAATGTACCTAAAAACCGCTAATGTGCTGTTTTTGGGCCAAGCCCGCGGCTAAAATTGCGAAAAATTGCCTAATCCGTCAATGAAATTGAGTAAAAGCGCTAATTCCCGAATAACCTGTAGGAAAAAGGTTAATTCGCGGATAAAAATTCATAAAATCACTCATTCGCGGCTAAAATTGAGAAAACGCCAATCTAAAGGATATTTCGAGGCTAAAACTAAAAAAAAGTGCTAATCCATAACTAAATTAAAATGAAATGGCCAATGTGGGCCAAAATTTAAAACAAACGCCTTACTCACTGGCGTATTGTTACCGTGCAGGCCATTTTAGGGCCACAGATAACAAGGTTGGTGGAGGGGGTGAAATCAGGAGGACGATTCTAATCACTGGCTAGGAGGGCATCTTCGTCCTCCGAGTCAATGAAAATGAGGGGGGGGGAAGGTTTTTTCTTCTTCGTCCTCGTCGGACTCTAGATAATATCTTGGATCGAGGGGAAGAGGAATTCGACTAATTTCCGAGTAGGAATCGGACGAACTGGAGGGCCGTTCGATGTATTGAAAACGACGTGGGTCTCTGGGCGGCAAACGAGATTTCTCCTGTTTGGTAAGCAGGAGGGGAGGGGAAAGAACTGGAGGATTAAATGGAGGTACGACTTTGCCCCTAAACCTTTTTAATTGGGAATTTAAACACCCGCAAAATCCACATCGGGTGATAAAATGGCAATGGTTACACCTTAAAGGGCGGGCCACGGTTTTCCCAGACGGGGTTTGATACATATAAGGCTGATCACCGTGACAGTATGACATGACGAATGACGTATGACATTCACTTGTCCCGATAGGTACAGTTTGAGTTCCGAGAGGGGATTTCTCCTGGGTGGATTCGCTCTTTGCGTGGACTCCCTGGATAGCTAAGTTGGTTAGAGCACCTGGCGCGAAACTAGGAGGTCGTGGGTTCAAATCCCACCTGGGGAGCAATTTTTTCTCGGAACTCGAAACAAGTAAAGAATAGTAAGTATTTAATTTAAAGATTAATTTCTTTATTTTCAGCCTTCCCGCTCCCTCGAATTCACAGTTGTGACTAAGGTGGTGAGGTGAGGAGGGGCGTAATCCCCTAATTGTCCGTAGAAAAGAGTCTTCTAATTGCAATTAATTCACTAAATATAAAACAATTGCGACGTAAAAGAAACGCCTTACTCACGGCTAATATTGCCAAAATCACTATAGCGCGGCTAAAATTAAGGAAAACTCTAAATTCCAGCTCAAATTGAGAAATAGGGCTAACGCTGCTAAAAATTGAGTAAAACGCCAATTTGTAGCAACAATTAATACAAATCGCCGTCGTGGACTGATAATTTTACGTTCAAATTCAGAAAAGTGCTAATTCCCAGCTGAAAATTGAGTAAAAGCGCTAATTCACGGATGAAATGGGCAAAAGTCCCAAAATGTTCAAAATTTAAAAGTACGCCTATTCTCGGCTTTTGAATGACTGGTCTTGACTGGAATTTTCTTGGTTAGACGGCTAGAATTGACCGTTTTCACCCCTTTAAGCCCAAATTTCAAAGATTGGGCCCTTTAAAAAAATAAATTTTGAAGGATTGATTCCCTCAAAATCCAGCGGGCTTGACTCATTAAAAAGTCATATTTCACGGGGTTCAAGATAGCAATTTCACACGTTTGAGGCTTGCATACAAGCAATTTCGCGGATTCGTCACTAAGGGAACCCAATTTTGCTGTTTTAGCAAATTCGCGCACCAATTCCATGTTTGGCTCCATAAAAACAAGCAACTCCGGTGGTTATATTTGGCTATTTCAAAGCCCAAAATTTGCAGATCCGGCTAGTGAACCCGAATCATATTGTGAAAGGTGCGAACGATAATTTTTTAAGAGGCAAATTCAACACGAAGCCATTTTTTTTCTCGATTCCTCAAACATCGGATTGGGGGAGCGCTGCTCCCCTAACCAGACCATTGGGGGAGCATTCGCTGACCCTGAACCCCACTTCCGCCGTCACTGGTTTCTTCTTTTGGAAAAATACTTATTAAAATGGTCACGAACAATAAAATAGTTTGCAGAATCTTCCTGGCTCAAACGAAAAGACTCCAAAATAATTTCTGCTCTCTCCCGTCTCCCCATGAAGTTTGGGGCACTAACCTAGGATTCTTCTGGTTGAAATACCAGCCCAGATGTTACGCGGTACCGGTCGAATCTCTTGATCCAGATTTCCCGGTCTCGTCCATGGAACGGAAAAACTTCGGGTGGCGGGCAGTTAACAATTTAAGAGAGTTCGCTGGACAGTCAACAGTCAAGTTTGACGAAAGAGCTTCCTGGGAACTCTTGTTCATCGAGACCAGCTGGCTGATTCTGTCTCCTCGTCTTTGCACTCATCGTGTTTGTCGTTTTCGTTTAAACACCTGGCACCATGTAGGAAATACTTAAAGCGAGCGAGTGAGAAACTTTTAAATTTATTTTAATCCAACTACTTAAAACTCATTTTTTAAAAAACATAACATTTGAGGCCTTAAAGCCTCATGCAACAAATCCCATCCTCCCTTACCACTTTTTTAAACCAAACCACTGCCTACCCAATTTTAACAAGATGTCGTACTCAGAAACACACATTTTACAATTCTGGCAGCTTTCACACGCCACCAAATATAAAATAAAAAAAGGTAGGTATAAGGAAGTTGTTTCAAACTTTATATAGAACGAAAGCCATTTCTTGTTTTCTACTGCGTGCTTCACCAACATTTTCCGTTTTAGTTTCAAACACTTACCCCCCCCCCTCCTCCCTACACATTAGACACAGTTTCAGAGCGCTTACTGGTTGATTTGTAGCTACAGCCAAGAGAGAGGAAAAAATGGGAGATTGTAAAAGAGTGTATTTCTCAATTTCAACGACACAGGCAAAAGGTAGCAATCTTCCTTTTTGAACCGGTCTGTCGTTTCTTTTTTTATTTTAAGAATTTAATTAATTTCTCCTCAGGGAGCGCTACATGCTCCTATCCTTTTGTATCTTAAAAAACAAAGGACACCTGTATATTTTATCAAAACGCTTGAACCGTTTTCTTCTGTGACCCCCTCCCACCTCTTCCCGGGTGAATTTCAATTTAGAAAAACTGGGTCAATTGATACAATCTATTAGCCTTTTCCATTCGCACAAAAATCTGTCCCCGGGGCATTTCGTTCCACCCATCCACTCTTAAATAAATCACGCATTATTGGAGAAAAACGGGTGGGAATTTTGGCACATTTAGGGATTCTGATGCAAATTTCACGTCCTACCGTGGAAATCGATGGATTGACGCCGAACACAGTCTCGCACTGACGCAATTATTCATGGGCCAAAAATCATCCAAGGCAGGGTGGGGCGGTCCAGGCTGGGTTGAAAACGAGCCAACTCAAATTGAGATCGACTTAATATTTAACTTAGTGTTAATTAAGACGAAATACAATGTCAACGCCTGAACCACAATGATAAGAGCTATCTCCCTCTCTCTCTCTCTTTTTTTACTTCGGTACCCACTAAGTGCCTTATTCTTTTGTCATCGTCCATCTCTTGTCTCTTCTTGTTCTAATTAAGAAGACTCATTTACTTCCAAGACAAGATAGGGTAAAGGAAGTTATCTGTAAAGACTCCCCCATCCCCTCCCATTTCGCTCAAAATGTTTCGGGCTAAAATACTGCTGTTCAGGTGTAATTAATTTGATCCTTAAAAGCCCTCCAAATTTTTGTTTTGGACGGATTTATGTAAGCCCAGTGTGGCCAGAACTGTAATACTCGCAGGGGCTTTTTTTTCTCATGGCTCCATGCCTTCTCAGGGCTTCATGGCCCTTTATCTTCTTCAGTTCAGGCAAAAGAGAGTTGAACTTGACCTTTCATGTCTCTTTCCTACAGATTTACATCACTCACCGAAGAGTGGTTTTTGTGTGAGTGGAGGGGGATAGACTTATAGGATTTTCTGTGTTCCGTGGGCGAGCAGCGTTGTGAATCCAATGGAAGAAAATCCACGAGAGTGAACTTACAAGGACAGAAACCACTCCTACGCGTGAAAACCTATGTTTGAATTAATTATTCGAGATGATGCTTGATAATCTCGTTAAAGCTGGTTGGTTGAGTTGAAGGTCGTGAAAGGACACGGTGGAACAATCGAAAGTACATATATAAATTATTCTGAGAGAATTAATTAAACTTGAGTTTTAGTCGGATTTGCTTGCGAGTTGATTGACAGAATCGGGCTTAAGCTAAACAAATTTGAGAGTCACTTATAACACGCAACAAAAGTTTGTAGAGAAGAAAGCGCGTCTTCAAATGTTTCGGTTTATATCTGACATGACGTTTTCAAGTTGAGGCCACTTCAAGACTTTGATAGTTCATGTTAAAGGCACGGGCTCGTTAAAAGTTACTGTTTGCATTTGACTTCATAGTTTTTTTTTTATGTACAGCATTAAATATATGAAGAACCGTGATCCTCAATCGGCAAAACCGACCGTGACAGAAACTGGAAAGCACCTCCCCCCCCCCACGCCACAACTAATCGAGTTATCTTCGAAACCATCTACACTCTAAATCAATGTGCCCCTTCAATCTGATTAATTAACTTTAAAACTGAGTATTTTGCCCTGAAAAAAGTCCTAAAGTGATTATGTACGAACATGTGTTAATTGAATGGCCAAACAGACGACGTGGACGTGTTTCGAGGGTAGCAATCAAAGTCATATGGAAAACCAAGTCATTCAGCTCGTGGTGATAACGTGTAACCTATCTGGGGTTGGGATAATTGCTCACTACAGATAGCACCACTATGAGTATATATATATATATACACTAGTATGAGCTCTATCATTATCCATATGTCAACCGCTGTTGTGTTGTTTATAGTTGTCTGTTATCAATTTATCATGTCAGAGTTAAATTTTTCGTGAGGTGACGAAGTGAAATGTATTTTAATTAATTTTCTATTCCATGCAACTTGAAAATAATTTTACGCGACTTAAACTGTGGCCGTATTTAGTGAGAAACGTTTTATATCTGCTGTTCAATATCTGCTACAGGCATTTCGGTCACCGCCTTTTTCAACTTTTTCCTGGCAATTAATCGTCGTACTGAGGTGCGGTGAGACTGAACAATTATTTTTTCCACTGGGCTCAAAAGGTCTCATAAGTCTATGTAATGCAGGGCGAACGTAACTGTGTCTTGTCCGATGTCTCCATAATTCTTAATAACGGTTTGATGAAACATCAAACTTGGACATGATGTCAAAGGGGGACAAAAGCTGAAGGAAGTGACCACACGAAGTCTCATAGCAATTGTTTTCTCTGCGCATGACGGAGTCGTTAGTAACGGTACAGAACCTATAATCAGACAGGTAAAATCACAGACGCCATGTTCGCTCTTATCAATGTTCGCTCTTATTATTATGATGTTTTGTGGATGTCAACAAACCACCCCCAACCATTCTTATTAAACCGATAAGAAAGAACATGGCGCCGTATGCGTCTACTCGTCTTTAAAGGTTCCTTAGTAACGGGTGGCAGGGTTGAATTACATGTTCCGTTTTCTCTTCGCTTTCAGCCTTTTACACTGTATGGAGTGCAGCAGGGCATGTTTGGTTTCCCATTCTCCTCAGAGACTTATTCCCTCTAATGCTGCGTATTGATGCCTCCTTTAGTCGTCCCACACCATGATAAGGCACTATAAAACACGAGTACTGCAACACGCAAATCAGCGCCATACTTGGTCCCTCATATGATTATAATTATCACCTGATCTCATTGACAAGTAGGATATTTTTATTTATTTCGACCGCGTTCCGCGTTTGTTTGCTGTTACGATGACAATTTTTTCATTCATGATATTGTGTTTACCCTAACTGAGGGACCAAATCTGTGGTAAGATGGCAAAAGGTGATAAGTCATATCATAAGACTTATCAAGTTATCATCTTTTACCATCTTACTACAGAAATATGGCACCGAAATCCGTGTTGCAGTACCTGTGTTTTAAAGGTTCTCTAACCATGATTGGATATGGATATTATGAAATATAGGGGCGCATATCTGGAATGAGTGGTGCAGAGGGCTTGTAGCCCTCCTCAAGGAGTAGACGTCACATTCGCAAAAACGTAGTCAAAACGCCTTTTCAAATCTCATCTCATGAATTTGTAACGGTCATACCTTCACGAAGTTTCAGATAATTTTATCAAAGTATCTAATACGAGGCACGAGCGTGACTTATGCCTGCCTAAAACAGCCGGTTCCTAGCCCATAAAGAAAAAGACTGTGACAAATCGCGAAGCCCTACTCCCAGAAAATGTATAGAAGTGCAAGAAAACGGTAGCACGACAGCGACAACTGTGAGTCACACCGTAATCAGGTCCCATAGAGCCCTGATCGCCTAATAAATCTTTGTCTCAAAGATTTATTGTCTAAATGATTGTTCCAAGATCCTTCGATAGTACTGAAATCGTCGGACTTGAAGCTCCCAGGCACCTGACTGAAAGTGAACTGGGTAAGTACATGCCAAGTCCAAACATGCCTTGATTGGCTGGCTAAGGCTTGCTTTTTCAGCTAGAATGAAGTGAAAATGCGATGCTTGATTGCGATGGATGACATAACTCGGTACATCGGCGCGGCGGTTAATCCGATGTGTTCGAAAAACACTGAGTACTGGTGGTCAGATCCCCTTCTCTCTTTCACCCAACCCCCAAACTGCACTCATCCGCTCTGTTTTTCATTGCCGTTAGTGGACCAAGAGTATCTAGCGACGTAGGAGGATACTTATTATGTTGTTATATTCGTTCATTTGGAATTATCAACCAGGTATGCAGCTCATATCGCTAGCTATTTTAATTTACTTTGCTCATTTGCTGTTGACCTAATGTGTTGTTCATCTATGCCAAACAGATCTTTAAGAAGATTTCAAATAATTGCAAATTAGACGACCCTTGTCTTAAGACTTTTCAAGGGATTACTCCCCCCTCACCGCACCACCCTAGTCACCATGCAGTGAATTCGAGGGAGTGGGGAGGCTGAAAATAAAGAATTAAACTTTATTGAAGCTAAATACTTACCATTTTTGAAAAAAGAACAATTGTAAAACACGCACTGACCCGATTCGTGCGTTTGAGTTCCGAGAGGGAGTTTCTCTCTGGTGGGGTTCGCTCTTAGCGTGAGCCTCTCAGGCTAGCTCAGTGGCAGAGCGCCTGGCGCGAAACTAGGAGGTCGTGGGTTCGAATCCCACCCTGGGAGCAATTTTTTCTCGGAACTCAAAACAAGTAAAAATGGTAAGTATTTAGCTTCAATAAAGTTTAATTCTTTATTTTCAGCCTCCCCACTCCCTCGAATTCACTGCATGGTGACTAGGGTGGTGCGGTGAGGGGGGAGTAATCCCTTGAAAAGTCCTAAGACAAGGGTCGTCTAATTTGCAATTAATTAATTGCTGGGACACATAAAGAAAAAAAAGAGGCAATAAATATTCGAAACTGGAGGAATTATATTAATATTAATTAGTGAAGAAAATTAGGTTTATGATGATTTCTTCAATAATTTTATTATTATTACAGTATTTCAGTCGCAAAATCATTACTTTCACCAATGGGGTAATAATTTCATTACGGCATTGGATGCAGGATGAGCTAAGGGGTCCTAACAACATATTGAAAAATCAGAACCAGCCGTTTAATTGCGATTTTATTGTTCTTGTTGATTGACCTATATGGGTTGCATCCCATTTTCAATTTTATCTAGTTGTAATTAAAGAGATTATAGAATCAACAAACGTGTACACGGCTTAGCCGAATACATATTCTCCTTCACTTTTCGCCTTCTACTCATCCCTTCAAGCGAAACCCGAACAGAACTGCCCCCCTATTCTGTAACTCATAACGCGTGCGTTAGCAAAATTTCTCAGCTGATAACTTTCAATTATTCACGTTGTTTATTTCGCTAACGCACGCGTTAAGAGTTACAGAATAGGGGGGGCTGAAGAGTTCATGTGGCGTTTGTCCAAAGTGGTTTGTTTGCACGGTAAAAAAAGTTTCGCTAGAGGGATGTTTATTAGTAGTGAAGGAGTAGATGTTTTACTAAGCCGTGTACGCGTTTGTAGGTGCTGTAAACTGACTAAATACTAAATAGGACTGGACGGCATTGAAAATGGGACGCATTATTGAAACTGGTCTGCAAAAAAATTAGGTAATACAACTTTTTTTCTAAATTGGGGAAAACTTCGTACGAAAAATTGGTGCCTAGTTTGGGTGGGGGGGGTGCCTAAAACGCAGATCCTTTGAGTTTTCCGTGGATGCGATTCGCTGGAGTTGAGACTCTCGTAGCTCGCTCTCTCTATCCAATGTCGAGTACATCGGCATTCTTACGTAGACGAGTAATGACGCGGAATTAATTTTGATTTCAGGACGAAGTCAAACTTGGGGCGACAGGAATTGCATTAAGAAACGATTTTAAAAATGAATGCTGTAGTGATTTAAATTTTACATGGACCGATATTTGACTGGAGAGGAGGTTCTTCATCGTATGATCTTAGAAACGTCCAGGGGCGCAGCATGAGAGGACACGGGTGGGCAGTTGCTTTCCAGCGAACATATAATGGAGTAACCCACAGCCGACATCCATCGAAAATAACAAATCCTGGAACGTTCGTCACCTTCTGATTACTTAAAGTGTGGAATTTATACACTCACTCTTATTGTAAGCTCTTCCGCAGGCTTCTGGAAATTCCATAGGAATTGACGGATCGAGTTCCTTCACATAATGATACGCCAGTAGAACGTCAATGTAGTCGAATATACCAATTTAGCAGTAAAATACTAACTTCAAACTCCTCGAGAAAATCAGCAATTTCACCTCATGACGGAAACTGAACATCGGGCGTACAGAAAGGGCAATTATCCATCCAAGAAAACTCGCCTTTAATAGTGAACTATCGGTGTATCCTTCTCATGTCAAAAAACGACATTTTTGCCATAGTTAATGATAAGTTAGCCTGATTGTCCTCAGCAACTTACTATTTTCGTTAATTACTTTACCTTAGCTGGGCCTCTCAAGCTGAACATCCGGCATAATATTGGCGTATAGTCGTAGGCAGTTAAGAGATTGAAGTTCCTGCTGTACAAAATGCTCTAAATTCTCTCTAATGTTGGGTTTCACTGGCGTTTATGAGTACGAGTGACAATAAAAATATCAAAATAATAACCCTTTGTAAGTTACCTTAGCAACAGCAAGCTTAGCTTCTTAAATTGATTGAGCGTCTACATGTGGTAGTGTTATCTACCGTGATAAATTTTCCCTACCCCGGATTGGTTTCAACTTCATCACTAGGGAGCTGAATAACTTGTTTTTCTGTACAACTTTGGTAGCAATCAATGAAATTTCTTAGTCAGGCTACAAAATGGTCACGAAACTGCAAAGATTTAGGGCTAAATAGCCTTAATATTGCCAGCTTCGGGGCTAAAAAGCCGTAATATTGCCAGCTTCGGAGCTAAATACACTAAAAAATTGTTAAAATCTGGGGAAAAATAGCCACGGAATTTCATGTTTCACGGCCATCACGGTCACGGTCTTTACTTTCAAAAAAAGGGCAAGCTACGGTTCCTATTTTTTTCTTATAGTTGCCGTGGAGCCCAGTCTATAGCCCCATCTCTAGCGCCCGAGCTTTCACGAATAGCCGTGAAATCACCAAAGTTGGAGCTAAATATCTGTAACATTGTTAGCATCACGTCTAAATAAGGTAGAAATTACAAGTTCATGGTGACAAATATTAGGGGAATAAACGCGAATTCTCTGCAAAACACAGATAAATCGCTAACCCATTCCTAAAATAGTGAAAAATCGTTAAAATAACAAAACAAAAATAGCTAATTCGCGGCTAAAATGGGGAAAATTCGGTAATTCACCGATAAAATTGAGAAGAAGCACTGACGTGTGGGAAAAAAACGCTAATTCGCGGTTAAAATGGAGAAAATGCCCATTGTGGCTTCTGAAGGTAACTTCGTGGCTGAAAGTGAACAAAATCGCTAATCCACGGCTAAATGAGGATAATGCGCTAATTCGCGGATAAAATTCAAAAATAGCGTTAATTCGCAGCGAAAATTGGGAAACAAAAGTCTCGGTGAAACGCTAATTCACGGCTGAAATCAGGAAAAATGGCTATTTATAGGATTAAATTGAAAAAATTTGCTTTTTCGCAGGAATAAATTGAGTAAATGGCAAGTCGTGGTTTCCGGAGACAACGTCGTTGCTAAAATTGGAAAATATATATAGCGCTAATTCACGGGTAAAATCACTCATTAGCGGCTCAAATCAGGAAAAACACAAATTCGTTGCAATAAAATCGCTCTGTCACGGCTGAAGTGGAGATAAATCGCTAATTCGCGGCTAAATTGGAGACAAATCACTAATTCACCACTAAAATGGAGACAAACCTCTAATTTAACGATGAAATTGAAAAAAAATAAGTGATGAAGTGTGGAAAAAAACGCTATAGTTAGCGGCTCCTGAAGGCAACTTCACGGAGGCGCTAGTGAAAGATTCGCCCGGGGGCCACCAAATGTCCAAGGCCGGAACTGCAATGAACTTCCACGGGGCACATGGAAAACGCTATTATTCTGTGGCGCTAATTCACGGCGGAAATTTAGAAAATATTATTATACGCGGATACAATTGTAAAACCCCGGTAATTCACAGCTAAAATGGTTAAAGGCGTAAAGTCATTGCTAAGGTTGACAAAAAGCGCTCATTCGCGATTAAAATGAAAAAAACAAAACAAAAAACGACGACGGCGACTACAGCAACGACAACAACAACGCCAATTCGCGGATCAATTCAACAAAACCGCTAATTTCCGGCTAAGCTTCATACAAAACGCTCTCTCACAGATAAAATGGAGAAAAACGCTACTTCACGGATCAATACGCGAATTCGCAGCCAAAATAGAGAAAACGCGTTATTCGTGGCTCAAGTTGGCAAAAGGTACTCATTATCAGCTTAAAATGGTGAAAAACGTCAATTGCCGGAACAACATTAGAAAAACGGTAATTCACGGTTAAAACAGAGGAAAAACTGTAATTTACAACTAAAATTAAGAAATTATTAGCGGCTAAAATTATACGTGGTACACATCGACAACAATAAGTCCTGACTGACGACAAAAATTGAGAAGAAACGCTAGTTGTACGTAGCTAAAACTGTAATAAACCAGGCGTGTGCCTTCTTCCCGCCCCAGCTTGATGCCTTGAAAGGCACATAACCGGGTTAAGATGGACGTGACCCGGCCGGAAAGTGACCCGACACGTGCAAGTCCTGGTTATCCTCGCCCAACCAAGGTCAAGGCTGGCACGTAAGTTTACAGGTTTAGTGTGGGACGACGAGTGATACCCTTTGATGTGTTATGAGGCAACCGGTGTGCAGTTACAGTTGACCATGTTGAGAGCGTCGTAGCACGCTGTAGACGCGGTGTGGGATGGTTGTGGTCAGTTGTGGTAATTTGGTATTAGTGGTAAAACACACCAATGCTCTGGGTATCCTGTACCTCTGTTCAGTCGGAATCAGGGTCGAAGGGATGTCGGCCAGCCAGGGTGGTGTTCGCTGCGTTTCTCCGAGGACTCGAGCTCTTGTGGTGGCTCGGATGTCCAGTTCCAGGTCTAGTGGCAGGACACTAGCTAGGACATGAAGTGCTAGGTGAGATGTAGTTGAGTAGGCTCGGAGGGCTGCTATGAGGAAACGCCGTTGTAACGATCGTGCCATCCGACGATCCGGTGGTCTCGCTTGGGGCCACCATGTAGCGCGCAAGTGTATGCCTCTTTGCTCTTTTGGCACGAAAACCGTCTTGTAGTAGAGCATTCATACGGTGGAAAGATTGTCCCCATCCTCGACCCGAGATACCACGGAGGAAGTCACAGGTGGAGCTGGTCACGCGCAGTGAGTAGGTGGGTGGGCAGGCCCGAACGCGTGAGCATCACCCCCAAGGTACCGGACAGTGTGTGTCAGAGGCATGGCCTGGCCGGGCTTGTTAAGGTGATTCGCTGCGCAGGAAAGTTGACTCGGAAGATGGTTAGTGTAGATTTTGCGTAGTTCACTGTTAGGCGGCGTGAGCTGCACCACTCCGTGACAATGGTGTCTGCATTGTGGAAGGCTTGTCGTAGTAGCTGATGTTCTAGTGCCGAGATTACGATGGCCAAGTCATCCACGAATGCCGTGGCCGTTAGTCCCGCGTTCTCGAGTGGCTGAAGGAGAGGTTCGAAACCGATAACCCGATACGAGGCATGCCGGGATGGCAACTTGGGGGCATCCGCGAGTGAGTTCCCGTTGAGCTGTGGAACTGCCGTAGCTTAGCTGGATCTGTCCATCGCTTAAGTAACTGCGGAGGAACGCGAAGATGTTTCGCGGCGGGATGTCATCGGCCAACGAAGTTGGCCACCAGACGGCGTTGAACGCTCCTGCGATTTCGTAGCAGATGACTGCGGCGATGTGGAGTGAAATTGCCACCGGTGACATTGGGCGTCTATTGATTGTGGGAGGTGACCGGCAATAAGCTTTTCGAATGTTTTGGCTTCAGCGGAAAGGAGTGTTATCACGGAAAGGAGCGGAAAGGAGTGTGTGTGGGGTCACTTCGGTCGCGGTCCACACGTTCTTAAGAAAGAGGCTGATGATCCCTTGCTTCCATATTGTTGGAAAGTAACCCACGTCGAGACATTGATTTATAAGGAAGGAGAAGATGGCAATGGCTGACTCGGGGAGATTCCGGAGCATGTTGTATGTGACCCTGTATGGTCCCGGGGCTTTTCGTAGGGGTCTGTCACGAGGACTTCCTCCACTTCTTCTGGTGTCCAGGGAGGAGCAGTGTGCGTTTGTCCGTTCGTCGCCTGGTTGGGTCGGTATACGTCTCTTTAGGCGTTTCATCTACGTCTTGCCTCACTGGTTTCGGCAATTCACCAGTGGGCTGACGGTCTGGGTGGTATTGCGACAGTAGGGATGCTGCGGGCCCCAGCCCGCCTAGGAAATTTGAAAGTCCTTGATACGGGCATTAATAGTATCATTTGCCGGTGTGTGGTCAATGTGAAAGGCCAAGGTGAGGTTCTTGTCAACCAGAGCATGGAAAGCTGGCCAGTTGGCGTTGGTATAGTCCAGTCTTGGTCGGGCCTTTCTCAGAGGGCCTGCCTTGTGACCGGAGCGAGATGGTGGTGCGAATGAATCGGTGTTCCGATGTAACGATGTCATCTGTGATTGCCCAAGGTCACTGGGATATGTCCTGCTGTGATAGTTGGATCGATGAAGGACTCCCCTTGCGGTCCCGCGAATTTCGGGCCCTGGCTCCCCACCTGGCTGGTCGTTGTGCAGGCGGGCATCATACATAGCAATTAGATGGAGGAGGCGGATGCCTCGGGCATTCACTCGGGTGGACCACCCCATTCCGGCGCCCACGCGTTGAAGTCGCCCAGAAGTATCACATTTGGGAAGATGAGGAGCAGATCCTCAACGTGAGCGAGAATGTCACGTTCTAGCGTTTGTGATGGGGGTATATGTGGTATTTACATAGCGCGTTAGGAACATGGGGATCGTTAAGGCGGAGGCCTTGTAGGGGTCTCTGAAAATGTGAATCGCACAGGTGGTTTGACAATTCGACCACTGCGTGTCGCGGTTGGTGTTGCTTTTGAACTTGGAGTTCCTTGTGACGTATTTGTTGATGAAGACGATGAGGACGTCGGTGTGCCATAATGACTCGATGTTGGAGTTTGGCGTGGAGTTGAGGGTGGCGTTTTCTGAGTTGGTGTGAGATGATCCTCTGAAGTCGGAGTCTCGTTTTTTGTTACACTGCCCTCTTTGACAGGTGACCGTGTGAGGGTCGTGTCGGCCGACGTCTCGTTGTTGTTTGGCAGAAGAAATGCTGGCTTGACTCTGTCCAGTGATACTCGTACACTGCGATTGGGTAAGGAGATTTTTATCGTTTTCTCGTCCCGTTCGAGTACTTTATGCGGTCCCGTATAGGTAGGGCGAAGTGCCTTCTTTCCTTGTTCGTCTCGCATGAAGACGTGTGAACTGTTGTGTAGTTCTTTACTCACAAATGAGCGTTGTTGACTTTCGCGAGTTTGTGCCATTTCTTGTTTTAATAGTCGAATGAGGTCGTCCGGTGGTGTGGCATTTTTTGAAGGCATGAAGTATTCGCCGGGAAGTCGCAAGGGTTGTCCGTAGAGAAGTTCTGCGGTGCTCTTTGCTTCGTCTTGTCTGACTGCTGAGCGGAGTCCGAGCAAGACGGTAGGCAGAATTTTTGTCCACTGGTTTTTGGTATTGAGGCGAGCAGTCAGCGCTGTTTTCAGTGTCCGGTGCCATCGTTCTATTGTACCGTTGGCTTGTGGTGGTAAGGTGTCGTACGGATGCGTTGTATTCCGAAAAGTTTCGTTAATTCCGAGAAGAGGTGTGATTCAAATTGTCTTCCCTGGTCCGTCGTTATCCTTAATGGTACGCCAAATCGAGATATCCAGTATGCGACAAATGCGTGTGCGACGGTGGTCGCTTCGATGTTGGAAAGTGGAATCGCTTCGGGCCAATGGCTGAAGCGGTCGATCATTGTTAAACAATACATTTTTCCTTCTGACGGGAGCAAGGGTCCGATCAGGTCGAGGTGGACGTGTTTGAGTTTTGTTGAGGGTTGGATAGTTCCGGAAGGGGGGCCTGTGTGCTTGTTGACCTTGCTTTGTTGGCAGGGAATGCAAGTCTTTGCCCAGTTTCCGACATCCTTCTGGATTTCTGGCCAAAAGAATCGTTGAGTGACGAGTAGGCGCGTTGCCCGTATGCCAGGGTGGCTTAAATTGTGGAGTTCGTCGAACGCAGGCCGTCGGAAATCAGGTGGGAGATATGGTCGGGGGGGTTCCCGTTGAAGTTTCACATGTTAGTGCGATAGTAGTCACTGGAACTGTAATTCGGGTAATTTTGAGATTCCCTCTTTCCTCGAGTTGTTTGAGTGTGGAATCTTCCTTCTGAGCAGCGACTAGTTTCTCAAAATTGGTAGGCATTTGAATTTCTTCGACTCGAGATAAGGTGTCAGCCACGGTGTTGGTTTCGCCGGGGCTGTACCTGATATCGGTGGTGAATTGAGAGATGTAATTTAGCTGTCTCGTCCGTCTGGGGCATTTATTTGTCGCACTTTGTTGCACGGCGTGCATCAGGGGTTTGTGATCCGTTAGAATCGTAAAATTTCGACCTTCGAGCAGAGGTTGAAAGTACCTCACTGCTTCGTAGATGGCGAGCAGTTCCCTGTCGTAAGTGCTGTAGACGGTTTGTGCTTTACTTAGTGCACGTGAGAAAAATCCGAGTGGCTGAAATTCGCTGCCGTTTTTCTGTTGGAGTACAGCTCCCAGAGCTGAGGAGCTTGCGTCGCACTGCAGGTAGAGAGGAAGATGGTCCGCTGGGTGATTAAGCTTAGTTGCGTTTGCAAGTGTGTGCTTAGTTTGTTCCCAGGCTTGCACTGTCGTTGGAGACCATGGAATCGGTGTGCGATCATTTTTCTTGGCGCCGTGTAGCAACTCGTTGAGAGGTTTTTGTATTTCGGCGGCGTGCGGAATATTTTTGCGGTGGAAGTTTACCATTCCTAGGAAGCGTCGGAGATCCTTGATAGCTTTAGGTTGTGGCATTTCGAGAATCGCTCGAACTTTTTCTTCCAGCGGTTGAATACCTTTGGCGTTCACTTGATATCCAAGGAATTTGACGGTAGGCTGGCCCAGAACACTTTTCTTCAGGTTGAGCGTGAGACCGTGTTTGTGAAGAATGGAGAAGACTTGGTGAAGGTGCTCTTCGTGTTCCCTAGGATTTTTTGATGCGACCAGAACGTCGTCAATGTAGGTGAAGACGAAGGGTGAATCCCGAAAGATGTGGTCTATAAAGCGCTGGAAAGTTTGCGCTGCATTACGGAGACCAAATGTCATCCTGGTGAACTCAAAGAGACCGAACGGTGTGATGATGGCGGTCTTGGGTATGTCGTTCTCCGCGACGGGGATGTGATGGTACGCTCTGTTGATGTCCAGTGTCGAAAATACTTGTGCGCCGTAAAGGTGATTGGTAAAATCGTGAAGATTCGGAACGCTGTAGCGGTCTGGCTTGCGTGGTAATCGCCACAAGGACGTATTGAGCCATCCTTTTTTAGCACGACGTGAAGTGGGCTTGACCATGGACTGCGTGACGGGCGACAGATTCCTTCCTCCATCATGCGCCGGAATTCCTCTTTAGCAGCGCGGTACTTCTCGGGTGGAAGGCGTCGGGCTTTCGCTGAGACGGGTGGGCCAGTCGTTTCGATATAATGTTTGATGTCTCCTTCTGCAGGTTTGCAAACTTTTGAAGAAAGTGGCCGTATGGTGCTCCAATTGGCATTGTTGAAAGTTGTGGTGAGGCTTTTCTCGTCGTAATCCCGTGGATCTGCATTTGTGTGATTTGGTCGATTAGTCGCTTCCTGGTTGGGTCTACGGCTAAGTTGTGGTGTTTTAAAAATCCGCGCCGAGTATGGCGCTTGAAACATCGGCTACCACAAATGTCCATTTGAAAGGTCTGCGAAGTCCCAGGTCGAGAGTTCGGTGTTGATTGCCATAAAGTTGCAATAGGAGAACCGTTCGCTGCGTAGAGTTTGTAATTTTGATTCACGTGACTCGCTCGTTTTTTAGGAAGAACGGAGATGGCCGCGCCGGTGTCAATTAGGAATTTCTCCTTGGTCTGGAGGTCGTAGACGTAGAGACGGGGAGATTGGACGTTGTTGGCGGTGGAGTCCGTTTTTGCCACCGCCGGGGCTAGTTTCCCGATGACGTGGCGTTGTTTGTGCCTTGGGACCAACTGCAGGGCTGGGCACATTTCTGAGCATTCGCCGCGAATTTTCGATAGTAGAAACAGAGGGTTGACGATCGAGATTTACTCCGTTGCCTAGGGCGTTTACTATCCCTGTTTCGTGAATTGGATCGGCCGCGTCTTTCGAAGGAGGTGCGGAGTTTTTGTAGCTCGGCGATGACCAGTTCCAGTGGGCTGAGTTGTGCGCTGACGACAGCGGCGACTGAAGAATTCCCTGTTGAATAGGTACTGTCCACTTCCATGATTCGGTCGGCTGCTTGTGCGAGCTTGTCGAGCGGTTTTTGACTCAAGCGGGTAGTGCTCTCAACCATACCGTCTTCATGACATCGTCCGAGAGTGCTCCGTTCGAAACAATCTGCATGTGCCGGAGTAGTTGCGATGGTTTGGCGTCGCCGAGTTGTGTTTCTTCCAGTAAGCGAAGTACTCTTCTCTCTTGGCTCTCACTGAACGCTTTGGTGAGTCGGTCCTTGAGTGAGGTATAGGGAGTCATTCCAGGAGCCTTGGCAAGATCCGCTACTTGTGCCATTATTTTGTAAGGCAGTTGGCTCACAACCAGGTTGAATTTGTGGCCTTCGGAAGTAATGCGGTGGGCGGTGAAAGTGGCCTCAATTTGGAGAAACCACAGGGTTGGGTCTTCTTCCCAGAAATTCGGTAGTCGAATTTGCGGGGAAATAACCACAGCTTCCTGGGCGTTCTCGAGCGCGACTGAGTCGTCGCCGTTTCCTCGCTCGTCTCGTGTGGACGTCATCTCGCGGCGGCAGGCTGTCAGATCACGTCGGGGTCACCAATGTCGAGGTTATTGGTTTTGATCCCTCGATCAGAAGGTCTCGACTTATATTTAGAAGGCGTGATCGGGTACGACAGGAAAACTACTACCGACGGGGTACGAGCCCGCCGAGCAGTAGCTTGAAGGTAGAGGATGAAAAGGGTACGAGCCTTTTCTTCCTCAGGGAGTGGCCAAAGTGGTACGAGCACTTTGAAGCCGGAGCGAGTTAGGAGGACCTTCCAAGGGTACGAGCCTTGGTAGGTCGGAAAAAGGTGAAGAGAAAAGAGCGAGATCGTATTGGAAGTGATCTTTTTCTTTCGCGGTTTATTTGAATTTTTTTTTTTACAAGTCGTAACAGTGTTGTTAGGCATCGCGGTTGTAACTGTCATAAACCACTAATTTCCCGCTCAAATTGAGAAAGCGCGAATTTGCATTCCTTACAGACAGGCTCGTGGCTAAAATTTAAAAATTTACCACCTCCTCGATCACGGAACCCACCCACTTGGACATAGTGTCGGCGCTACTGCATTTACTAGGACAGAATTCTGAGGAGGACAAAATGTCAAAAATCGAGGACATATTATTATCCTCGTAAACGATGCCTGGCAACCCTACGTTTATGTAGTTTATCAGCGGTTTTTTATAATGGAATTTTCAGCTAAAAGGACCTCGTGTGAGGGGGACAGGGATTCTGTATTTTCCAAGAAATGGTGAGGGTGAGTAATGGGGGAATTTCAAAAAATCATAAGGCCCAGTTTTCGATATTCGATATTGCCATTCGATACTACTAATGAGTTCAGTATCTATACTAGACATGGTACCGATTGAAAGCTGTGGTAAAGAAACAAAAATTCTGTAGTAAATCCTGAAAATTGAATGAATGGATTGGAACTTGCAATAACACAATTCACTGCTTGAATAGCGATAAAACCAGCCTGTCCCTCGCGTTTTTCTTTCGTAAATTGAATGGAACGCAAAATGCTGGAATGCAATAAGAAAATATGTCCCGGTTAATGGATTTATCTTGTTCATTCTTTTTTTCCTCAGCAGTAATCCCCACCACAATGAATAATAAAAGAGGGGTTCTTTTCGAAACGGTCGAAAAGTATTATAACCGGTACATTATTGTGCACAGGGTGCTCCAATAATCCATATTCAATTTAATTCTCAATCTAGATTTGAATATTCAGATCGAGTTATGGATTATTAGTTTCTCTAAATTGCATATTATTTCTCAATGCAACCAATTCACTGCGCCCATTTCTCTCCTTCATAAACAGGCAGCTCCCAGATTTTTTCTCTCATTGTATAGAAAACCGAAGGATGATGTGGCTACTTGTGTCATTCGACATTCAAATTAATCTTTTTAACAAGATATTTGGTCCTCTGTTTGATTTCAGATTGTGTACCCTCCATGCCGTCACCTGTTCATTCCCGTCTTTCTTAATTGCTGGCTCGCCAAGAAGTCTCTAGAAAATATGTTCGTAAGTAAAATACAAATTTCTAATCGATGCCCCAATCTTTCCCGCACTAATTAGTTATAGGTTCGAATAACGGCCCTTACCGGAAATTTAAATCCAAAAGGGGAAAGGCCAACACCCTTCTATCCACCCAAGTTGAAGGAGTAAAATAAAAACCCGGTGGAGAAGATGAGAGAAAAGGCTTAAACGTAATAACTCTTTTCATTTTAGCGAAACTACGGCTTAACTCCCACGGAAGAAGTTAGCCTATTTCTCTCTCTGCACTTTAACTTATCCTTAGATTTTAAAGCCGAGCTGAAAGCTTCTTCACCTTCCCTATCACTATTTTTTCAATATTAAGACTTTCCTTTTTTCCCCTAGCTAATAACGCTCTTTTTATTAACTTTTCTGTTTTTGTGCCGCATAGAATGACTTGCACAGAGCAATGCAGAAGTCACAGTCTGCGCTTTCCCAACAACTGATGATACTGTCTGCCACTCTTCTATGCTTGGTATTTACAAGGTAAATTGACTTGATCTTACTTCATTTAGACGGTAATTACACACACAGAAAACTTCAAGATAAACGGGTAAAATTCATAATTAGAAGGACCGAGAAATACGGAGAACCACCCGCCCTTTAGTTCTGTTACACGAATATAAAACGTTTCGTTTTAAAGACAAAAATCCTTGGACGCTCTCTTATCTAATATTTAAAGTGAGGCTAATTATAAATTTCACCCGACCAACTTTTAAGTAAGCGATGCTGTCGAATGAATAAATTATTCCAGCGCCGCGGTCGCTTCTTTAGCGTTTTAATGCGAAGCATCATGACTGTATTGCCTCTCAATGGGGAGCGTTAAACTGAGAGTTAGCGTTGACAGGCCAATAATGAACGATATGGACGCGGATAAATAAAAAAGTTAGCTGGCAGGATGGAGGCTTGAAGTGAAGGTTTTTTTTTTTGAGTACGCGCACTTCATATGAAATTAATCGAACCTTTCAGGTACGAAAACAGACAAATCTTTTAAAATTTTAGGCGTGGCCCCCTCTTTTGGGCCCAATCAATATTTTTCGTTTGGTATACAAAGCGAGCCTCAGTTAAATAAATCAGTTTTCTTTTTTCCGATTATATTTCTTTCTTTTTTTCTAAAAATAAAAAGTTCTGATGCGTAACCCTTCCGGTCCCCCAAAGGCTTTCTATCTAAATATTTAAATAATTCGTGTTATACAGTATAATCGATTCAAGAACTCTCGGTTGATGCAATTCGCTAACATTTCTCTCATTGGTTTGGACAAAATGATACGAGGACAACCGTTTCGCCTCCACCTGACCACCAGCACCTTTGAAACACTGTCGCTCTCACATTTTTCCCTTTACATTTTCGTAAATCCTTTCTTATGCTCTCAGGTATCTCTATGTCTAAAGGGATTCTCGCTCCTTCCATTATTTTGAAATCTCCTAGGGGATCATTCGGAGATGTTGTGTTTTCCACTTCAATTCCACGTCATCGAGTGGATCGAGAGGATCCAACAGTGAAGGATTAGGAGGACCAGTGCAAACATTTCCTGTTTGAAGAAACTATTCAATTTATTGGTATTTTAATTGTCATTATAGTTACTTCCACGTTGCACTTGTCAAACAAAGTGCGAGTCGTGTAGAAATTGAACGTTAATAACAAAAAAAAAAAATGTTGGAATGGAGGCATCGTCTGCGGGGGACCGGACGGAAAAAAAAAAGTCGAGTTGATTCGAGACGCAACGCGATTTATGACTCCCTCAGACAAATGCAGCCGGCCGCGGCCCAAATGCCCCTAGAAGTCAGCGCCTCTCAAAGTCACATAAAATGTAACGTTTTACCTTGTCGTATGGTTTTGGCCGATTTTCCCGACTTCCAGAGGTAGCACATTGAGATTCACGTATACTGTGTTCTAAGGGAACTTTTTCAGCTGAAATTGATGAAGAACAGTGGCGGATCCAAGGGAGGGGCCACAGGGGCCATGGCCCCTCCGTTGGAGTCGGGGTCACTTGTTCAAACAGAAAAAAATTATCAAAACCACCTCCATCGAGTCAAATTTTATGGTCATTTTCTCAAAGTTACTGCGGTCTGAGACAGACGTCCCCTGAGCGGATCAGCGAGGTCCATGTGCATTGGGACTTTTCCTTGAACTTCAGGGCTGTCCGCGGGAAAGTTCGTGCGCTAGTGGTTATAACCCAGTTACTCCTGAATTTTTTTTTTAGTCGCGAAATTGGGAATTCATGAATTAGTCAATTAAGAAGACCACTAGGAGCTAAAATAAAAAATAGTTTGTCAAATTATTCCTTTTGATAAGCCAAAATTTAGAGTCCTTCAGGAAGGACATTAGGAGAATAGGGGAACAGTCAGTCACCAGTGGAGCTCCATTTTTCTTCACCAATAACTTTATTTTTACACACAAAACGAGTGTCCTACCAATAAAATAAACCAAAAACATAAAATGAAGGAAAACATTTTGAATGTAAAATCAGAAATTCACATCCTTATGAATCTAATTCTTGTGATAAAGCAAAAAGGAGTCCACATGCAGAGGGAAGTTGCATTTCACACATTGCGTGCGGTGGTTTTTTTCGAGCATAACCAGCAACGCAACTGTTTCTTTTTGTTTTTTTCATCAAGAGGAAGGCTTGCTACCAAATGGTCTAGCCTATCGTACCTAGAGTCCATTTTCACGTCTTTTGATGAACGTCCTCGATTTGGCTTAGAAGATCCATAAGTTTCGAGGATATTGGTGGCAAGCCGACGTCGAAATGCCAGATGGTCCAATTTGCCTCCTTCCCGCCTGTGGAGCTGCCATGCATTTTGTTCCGCCACGTCAACGAGATGAGCTAGCAGAGGGAAATACCACTTTTTCCCCCTGATCGAGACTCGGTATAACGAAATATTCTGATCTGCTCGATCGACGCCGCCCATGAATTGATTATATTCATGAATGAGTCGAGGCTGATGAATTGTTTTTCTTCCCTTGAAAACCTCTTGACGGGATGCAGGGGACTCACCGTGTCGAAATTGGTGGCGACCGTCACTATATTGTTGTCGTTCCATTGAACGATTGAGAGACCTATTTGCATTTTCAAAAGTTAGTTTTTAACTTCAGTATAAAAAAAAACTAGCTGCTATCAATGTACTTACATTTCATCGTGTCCGAAATTACTTCGAACGACCCTCTAGGTTTCTTTTTCATTTCTTCCACCGGGCAAAGTGGGACATCTTTCCCTAAGTGGTTCTGCCTGACAGTTCCTGTGGCAAGGGTCCCGCGACGATGAAGATCAGTTAAGAGATCTTTACTCGTGAATAGGTTATCGAAAAATAATCGGTATGGTAGCCCCGGCTCTAGGCGATCCGCGTAGGACATGATCACGCCATATCCCAAACCCATTTCTTCGTAATTTTTTGAAAGAGTTCCCACACCCTGGTACGGCTCGAGCCATGCGACGTATTCTCCACTGGTGTAGCCACTCCAAAATTTGTAGCCGTAACGTATAGGTTTGCCTGCAATGTAAGATACATTATCCACATGTATGATTGAACATGCGTTATACGATGAGCATGGGGAGCCAGAAGTTTCGGTACTGGGTCATGGAACACGTAACTGGAAAAATATTTTTGCAATGAAAGTAGCTAAAAAAATATATTGAAAGCTGCTGACTCAACTACGCCCATGATTGGGTGAAAATAATTAACGTGACCTCGGATAATGCTTTCCAAAATACGGCACCATTGACTCGTCCACTGAATGATTTCTCTCGTGGGGTAGGTGGTCTTGAAATCGTTCGTTCAACATCGAAAGTAATGGCCGGATTTTGGCAAATCTGTCGGACTTATCTAGTTTGTCGTTATCACATACATGTAAATTGCCTCTCTCTCTCTCTCTCTCTCTCTCTGCGGAACTCCTTAAGATGTGGCCAGTACCTAGACCTTTTTGCAGGCCTTTACCTGGCCTGTACCCCATCTTTGGCCCGGATACCGCAACAGAGTCGGTCCCATCGCTCAGCTCAACCCGTTAGCCACGGCTGCTGGCCAGCCAGCCGCGCCCGAGAGAGACCACGCGGAGGTGGGTCTTTTGAGCTGAGGATGCTGGCTTCCGCCATGGACCGAAACCGGACAGGGAAGAGAACCCTGCCCGGGTTGCCCGAGTAGGGAACCCTACTCAAGCATGGCCGGTCCCAGCCCTCTTAGCTCCAGCCAGGAGCGGGAGAAGGCCAGGAGGCGGCCATACGCCCGCCGGTCTCGGACAAGAGCCGAGTCTTCCGGTGAGCCTCCACTCCCCCATGTCGCCCGCCGCAGATCCCCGTGGAGGCTGCAGCGACGAAGCACATGGTCGGCGGTCTCCTCCTCGACACCACAAGGGCATGTTGGAGAGTCCCGCCGCCGGAAGAACCACAACTTGGCGTTAAACGAGCCGTGTCCAGTCAGGATTTGCATGGCAGCGTGCTCAAGGGTGAACCACTTGGCCGCTGCCAGTCTCGTCCGAACGTCGGGCACGAACCCGAATGTACGCCTACCCGTTGAACTGTAAGTCCAACGCGCCTGCCAAGCCTCAACGACTAGGTCGTCAAGGAGGCGTAGGCCCCATGCGGCCCCCCACTCCTCGGCCAAGAGACCGAGGCGCTCTGCCCAATCTTCACGGCACCGTACCCAGTCCAAGTTTCCCTGAACCAGGCGCCGCCCGTGAACCCATGCGTCGAGCAGGAGGTCCGCAGGAGGTATCCCCGCCAGCACCTGAAGCGCGTCGGAACTGACAGTCCGGTACGCCATGGTCACCCTTACCAAGGCCTGCCGCTGCAAGCTGAGGACCTTCGCCCTCTGAGCTTTCGTGGGCCGGTGCCACCACCACGTTGCACCGTACAGCAGGGTAGGTACGAATACCACCCTGAAGTAACGAGCTCACGAGGCACGAGGAAGTTCGTGCCCCATACGTTTCCCCCCACCGACCTAAAGAGGGCAAAGGTCCTCTCTAGCTTCCCCGCAACCGCCTCTAGCTGCGAGGTCGCTGTCCTCCCCGGGTTAATCTCGACCCCTAGGTAGCGGCCCTGCCGTTCCCCCACAAGGCGTGATCCCCGATAGCGCACCACCAGGGGGCTACCCTGCGAGAGACGACCCCGCATTAGGACCATTTGGGTCTTCGGCACAGCGAGAGCCAGTTTGACCGCCCCGCACCATTCGTCCACGACCCGCAACAGCCGATCGATCTCCCGACCGGCCTCGTCCCGGGAGCGCGCCGCGACAACAACCGCAAGGTCGTCCACGTACGCCACTCCCTCGAAACCCTCCCCCTGCAAAAGCCACAAAAGGGCGGCAAAGAGAAGGTTCCACAAAGCAGCCGAGAGAACCGACCCCTGCGGGCAACCTCTGGTGAGAGGTTCCCGCACCTCTCACTACCGTAGCGGAGCCGCACCTCCATCGACTCGAAGTACGAGGCGATCACCCTAAAGATGTCGTTTGGGACACCAGCATCTCGCAGCGCCATCAAGACCCCCGGCCACGACACTGAGTCGAAGGCCCCCTGCACATCCAGCAGGACCGCCACCTTGTACTTCCCGTAGGGGGCATCGACGAGGGACTGCACCGCGTCCAGTGCCGCATCCGTCGAGCCCCCTCTTACCCCACCAAACTGGCGCGGATGGAGCGCCTCCTTGATGAAGGGCTCCAACCGGCCAAGGAGGAGCCGCTCCAGGACCTTGCTCTCGCAAGGCAAGAGGCTAATCGGCCTATAGCTACCGGGAGACGCCGGGTCACGGTCGGGCGACTTCAGAAGAAGTATCACCACAGCGACCCGCCATCTCACCGGGAAGTACCCCGCCACAAGACATCGATTGTAGAGCCCCAAAAAAGACTCCACCGCCGAGTCCGGGAGATGCTTAAGCATTTCAGGGCACACCCCGGAGCCCTGCCCGACGCCAATCCACCAAGGGCGTCCCGAAGCTCCTCCTCCGTGAAGAGCTCACTGCCTGCCGTTTGTGGGACCACTGCCGCTTCCGCTCTGGATTCGCGGTCCGCGGCAGAGTCCTCCCCGGGTTCGTCCTGCGGGAAGATACGTCGGATGAAGTTCCTCAGCGTATCCTCCACAGTCCCTCCACCACGCGACGCTTCCAGAAACGGGAGGACGCTCGGAGACCTGATCTTCCCCACAGTGACTCTGTAGGGAATGCCCCAAGGGTTCACCGAGAGACCATCCTCAACGAACGTCCTCCACGCGGCCCGCCTGGACCGCCGAAGAGCCTTTTTTAGGTCCCCCCTCGCGAGCGCATAACGCTCGCCTGCAGCCTCGCGACCCGGGCCTCGAGTCCTTTGATAGGCCCGGCGCAGCCTACGAGCCCGCGAGGAAAGACCCACAACCTCGGCATTTCACCACGGAACTATCCCGCCACGCGATTGGGGAACACGCGGGACGGTATCGTCAGCGGAGCCCATGACGATGGCCTCCATCGCCTCCACGGCCTCGTCCACGAGCTCCAATCCCGACGCCACTGGAGGAGGACCCGCGAGGTCGGCCTCGAAGAGGAGGCGATCCGCCTGGCACCTGTACGCGTCCCATCGGGCACGCCTGAAGTCAAACCGGCCCGATCCCGAGCCTCCCACGCCACTGACACCTACATGTAAATTGCCATGATGAAATCGAATCGATCTCTTGATATGGCGCTGGAGACTAGCGCATATTGAGTATACGGAGTTTTCTGCCAGTACATAGCTCTCCTTGGGTAGCATACATAGCCACTTAGAAGAAGAACTCCAAGAAACGCCATCATCTCTTCTTCAGAACAGTCACCCTTACGATTTTTTTTGGCCGCATATTGGTTCGCATAAGTTAGGATAAGCTTTATCACCGCTATAGAAAACATTTTCTAAAAAATTCCAAAGGAGTTTTTAGCTCTTCTCCACATGATAATTTGAGCGGCCACTCCACGTTGACAGTCGGCAGTTCAGTGTTGGACCAATTGAACGCCACCAGTTGATCAAGCTTTCGAATTTTTTTTTTGCGGCTTTGAGTTTCTTTTTTGGAGGGGGGCAGAAGAGGATAGTTCATCTCGGCATGAATCATTGACGTGTTGACCGATCAGCGAAACTAATACGGAACCGCTGACTTCAGCCTCACTTGTTAATTGACTCGCTGGCAAATTGTCAACCACGGGATCTTGCTCACCACCGGAATTGTCGTCAGTAACATCCTCCGTTGCATTTGATGGAGGGAGTTCCAGACATCGGGGCTAACTTTTGTTATGTAGGTATAGGTTACACAAGGGTTACCTTATCACGATTTGCATAGGATTGCATGGGAGGGCTGGGTAGATAACAGTCCATCTAAATATAACCTCTTTAGCCCCGATGTCGGCTTCCCTAACTATCAACTTGTACAGGCGGGCTTTAAGCATCGATACCATGCATCGTTAATACAGTGCCTAGGCATAGCTAAAATGGCGCGCAATGTATGCCGTCCTTCCGCTACGACGCTAGGATAATCTGGGTTAAAAACGGTGATCATCACAGTGAGAGCCCTTTCATTGAATCTTACTATCGAAAATTTGTCTCAATTTTCGGATTCCTCGTGTGGAGAAACCCCAAAACATTGAATAGGTTGGAGGCTCACAGTGATGGTTTGAGATGATTTCTATGGTTAGAGCTTTGCTGTGGTTGGACCTTTTTTGTGGTTGGCAGGGGTGGTCAGTTACCCTCATCTAGACTTTAAAGCGCAGACTTAGTGGGGCAGCTGACCACTCCCAGATACCACCAATACAGTTAAAATTCATCAGGATCGCCACATTTTGTATAGCGAAAATGTTCGCAGGTCCTGGCTCAGCAATTTACCAATTTTCACCTTTTCGGATTATTCGTCCAATAAAATACCAATTTCGTGTTTCTTTTGTGCTAAAAACCAAACGCGGAGTGGCTTAATTCAAAAGCCTCTTTCTTGATTCTGTCCTCTAAAAAACCTCCTCTCCAAAAATCGATTTTGTGGATATTTTCACTTGTTGAGTTCACTAAAAAATAAATATCACTTATTTAGTTATCGACGACAGACAAATTTCGGAGTGCAGCTTCAATTCGATGACCGAATTTGCTGATTTTTCCGCACTGTAAAACCATTTTTGCAGGGTTGACTCACCAAAAAACGATTTATCGAATTTCGCTCTCCAAGAAACCAAATTTCGCGGATTTTTCTCGCAGGAGAAGACCGTTTTCCCGAATCTGGTTCACCGTAAAATAAATTTATCGGATTCAGCTCACTGAACAACCGATTTTGGGAATTTTGTCGCCGGTAATAGAACATTTGACAACGAGAGAGGAAAGTGAAACTTTGCCGGTGAGCTGTCGTAAGCGATCGTCAACAAGTCGGGTGAAGTTCCACTTTCCTCTCTCGTTGTGAAACGTACGTATTTCCCTCCCTCAAACCTCAAACGCCCGGTGAAAACCAATTTCTCCAGGTGGCTCAACGAAGATCGGTCTCTGAATTGCAGCGAAATAAGTGGTTATATCCAGCAATGAAAGTCCCGGAAGGTGCTTTTTTAGTGAGCAAAATCCTAGAAATTGATGCGCGATATGCTTTGCCAAGGTCAAAATTTACGCGAAACGTCGCATCTGTGAGAGTAAAACTGTTGTGAAACGGCCTCGGCACCCCCAAAGGAAAAATTTACGCGAAATGCCCCATTTTGTTGACAAAACGCAAAAGCATCGGGGGAAACACTCACGCGTAACTCGCAAATTGTATGAGGAATAGTCAATCGCATAAAAAATGGTGTTGCTATCATGAGGAAATTATCCATTTGGACCCGAAAATGGCCAATAATTCACATAGAACGTAATAATGAAGGCGTCATTAGCATGAAAAATTCCTCATTTCAGAGCGAAACGTCATATCCAGGCCAATATTTAAGCGTAATGCCTCATTTGGATGATCATTAAGGTCAAAATCCTGCAAAACTGCACATTCTATAGGCAGTATTTACACGAATTTTCGCATTCAATGAGGAATTTACACAGAATGCCCCGCTGTGGGTAAAACGCAACATTCACGCGAATCGCCAGTTGTAAGGCCACGTCAATGGGGAAATTTTATACAAAACGCCTCAGCAAGGGAAATTTTATGTGTATTGAAATTGTCCATTTCATGAAAAAACTTGTCAGTTTCACGAAGAAATTGTCTTTCAGAAGGAATTTTCTATTTCATAAGAAAACTTGGAATTTCACGACAATTCTTAAGCTTATGAACTAATGGTTGATTTTATGAGAAAATTTTCAGTTTTAAAAGCGTCAATTTAACAAGTAAATCGTCAGTTTCATAAGGGAATAGTCAATTTTATGAGGAAATTGCCATTTTTGAGTGGGGCATTGTGAATTCCCTGTGTCGATAAACCTCAAAATACGTGGTTTTATCAATTTTTAAAAATGTTTCATCATTTTGGGGCCGATCGGAGTCATGGCCCCCTCCTTAAGACGACTCTGGATCAGCGCCTGATGAAGAAGCAGTTAATCCGTGCTATAAATTGAGAAAAAAAAGCTCATTCACGGTTTTTCGAGACAACGTCTAAGCCAAAATTGTGAAAAAGCGCCCAATGGTGGTTAATTGAAGCCCTTTTACAGCGCTATGTGCATTTCCTTGGCTTGGGGCAAGTCCGTGACTGAAATTGTGATAAAGCGCTCGTTTTCAGCTAGGTACTTAAAATTGAAAAAAAAAAAAACAATCGTCGGAGAAAAACGTTAATTCACAGTTTCCGGTGGCAACTTCGTGATCGAGATAGAGACCAAAATTGAGAAAAATTGATAACTCTTCTCAGGGAAATTCCAAGACTAGAACTAGACTAGAAGACTAATTCGAGGTTCAATTTTATAAAATGCGCTCATTCACGGCTAAAATTGAGAAAAGCACTCATTCGCGGCTGAAATTGAGATAAAACATTTCCTCACGGATAACTTCGAGAAACCGCGTTCATTTGTGGCTAAACTTGAGAAGAAGCGCCATCTTGGTGCAACTTCCAGGCCAAAAGTGAGAAACATTGCTATAATTTGCTGTTTTTGGCGGGGAAACCCCGCTGCTACGATTAAATAACGGCGCTAATTCACGTCTAGATGTCATAGAACGGGTTCATTTCTGCTTAAAATTAAAAAAAAAAAAAACACGCACATTCACGGATAAAAATGAGGAAAATCACTCATATTGCGCCTAGGATTGAGGAAAAGCGCCAGCTGGTGGTTTCTTAGCGCTCAAACGAGGCTAATCTGAGAGAAACTGCTGCTTCACGAGTGAAATTGAGAAAAAGCGCTGGTTCACGGGTAAAATTAAAGGGGAAAAACACTCAATTGCTGCTGAAATTGAAGAAACCTCACGATACGTAGTTTTCTAGACGCAATTCTGCGGATAAAATTGTGAGAAAACGAGGCGAATAACCTGCAATTCACGGGTTATCTATGCAAATTCCGAGCCAAAATTGATAAAAAGAGCTAATTCACAGGTTTATGGTGATAATTTCACGAGTGAAGTTGACAAAATGTGGAAAAAGCACTCAATTGCGGCTAGAACTAAAAAATAGTGCTCATTCGCGGCTAAAACAATTGAAATTGAGAAAAAGCACTCATTCTTGGTTGAGATTGGGTGGGAAAAACACCAATTTGCGGTTTCTAGAGGCAATATCGTGGCTAAAATTGAGAGAAAGTCATAATTTATTTTTCTGGAAGCCGCTCTATACCGGACGAAAATCGACCGAAACCAATGATAAGCCGAAACGCTCATTTTTAGCTAATTTTAGGGGCCGTCAGTCTTTTGCAGCGTCTTGGGTGAAGACCGGCTGCATAATATCACACTTCAACTAAAGTTTTTCCCAAAACTGATTATTTTAGGACAAATAAAAGGACGACTCTGCCTTGAAAACCGCCGATTTCACCACAAAACTGACGAGTTAAGACCAAAACAGACGATTTCACGCCAAATCTGACGTGTTGCCCCAAAACTGATGACGTCACTGCAAAACTGACACAAATTTGTCGCTTTAACCTCAAAAAAAAAGAATATTTAACCCGAAATCTGTTATTTCGACACGAAACTAACGATATACTTTAAACCTGAAAGGTGTTCTTCCGAACATTTCACTGTAAAAACGGGCAATTTCACCCCAAAACTGACTGTTTCAATTCCAAAACTCTTCGGAAGTTTCAAGGCCATTTCCCATTGCGCGGAAGCTCATTTAGGCCAATTTTGAAACGCGAATGATAATTTTTGCCATTTCCAGGGCATGTTTAGCCATTTTTAGGGCGTGATTAACCAGGCTTAACCAGGTAAAGGGGCGTAAATGATCAGTTTTGTCATCAATTGCCTGTAGTATGCCATTTTTCACACGCCATTTTAGAGCGTGAATATTCAGTTTTGCCTTTTTGTAGAGTGCGTGAATAGTCAGTTTGCCATTTCTAGGACAAAAATTGTCACTGTGGTCATTTATAGGGAGTGAATAGCCAGTGTGAAATTTTCATGGCGTGAACGGTCAGTTTTGACGTTTTTAGAGCAAGAATTGCCAGTTTAGCCATTTTTATAGAGCGGGAATAGCTAGTTCTGCCATTTACTAGGCGCCAGTAGTCAGTTTGGCCATTTTTATGGTAGGAATTGCCTTTTAAGGCATTTTCAAGGCACTAATAATCGCCCATTTAACTATTGTCAGTGCTCATAGAGTCAGTTTTGACGATTTAAAGGCTTGAATAGCCATAATTGCCATTTTTAGGGCGCATAGAGTCAGTTTTTCCAAACAACAGCGAACAGTACGTCCCAAGCCAAGGCGAGAACGGCCATTCTTGGCACTGGAATGGTCGATTTTGCTTTTCAGGAGCTCGTAAAGAAAATTCGGCAATTTCTGTGGTTCAAATATAGCCATTTTAGCCATTTTCAAGACAAGAATCGTCAGTTTTGCCATTTTAGTGCATTTCATTTTAAAAAATGCACTATCGGTCTCGCCCTGATGGTCGCACATAAGGGTTGTGATACGTTTTTTTCCACGTTTCAGAACCCCTAGAACACGAATCCGAGGTCGGTTCGATTTGCTATATACATATACATATATAGCCCCTTGCTTGTTAGCACGATCACGGTCGCAATTTTTGACTTATTTAGGGATCAAATAGTCCGTCAAGCCAAGGCCATAAAGTTTGACCATTCCTGGCGCGAAAATTATCGATTTTGCCATTTTCAGGGCGGGAATCGTCTTTTTAGGCATTTCCAGAGCGGGTGTGAAGTCATTTTGGCCGTTTTCAGGGCTCGATTATAGTCTGCCAAGCCCAAGGCGCGTATAATTGGTCATATTTAGCACGAGAGTGGTCAGTTTGGTCATTTTTATCGCGCGAATGGTCGATTTAGCTACTTTCGGGCAGTAGTCATGATGTTTTTAGGCATTTTCAGATGTTCACTAATCGCCATATTATAGCCATTTTTAGGGCGCGTGAAGTCAATTTAGCCATTTTCAAAACGCGAATCGTCAGTTTTGTATTTTTAGGCGCGAGTTCAGTTATTTTAGCCTTTTTTTATAGTGTTTACATAGCTATTTTTAGGCAGCGAATGGTTGTCAAGCCATTTGTAGTAGATCGAAGCACACCATTTCTCCAGCCCCTCTCCCTTGAGCAAATCCTGAACCCGCGTCTGTCTGCGAAAAAGGTATTTTATGGCGCAAAAACGGCGAATTTGGTCTTTGAATTATGTCAACCTTGCGAAAATTCGTTTTTTGAGCAACAAAAATCCTTGAAATTGATTTTTTTGTTAGCGAAATCCGAGAAAATAATGTTTTTTTTTTAGTGGGCGCCAACGAAACACAATGTGGTTATCCTTCAGGAATTATACTTTCAGAATGTATCTAGGGGTCGGCAACTGTCCAACGAAATCTGCGCTTTCGAGTCTAAGGGAGGGCAGCTCTTACACTCGAAAGCGCAGGTCCCCTGCCCCCCTCTGGCTACGCCCATGTAGTGGTGCTCCCGAGATGTTACCCTCGGAATCATCAGTCCTTCAAAATGAAAAGAATTACGTAGTTATGTAGTAGACTTCACGACCTGTCCGCCGTGAGGAACACAATCTAACTTTTGAAGCGTCCTGTTTTTAGAATCATTCGCACCGAGTTCGACTTCCTGACGGTTCTCCTTCCTGTTGGATTGAAATAAACCTCGGTTAACCGAGGTAATAACGTGGTGATCAACACCAAGTATAATAGTAATATACGGCGCGTTATAAAATGGAGCATTATTGAACCTTCGTTGGTAAAAGGACTGTATAAAACTTTGACCGGTCAATTTTTTTAATAGCAGTTTGCCAATAAACGAGTTTTATAACAACGTAAGACTAAAATTTTACGTTTCATGAAGGGGGGGGGGAAGTTAAGATAATCTTACACGCCACAGCTCTTCAACCTTTGCAAAAACAACAAAAATAAGCTACTCGGTGGAGTGAACTGACATGATAGCAGAATCGTGAGGGAAAAGTGGAGGGATCACCCAAAATGATATTTACCAACCTTTCTAGAAACATTCTTTCGGTGTTATAGGCGTAACGTTTTATACTCTTTTTTTTGTTTGTTTTTTCCCCCTCAGTGTATGCGGCATTCAACATTTCCAAAGGGCCGGGCATCGACACTTGAATTTGTTCCAGTCGACGTACTACGTTGTCGTCACTTTTAGCACCGTCGGCTATGGCGATTTCGTGCCGGACATATGGCCGTCTCAACTGTACATGGTCATTATGATCGGAGTGGCTCTCATCGTTCTACCGACTCAGGTGAGTGATACGTTAAACAGACAATAAATTAAGATAAATTATTGCTTTTCAGCGTTGCCAAACAGGTGGGTTTTGATGGAGATGAAGGGAGGGGAGCGTGAAACTCCTTTAATAGTTAATAAGGGCGGTTTTGTCATCGTGAAAAAATACTTTGCCCTTCAGTGAGGCGAGGCGACTGCACGGATGGAGTGAGGAGGTGCGTTGGTGCGAGAGAAGAGTCGTCACTTACAAACAAGGCTCCGCGTCTCGTAGTTTGGGAGTAATTCAATTTAGTTCCAAGTGACAGAAAGGCTGTCATTGGCGGCGACTCAGGGGAACAGCGTCCCATCGAGAGAAAGTGAGAGGCGTGAACTGATCTGTTGAATGGTAGGGGGGGTGGAAGGGAAGGGAAGCGAATTGAGAACTCTTGGAAAAGGGAAGCCCGAGAGGAGGAATACATTGAAAATGAGATGTATTGGTGAGCCGTTCATGGTGGTGGTGGTTTGAAGGGTGAAGAAGTGGTTGTCGGGAGGGGAAAGAGTGAATGTGTAGAGCTCGCTAATAAAATATTGAGGTCGGTTGGCATTGAAGGCTTGAAATTGAGGGTGAAAGGCTGAATAAGAGTAAAGTCACCCACCCCTTTTTCTCATTTAGCCGATGAAGTGTCCCTAGGGAAGCCAATGAAAAGTCTTGGGCAATACAGTGAACATTAAACTAATTTTAAAATGTGAGGCGGAGGGGTATTGTCTCTGCCAGTTATTTCACCGTTGTTTTCTTAGACCTCGCAAAGTGCTGCCCGGTGCATTCTATGCTTGAAGTACATCCTTGAGACTAAAACTAGACTTTCTCACAATACCAAGATACTCGAGCTTAGAACGTCACAAAATTAAAGTGCATAGATATAAAATAAGTGTATTAAAGGAAATTATTCCAAACAGCTTACTTCATGGACTGCGCTTGCCTGCGCCTGATCACAATTGCATGGAATTGAAATTGCAGTCAACTGCGAACAGTTTCAGCGGGGACATTCCCTCGCAAGAAAACGCGTTATTTGACATCTAAAGCTTAAACCACATTTACAGAGCCCAGACCCAGGAAGAGGACGGTCGAATTCCGAACAAAAATTCCATTCCTCGCTATTCGGATAAGTTACGGTGCACTAAAATGTAAGAAAGAATGCCCTATGTGTGAGGTGAGTGGGCAGCTGCACCTACACTTCTATACAAGGAAACCGTCAATTTACCCCTTTAAACTGGCTAATAAAATTGAAAATTTTGCACTTGAAAAAAGGCAATTCCGCACACCATTGAAAATGTTCAAACTGACAATTCATACCCTAAAATAATCAAAACACCAAAAAGCACTAAAAATTTCAAACTTCTCAGTGTTTCCGTCTAAAAATGGTCAAACTGTTCATTCGCGCCCTTTGCAAAGCTTCAGGGACGATTCACCCTTTTGAAAGTGGCCAAACTTACTGATCTGCGTCCATCCAAAAAATTGACCATACGTTAGTTTTTGTGGACTATTTGCACGTCACTCTACTAAAAATGGCTAAAAACAGCTAAATTTAACATTTGCGTCCTTTAACAGTGAAACTGACGCTCTCGCTACTTTAAAATGGCTAAATTGACCAAGCGCTCTGAAAATGGCCAAACTGGCAATGCACGCCCGAAAAATGACCATTGCTGCCCTAAAATGGCAAAACTTGTAACTGTCAAATAAATCGTCCTGGAAACTAACAATTTTGTTCTTCAAACTGTCAATTTCATCCTGGAAACTGTCCATTTTGTCTTTTAAATTGTCATTTTCATCCTAGCATTGTCAATTTGGCCCCAGTATTGTAAATTTCGTCCTAGTATTGTCAATTTTGTCCCAGTATTGTCAATTTCGTACTCGAAAAAGTAATCAATATCGACGTTCAAACTGCCATTTCGTCCTGGAAGTTATTAATGGGCATTTGTCCCGGAAACTGTCAGTTTCGTACTCGAAACATTCAATTTCGTCCTCGAAACAGTCAATTTCGTCCTCGAAACAGTCAATTTCGTCCTCGAAATAGTCATTTTCGTCCTAGAAACAGTCAATTTCGTCCTCGAAACAGTCAATTTCGTCCTCGAAACAGTCAATTTCGTCCTCGAAATAGTCAATTTCGTTCTCGAAATAGTCAATTTCGTCCTCGAAATAGTCATTTTCGTCCTTGAAACAGTCAATTTCGTCCTCAAACAGTCAACTTCGTCCTCGAAACATTCAATTTCGTTGCCAAACCCATCAATGTCGTCCTGAAACTGCCAATTTTGTCCTATAAACTGTCAGCATCGTCCTAGAATCATTCAAACCCGCCAACTTCGTAATTTAAAACTGTCAATTTCGTCCTAATAATTTCGTCGTTCAAAACTGTTAATTTGGTCCTTGAGACTATCAATTGAAATTTGTCCCGGAAACAGTCAATTCCGTTCCAAGGAACTATCCATTTTGTCCATGAAATTGTAAATTGCATTGTCAAAAAATCTTCGACCTGGAAGTTATTAATGGGCATTTGTCCCGGAAACTGTCAATTTCGTCCTCGAAACAGTCAAAATCGTCCTCGAAACAGTCAGTTTCGTCCTCGAAACAGTCAATTTCGTCCTCGAAACAGTCAATTTCGTCCTCGAAACAGTCAATTTCGTCCTCGAAACAGGCAATTTCGTCCTCGAAAAAGTCGATTTCGTCCTCGACAAAGTCAATTTCGTCCTCGAAATAGTCATTTTCGTCCTTGAAACAGTCAATTTCGTCCTCGAAACAGTCAACTTCGTCCTCGAAACATTCAATTTCGTTGCCAAACCCATCATTGCCGTCCTGAAACTGCCAATTTTGTCCTATAAACTGGCAACATCGTCCTAGAATCATTCAAAACCGCCAACTTCGTCATTTAAAACTGTCAATTTCGTCATAATAATTTCGTCGTTCAAAACTGTTGATTTGGTCCTTGAGGCTATCAATGGAAATTTGTCCCGGAAACAGTCAATTCCGTTCCAGGAACTATCCATTTTGTCCATGAAATTGTAAATTGCATTGTCAAAACTATCGATGTCGTCAATTTCGTCCTCGAATCTGCAAATCGCACCCTAAAACTGTCAATTTCGACATTCATTACTGTGATTTTCGTACTTTAAACTGACAATTTCGTTCAATAATGCTGATAATTTGGCCTCAGGAACTTACAATTTTGACTAGGCCGCTCAATTTCCTCCTAAACATAACATAAGACCTCCCAAACTGTCAACAGACGTTCAGGCTCAGACCATTGGGTTTCCAAGCCCCTAGTTTTTGAAACAGTCGAGTACTAGAAACCATCAATTTCGACGTTCAAACTGTCATTTCGTCCTGGAAGTTATTAATGGGCATTTGTCCCGGAAACTGTCAATTTCGTCCTCGAAATAGTCAATTTCGTCCTCGAAACAGTCAATTTCGTCCTCGAAACAGTCAATTTCGTCCTCGAAACAGTCAATTTCGTCCTCGAAACAGTCAATTTCGTCCTCGAAACAGTCAATTTCGTCCTCGAAAAAGTCAATTTCGTCCTCGAAACAGTCAATTTCGTTCTCGAAACAGTCAATTTCGTCCTCGAAATAGTCATTTTCGTCCTTGAAACAGTCAATTTCGTCCTCGAAACAGTCAACTTCGTCCTCGAAACAGTCAATTTCGTTGCCAAACCCATCAATGTCGTCCTGAAACTGCCAATTTTGTCCTATAAACTGTCAACATCGTCCTGAAATCATTCAAAACCGCCAACTTCCTCATTTAAAACTGTCAATTTCGTCCTAATAATTTCGTCGTTCAAAACTGTTAATTTGGTCCTTGAGACTATCAATGGAAATTTGTCCCGGAAACAGTCAATTCCGTTCCAGGAACTATCCATTTTGTCCATGAAATTGTAAATTGCACTGTCAAAACTATCGATGTCGTCAATTTCGTCCTCGAATCTGCAAATCGCACCCTAAAACTGTCAATTTCGACATTCGTTTGTCAAATTCGTTCAATAATGCTGCTAATTTGGCCTCAGGAACTTACAATTTTGACTAGGCCGCTCAATTTCCTCCTAAACGTAACAAAAGATCTCCCAAACCTCAAGGTCAAGCATCAGACGTTCAGGCTCAGACCATCGGGTTTCCAACCCCCTAGTTTTTGAAACAGTCGAGTACTAGTAACCATCAATATCGACGTTCAAACTGTCATTTCGTCCTGGAAGTTATTAATGGGCATTTGTCCCGGAAACTGTCAATTTCGTCCTAGAAGTAGTCAATTTCGTCCTCGAAACAGTCAATTTCGTCCTTGAAACAGTCAATTTCGTCCTCGAAACAGTCAATTTCGCCCTCGAAACAGTCAATTTCGTCCTCGAAACAGTCAATTTCGTCCTCGAAACAGTCAATTCCGTTGCCAAACCCATCAATGTCGTCCTGAAACTGCCAATTTTGTCCTATAAACTGTCAACATCGTCCTAGAATCATTCAAAACCGCCAACTTCGTCATTTAAAACTGTCAATTTCGTCCTAATAATTTCGTCGTTCAAAACTGTTAATTTGGTCCTTGAGACTATCAATGGAAATTTGTCCCGGAAACAGTCAATTCCGTTCCAGGAACTATCCATTTTGTCCATGAAATTGTAAATTGCATTGTCAGAACTATCGATGTCGTCAATTTCGTCCTCGAATCTGCAAATCGCACCCTAAAACTGTCAATTTCGACATTCATTACTGTGATTTTCGTACTTTAAACTGACAATATCGTTCAATAATGCTGCTAATTTGGCCTCAGGAACTTACAATTTTGACTAGGCCGCTCAGTTTCCTGCTAAACATAACAAAAGACCTCCCAAACCCCGAGGTTAAGCAACAGACGTTCAGGCTCAGACCATCGGGTTTCCAACCCCCTAGTTTTTGAAACAGTCGAGTACTAGAAACCATCAATATCGACGTTCAAACTGTCATTTCGTCCTGGAAGTTATTAATGGGCATTTGTCCCGGAAACTGTCAATTTCGTCCTAGAAATAGTCAATTTCGTCCTCGAAACAGTCAATTTCGTCCTCGAAACAGTCAATTTCGTCCTCGAAACAGTCAATTTCGTCCTCGAAGTAGTCATTTTCGTCCTTGAAACAGTCAATTTGTGGAATAGCTATGAAACCACGAAGATTCACGGCTAAATAGCCGTGAAATTGTCAAATGCGGAGCTGAGTAGTCGCAAAAATTGCAAGCGGTAGCCAAAGAGTCATGATTTGAAGGATAAAAAGCGACGAAATTGCAAGTTTTGCTGCTAAATAACCGTAATATGCAAACATTTTAGAAAAAATTGTCGTAAAACGTCATTTTAACGTTAAAGAGGATGAATAGCCGTGAAAAACCGGAGCCGTGAAGGTTTTAAACTGGTTGAATAACTAGGCAATAAACAAATTTTTTGGCCGAAATTGCCACTGAATTGCAGCACTGGAACTGAGTTGCCTCGAGCTGGCTACATTTAAAGTTGAAAATCTAAAAAAATTGTAGGTTTAGGGGCCAAATATCAGCGAAATGCAACATCTAGAGTTAAATACTTGAGAGTTGGCAATGTCAGGTCCTAATTTAAGCATAATTACAAGTTTCCCGTCTTGATACTCACGAAACTGTGAGTTTCGGTTCTTCGGATCTTCATTTCTGCGAAATTACAAGTTTAGGGTCGTAATCCAAGCCAAATTACACGTTTTGGGCCTGTAGAACCCAAGCCAACCAGCTTCAACGTCACCCAAAGCCTGACAAATACCCACGAAATTGAATATTACCTGGCAATTTCTGGGTCTTAAACCCACGCGAAAAGGAAAATTTCGGGGCTTAATATCCGTAAAAAGGCATGTTTTTTTTTATGCATGCATAAAGCTGTAGCCGTGGGAGGCTATATTGTCTGTACTTCAGCGTATGGGAGTACAACTGAAAGTTGTACGCTGAAGATGGCGAGCAGCCGAAACCGGTTCGTTCTTGACACACCGCAACTAGGCGTTTAAACGTTCTGGGTATGAATATCCGCGATATTGTTAGATTCCGGTCTTTTATTTTCGCGAAATGTTAAGCTTCTGGTATTTATTTTCACAAAAATGTAAGGTTTGAGGATTTTTTTTTTCTTGACCGTGGAACCCAGGCTAGCCGGCAGCGAGAGCACTCAAAATCTGCGACAAATAGCCGCAAAATTGCAACATATTGGAGCAAAATATCCGCGATATTAGATGTTTTCAGGATGAACATTCGCCAAATTGTATGTTTGAGCTCCTAATTTCAAAGAAATCGCCAGTTTCGGGGGCCCTTTTTGTCATTGCGAAGCACAGTGTAGTCGAGAAACCTTCCTGGATGAATATCATTGCAAGTTTTTGACTTTGGATCCTGCGGAAGTGCATTTTTCGAGTCTTAATTACAGCAAAATTTCCAGTTTCAGTGCGATCTTTTTACTGGGCTTGGACCCTTGTCAGATGGTCTAGCCGCCCCCCGGTTGCACCCATAGGCTGGCTTATAGCAACGTATAAAGCTAAATTGTGTGACTTTTCAAGTCTGGGTCCTAATTTGACCGAAATTACAAGTTTCCTGGTTTAATATCCGCGAAATTGAGAGTTTCAGGTCTTGCGGCTGAATTGTAAGTTTCGGTGTCTCTCGAGGGGTCTTTCGGGTTCGATGTTCAAAAGTTAGCTGCGACGATGTTTAGTGCTATTGTAAAAGCATCCCCAAACTGACCAGAATCTCTGCGGGTTTTTTATTACGAATCACGAAATATGACGTTATTTTCAGTTCGAACAACTGGCCTTTACGTGGATGGAAAGGCAGAAACTCGGAGGATCGTATTCTTCTCACAGAGCGCAGTCCGAGAAACACGTGGTCGTTTGCAGTACGACGCTACACGCGGACACGATCATGGATTTTCTTAACGAATTCTACGCACACCCCTTGCTTCAGGTAAATGGCGTGGGATTGGTGGTGGGGTGGGGTGGGGTCGTCATCGGGCGCCACTTATAAAATAGTTTCGTAGGATTATTACGTGGTGCTTCTCTCTCCCATGGAACTCGACACTACAATGCGCATGATACTACAAGTGCCCATCTGGGCTCAAAGGGTCATATATATACAAGGCTCGTGTTTGAAAGACGTCGACTTGGCTCGAGCTCGAATGAATGAAGCTGAAGCGTGTTTCGTATTGGCCGCAAGAAATTACGCGGATAAAACCGCCGCTGTAAGTTAAAAACTTCTTATGTTAACGAATCTGACGAATTAATAACTTTCTTTCCCCACCCCCCTTTACTCTATCACTTTTTTTTTTTTTTTTTTAAGGATGAACACACAATTCTAAGATCGTGGGCCGTCAAAGATTTTGCACCCTCGGTACCGCAGTACGTACAAATTTTCCGGCCGGAGAATAAATTGCACGTAAAATTTGCCGAGCACGTCGTCTGTGAGGACGAATTAAAGTACGCGCTTCTTGCCAATAATTGTACCTGCCCAGGAGCTTCAACTCTGGTGACGCTTCTCCTTCACACATCCAGAGGACAGTGAGTTTTATGGTCTCGTAGCTTTACGATTTGATAAATTTGGAATCTTTTTTGTCTTTAGAGAAGGCCAAACGTCCTCAGAAGAATGGCACCGACTGTACGGTCGTTGCTCTGGAAACGAAATTTACCACATTCGATTGGAAGACTCCAGATTTTTCGGTGAATACGAGGGGAAAAGTTTTACTTACGCCAGTTTTCACTCTCATCGCAAGTAAGACACCTCATTTTTTTTCAATTGGCTCTATATAAAACTTTTTATTTCTATTGTTTACGTTCATAGGTACGGCGTAGCACTCGTCGGCGTCCGCCCTGCTGAGCTACCAGAATTTTACGAGGATACAATTCTCCTTAATCCCGGTCCAAGGCACATAATGAAAAAGACCGACACCTGCTACTACATGAGCATTACAAAGGAAGAAAATTCGGCCTTCGTCGTGGCGAATAATCAAGCGGCGGCAGCAGCCGCCGTCACCCAAAACGAACAATTGCCTCAAACGAAGACAGAAGGTTTTTTCACCCCTTGAAAACAAACCCCCGTTCCACCTTCTTTGCTCATTATCAAGTGGTTTTCCCTTCTTTCTTTTTTTGCAGACACGATCGAAACAATGATCTCCACTCCTAGACTAAAAGAAACTGACAGAAGTGGAACACCTGTAACAACAATATCATTAGGGGCTAACGAGACGAGTGGCTTGCAACAAGCGAATCACCTAGGCGTTCCTAAACCTGAAAACAATCCAAACCTTCTGAGTCCTGAAGTAAAAATTCATTACTTTTGTTTCTTTTTTTAATGAAATAAAAATCTTCAACGCTCTTAAACCACTCGAACTATTCGTCTTCTTCACCAGATTTTAAACCAGAGGAGAGGAAGTCGCCGACCCAGCATTCTACCCGTCCCCGACATGTTCACGTCGTCAAATTTGAATATCTCGTCCAACTCGCAAGAAGAATTGGATGAGTCCGAGGACGAGATGGACGACGACGTTCCTTGGCGGTCTCCGTCCGAAAAAATTGCGTGAGTCCTTGTCATATTTTGAGGATTGGAAAGAGTATTGGGGATTGCTGGGGGTGTGGATCACTTCACATTTTCTAGAGTCAACCAACTTAAACATTTGGTGACTTGATGGCTAAAATCCCTTCAATTGCTTAAAATTAACCATTGAATGACTCACGACTTTCATAAAATTAAAAGGGGAAACTTTTTGACACAATGCAAAATGGGTGATTCCCGAAACTCGCACATTTTCTGTGTAGCATGCGAACAATACTCAATGTTTGCTCATGCACGCTTAAATACTGGGTTTTTGCACGGAATGCTCTTTTATTTTAATTTGCTCATCGCCTCAAATTTAATTTTCTACGTGGTGGAATGAAAAAAATAACAACGCTTCAATGCGGGGATAAACACAGAACCAAATAACAATGCATGATTAACAGTTTTATTAACTCAATTAACAGGTAAGTTAATTAAAATAACACTGAGTTTTTAATTTATAACTTATTACTTTTATTTAATATTTGGTTAGAAGAGAAGGAAAACCCTCAATCCCAATTTTTTTTTTTTTTTTTTTTTCGCTTAACCTACGGTGAAAGTGGCTATTTTCACCATGGCAACCTCACCACGAAAGAAACACTTTAATCTCAGCGTGTTATTTGCTTACTATACGTCACGGAGTGAACGAAAGTACTTTACGTCACTGCTAGGAGTGATGTAATAGTACATTTCATAACAAGTGCGGAAAGTAAGAAATATCGTGCGAGTGTTGTTAGACGAACGAGACGCAGTCGAGTGAGTCTATTACACGAGCACATGATATTTCACTTTCCGACGAGTAATGAACGACGTTTTTCGCACGACGATGGGGAATTTATAGGCAGGTACTCATTCTGGAAATGTTATGGTATTTACGTGTGAAAACCCCAAGCACAGTGAACAAACCAACAGGCACAGACAGAAAGAGGAACAAAAAAAAAAAACAAAACAAAACAAAACAATAACAATAACGTCATATCACAGAATAGAAGTTGAGACCTTCAAGAGAACATAATCTGTGGACAGCAAACATTGGTTAACTGTAAAAAAAAGAAGAAAAAAAAAGCCAAATCAGATGTTCTCCTAACACACACCCGTGCCTTTTTCGTTTTTTCCGCACGGGTTGACGAAAACAGACACTTTCGAGGGAGGTTTTCAGTGCGGTTCTCATCACTTCCCGTGCAAGTCGTGCGAAAAGTACTTTACGACACTGCTAGGAGTGATGTAAAGTACTTTACGTCACTGCTAGGAGTGATGTAAAGTACTTTCCGTCACTGTTAGGACTTGGGAGTGACATGTCACATTTGGTCGGTCAAGCGAAAAATAGCGTTCGCAACTCGTGAGGAGCGTCTTTTCGCGCCTCGTTGTTAGTAATGTGACGCTTTCCTCACTCGTTGTGAAATATACAATTACACCACGCTTTCTTCTCAACTATTTACCGGGACTTTCCCTTTTCTATTCCGTACGATTCCAAGCGTCTGGCTCGAACTGAACAAGTTTCCGACCATTGTCCGTGGCCATTGATTAATCCCCCCCCCCCTCTGGCCAACAAACAGGCATTTTTGCGGCTATTAGCCCTTCAGGAACTTGTGATTACGTGGCTCTATTATATAGGGCATTACGAAAGCAGCTGCGAGCCGTGTCACACAGCTTATTCTGCGCTGCGTGTGAGTGACGGGTACCTTCAGCTCTGCGGTGGTGAGCCTTCGACGCCTCACGCATCGTGACCCGCCGGCCTGGAGTCCGAGCCTGTACAAAAAAAACAATTGAAAACTTGCATTTTTAAAGACATTTAGCCCAAAACTAGCGAATTCACTGATATTTAGCTCCGATGTAATTTTGCGGCTATTTCACCAAGCATCGGGTGCCTGCTGGGTCAGGGACCCACTCCCGAAACATGCATTTCACAATTGAGGCCCCAAAACTTGCAATTGTGTGGACGTTTCGCGGCGAAAAGTCCGATTTTGTGGGTAAGGTGTTGGGGCCGGCTAGCCTGAATTTCGCCGCCTCAAAAACGCTCCGGAACTTGCCCTTTCGCTTAAATAAATACCCTGAACTTACAATTCGAATAAGCTAAGATTACCCGAAACTCTCAATTTTGCGGATAATTCGGCTGAGAAACTTGTACCTACTTAATTTCACTCAAATTAGGACCCGAACTTACAAATTCATAATATTTATCTTTAAACGTTGCTATTCAGGTGCCATAAGGGCTGGTTAGCCCAGGGTCCTAAAATAATCACCCTGAAACTTGCAATGCCACGGATATTCATCCAGGAAACTTCCCAGCTGGGTTCCACCTCCTCCAAAAAGGCCCCGAAACTGGCTATTACGCTGAAATCAGGAGCTGAAACTTGAAAATGTACGACTATTCAGCCATCAAACATCTAATTTCAACGATATTTTGCTCCAAAATGTTACAATTTTGCAGCTATACTCGTCAGACATTGGATCAAGGGCCACTGACGCAAAAAAATTCCGAACCTTTCATTTTCACGAAAATAATGATCAGAAACTAATAATTTTGAGGTTATTCAGGCCCAAAACTTGCACGCTGACTATATTTTCCAGGCTTTGTGAACGCGAAACTTGCTCTTTCCAAAAATAAAACCCAAAACGTTAAATTTTTCTGACAATCAGCAGGGCAGGGGGGGGGGCAGTCTAGCCCATCAGGGACCGTGCCTACTGGAAAATAGGGCGTACAAATTGCAATTTCATTGAAATTAAGACCCAAAAGTTGCCAATTCACGAATATTCACCCCCAGGAAGCTTCACATTTCGCAGATATTTAGCCGCAAAATGATGTAATTTTGCGGAAATTCGTCAGACCTTTTTTGAGCCCTCTACCCCGAAACTTGCAGTGTCACGAAAACAGGGACCATAAACTTCAATTTCGCGATAATAAAAACTAGGAAACGGCAATGTCGCGGATATTTAGACACGAAACTTGCAAATTACGTTTAGCTCAGATATATTTATATTTTCGTGACTAAATTTGCCTGGCTACGGGCGCGGTCAGGCACGAACGGCTAACCCGAGTTCTGCGCCTCGGTGCTTCGGCCTCTGAATGACCAAATGACCAAAAAACAAACAAATTTGAGAATATTTATACCAAACACTTGCCGTTTTGCAAAATTTTAACCCTGTGGGATGTATTTGTCTTCCTTTGGGCGCTGGCCGGGCCGGTTAAGCCTAAGCCGACTTGCGTGGTCAGCCCCGAAACCATTGGTCGAATAAAGACCAGAAACTTGCAACTTGCAGTTGTATTTGTGAAATTTCGCGAAAATAAAATCTTGAAACTAGCGTTTAGCCTGAAACTTGAAAATTTGCGAATGCGGAACTCCAAATTGTTGTAAATTTGTGAGGATTACTGAAAAAATGGCCCGAAAATATCCAATTTTGAAAAAAAAATAAGACCATAATCTCACAATTTTGTTATTCAGGCCAGATACTTACAACTTCGCTGACATTCATCAGTCATCTTCGACTGACGTTTTTTTTTTGCGGATATCATCAAGCCAACCGCCTAGAATGGACTCGAAGGCCACTGTAAGAAAAGGATGGGAAGCGACTTTGCCAGTTTATTTACAAAAATTGACAGTATCTCCATGAAAAATCGTCAATTTTGCCGTTTAAAATGTTTTAGATGGGCGAGATTTCAAGATTTTGTTATTTTTTAAGGGCAAAATGTTCAGTTTTAATGCTAATTAGCCAGTTTGAAGGGGTGAAGGGGATTAATTTTTGCCCCTTATATTCTTGGGGGCCTTCTAAAATTACGGCAGTTTTTAGAAATAAGTACCTCGTAAGGTTCCTTTTAAGGATCCTAAAGGACCATAGGACCACAAATTATGAAGTAGTACTAACGTCCGCCGAACCGGGCCCTGGTCACCGTAGTTAGAAGGGCACAGAGCGTAATAATTGAGGGACTTCCTGAACTCTGCCATCAACCAGGCGAATAGTTCAAGTTCTCCCATGGTCATATTTTGAGGTAATTATGTTGTTTGGGAGGGGGGTAGCAGTGGAGTAACATTGTCTTATTTTCTGAAGTCAACTGTGGCTTGGTGGCCTTAAAACGGAAAGAATTACTTATGTAGTCTCACCGTCTTGTGGAGCACAATCTAACTTCTAAAGCGCCCCACATAATAATATAATCGTAATCGTAACGCATGTGAACCTGGCACAAACACATGTCAGAAAATTTAACGAAAAATGAATCAATCGTTTGTTTACCGTTTGTTTACGTTTGTTTTGCCAGAATTTTCGTTTGTTTAGCATTCGGAATATGATTTTTTTTTTAAAACAGCATGTGTCGGGCTAAGTTCACGCAACCCGACACATGGGCGGAATCGTTTGTTTCGCGACATATTCCGTCTCATTATCGTTTGTTTACGTTTGTTTAGCCGAAATTTTCGTTTGTTTAGCATTTTGAATTTATATTTTCTTAAAAAATCAGCGTGTGTCGGGCTAAGTTCACGCAACCCGACACATGGGCGGAATCGTTTGTTTCGCGGCATATTCCATCTCATTATCGTTTGTTTACGTTCGTTTAGCCGAAATTTTCGTTTGTATAGCATTTTGAATTTATATTTTCTTAAAAAATCAGTGTGTGTCGGGCTAAGTTCACGCAACCCGAGACAAGGGCGGAATCGTTTGTTTCGCGGCATATTCCGTCTCATTATCGTTTGTTTAGCCGAAATTTTCGTTTGTTTAGCATTTGGAATATGATTTTTTTTTTAAAAAAAAACCAGCATGTGTCTGGCTAAGTTCACGCAACCCGACACATGAGCGGAATCGTTTTTTAAAAAAAATCATATTCCGAATGCTAAACAAACGAAAATTTCGGCTAAACAAACGTGAACAAACGATAATGAGACGGAATATGCCGCGAAACGAACGATTCCGCCCATGTGTCGGGTTGCGTGAACTTAGCCCGACACATACTGTTTTTCGAAGAATTCATACATGAAATGGTAAACAAACGAAAATTTCGGCTAAACAAACGTAAACAAACGATATTGAGACGGAATATGTCGCGAAACAAATGATTCCGCCCATGTGTCGGGTTGCGTGAACTTAGCCCAACACATACCTACTGTTTTTCGAAGAATTCATACATGAAATGGTAAACAAACGAAAATTTCGGCTAAACAAACGTAAACAAACGATAATGAGACGGAATATGTCGCGAAACAAACGATTCCGCCCATGTGTCGGGTTGCGTGAACTTAGCCCGACACATGCTGTTTTTTAAAAAAAAATCATATTCCGAATGCTAAACAAACGAAAATTTTGGCAAAACAAACGTGAACAAACGGTAAACAAACGATTGATTCATTTTTCGTTAAATTTTCTGACATGTGTTGTGCCAGGTTCACATGCGTGTAATAACGCACACTTCCGTGCGCTCGTAGATACTTGGTGAACGTCTCCCTCACGCACCCTTACCCATTTTGCCCACCCACCTCCTCCCCCCTACTCTTACTTTCTGACCATGCATCTTATGGAGGAACCCTTTAATAATAAATTCTGTGTGTGAACGATTCCGATCATCATTCATTGTCAATTTTACGTTTTTTGACAACGAAAGTTTTTAGCTTTTGCCAATTCAGTAAAAATTCCGGGAGCAGAGGTGGCGTATTTTGAATTCACGGGAGGGAGGGGGGTAGCTGTGAAATTCGTAAGAGAACAATTCTGTGGTTGGGGGAGGGGGAACACACCTACCTTTTTACTTCTCTCTCCCGAGAACTCTTAGGCATTATTTATTGCTTAGGGTTCTCGTTCTGAAATTTAAACAGGCCCGAAACCGTGGAGTATATACGAGTGTGTATCGTTTCAATAACATTTTTCCTCCTCCCCCCCCCACCCACACAACACTTTTCTGACAACACTGCACTCCTCGACTTTATTATTTTTTTGCGCAATATTTTTTCAAAGAATCCTCCGCGTACCCACTTTTTTGCTCACTCAAATTACTTCCAACTGACCCGTTTTTATCCTGCGATTCATTTTGGGGTAGTGCTGTCTGGCAATCCTCCCACCTTTTTAGCGGTAATTTTCCTAGCGTACAAACGAAAGTTGTTTTCTTCATCGTTTTTAAAGCGTAAAATCGGAACTAGCGATTACACGCCGCAATCGTTAGGGTATAGGGCACGTATTTCAAGTTGTATTTGTCTACTGACGTTCTTCCTCGACGCAAGAGATCTCAATTTAGCATCCTATTCTTTTCGATTCAGTTTCTCCTTCTCTTCCATCCTTTTTTTAACGATTTTTTTTATATAATATATATTTTCCATTAATTGTTTAATTCGGTTTATTTTTTTATTTAATTAGCCCCGTAAATTGATGGCGTAAACACGTTTGACTGTCTTTTAATTTTCTCCTAATTCAGATTCCATATCTCGGTTTCGGATGCAGATGACCCAATCGACTACACGCTGGTTAATGCATGGAGATCGGAAATGAAAAGGTAAGCTTACGTAGCACAAAGATAAAGAGGAAAAGAACGTTAAAGCAAAAGAAATCAAAGCCAGGTCAAATGGTAGTGGAAAGGTTCGGTTTCACTGTTTTCAACGGCTTGCTAATTCTTTTACACTTTTAAAAGCGAATAGGGTGGGTTAAACACAAATAATTAATGGACGGGAAGCCCTAAACCAGGAAAGTACGTTTTCGTTGAAATATGCCAGTGTTTTTTTTCTTTGAGCGGGAGGGAGATGTACATCCCAAAGAGATAAATCGATCAAGGTCAAGTATTTGACTTCTGGGTTTGAATACATCTGTTGTGGCCGGAAAACAGGGTTCTGCGCGTGGGCGTCGCCAAAGGGGGGCAGTGGATGACAGCTGCTCCTCCCTGGAGATTGGAAAATGAAATAAAAATCAAGAAAAGCGGTGCAAGAAATCGGAAATCACTCAGCAAAAAGTAGTTGAATGCGTTGTCGTGAATTGGGAGTTCTGCCTCGCTGTTATTTCTAATTTATGTAATTGAGAAAGGAATTGTATAGCTAATTGTGAAAGTATAAATGAAGGATATATAAAGGAGTGGAGCCTTAACGTGCCCTGAGAATAACCGAGCACTGGGGCCGAGCTCACTGGGACGCTTCCACTAACCCCCAGCACCATCATCCCAACACAAGTTTAGTGTCTTGCTTGACGTGTGTGCTCCCCTCGTTCTATCTTGATAGTTCCGCAACCAATAACAATGAAGTTCCTACCACAGCCACACTACAAAACCACAAAGAGAGTCCCACCACAGCAAAGTTTTAGTCACAACAAAGGTCCAACCACAGCAATCCTCCAACAACAATAAAAAGTTCTAACCACATTTAGAACCTCCAAACTACAGTTAAACTCCAACCACAGTAACTTCCCAACCACAGCAAAGCTCCAACCACAGCAAAGCTCCAACCACAGCAAAGCTCCAACCACAGCAAAGCTCCAACCACAGCAAAGCTCCAACCACAGCAAAGCTCCAACCACAGCAAAGCTCCAACCACAGCAAAGCTCCAACCACAGCAAAGCTCCAACCACAGCGAAGCTCCAACCACAGCGAAGCTCCAACCACCGCAAAGCTCCAACCACAGCAAAGCTCCAACCACAGCAAAGCTCCAACCACAGCAGAGCTCCAACCATAGCAAAGCTCCAACCATAGTAAAGGTCGAACCACAGCAATCCTCCAACTACAATAAGCTCTAAGCCCATTTAGAACCTCCAAACAACAGTTAAGCTACAACTACAGTAACTTGCCATCCACAGCAAAGTTTCAACCACAGCAAAGGTCGAACCACGGCCAAAGTCCAACCACAGCAATGGTCCGATCACAGCAATGGTCCAGCCACTGTAACTGTCCAACCACCACCACCATGTCTCGACGGGCCTGCCCTTCCTTCAGCCCAACGCCCAAAAAATCCTAACTTCTCACCACTGACCCAATAGCTGGCGAAGCTCTTGATTCTGCGGCCAAAATTTCAACATTTCTGGCCTGCTAGTTAATGTTAGAGACAAAATAAGTACATTTATGAGCAAATAGGGACACAAAGTGAGTATCCAAAGCGATTTCTGACTTTGAGACACACAAATTTAAAAAATGGCAGCCTTTGATACCATGGAGGATAACGCATCTGTATGAAAGCAGTTACCAATTATGACGTTCTCTCGGTATTCCCTGTGGATTTTAGACGCTTTGGTCCTTTTTCGAAGCCCATACGAATTTTCTCTCGAATGGTGGACACATAATCGACATGGAGGAATCTCGACGACTGCGGATCTCGTTGGCTTGAGTCAATATAATCGGCTGAAACCACCGACATCCCGGAACGCTCATTTTCGCCCTGACCTTTATAGTAAAAATATGAGCATGTCATGCTGGAATATGGGCGTTTGGAGGGGAAAATTACACCAGAACCTCCCAAAAAGTCTAAAAACTGTGATGCGTTTCACTCGAAAATCATCGCTCTTTGTAGGTATTTTGCCACAGACGTGAGAAAATTCACAAGAGAAACAACCTCACGTCCATATAGTGCGATTCCACCCCATTTTCAGGAAACTGCCCCCCTCCCCTCTCATAATGGAATCATATCAGCCATAGCCCTCGTTGAAATCGAGTTCACATTCGCCCAAAAACATGATCCACGAGTAATTCGCGGTTTATGAGGTCCCCCCCCCCATAATGTGCTGTTCTAGAGACAAGTCTGCTGCTAAAATTGAGATGCAGAGGATGAATCATGGCTAAAAAAGAAGATAAAGTGCTAATTCAAAGCTAAAATTAAGAAAAATCTATAATTTCCGGCTAAAATGCAGATAAAGCGTCAATTCATCACGGCTAGGATTGAGAAAACGTCAATTCGCGATTTCTGGTGACAACTTCACTGCTGAAATTGAAAAAGTTAAAGCACTAACGCACGGCAAAAAGTAAAAGAATCGCGTCGAGGCTCTTCCTTGAACTTCAGGCCGGTCGATTTTGAGGCCAACGCCTGTCCACAGCCACCATAGCCAGTGCCGGCCTTAGACATTTGGCGCCCCCCGCGGGTGAATCTTTCACCAGCGCCCCCATGAAGTCACCGTTAACTATATATTATTATTAACTATATATTTTTCCCAATTTTAACCGTAAATTTGCTATTTTTCTTCATTTCATGTCCGTGAATAATCGATTTTTCTCAATTTTTGTCGTGATTTACAGAATTAGCGGTTTTTCCTAATTGACCATAAAGTTACGTCCGGAAAACGTGGCTCGCAATTTTCTCAATTTTAGGAAATTTTCCCAAATAAACGCCCCCAATTGACGATTCCTCCTTATTTTGGCAGAAAACTAGCATATTCCCACATTTTATCCGCTAATTATAGATTTTTTTTTACATTTCAGACACGAATTTGCTTTTACCCAATTTTCGCCGCGCATCACCTAACGCTTTTTCTGCATTTGACCCCGGATAGGGGATTTTTTTTCACTTTCTGGCCCGAAGTTACCTTGGGGAACCACAAATTGAAGTTTTCTTTATTTAACTACGAATTAGGGGTCAACGGCGCGTGTACACCCGAGCGTCGCGAGAGGTGAAAGTACTGTTGACGATGTATACCCGCCTCGATCTCGACCTTCGGAGCGCTCGATGACAATGTACACCTGATAAAACAACTAAAACACCTCGGCTCACAACTGATCGTTTGACTTTGGGTCAGTTCAGCGTGAGTCATGGATGCTAGTGAAACCATATTTGTAGAAAGTGGAAGTAAGCAAGGTCGGGAAGTTATTTTTAGAACGAAATAAATCCGTATTACGTGCTAATGTCAAAAGAAAAGCAGCCGATGACATTTCTACGCGACCGTCGAAAATTGTTAGAAGGGCTCTTTCGGAACTACCTACTGACGTTACCTATCAAGAAGTGAAGAATTTACGTCGTGTTGCCTATAATATGAAACGAAAAAAAATTCCTCGATTACCGCGAAGTAGACACGAAGTAATGGAAGTGCTCACACAGATTCCGACATTAACAAATAAGGGAGAAGAATTTCTTCAAGTTGTTGATATGTATATCGTCAGGGATCGTAATTTTTTCATGTGTTCAAAATGTTCAGTGTCTCCTCACGGTGGATTTTATATACTTGGACGGAACATTCGACTATTGTTCAAAATTTTTTGTTCAGCTGTTCACCATCCATGGATTTCGGAACGGTACGTACATACCACTAGTTTTTTGTTTATTGCCGTCCAAGAAGCAGGCAACCTACGAAGCATGTTTTCGCGCACTCGTGAGAAAGTGCAATGAGGTCACGAATGCTAATTTTTCTCCAACAAAATGTGTTGTAGATTTTGAACTGTCCCTACAGAAGGCAATTTTGAACGTCTGGCCAAGCATCACCTTAACTGGATGTAAATTCCATCTCACTCAGTCATGGTACCGTAAAATTCAACAAGTTGGCATGACCGTACAGTACAAGGAAAAAAGCAGTGATGTTGATGTATGGCTTCACGAATCGTTTGGCTTTCCATTTTTAAATCCGCACGAAGTTTGTGACCGGATTATTCAGATGCCGCAAAATCCTGCAGCTATACTGTACGGAGAATATTTACATGACTATTATATAAAAGATGATGCTGTCTATCCACCAACAATGTGGGCCTCCAAAACTTCTGATTCTGACCGTACGACAAATGCATGCGAGGCATTCCATAGCCACTTTAAAAATAATTTCGATTCTCCCCACCCTCACATATACAAGTTTTTGGATGAATTATTAGCATTGCAGTGCGACGTCTACGCAAAAATTAGCGAAACATCAGCGGAGCAATCAAATAGCGGAGCATCAGCGTTCCGGGACTGCCGTTGTACCGCAACAAAAGAAAAACAAAGGAAAATCCAGAAGCTGATACAAAAAAATGAAACGGCGACATTTCAAATTACCAATTCGTAAAACTTATTGCCTACAAATTGTCTCCCAAATAATTGAAAGTTTGATGTAATGCCCTTCCTTTTGAATGAATACTGACGGTTGTAAATACAATGAAACTATAAATTAACTATTTCTTGAATAATGAAGCTGCTTGGGTGTACAAGTTCATTCGGGTGTACATCATGGCGAGTTCAGCCGGGTGTACATGTACAACACGGGTGTACATCATCAAATACGAAGGGGTGTACATCGTCATTTTTTTTGCTCTCCGGGTGTACATATACAATTGCCCGAATTAGGGACTTACAGGCACGAATTAGCGCGTTTTTTCTACATTTTTGACGTAAATTAGCCATGAATTAGCACTTTCTCTCAGTTTGAGAAGCGAAAAAGTTGCGTTTTCACTCCGTGTTGCCAATTCTACGCAATTTTTACCACGAATTTTCGATTTCCTCAATTTCACTGCAAAATTAGCGATTTTTTACCTTTTTAGCAGTGAATTATAGCAGTTTTTTTCACTTTGAGCTGCAAATTAGCGTTTTTCTTCACTTTAGTCGCGCTAATTAGCGGTTTGAAAATTATTTTGACCCGGCTTACCAATTTTTTCATTCACTTCTAGATTTTCTCCGTTTTAGGCCCGAAGTTTATTCCTTCAGGAGCCACGGATCTGCTTTTTCTCAAATTTTAGCCGTGAATTAGCGTTTTTCTCCATTTTAGCCGCAAGTTAGCGTTATTTCTAGACTTAAATCGTGAATTGGCGCTTTTTTCCCCGCGATTATTTTCAATTTTATTCGCGAATTAGGATTGTCTGAATTTTAGCTGCTCATTAGCGTTTTACTTCAATTTCTTCTGAAAATTAGCGATTTTTATTAATTTTAGCAGTTATTCAATTAGCGGGGTTTTCTTCTTTTTTTTGTGTGGATTAGCGTTTCTCGCAAATTTAGCTGCGAATTAGCCCTTTTTCTCCTTTTTATTCGCGAATGGATGATTTTTTGCGATTTTTTAGTTGCGAATTTATCATTTTTCTTTATTTGAGCCCCGAATCAGCGTTTTTTTTTTTTTTTATTTCATTTCATTCTTATAGCCTTGAATTAGCTTTTTTTACTATACTTTTCCTTTTTTTTTGTTTTTTCCTTCTTTTTTGCGCTTGCACGTCCCAATTAGCCTCGGGCCTGACCAAAGAACAGCAGGTTAGGTGTTTTTCTACATTCTATAGCCATGAAGTGGCATCTATACATCGCATTTTAGGCCTGGAAGTGGCATCTATACATTTTTCTCAATTTAGGCCTGGAAGTTATGCCGCGCGAATGAACGCTTTTTCGCAGTTTCAGCCATGAATATGAGAGCTTTTTCTATACTTTTTGCTGCGTACTTGCCCCAAGAACAGCATATTAATGCGCCTTCTTATCTTTATTCGCAAAAAATAACTGGGATGCAGCGTATTTTCTATACTTTAGCCGCGAATTTACCTGATTTCTCCCAATTTGAGCCTTCAGAATAGCGCTTTTGTGGGCTAGCATAAGTCTGATATTCAGTTACACTCTTTGATGAGTACCTTCAACGTTCCATTCCGACTTATTGAGTATTGTAGACTGCAAATCATTGGAAGGAGCCAATATCGCTGTCCAACCATATACCAAAACTCGTTTTCGCCTACCTACATTCATGAACATTTATAACCTAAAAATCCTCATTTTTAAGCTTCCATCTTTAACCTTTTCGAGGGCCCCATGCTGCATCTTGTTTTCACCATAGCACCCAGCCAGCGTCTCTTAAATTCCCATTGTCATCGTTTTGGTGGATTATCTGGATGTTCAGTGTCCTATCAAAGTCCATTCGGATCGTGGCTCTTTGCTCTTTCTTTCTTGAGACAAAAATTCTAAATTCTTCACCAAATTTACCGCCTCTTCATGAAATTCTCTTGTTTCTGGGTTAATTTTCCTGGGTAATTTGAGTCCTAAGACACAGTTTTACTAGATATAAATGACGTGTTATAAGCTAAATCGGCTACATCGGCCATAAAATGGCGTATTCACACTATTCAGAGCAGAAAATTAGTGTGATAGAGCAAGGGTGTGCCGTGAAGAGTAGCGTCCGAGGCTATGGCGAGGCGGGTGGACCGCCCCGGGCCACCTATCAGAGAGGGCCCCTGAAAAGCTTAAATATGGAAAAATGATGACTTTTAGGTTCATGTTCATAGATTTAAAGCACGTGAAAAGGAGTTTTGGTATATACCTACGATATTGGGCAGTGACTTGGCTTCTTTCGACGATTTTCAGTCCATCCGACTTCCAATAGAACGTTTACTGGTGATCAGCAAACAGTATGGATAAATATTCGATCGAGCCCACGAAATCGCAGTTCTGACGACTAAAATTGAGAAAATTTGTGCCTTCTGGAAGCAAATTCGCCGCTAAAATAGAAAGAAAATACGCTGATTCCCAAGTTTCTTTAGGTCCTTAAGAGAACGCTCTCTAATGTGCCGATTTTGTGGGGCGAGTAGGCGGCAAACAAGTTGGAAAAAGTGCTAATATTCGTGGCTAAAACTGCAAAAAAGAGCTCATCCCAGGTTTCTCGATGCAACTTCCAGACCATAGTTTGGAAAAAATCGCTAATTCCCGGTGTACATAGTGGCAATTTTACAGCTAAAATGTACCTAAAAACCGCTAATGTGCTGTTTTTGGGCCAAGCCCGCGGCTAAAATTGCGAAAAATTGCCTAATCCGTCGATGAAATTGAGTAAAAGCGCTAATTCCCGAATAACCTGTAGGAAAAACGTTAATTTGCGGATAAAAATTTTAAAAATCACTCATTCGCGGCTGAAATTGAGAAAACGCCAACCTGTATCTTCTAATCTAAAGGATATTTCGAGGCTAATGTTCGTAAAGGACGATGGCAATAGGCCAGAGTAGTGGACTGTATGTATTAAAAGGGGAAAATGGAATAAAATAAACAAGGAAATTTGGTACACACCTGATTTCTCTAAGGGCGCCCAAAGGGTGCGAAACGTTTCGACATGAGTCTCGAAAATCGTCCAAAATCGGAGTTAAAACACAACCGAACACGTGCGCTTAAAAAACAACTCACTTCGCGGGTCGACGATTAAACCAAGAGTGGATGTGAGAGGATACAAAGGTGTAAAAAAAGGAGAGGGGGTTAGGATGCCACTAAAAGGCGCCATCTTACGGATGGGGAATAAAAATGAGGGAAATACAAAAGAGTACATAAAAACACAAAGTAAACCTACGTAACTAACATTAACGAACATCCCCCCCGCCTTGAAGCGTATTGATTCAACTAAAGGGTGTCTCCAGACGGCAAGGGAATCACCTTGACCGAGGGACGTGTAAAATCCTTGAGGACACATCTTCCATCTTGCCAAGAGGCGGTACGTAGTTTGACGATCCTGACGTGTCCGTCCTTGCCTGGCAGAACCTCGACTACTCTAGCCAAAGGCCAAGACAAGGGTGGTGTATTGTCCTCTTTTAAAAGCGCGAGTGTACCGACTTCGAGCGGAGAAGTAAGTTTCGACCATTTAGGACGAGCTTGAAGCTGCGACAAGTACTCCTTCCGCCATCTGTTCCAAAAGCAACCTTGAAGATGCCGAACCAATTCCCACCTCTTTAATTGATTTGTTGGCGACTGGTCGTCTGTGGGGAATGGAATAGAAACCAGAGGGGCCGAAGTTAAAAAATGGCCAGGCGTTAAGGGCTCCAAGTCGTTGGGGTCCGTGCTCATGGGAGCAAGAGGCCTCGAATTAAGGCATGCTTCGATGCGCGTCAAGACCGTAGTCAACTCCTCGAACGTGAGGACAACTGACCCGAGAATTCGTTTAAAGTGTGTCTTGACCGACTTAACAAGAGACTCCCATAAACCCCCAGCGTGGGGCATGGAAGGGGCGTTAAATCGCCAACGAATGCCTCGACGGGAGTGCCAGTCGCAAAATATTTCATCATCTGAAATGTTGGCCCAGAAACGTTTCAACTCGCGGTCAGCGCCAACAAAATTGGATCCATTATCCGAGAACAACTCCAAAACTACTCCTCGTCTGTTTATAAATCTATCCAGGGCGGCCAGAAAGGCGTCTGTGGTCAGCGATGACACGGGTTCCAGGTGGCAAGCTTTGGTTGCCATACAGACAAAAACGCAGACGTAGGTCTTGACGAGAGGTGCCTTTCTTAAATTAGATGATTTGAGGGTCAGTGGCCCTAAGAAGTCTAGTCCTGTTTTGAGGAATGCCTTGCACGGTGCAACTGAACTGACTCTTGCCGATGGAAGATTTCCCATGAGGGGGGGCTCCGGTTCCCTTGGTTTCGCTCTGAAACATTTCATGCACCTAAACCAAACAAATCGAATTCGACGGCGGGCGGACAGAATCCAGAATTTTTGAGCGATCATTGCCATTAGGGCCGAGGGACCGGGATGGCCGAATTGTACGTGGTAAAACGCGATGATTAAGTCTGTCAAAGGCGAGTGACAAGGAAGGAGAATCGGATGGTGGACACCGTAGGGCAATTCAGAAGAGGACAATCGACCTCCAACTCTCAAAATCTCATCCTCATCTTCGAAAGGGGACAAACCTCTAACTTGTTTCGGTACATCCGAACTATGGCGAAGTGCGTCAAAAATGTCCTTAAACTCTTTCTTCTGGACGTGTAGGACGAGTAGTATCGTGGCCTTGGCCAATTCGTCAGTTTTCAGGGGTCCGTATTGGCGCAAGGGGCGCTTAGTCACGGCGCGTAAACAGTAGGCTAGGACGCGTTGAAGCTTCAGAAAGCTGGAAAATCGAAGTAAAATGGCGTCTAATACGCTATTTTCGTAATGAACTACGAAGGAAATTTTTGAAGATGGTTTCTCCTCTAAATTTATGTCCCCTAGTTTGGAAATAGGAGATGGTTGAAAAAATGACCAGGTGTCAGGATCACGTCGGAGCCACTGGGGGCCCTCCCACCAAAGATCGAAGTTCACAAGAACACTGGGTAATAGACCCCGCGACGCCGCATCAGCAGGATTTTCTGACGTACGAACGTGCCTCCATTCACGTGGATTGGATGCCTGTTGAATCCCGTCGACTCGGTACGCGACCGCCACCTGGATGGATTAGAATTTATCCAGTACAGTACGACTGTGGAGTCCGAACAATAACAAGTTTGACTGATTTCCATTTGGCTTATCAGGTCCTCTCTAACGGGTTTTAAAAGCTGAGAGAGTAACCACGCGGCGCACAACTCCAAGCGCGGGAGGGAAATTTTCCTTTTAGACGGGACAACCCTCGTTTTACTTATCAGCAAAAACGTTTTGACCGATGATTCTGAACGGGCAAGAAGATGGACAACAGCCGAATAAGCTGATTCGCTCGCGTCAGCGAAACCGTGGAGCTCAAAAACCGGTTTTTCATTTATTTCCCTGAAGCCACGAGGAAGGGAAATAAAAGGCAACGAGGAGGGGGTTTCAGAGGCAACGAATTCGTCGCGTAGATTTATCCATTGGGACTCAAGATCGGGAGGCAAAGGGTCATCCCAATCGCATTTTCTTGCCCAAAGTTCTTTAATAAGGAGTTTCGCCATTAAAACGCTAGGCGCGAGATATCCAAGAGGATCAAAAAGACGAGCGACAAACGACAGGATTTCTCGTTTTGTGCCCTTGATTTACCTTGAATGTGAAAACGTCACGAGACGGTTGCCATTGAAGGCCTAAAACTTTCAAGAAGGGAGACTCTGCGTCGAATGAGACGCTGTCGGTGTCAATATGAACGTCCGAAGAAGGAACGTCTTGCAATACTTCAGGCACATTACTGGCCCACTTTCTCATTAGGAAACCGCCCTTAGCTAACAAAGCCGTTAATTCTTTCCTTAGCGCCTTCGCCTCGTCGACGTCGTTACAAGACGTAATGAGGTCGTCAACGTACGTATTTGAACGCAGGTGAGACGCTGCCAGCGGAAGAGAGTCACCTTCATCGTCACAGAGCCTTTTTAAAGTTCTTGTAGCCAAAAACGGCGAACAGCTGACCCCAAAGCTAACAGTGGTTAGTTTAAAAGTAAGAATTGGGTCTTGATCATTAGATCGCCAAAGAAACATTTGATAGTCCGAATGGTCCGACCTGACGCGGATCTGGCAAAACATGCGTTTTATGTCGCCAATTAAGACTACGGGGTCTCTTCTAAAGAGCATTATGATACTTATTAAATTTTTCTGTAGCTTCGGACCAGCAAGCAAACAGTCATTTAGTGAACGGCCGTTGGACGAAGGGGCGGACGCGTCAAATACCACGCGAATTTTTGTGGTAATGCTATCCTCCTTTAAAACACAATGGTGTGGAATATAGTAGCCCGAACTGGGGTTTTCTACTCTTTCGACGTAGCTTTCGTTGATGTACTCGTTCATAAAGTCGCTGTACTGCTGTCTGAGCTCCGGATGAGCTTTCAGTCTACGCTCTAACGAAAGAAATCGACGGAGAGCACCTTCCCGTGAGGTCCCCAATTGAGGCTCACCGGGTGGACCTCATAACGGCCACTAGGGAGACGCTTGACATTGTCCAGAAAGTACTCTTCGCAGTAGGCGTCAGTTGGATCAGCGACAGGAGAGGTGGGCAACTTGTCTAGGCTCCAAAATGAAGCAACCATTTCTTCTAGCGACAGAGTGGTAAACATAGAGACTACGGCGGGACAAGAAAAACAAGCGCCGGAGGATGAGTCAATAACAGGACCCATTAGAACCCAGCCCAAAAGAGTCTCAAGGGCGCAGGGAGCACCAGTGGGGCCGGTAACCCTTTTGCCCGTAAAAAGTGATGGATATAAGTCCGCACCGATTAAAAAATCTATGCCGCGACTGCGTCCGAAAGTTGGGTCTGCAAGGGGCAGTTTTTCGATGTGACTCCACGACGTATTAGAAAATGTTGTCGTTGGTAAAGGACCAAATATTTTTTCAATGACGAGAGCAGAGGTCACAAACGAAGGGGTAGTACGACCAGATGGAGCAAACTCAAATTTGACTGCCCTTTTGGTAGAACCAACTGAGGTTTGAGCAAGACCTTGAACAACAGTAGGTGACTTGAAGGTCTCGAGTTTTAATTGAGACGCCAATCTAGAGCTCACAAAGGAGCACTGGCTTCCTGAGTCTAGAAGGCCCCTGAAACGGGTCCATTTACCGTCATGACCCTTAACGGATACCAAAACTGTGGCCAGCAGCACAGAGCTAGGGCCAGGTTGCGCAAAATGGGCGCTTACTACCGTCAAACTGGACGAACTTTGGGGAGATCCCCCTTTACCGGCAGTAGGACTAGCCGGAGGCGTAGAAGACGCTGGCGTCATACTAAAACACAAGAGGTCGTGATGCCGAGATTGACATTTTGTGCATTTGTGGGCACTTGAACAAGAACGTGAAATATGATCAGCGCACAGACAAACTGCGCAGTGCCTTGCCTGTCTAACGGCAGAGTAGCGCTCACGTGGGCCTAAAGCCAGAAATTTCTTGCACGTAGGAGACGAGTGTGTCGTGCGACAGAGGGCACAAGTAGACGGATTAGCGGAGAGCATGAAAGATTGACGGGGACGATCAGTCTTATGCTTCGGCTTCGACGGTGACGGAACTAACTTGGTCGAGTTGGAATAGTTGCCAGACGCTTTCAAGGCTTGAACACGTTTTTCTAAAAATCCCATCAACTGAGGATAAGTTGGGTTTGAAACCCCGTGACTATTTTCAAAAAGCTCGCGAGTGACGGGATCAAGCTTTCGTAAAATGAGGGTAGTTAAAATGAAGCACCACTGATCGGTGGGGTATTTGAGGGTTTTGAGGGCTTCGACACTGGAAGAAATAGTGGTGATAAAATTCGTGAGATCCTCCAAATCCCTTGACACGGATTTGTGGTCGAGAATTGCATTTAGATACGTCAAGGCGACATTGCGGGCGTCGTCGTACGCTCTCAGCAACGTTTCCCATGCTACTAGGAAATTCCCAGGTTCGAGGGCGAGAGCTTGAATTTTCTTCAGGGCATCACCTTTCAAGCAGGTCCTAAGGTAATGCAACTTACAAACGTCACTCAGATTCACATCGGTGACAATGAGCGAGTCAAATAACGACTTAAACTGCAACCAAGTTTTGGGGTCGCCATCAAAATGAGGAAGGGTCAATCTGGGAAGAACGACGTTACTTGGTGACGAATAACCGTAATGGTTTGACGAATGAAAATCATTTCCGTTTACAACGGAACCTGGACCGGAACGAGGGATGACGAGAGACGATGCCAATTGGGCAGCAGTATCCAAAACCTGATGGTCGGAGCTGTCCGGTTCTAGGTCCGGACTTGAAGACGGAAGGGGTGGTGGATTTTCACCCGAAACACTTACGGACGAGTAATTCGAGAGATTCTCACGAACGACGTGACGTACAAAGACGAAGGGTCGAGGGCACCGAGTCTAGCTTCAACCTCAAATATATTTGATAGGAAATCCTCAAGTTGAGCAATTAAGAGAGTTTCAGGATATTCCGTTGGGAATTCATCCCGCGACAACAAATCGTAAAAACTATTCTCGAGCGCCGAACGTCTTTTAACAAGATCACCTGCTTTACATCTATCAGCCTTCGACCAAACGGGTTTCTCAAGAAGGCTTTTAACGCCAGAAAGGGCAAATTGAATAGGCAAGTATTCCCTTTTAAACGACATATTGACGTATTAATGAAACACAAATATTTATTTACTCAAAACGCGAGGTGTGCAAATAAACACTGCAAAAAAGAGTAATAACAGTCTTCGCGCGAAAACGTTTTCAAGGAACGGGTCCGGAAACAGTTTTATCGTTCACTAATCTGACGTCACGAAACTCGCGAAAACGAACTGTTCATAGCAACGGAAACCCAACGGCGATTGAAGTTGGCGGAACTGCAATAGCGAGCCTAAACGACGAGTTCCCCGCGAAATTACGCGACACGAGCTATTCAATCAAGCTAACCTCAACGGAGGCAATTATAATTATAGAAATCAAATTAACGACAAAAAAAAGACCCAATTAGGGGCGCGATCGTAATTGGTAACTAAGGTGCAAACGATTAAAATAGCGAATGTGACGAGCACGCTTCAAGGTACTAACCCAAATTGCAATAAGGCAAAAAAAATACAATAAAGTAAAAGGGATAGCGACAGGATTTCACCAAGGGGTGGCTCAAAACTCAAAAGGAGTACGATATGGCACGGAAAGGACCAAAAATGTTCGTAAAGGACGATGGCAATAGGCCAGAGTAGTGGACTGTATGTATTAAAAGGGGAAAATGGAATAAAATAAACAAGGAAATTTGGTACACACCTGATTTCTCTAAGGGCGCCCAAAGGGTGCGAAACGTTTCGACATGAGTCTCGAAAATCGTCCAAAATCGGAGTTAAAACACAACCGAACACGTGCGCTTAAAAAACAACTCACTTCGCAGGTCGACGATTAAACCAAGAGTGGATGTGAGAGGATACAAAGGTGTAAAAAAAGGAGAGGGGGTTAGGATGCCACTAAAAGGCGCCATCTTACGGATGGGGAATAAAAATGAGGGAAATACAAAAGAGTACATAAAAACACAAAGTAAACCTACGTAACTAACATTAAACGAACAGCTAAAACTAAGAAAAAGTGCTAATCCATAACTAAATTAAAATTAAATGGCCAATATGGGCCAAAATGTAAAACAAACGCCTTACTCACTGACGTACGACATGTCGAATGACGTATGACATGCACTGTCCCGATAGATACAGTTTAAGTTCCGAGAGGGGATTTCTCCTGGGTGGATTCGCTCTTCGCGTGGACTCCCTGGATAGCTCAATTGATTAGAGCACCTGGCGCGAAACTAGGAGGTCGTGGGTTCGAATCCCACCTGGGGAGCAATTTTTTCTCGGAACTCGAAACATGTAATTAATAGTAAGTATTTAATTTAAAGATTAATTTCTTTGTTTTCAACCTCCCCGCTCCCTCGAATTCACAGTTGTGATCAAGGTGGAGGGGTGAGAGGGGAGTAATCCCCTAATTGTCCGTAGAAAAGAGTCTTCTAATCGCAATTAATTCAACAACGCCTAAAACAAACGCCTTACTCACGGCTAATATTGCAAAAATCACTATAGCGCGGCTAAAATTAAGGAAAACTCTAAATTCCAGCTCAAATTGAGAAAAAGGGCTAACGCGGCTAAAAATTGAGTAAAACGCCAATTTGTAGCAACAATTGGTACAAATCGCCGTCATGGACTAATAATTTTACGTTCAAATTCAGAAAAGTGCTAATTGCCTGCTGAAAATTGAGTAAAAGCGCTAATTCGCGGATAAAGTGGGCAAAAGTCCCAAAATGTTCAAAATTTAAAATACGCCGATTCTCGGCTTTTGAATGCAACTTATTTGTGACTATAGGCTATTGGCCTCATAGAGTTATCCGCCCCCGGGCCCCGATAGGTGTAGGTCCGCCAGTGGCTGTGAAATTTAGTACTTTCCCCTCTGAGCCAAAATGCCCATTAAGCACATTAAAATATAATTTTCGAGGGGGTCAGCCTTTCAAAGGCAAATTTCGTGGATTTGAATCCCAAAGAACCAAATTTCTCGGGTTTTAATCAAAAAAAAAGATCAACCAGGAGGACGAAACAGTTGATTCCAGAGTGGCATTTCTCTTCTTTATGGTGTTTACTAGAATTTTCTTGGTTAGACAGCTAGAATTGACAGTTTTCACCCCTTTAAGCCCAAATTTCAAAGATTGGGCCCTTTGAAAAATAAATTTTGAAGGATTGATTCCCTCAAAATCCAACGGGGTTGACTCATTAAAAAGTCATATTTCACAGGGTTCAAGATAGCAATTTCACACGTTTGTAGCCTGCATACAAGCAATTTCGCGGATTCGTCACTAAGGGAACCCAATTTTGCTGTTTTAGCAAATTCGCGCACCAATTCCAAGTTTGGCTCCATAAAAACAAGCAACTCCGGTGGTTATATTTGGCTATTTCAAAGCCCAAAGTTTGCAGATCTGGCTGGTGAACCCGAATCATGTTGTGGAAGGTGCGAACGATAATTTTTTAGGAGGCAAGTTCAACACGAAGTCATTTTTTTTTCTCGATTCCTCAAACATCGGATTGTGGGAGCGCTGCTCCCCTAACCAGACCATTGGGGGAGCATTCGCTGAACCTGAACCCCACTTCCGCCGCCACTGTTCTTGAAAATCGCCTCTGGATACTCGCCTGCCTCTCACCTAATGAATCAATAAAGTCAATGAAAATAATTATTCAGAACTTTTCTGCACCATTTGACCATACTGCAGGCCCGTTCGTATTAAGACGGTATTTGTAGTAGTCACAGTGCCAATCCCAGCGGAGTGCTACTCACAGCAAGCTGACTCTGCTAGTAGATTGCTGCAGATAACCTTATACGAACGGGCCTTTCAAGTCGTGACTAACAAGAAAGTCTACAATTGCCAAATTATCATCTCCAACATTTTGTGAGAAGTGCGAAAATGGTTCAACTCGTGAAAACATTTAATTTAGACTAATCTATTCATGAAACAGGTTTTCCATTTAGTTCTCGAAGCATGGCGTGTCGCTTTTCGTGTTTCGTTTGTTATTATTTTTACGTGTTTCATAGTTTATTTATTCACTGTATGAATGTTTGTGGGTGTCCGTCTCTGTTGTCTTGTATACAGTTGTTGTGCGTGTGTTGTCTCTTTCACGCAGAACGCGCTGAATCAATTAAAATCGACCGCAAAACATTTTTGTTTGTTTTTTGTTTAAAAAAAAAAAAAAACAACAACAGAATAGTCAAAGGGTTTCCACCGGTCTCCCCCTATATTGGTGTCAGTCCAACGCTTTGCTACCTTTTGAAAGAAAAGAAGCCGTTGTGTTGTCTCCAACTTGCGCAAGTGAGCGACCAAAAAAAAAAAAAAAATTCATTAAGCAAATGTTCTGGAAATTTTACATTTGAATTTTGAAGGTTTGCGAGCATTGTACACACAGAAACGCCAAGGAGTACAATTGGCAGAATAAAACTATAATACTTGCGGCCGACTTTGCCTCGAACGGAATATACAATTTTATCATACCGCTGAGGGCGCATTTCCGGTCAAAAAATTCGCTCAACCCTATCATTCTACTTTTGGAACGACGTCCGGATATCGCTTTTCTCGATTCCATTTCCTATTTTCCGCTCATTTATTGGATGGTTGGAACGATCGATTGGTAATAATCGTCTTTCTTTTTTTTTATAAATTAAAAAACAACAACAATTTAGAAGAACGTTGAAATTACAGTCTGGACGACCTGCTCAGAGCTGGGATCACACTGGCAGAAAATGTTGTCGTCGTCAACAAGGAGCTTTCAAATTCCGCCGAGGAAGACACTTTGGCGGATTGTAATACAATCGTCGCCGTCCAAACCATGTTCAAGTATACGCACAACCATTTTTCTGATTTGGTCGTGACTTGGTAACTGTTTTTTTTTTCTTTCTTTCGATAGATTTTTCCCGAGCATAAAAAGCATAACGGAGCTTTCTCAAAGTTCAAACATGAGGTTTATGCAATTCAGAGCACACGATAGGTATGCGTTGCATCTCAGCAAGATGGAGAAGGTAATGTAGTAGAGCGCCATTTTGTGGTATAATTAAATTGAATTACTGCATACTGTCTGTAATCCCGCCATATTTTATTAATTTGCGCTGTATTTTATTCATTTTTTATATCTTTGCTTTTTTTATTATTTTTATTTTGCTTATTATTTCTTTTTTTTTTTTTTTTTTAATGTTTATTTTATATAGGGAAGAAAAGCTTTCAAAAATTGGTACCACTATCCTCAAGTAAGATGAAAAAGGTCTTCTTTATTTTATTTTTAAGCTTTCCGTTTTGTTTTTAATTTGATGTCCACTGAATTTGAATTAAACAAATAGAAAACGCGCAAAAATTATGGCCGATCCCTAACTAAAATTCAATATTTTCCAGAATGATTACATCCATTGTTCAAGTCAAGCCTCCGTAAGTCGAAATTTTAGCAAATAGGAAACAAATTGCTCACTCATTGACTTATACTAGAATGGCTTCTATCAATTAATAGCTTTTTAAATACCAAAATAGAACATAGACAGTCTATTCTTTTAAAAACCCCGACGAAACTGCTGAATGAGATATATATTTTTTTGTTATTATTCGCTCGTTTTTAATAACGAGCTATTTATTATATTCTTTTCGCTTTTATCTCACTCTTTTACTTCACCTCATTTTTGTCACTTCTTCTATCCTGTGAATATTTTTCAATTGTCCTAGTACTCTATTAACAATTTTCGGCGATTTATTTATAACCGACTTTGACATCTCTTTTGCCATAATACGACAAACTTCCGAGGAATATACGAAAACAACAATTCTTATATTCCTCGATTTTGTATAGTTATTTTAAAAAGATTTTAATGATACGAGGATGTAAAACACTATAATTTGTTGTTTTGTACCTTTTTAAAAATCGCAGCGTGAGAAGGAGCGTGGGTCGCACATTTCTTACATGTTCAGATTGCCATTTGCCGCGGGCAGCGTGTTCAGCGCCAGTATGCTCGATACGCTGCTGTATCAAGCCTTTGTCAAAGACTACGTCATCACGTTCGTACGTCTTTTACTGGGCGTCGACCAGGCGCCGGGCTCGGGATTTTTGACTTCTGTAAATTAAAAAAAAAACAACCAAACGTTAAATTGGTATTTTAATCCTTCGATAAATTTATTTATTCGATTTAAATAGATGAAAATCACGAAGGATGACATGTGGATTCGCACGTACGGTAGACTTTACCAGAAACTATGCTCAACTACTTGTGAAATACCGATAGGAATCTACAGAACGCAAGACACTTCAACGACGTCTTCTCCACAGGTGAAATCATAACTTTGTCCTGACGTTTACATTCCGAAAATAAATTGCACGAAGTTCGATAAATAATGTTTAAACACATTTAACTTTCACTACCCAGACCAAAGCACAATAATCAACGAGTAGTTTTTTATTTTGTTTTTTACAGTTTTTTCTCAATTTTTAATAATTAATCAGCGCACGTTTAGATTTTATTAAGCGGTTGTGGTATTTCTCTCTTTCTTTTTTTCTTTCATTCCATTGTTTCTATACATCTTGCGCATGGAATGAAAAGGAACCGTATTCAGCGGACGGCAGCATGGTTTATCAACCGTTACCAACGAATTGTTCGAACAGCTATGGCATTCAAAATTCGATGGTGAGTTATAATACAAAAACAAAAATGCGATCATTATGTTTCGTGATACAGTAGAAATTCTGTCAGTTTAAAGTAAAGTTGGTCGTTATTTGGGTTTTTTTGTGCACACATCAAGGGCGTAGCCAGGACGGGGCCATTGGGTGGGCAGCTGCTGCACACTTAAACAATATTGGGGTTCAACCAGGCCAGTGGCGCCGAAACGGTTTCAATGAGGTGTATAGCAGGGGCTCTTAAAAGGGGACCCGCCCCACTGATTCGCGGCTTCGAGGGCAACTTTGTGGCTAAAATCGAGACAAATACAATAATTCGCGGCTAATATTGAGAAAAACGTTAATTCGCAGCTAAAATTGAAAGAAAGTGTAGATTGGCGGCTAAAACATAGAAAAACTCTGATTCTTTGCTATAATTGAGAAAAATTTCTAATTAACTGATAAATTAAAAAATCCTAATTCGCGAATAAAAATTAGGAAGGCGCTAAAAAACGTCTAAAAATGAAAACAAATCACTAATTCACGGCTGAAATTTAGAAAAACGCTAATTCATGGCTATATAGAAAACACCAATGCGCGGCTTCTGAAGGCAACTTTGCGGCTAAAATGGTGAAAAAGCACTAGTTCTAACACTACTTTTATTATTTATTACCTTATCCGCAAATTGGCCCTATTTTTCAATTGAAGCCACGAATCTTAGAGTTTTTCTCAAACATTAATTCGCTGGTAAAATTGAGATAGAGTGCTAAACGGTGGCTAAAACAAAGAAAAACGCTAATTCGTGGCTGTAATTGATAATAAGCGCTCTTTTACCACAAAAATTAAGAAAATACAACAATTCTAATGGCAACCTGTACGGCACGGCAGGGAATCTTTCGCCGCTAAAATTGAGAACACGCGCTGACATTAATGGGAGGTTAAAATTGAGAAGGCGCACAAATGTGCTTATCTTGGGGGCAACCCCCATCAGTGGTGGCGGAACCGGGGGGGCAGGGTGGGCGGCCGCCCCCCGGAATTTAGTCTGGGGGGGGGTCGCCCAATGTCAATGCCAATCTTCTATCCCGAATACTGCACCCAAAGTTTTCGCTTCTTATTCGAGGACCAAGCGACCGTCACTCAGATCGAAAACCCTGGATCATTTGCGAGAAGATGAAAAATAGCAATGCCTAGAACATTCGCCCCCCCCCCCATTTCACTTTTCTGCAGACTTTTTGTAAGGTATATTATTGATTCTTCTTCTACACTTTACCCCTGCCATCTGGCAAAGGAGGGCGATCCACCTATCGGCCACCCTCCCCGGAGAGGGTTTTAGCCCAAATTTAAGCAATATGAAGCACAGGCGTAGCAAGGGGCGTGCGGCGTGTGCGGTGCGCACCGGGCATCTCTACCCTGGGGGCATCAAACCCGCTGTTTTGTTATGCGATCACCGCCACCCAGTGGCGGAACAACACTTGTCCAGGGGCCGGGGCGGAAATCTCTAGGAGGCCCTTTAGTCTCTAATTAAACCGTAAATATACTTTTTTGCAGCTTTGAAGTATATATTTTCCTCAATTTTAGCCACGAAATTGCCTCTAAAGTGCGTTTTCTCAATTTTTTCCGCGAATTAGCTCATTTTCTCATTTTTAGCTGCGAATCGGCGCTTTTTACAAGCTCTTACCGTGAAGTTGCCTTAAGAATCCGCAAATTAGGTAGCGTTTAAGTGCTCTTTCCCAATTTTATCCGCAAATTAGCAATTTTTCTAAATTTAAGCCGTAAATTCGCGCTTTTCTCCATTACAAATAAAAACCATTCGTGTTTTTCTCTATTTATTACCCTCGAATTAGCGCTTTTTCACAGTTTTAGCAGCTTGAATTAGCGCTTTTTCTCAATTTTATTCCCAAAGTTCCCCAAGAATGTGCAAGTTGGGGTATTCTCAATTTCAGCTGTGAATTAGCCTTTTTACCCCCAATTTAGCAGTGAATGGGCACATTTTTTAATTTTAGCTGGAAATTATAACACTTTTTCTCGATTTTATCTGCAAAATTGAAATGTTTTGTACCTTAGTTGTGAATTAAAGTTTTCCTCCACTTTTAGACGCAAATTCGCGTTTTTCTCTATTTCACGCCTTGAATCGCAGCGCTTTTTCTCAATTTCAGTCCCAGCCCCGAGAATCCGTGAGTTGGCGTTTTCTGTGAATTCGCGCTTTTTCCCAATGTTTAAAGCTGCCAAATTGTAACACTTTATCATAATAGCGTGTTTCTCTATTTTTAGACTCGAATTCGCGTTGTTCTCTTTTTTATCCTTGAATTAGCGTTTTTCTCATCTTTAGCGCGTGAATTAGCGCTTTTCAACTTCAGTCTTAAGGTTGCCCCTAAGAATTGGCGAATTGGCGTTTTCTCTCATTTTCAGCTGTGAATTAGCGTTTTGTTTCTCAATTTTAGCAGTAAATTAGCACATTTTCTTAATTTTAGCTACGATTTTTAGCGTTTTTTCTCGATTTTATCCGTAAAATCGTAATTTTTCATACCTTAGCTGAGTTTTCCTCCACTTTTATCTAGACGCGAATTCGCGTTTTTGACTATTTCACCCGTGAATTAGCGCTTTTTCTAAATTTTAGTCCCAATGTTGCCCCGAGAATCCTTGAGTTGGCGTTTCTCCCTTTTAGCTGTGAATTCGCGCTTGTTCTAAATTTTGAAAGTTGCTAAATTGTAGCACTTTATCACAATTTTAGCTGTAAATTAGCGTGTTTTTTTTTTTTCAAGACGACGCGAATTTGCGTTTTTCTCTTTTTCATCCTTGAATTAGCGCTTTTCTCAGTTTTAGCTGCGTAAATTAGCGCTTTTTCCTAATTTCGCCCCAACAATTCGTGATTTTGCGTTATCTCAATGTCAGCTGTGAATTAGCTAGCGCTTTTTCTTAATATTAACAGCCATAAATTTCAGCAATTTTTCTCAATTTCAGCTGCGAATCAGCGTTTTACTCACTTTTACAAGCGAGTTTAGCCATTCGTTTTCATCTTATCTACTTGAAAATCCCGATTTTTCATCTTCAAGCTATTCAGGGGCCCCCATCCGAACCCCGGATCCGGATTTCTAGTTATGCCCCTACCTGCATTCCCACACTTTGCTGTTTTATTTGAGTACGAATGATTATCGTTTATTATTTAAAACGAATACTTGCCATATTCTTGTGGCAAAAAAAACAACTAAGAAATCAATAATAGTATATGTATACGCAGGAGCTAAAGTCGTGGCTCTAAAACGCCGTAAAATTTGCCGCGGTACATTACATTACAAGTCCGGCGGGCGAGGCGAGGTAAATCCCCTTCCTACGAGTGATGTACGACTTTTTTCACGCGACAGCAAGGAAATGATAAAACTGACTTTGACAAATTGACTACTGACTTCTCGTGTCTTTAGTTTAAGAAGACCTTAAACGAGGTTATAACCCGAGTTCATTTACTCTCCGTACTAGGACGGAAAATATTTTCTGGACTAGTACAGAACATTTCTCGAATGTCACTGTGCGGTAATGGTCAATTTCCCAGACATTTTTGGGTACAGAAAATGACTACTTTCGGAGCATGTCGCTTGAAAAATACTTTAGTTCCTAGGCATGAAAAGAGACACTTTTGGGACTCATTTGTGGCCGTAAAATTCGGTTTTAGTATCATTTTGGATAAAAATAAAATATTATTAGTCAAAAACCTATCAAGAATCAGGCCGTTGTATACAACATTCAAATCATTCCCTAAATGCTGAAAATTCAAGACTATTGGGCACCTCCATACAACACCTTGCCTCCTCTATTTACTTAAAATTGAGAACTACACTACACTTCACCTTCTATTGATGAAAACTAAGGAAGTGATGGTAGTGTAGGGTATGGTGGGGAAGGGAAGGGGGAAGCGCCTTAATTTTCGCCCCCCCCCCCTGAACCAAAATACTTCCGCCGCCACTGACCCCCATGGCAAAAAGTTTGGAAATAGCGTTAATATTCGCAGCTGAAATAGTGGAAAAACGTCAATTCTTAGCAGAAAGCGAAAAAAAAAATCACTAATTCGCGGCTAAAAATAGAGAAAAACGCTAATTCGCAGTCATAATTGAGATAAACACTAATTCACAGCAATAAAATTGAGAAAAAGCAGCGAAAAATCACGCAGGAGGCTTTGCTGGCCTTGGAAAAAAAAACGCCAATTTGGTTTCTAGAGACTAAAATTGAGACAACCCGATAGCTTGCATGCGATAATCAAGAAAAAAGCACTATTTTTCGGTTGTTGAAATTGAGAAAATACGATAATTCACGGCTAAAACGAAGAAAATGCTCAAGTTCGCAGCTAAGGTTGACAAAAAGCACTTATTTGCAGGAAAAGTTTTTCGCCGGGGCTGAGTAAAGGCGGTACTGAGTAAACGCTAATTCGCTGATCTATTTGAGAAAGCTTGCTAATGAAACGGAGTGTATGAAACGGAGAAGACCCGCGCTAATTCCCGGTTAAAATTAAGCTAAAGCGTTCATTCGCTACTAAAATAGAGAAAAACGCTGAATTCGCGGATCAAGTTGAGAAAATCAGCGAATGCGTGGCCAAAATTAAGTAAAAGCTGTAATTTTCGCCTGAAATTTAGAAATAATTCGCGGCTAAAATTGTGAAAAGCGCCACTTCACGGCCAAAACTGAAAAAAAAACCGCTCATTTGTATGGCTAAGAAGTAAAAGAAAGCGCTAATTTGCGGTTCAAATTGAGAAAAAGCGGTAAAACGCTGCTGACATTGAAGAAAATATAATTCACGGATTCATTTGAGCAAAGTCGTTTCGTTAATTCGGGACTGAAACTAAGAAAACTCGCTATAATTTGTCTGAAAAAAAAAATTGGATAAAAAAACTTATTAGCGGCTAAAATAGAGAAAAACCGCGATTCGCGGATATAAATTAGGAAATTATTCGTAGATAAAATTAAGATTTATTCGCGGCTAGAATTGAGACATTATTTGCGGCTAAAATTGAGAATTATAGCTCTAGTTCATGACGAAAATTGAGGAAAAATCCTGGTTTGTGACGAAAATGTAGAAAAAAAAATCAACAACCAAAAGTGGGTTTTGGCTTTTTTAATCCACAATTTCGCTGTTTCAACATTCAATGTTTCAAATTTGGCAACTTCAAACCCAAATTTCTCGATATTTTGTTATTTATAACCTGAATTTCGCTGTTTTTTACGCGTTTAAAACCAAAATGTCTTTTTTTTTTTTTTTTTTTAATTATTAAACGGGGAGGGAAGCCCAGAAGAAACTATCTCCTACCAAACTCAACCTATAAGATCTATTGTGGTGTCCCCTCAGGTTGCCCTGCCAAGAAAGACGCTAGCTTTCAAGCGTCCTCCACCACCACTCCTTAACGAAGTTGAGGATATTTCCCGTAGCCATCCTGGAGATGTCCTTCGGTTGAAGCACATCATTTCCAAGATGTAGAAAGCGTAACCGCCCCAGAGCCTGGCACTCACACAGTACGTGCTCTGCTGTTTCCACGGCCAGGTCGCAAAATCTGCAAATGTCCGTGTCAGACTTCTCCATTAGTCTGAGTGTATATCGAAGGGCACAATGTCCCGTTAGCAGTCCCACCAAGATTCTAAGGTCTCCTCGGCTCAGAGAGATCAGGCCCTTCTCCGATCGTCCCTTTGGAGTGACAAAGAGCTTGGCCTGCCTGAGACCTGGTTGTCTAACCCAGTGTTCACGATGCCTCTCGTCCAACCACGCCTGCACCTGCCTCTTCGTGAAGGACTTTGTGACCCCGAGACTTGGCTCCGGGCCCACGTAAGGCATCTCTGATCCTCTCTTCGCGAGTTGATCAGCCATTTCATTCCCCTCAAACCCCTTGTGACCCGGCACCCACATCAAAGTAAGGCTGTTTGCCGTTGCCACAGGCCTGAGGGCTTCAAGACATCCCCAAACTAGCTTCGAATTCACGACGCTTGAGCCTAGGGCTTTAAGAGCCGCCTGGCTGTCAGACAGGATAAAGATCTTCGCTTTCCGGAGACCCCTCTCACTAATCTTCCGCGCACAGGCTTCTATAGCATAGATCTCCGCCTGAAAGATGGTGGCGGTCGTCCCAAGGGACTCCCAATGCTGAAGCCTGGGGCCAAAGACCCCAATGCCAGCACCCCAATCCTTCACAGATCCATCAGTATACCATACTTGCGTGCCGGGCTTAAACCTCGGCAAACCCTTATCCCAAAGGTCGCGGTTGCCTATGTCGACCTTGAAGGGTTTCTCAAAATCCATCCTCACATGCATGAGATCCGTAACGACTTCAGCCGCCTCACTACATGCAACTTCCTCCAGAACACGCAAGTGCCCAACCTGGACACCCCGCTTCACGTACTCCGCCCGCAGCAGTCTCACCGCCGCCATATATGCGGTCGCCTGCACATGAAAGTGCAGGGGAGGCATGTCCAGTAACACCTCCATGGCTGCCGTCGGGCATGAATGCATAGCACCCGTTACTCCAAGACAGGCCTGGCGCTGCAACTTACTCAGCAAGGCCTGGACTGTCCCTTGTTTCGTCTTCTGCCACCATAGGAGTGAGCCATAGGTGACGATAGGCCTAACAACGGCTGTATACAGCCACAACACCATTTTTGGCTTTAGACCCCATGTTTTGCCAAATATTTTCCGACCAGCCCACAATGCGAACGTGGCCTTATTCAGCATCCTCTTGATATGCGAGGTCCATTTGAGCCCCTGATCCAGGGTAACTCCAAGGTACTTGACTTCTTTTCCTACTTTCAACACTTCTCCATTCAGTCGAACTACCTTTAATGCCAGCTTCCTCCGCCTGGTAAACGCAACAAGGGTGGTCTTCTCAGGGTTAACCCTGAGACCATGCCTGCTGCACCATCGCTGCACTATGTTAAGGGCACCCTGCATCCTACTCGATATGCTATCATCAAATTTGCCCCTAACTAGAATCGCAAGGTCATCCGCGTAACCAACTACCTCATAACCCTGCTCCTTTAGGATAGCGAGAAGCTCGTCCACCACGAGCAACCAGAGCAAAGGAGAGAGCACACCCCCCTGGGGACACCCCCTTGAGGGCAACACGGAAACAGTCTCCCCTCCCAGCTCCGAAGTCACGACGCGGCATTCCAGCATCCCCTTGATCCATTTCACTGAAGATGGATCAACACCTCTGCTCCTTACTGCAGCCTCCATAGAGTCATAGGTGGTGTTATCAAAAGCACCACCTATGTCCAGGAAGCAGCCCAGCGCAGTTTCTTTCGCCTCCAGAGATTTCTCAACCTTACCCACCAGTTCGTTTAGGGCGGTCTCAGTAGACTTGCCCGCCTGGTAGGCATGCTGCCCCCTCTGGATTGGTTTAATTTTAAGGCAACCGTCCTTGATATCCAGGCCAATTACCTTTTCCATTGTTTTAAGGAGGAAGGACATGAGGCTTATGGGTCGGTACGCCTTTGCCTGGGCCGAGGAGTTTGCTCCCGACTTAGGAATGAACACAACCCTGACCTCACTCCATGCCTTCGGTATATACGATAATGCATAACTTGCCCTAAATATCCTTCTGAGACGCGGCTCCAGGACCTCCAGGCCACGCTGTAACATGACCGGAAATGAGCCGATAGCCCATTTAATTTTCGCGGGCGTAAACAATTTCCCCGATGCGCTCCATATTGCATTATTTGCTGGCTGGCAGTCAGCCACTACTTCGCCCTGAACATCTGAGGCCCCTGCATCCCTGGAATCAGGAAAATGACTTCGCAGGAGGACCTCCAGGGTCTCTTTAGCGCTCTCGGTATACGCCCCATCTGCCTTTTTTATTACACCAATTTGGCCCGGGTTCTCTTTGGACAGGACCCTCTGTAGTCTGCCCATAACGGACACATTCTCCATCCCCTCACAGAAGGTCCTCCACGTGGCCCGCTTTGCTTTCCTAAGGGCCTTGTTATACTCCGTGAGGGAGTGCCTATAAGCCTCCCACTCCCCACGTGATCTGGCCCTATTGTAAAGCCTCCTCGTTTCTCTTCTGAGCATCTCCAGCTCGTTGTTCCACCAAGGGACTTCCCTGTTCCCCTTCTTCACCTTAACAGGACAGCTTTCCTCATACGCACTGAGGACCGCTGAATTTATCGCCTCCACCGCCCTATCGAGATCGGCGTGGCACTGAATGTCCAGGTCCATCTCAGACAACTCCTGTTCAAGATGCCCCTTAAAGACCTCCCAATCCGCGTTCTTCGGATTCCGATACTCTGTACTTCTAACCCTAGGAAAATCGACCTCAAACGAAATCAGCCTATGGTCAGACATTGATGTTTCTGACATGACTTTCCAATCTCTGACACTATTGGCCAAAAACTGGCTAGCCAGAGTAACATCCAGGACCTCACTCCTCGCACTTGTCACGAAAGTAGGGATCGAGCCCTGATTTACCACCACCAGGTCATGCGTCATCAAAAATTGAAAGAGTGACTCACCCCTGGCGTTGACATCTGTACTTCCCCAGATGGTATGGTGAGCATTCGCATCACAACCCACAATCAGCTGCAGGTTCCTCGCGCTGCAGTACAGGACCAAACGCTGAAGCTCCTCCGGCGGCGTCACCTCAGCGGTCCCCCGGGAAGTACGCGGAAGCTACCACACACCTCCGGGTACGGTCCTCGTCCTTGGCTTCCAGGATGACTGCTGTCAAATCTCTGCACAGAAATTCTGGCATAGTTAAAAATTTCACTGCGGGACTTAGAAGCAGCGCAGTTCGTGGCCGCTCCTCATCCCTACAGTAAACCAGCTTACCTGCTGTCGCAGAGAGGCCCTTGACCTGCCTCTCCCATGCCCATGGCTCCTGAACCATGGCGACGTCATAGCTTCCCCCAGTGAACACCCTGCTCAAGACGGCCGACGCCGCTGCCGCACGATGCGGATTCACCTGGAGGAAGCGCAACCCCGTAGCGGTCACTTATTCCCCTTATGTACCCCACTCCGCGATTGCTTCTTCAGCATCGCCTTACTCGGAGTAGGGTGGGGTTTCCGTGCCCGACCTGCCGCCTTCGGGACTCTTTCACCCCCCGCTGGTCCGACACTATCACCTCTCTCCCCCGCCTTGCTAGTCGATGGCCTAGCATATGTGAGAGCTACCTGCGTTGACTGCCCGGATGCCGTGGCGCCAACCGCTGTTTCCACAGATAGCTCTTCCTGCCGTGGTGCGGGGGGTGGGACCACGCACAGCAGCGGCTACCTGATCCACCTCCATCGGCTGCTGCCGGGGGCCGGAGGATGATCCTTCCCCCTTCCGAGCCTTAGGCCGGATGGTCCCCTTGCCGAACCTGATGTGGACTACATTATTCCTTTCCAGGATCTTCGCCGACTCTTCATCGATGAGCAGGGTCATCATCAAAGCCGGCGTGCCCTGAGGCACACTCCTGGACAGTACCTTCCACTGTCCCACATTTAACCCCCGATTTTGGCGCACGAGGAACTGAAGGACTTGCTCATTCCCCAGATCTGAGATCCCCAGATCAGAAATGCAACCGCCACCCTGGGCTTGGGCAGGTCACTCCCCTCAACCACCTTCAACCTTGCCCCCTCCCAGGGTACGATACTTTCAACGAGCGACTTTAACCAAACAGCCGTCCCGTCGTCCTCGCAGGTGATGGATAGCCATCCCCTTCTTCGCACCAGACCATCAAACTGGGGCACTACCTCCCCAGCTTTAGGTTCCAGCGCAACAATAGCAGCTTCAATGCTCCTTTCCAGGGCCTCAAGCTGGTCGTCCAAGAGGAGGACTGCTGGGTAGTCTCCATGAACCACACCAAGCTTCCTTCCCTTGAGCGCTCCAGTGTACGAAGGACCCTGTGCGGTCGTCCTTCGCTTCTTTTTCACGGCTCCCTCCGGAGTCGTCTCTGCAGAGGCTCTCCCCTTCTTCCTCTTCTCCACCATCTGCAGAGCACTCGCCCTGGCGGCTTCCGGTTCCTCCCCCTTCTTCCGAACCAGCCACAAAAAGCGTCGCCTCTGATCCCTGTTCAGGCCAGAGACGTATTTGTCAAAATCAGCGATCTCCTGGTCTCCAGGCGCCGCTGTTGCGGGATCGACGGGTTCGGATACCGTTCCCTGACCCGCTTGTAATTCGGGTACGCCGGATACCGGCGAACCCGAGAGGGAGACTACTCCCTCAGCAACACCACCGGAGGTTCCGGGCTCAACCACCTCCATTGAGGTGGTCTCCCCCGTCATCTCCGCGGTGCCGGGCTGAGCAGGCTGAGGGCTACTGAGAAGCTCGTCCTCAACCTGCTCCAGAGTTATGAACCCTGGGTTTGTCAATGTAAAACGATCGCGATCCATAAACGGTCCCACGAGCAGCTAGGGAAATAAAAGTCACCCACGGCAGAGCCCCGCATGACGTGGGAAGGCTTAATACTCAGGGAGGTCGCCTGGTATCCCTGAGGCTCCGTTAAATACACAGCTCACCCTGTGTCACGCACCCTTCGGCACGGATCGCATAACGCCTTGGGTTGGTAGCGAGTTCTTTTAAGACCGTGCCCTCGCCACTACACGGCCCATACCCCTCCTCCATTTGTTAAGAGAATTCTCCGTAACAGGGCCGCCAACCGTGCCGCGGATGCCACAGCACGGCGCGTCAAAGACGCCGGGAAGGCTGGAGGTCGGAGTTGGGTGGTCAGTGGCTAGCTGCACCAAAATGTCTTGGTTTTAGATCTTACTGGAAATCAGTTTCGTAGGTGCGGTGATTCCAGAAAATGAATTTGGCTCTTTCAAATTCTTAATGCCCGAATTTGGCTTTTTCTCAAACTTAAATTTCGTCAATTTGGGGTCTTATAAATCCCTAATTTTGCTGATTTATTTTCTTTCAAAAACAAATTTCACAGATGTTGGTTATTTTACTAGCCAAATTTCGTGGGTTTGGCTCTTTCTGGAGCCCACAGTCGCACGGCTTTGACCAATCTGAAAAGCTGACGCCCCATTGGGGCTGAACTCCCAAATTTTTCAATCACAAAAGCTGCTTTGCCCAGCACAAAACCCCGATTTGGGTTCATCCACCGCATAAATGGTAAATTTTACCTTCAGACATGAAAATTTTGTCTATCGCCCCCCCCCCCTTCACTGATACTTAAACTCTCCATCAGAAACTGTCGCCAAGTCCCAGGAATCTTTGTTTACGACCAGAAAACTTGTTATTTTGCGGTCGTAGATTATGCCTCATAATAATAGCCAAAATTATTTGTGATCCAACCGGGTTTCGATGCAACACATCGACTATTGGAAAAGGATGTTCCGATAAACACTGAATATTCCAGAATAGACGTGAGAGGGGCTCTCTCTAGTGTGTTCTGGTTCTCTTTCTAAACACGCAGGGGTTTTTTTCGTTTTGAAAACGCCTTATTTTAAGTTGGGAACCAAGCTATGCGTCGAAATTTAAGAAATATCACTTTAAATCGTACAAAATAACGGCCTAAAATGGTGAGTTTCTCCTCAGAATGTGTTTTGATTATACTAATTTTATTCGTATATCTCTTTAATGCTACCCGGTAGATGCGTAGAAACTCACGCTCTTACTAATTAAAATTGAAGCTCACTGTCACAACTTAGCGTCAATTCCTGGGGGTTTCGAATCAAAAAATGCTTAATTTTTGTATACATTTCTTGTGACAGCGGGCTACCAACCCACTAAGTTTATCTAACGACTGCAATTTAAAGTAATTAATTGTGCTACTGCAGCCATAATTTGAACAAACAAGCATGTAGGTTTTTGTTGAGTGGCCCTTGACAAAATAACTGCACGATTTCATCACTGTACCCTTATCTTGATTTTTAATGCTAAGTTGGAAATTGGGACTAAAATCTTAGTAAAATTGGTTAAAAAGGCACATTTTCCCAGCGTTTTATGATTTTTTCCTTGTTTAGTACTCAATTAACATTGGAGACGAAGCGAAGGACAACCACACTGAAATGATTGAAAGGGCGGAAATAGCCAATTTAGTCAGATCGAGGATGGAAAGCTTGAATTTACCATCCATCGACTACGATGACGTCAGCGAGAAACGATCGTCCTTAAGTTACGTCATCATTAATCCGAGCTGTGATTTGAAACTCGAAGAAGGGGACATCATGTAATTATACCCATTTTCGACTGACTCTTTTCAATTCTAATGAATCGTTTTCTCTCCCCCACCCCCACCGCCTACTCCAAACCCACAGCTATCTCATCAGGCCGAGTCCATTTTCTGCTCAAAAAACTTTCGAACGTCATAATTCTCGACGGAAGTCGAACATTAGTTTTTGTTCGGCTCAATTGATCGGCGGAGGTGGAGCACCTGGGTCGCGAAGAGGAAGCGCCCAGTATTTCCCGTCTCCGATTAATCGTCCCCCGCCTTTGGCGACGACAAAAGCCAATTCATTGTCTTTACCGGATTCACCGACCGTTGCGGGAACATTTAGAGGAAGGTAAGTGACTTGTCCCCCCCTCCCCTCCCCTCCCCACCGATCCCATCCCTTAGACCACCCTATTTCCGACCATACCACCGGACGGAATCCACCGGTTGGCTCCGCTGTATAGAAACCTGATTTTGTCGTTTGTGCAGGTCTAATTCCTTGAGAGTTGTCGACGATATTTTGATGCGTCGAAGCTATTCACTGAGACAAGGCCTCAGCATGAGGAAGAGTAGCTTGGAGGAGATCGGTTTGAGCAATTACCCGGTAAATCAAAAAACATTTTTCCCTTATTCGCTATAACGATTACAGTTATGTCCATAAATACTCTTTTCCCCACCCCCTCACAAAATGTACTACCTAATTCACTCGACGTCACTTGATCTATCACAGGCGATGATGCCACTTCCCGTCGAACCCTGTTCGACCGCTGGAATCAAAATAGCGCTCAACGGCAGTATCGGCCTTGAAGTGACTCCACCCGAGGAGAACTCTTCGCCGAGCGTGTCAAGCAATACCGGACTACTGGTCGCTCCTTGTCAACAGCAGACACCGAGTTCAACGACGACGACAACAGACTCACTCCAAGGTACCATCGTATGATATAACCTGATGTGGGGGCGTCGTCTCCCACAGGGCGGTGGGTCAACGTCAAGAAATAAATGGCGTTGAACTGGTCGGTGGAGAGGGGGGTGAGGGTACGTGATTGGGTGGTGGGGAACATTTTTATATAAATTGGCAATTTCACTCAGTAATCCGATGGCGCGAGTAAAAGACTGTTTTGGCGCTCTGTAGAGTAATTTTATTACCAAATAAGTTACGAAACTGTGGGAGCAAATGGGTTCGGGGTAGAGTTCAAAGTATCTTTTTTCCAAGAAGCTATTTTGAATTTAAATATTACAACGCGTATTAGTAAGCTAAATGTAAATAAATATACAAGAATAAATATAAATATGAAAACTATAAAAATATAATAAGAATTTTTGTAGTATCATGTAAAATCTATATATTTTTTAGAGATCTAAACAAAAAGTTTTATCTGGCGCTGGGTAGAGCTTTAAAAATACGTACACTATTTCATTCCCATTTCTTCCTGCCTTTTATTTCTTCAATTATTTTTATTTTATAACTGTTTTTGCGTATTTTGATATATTATATAATATATATAGTGTAGTTTTGTGTTCAGGTACCTAGTGAAATTGAACATATCACCCAAACAAAAAATTATTTATACACCTTATCGTATTATAAGTCGCCAAAAAATAATAAAGGGTCCATCCAATTTTTTTCTTAATTAGAGCCATAATCTATTAAACGAAAACTGTTTACATTAATAATGTCCTTCTGACTTGTCTGTCACCTCATGGACTTTTATAATAACGAGGTGATTATGTAGACTCATATGACCAAAATAATGAATTTCTATTGTCTAAAACGAAATTAATATTTTTAAACGCCACTGAAAACAAAAATGTATATCTTGTAATAAACAAAACGAATAAATAAAATTTTCCATAACTTAGCCACACTAGGGTATATAAAACTATATTAAACTTTTTCTGTGATCCTTTATATTTTTTAAAAAGTATAATAACGTATTTTTTATTTATTCAAAGAGTTCTTTAGCCCTGAATAAGAAGGTGCTGTTTAATGAATAAATAAATAAAAAGGTCAATGAGAGCTAATTAATGCAGAAAAAGTTTGCCCGTCGTTGTTGGCGTAGTAATAGACCATAAAATCAATAATGGTGATGCGATGATTTGCGAAGGGAAAGCACAAACTGACCTTAATATACAGGTTAAGCGTAAATAAAAATATTGCGTTTTTTTGTCAATACTTGTAGTGCGTCAACTCTGTCACGAAGAACGTTTACAAAAAAAAAATAGTAGAAATAAAGTCAATATATTTAGCTTTTTTGTGGAAATAATAATAAAATAAAACTCGGTGGCCTTTTAAAAAATATTATTAGTATTGTTACTATCGTTTTTAATTAGAAAAACTTTTGTAAGGCCTAGATTTGTTTTTCCTTGTAAATAAATTCCAAAAAAAAAAAAGACGAACGGAGAGCTCCTCGCGTAAGCCAAAAGAACAGATTCAAATGCAAACTAACAAGTAAACAAAATGTTCTTCAATCGACTTGTTTTCGATAAAAACAATATTTATTGAAGAGTTTGATAAATTACCGAGTAACAAAATAAATTGCTTTTTAGATCAGAACACAACTTCGCAAATAAACGTCTGTACAAAACTTTAAAATGATACTATAACGTGTAAAACAATAAATAAATAAAAATTCTGTGAGTAACTCAATATTTCGTAGGCTTTTGAATAAAAAAAAGTATGAAAGAACGAAGACGAATGATTGAAGGAGGATTGAAAATTGAGGGACGATTGATGGTTATAGTCGTTGATCGGTGGGTAATTGAAGATAAGTCGATGTGGGCTGAGGGTTGATTATTGATTACGTGCGACGAAGAATTTTTTTGGATTTAGGGTTATGGAAATTTTAGTGTTTGAGGAATGATGACTGCGTGATTGATGATTCAGGGATTGTGTGGAGGACCACACGATACTTCCACGTTCCCGTTTTTGGCGTTCATCAATAATGCATAAAAAGAAATAAATAAAAAACTTCCATGGCCGTATCAATTTTTTAAGGGCTCCGACCCTTCCGATTTCATGCTGGTTAAAGGGTAACATGGGCGCTCGAGTTTTATTTCGCACTTTTCGACTAACGCGCCATTTATCGATTTGGTATCAATATCTGACTTTTTTCCCTTCTGGATACACGTTTATGTTTTTACTTGACTGGATATTTTCATTGAAACCGGCCAGACGTGGGCAAGAGATTTACTCGAGGAGGGGGAGTGGCAGCAAAAAGAACTACCGTGCAAAGTTTGCACTGCCGCAGCCAAAAACATTTAGTTGAGCCCCAAGAAAGTACGTACCAGTTGAAACATAAAAATGTCAATTGAGTAGAAAAAGTTAATTCATTTGACCAAAAACTGATGATTTCACCTGCTGAATGCAAAAGCGTTTAACACTTTTTATACTGCTCCGTCAAAAACTGATGCTTATGTCCATCCATCCTTTATTTTATTTTTTGCCCAGGGATGTGAGATAGAATTGTCAGTTCTTGGCCTGCAGAACATACTGGCCGACCCCCTGGCTAACTGAACTCCTCGTTGATTACTAGATCCAGGGCTGTGGCGCATCCATCCCTTGATCTAGGGGTGGGCAGAATCTGTCATCGGAAACTGCATTTGCACAGAAACTGTCACTATCAGTCAAAAACTAGATCTCAGCTGGAAATCTGTCGTTTGTATGCTTCTATTCCGAATTTTCAGTCCACAAACAGACAGATAACCCCTCCCACCTTCAGAAAGTGGTACTTTTGGAAATATACTTTTAGTTTTGGTCCGTGGCATGGACGATGCCAGTTCCCCCCGGAGCTGGCACTTCCATCACACCATAAGTCTCTGGTGCAGGTGGCAAACACGTCTGACCAACCCTCATCCTAACTATTAGGTACACCAAAACCGGATTTCTAGCGAGCCAAAACCTGGTAAATTATCTTTTTTTTAAAGCAAAGACTCGCAAAATTGGGATTTTTACGAAGCCAAAAATTTGGGAAAAAAGAAGGTTTTTAGTGAGCCAAATTGTGAATCAAATCATTTTAATTAGGCAAATCCGCGCAATTGCAGTTTAAGCAAGCCAATATTCCCGCGAAATAGCGGGTTTTAGGTGAGAAAGTGGTTTTCTGTAACAAGCAAAACCTGAAAAATTTGCGTTTTGGCGTGAACAAAACCAGCGAAATTTGTTTTTTGAATGAGGCAAACACCACAAAACTGGATTTACAGCCACGAAAACCCTCGAATTTAATTTTTTGGAATCCACTAAAGTGGTCTTTTAAGCGCCCCATACACTGTCAGTTTAACTGAAGGCAATCGTGAGGCCGTCGATCGGGGTTACCCATACATTTTCAGTTAATCTGAAGGCCATGGACTGCAGTCCACCTGCAGTCCGTGAAAACTGAAGGTGTGTGGCCGTAGGACCGGCTAGGATCGGACGTGAGATCGTTGACTGACAGTGTATGTTGCCCGTCGATGCTGGCCGGACGGTCGCCTCTTGAGGCGACGGCCTGCAGGCAATCGCATAGTGTATGGGGCGCTTTAGTGAGTCGGACGCGCAGAAATGTGCTTCTCATTGTGAATAATCCGCGAAATTGGTTTTTGAATGAGGCAACTCCACGAGATTGTTTTTTTCAGCAATAAAAATCCCCGAAATAGGTTTTTTAGTTAGTGTTGAGCGAGAGCATTCGCGCAGTGAGATTTAAAACGTTTTAGGAGAAGTATTTATTTTTAAACGGTTAATCGTGTTCATAACAATTAATAAAGAACAGATATGAAAAACAAATTGCAGGGAGTTATTTTCGTTTTTGGCTTGAAGCATTAAATTATGATTTGCTCAATCCAACAGTTAGAGAAATCCGGTAAATTGAGTTTTTCTAGTCAAACGTGCAAAAATGGGTTTTTAGCAAGATACCTAAGTCCGCAAAATTGATTTTTAGTGAGTGAAATATGAGGAATGTATTTCTAAGTGAGTCAGATCCGGGAAAACGTTTTTTTTTTTTTTTTTTTTTTTCAGGCAAAACAAATAAGCGAAAACAGTCTCTGGATTTGGGCGCACCACGCGCGAAATTGCTTTGATCGCGACAAAAACCAGCGAACTTGGTTTTCATCTCAAAAATGCCTCGATTTTTCCAGATGTTTGTTGACTTGACAAATTAAAATAATAACAAGAGTAACAGTGGCGCCACAAAGTGGTCAGGTTCAACCACTCTGAACCGTCTCTAAAGCTATGTCTCCACTTGTGCCTTTTCGCGTGCGTCAGAGGCATGCGTCATAGCCGCACGGTGTGTTGAACGTGAGGAATACGCTATTGCATGCCTAGAAAAGCTGGACAGATATCAGAAATTGCGTGCACAGCTTAGACGCATGCGTTGTTGAAAGTTGAAAATTTTTAACGCAGTCACGCCAAATCTATCATCTCCCACAATTTTCTCTTAATCTCAGTTTTTTTTTTTGGTACAAATATTTGCAATTAAGATACAAAGTCATTTTGTGCTACTGGTCCTTTTGCGCTAAAAACGACGATTTTGGCCACAAAAAAGTTGCATGTTTTCGGCAATATTGTAGTCAATTCGCAAGGAAATTTCACGAGGAATCCGAAAAAAATATCAAAACAATTCTGGAATCACTTGTTCTGAAGTTATATCCATAAACGACATTTCGGTACAGGGAGAACATGTCCGATAAATGATTTTTTCTCAAAACAAAGGCCAGATTTGTGCTTCTCAAATTAAGAAATAGCCAGGTTTCCATTTTCAGGCAATTTATCCAAAAAAAAGCGACAGACCGACGGCATGCCGAAAACCACTTTTTTCAACTTTTCGGAGGTTGTACATTATGAATGTGGTGCCAGCTCGGACTCGATTTTTTTCACGTACACCACACTTCCATTCCCGTAGGGAACATGGAAGTAAAAAGTACTTGGTAGCTCCGGTTACTGTCACGACAGCTTCGAGACATAGTCACCGGGGGGAGGGGGGGGGAATGTGGCCTCTAAAATTTAAATTTCACTCGGTTGGCTTCTTCAAAACCCAAATCGGATTTTGGAGCGTCTAAAGCCACAATTTCACTTGGGGCACATATCCCCCTGCCACTTTACACAGAACTCATTTATGTTAATTGCACGTGAAATCAATTTCGCGGCTTTGGCAATTCCAAGGTCAAGTTTTTGCGAGCTATTTGCAGTCACAGAACCAAATTGCGTGGGTCTTTTTTACTCAAAAGAGTGGGTCTTTCTCGCAGGATCGAAAAATACATGTCACGTGTTTCGGACCTTAAAATCCCAATTCCGTGGTTTATTGCGAAATTTGCGCAAAATTTGGACACTTACAGAACCAAATTTCGCCGTTTTCGCAAGTTCAACAACGAATTTTCGTCTTTTGCTCCTTGAAAAAACTATTCCGTTTGTTTGAGTATTTTAAAAACTAAATTTCGCGAATCCTGCTCGTTAGAATTGTCGGAAAACCCAGTTTCATTTTAAGGGTTCACTTTTAGGCCGTATTTTAGGGTTTGGCTCCCTAAAATACGCAAATTTCACAGCTTTCATACGTTTAAAATCACATGTTTCGTGGGTCTCATTCCTTTCGAAATCTAACTTTGGCGAGTTTGACCCTTTCAAAGCCCTTTTTTCTGACTATTACCTTCACACAACTAGTTTTGCGGGTCTTACTTACTACTTTAGAAGCCAATAGGTAGCATTTTTTCGGCCAATCTCCCAGGGTTGACTCTTATTCACTAGTTTGAGACCTTTAAAAAAGCCATTCGACAGGTTGGGCTCTTTTTGAGTCTAATTCGTTTTTAACGGATTTGAAACTGACCACACTCAATGTTACACGGTTTTGGTGGCAAATTCAAGAACGAAATTCACTTTTGGCTTTTTTAAAAAGGCAATCCGTTGATTTGACTCTTTCAAAAAACCGAATTTTGCGGATTTGGCACGTCAGAAACCAAAAAAGAATTCGACGCCATACAAATCACCACGACGTTCACACAAATCCAGGGCAATTTCGTAGATTTGAATATTTTTAAAAATATTTCGCAGATTTGACTGATTCAAAGGCAAAACAAATAAACAACAAATAAACAATTTCGTGGGTATTTTTCCTTCGTCCTTCCCAATACAAAATTGCACTAAACTCAAATTTCACGCTTGACTCATTCAGAAATAAATGTCGTTGGATTGGATTGGCTCACTTTCAACGATGGCCTTCAAACGATTTTCGTTCCATCCGACCAAAAAAAAAAAAAAAAGTACGTTGTGAGTGCTCAGCAATTTTTCGTGGCCGAATATTCGATTCAGCCCACGATTCACGCCTAAAATGAGGAAGAAAATGCGGCGATTCACAGCTGAAACTGTTAAGAGCGCACTAATTAGCGACTAAAATTAGCAAATAAAATTGAGAGAAAGCTCTAATTCGTGGTAAAAATGTAAAAATAGTGTCGGTTCAGGGCTGATATAGTTAAAAAGCTCGTAGCAGGCTCTCAGCAGTTAGTTGTGTCTGAATATTCTATTCAGCCCACGATTCGCGTCTAATATTGGGAAAAGCGATTGTTAGTAGCTAAAATTGAGAAAAACCGCCTCTTGATAGGGAACATTTTCTTCGAAGGGTGTGTTTTGATTGCTGTCGTTGGTCATGAGTGTTTTTCCAGCATTGGTTTCCATGGGAGTTGAAACTGCGTTGCAATTTTCCATCTTAAATCGTTCGAGAGTTTTTTTGGATATAGGAGGATTGGCTTATCCATAGTTTTTCTTTATTTCTGTCCCGGGTGATTTCCATGCCGAGACAATTATTGATGGGGCCCAAGTCCTTCATCTCAAATTCATGTGTCAAATTGTGTTTTATTTTTGTTTTCAAACTAGGATTGCTGGTGAGTAGAATTAAATCGTCGACCCATAAGGCAATAATTGTAGTGCCTTCATGGTTTGAGTGCCGATAAATACAAGGGTCCGGTTTTAAACGTTCGAATCCGAGTTTTTGAAGTACGGCATTGATTTTCTCATTCCAGCAGCGTCCACTCTGTTTCAGTCCATAGACGGATTTAAGAAGTCTCCATACCTTTCCTTTTTGGTCAGGCTTGAGTGATTCAGGAGGCGGAGTTACATAGATTTCTTCAGGTAAATCTCCGTATAAGTAAGCAGTTTTCACGTCCAGGTGATCAATATCAAGATTAAATTGTACGGCGAGTGAAAGGAGAAAGCGTATCGACGTGTATTTTGCTACCGGAGAGTATGTTTCATTGTAATCTTCTGGTTTTTGTGCACAACCTCGTACTACTAAACGAACTTTGAATTTCTTCTGGTTCTGTACATTTTTTATTTTATACACCCAACGAGTCGTCAAGGGTTTCTTTCCTTCGGGTAGATCAGTGACAATGAATGTGGAATTCTTTTGGAGCGAACGAAATTCATCAGCCATGGCTTCCTGCCATTGAACTGAATCCGGACTTTCCATTGCCTGCTTGTATGTCAGAGGATCAAGTTCGTCTGCGCCACTCTGAGCAAGGTAGGTAACAAAATCTGGGTAAGTCTTAGGTTTCGGAGTTCGCTGAGATTTCCGGGTAGTAGCTTCACTGTCTCGATCGGGTTCGGGTTGTTCATCTGTTGAATCCACAGATTCGGAGTTTAACGGTGAGTTTGTTTCAACTTCGTTGTCTGCGATTTCGATTTCCTCCTCATCAGGGATGTCATCGTGAATTTCATTTTCACGTGTTTGTAGTGAAGGATTTTCTTCATTTTCCTGGTAGGGCGTTGTTACGTCGTCGAGAAAAATGATTTGGGAAGGAATTTCTTTTTTATTTTCAGTCAAACCGAGTTGTAAAGTTGCTTCACTTTCGAGAAATACGGCGTTTCTACTGATAATAAGTTGTTTAGTTTTAGGGTCAATGAAACGGTAACCTTTAGTGTCTGTGCAGTAACCCGTGAAAGTGAGTTTCCGTGATTTTGGATCCCATTTTTTTTTTTAGTGGGATATGGACCATAGCGTCAATGCCAAAGATGCGTAAGTGACCTAATTCGGGTTTTTTACGTTCCCATATTTCGTATGGGGTTTTTCCTCCTAAGGCTCGTGCAGGTGAACGATTGACGAGATATGCAGCTGTGGATACGGCTTCAGCCCAGTACTCTTTGCTCAAGCCAGCGTCAAGTAGCATGGTTCGAGCTTTATCGACGAGAGTCCTATTCATTTTTTCTGCTGTGCCGTTCTGTGATGGGGAGTAAGGACAGGTTTTTTGATGTTTAATCCCAGCTTTGGTGAACATGGATTTTATTGTTTGGTTAACGTATTCTGTGCCGTTGTCTGTCCGAAAGCATTTGATTTTTCTTTCTTTTTGGCGTTCGACGAGAGAAATGAACTCTTGGATGCATTCGGCGACTTGATTTTTATTAGTCAAAAAATAGATAGTTACGTATCGCGAGTGATCGTCAATCAGTGTTAGGAAGTAAACACTGCCTCCTATTGATTTTATTTCCATCGGTCCTGACAGGTCAGAATGGATTAAATCGAGAATATTATGGGTGCGATTACCGCGGCTTTTGTAGGGTTGGCGTGGCTGTTTTCCCATTAAACATAATTCACAGTTGCCGTTCATTTTCGTGGTGCCATCGATTCCGGTGGAATTTAGCTTTAAGAATTCAAGGCCTTTAGAGTTTAGATGTCCTAACCTTCGATGCCATAATGCTTCTTTTGTATGAGCAAAATATATCTGAGGTGTGATGTTTGGAGTGGTGTTCAGTTGATAAATCCCGTTTTCTTCACGTGCGGTAGCGACGACAGTACCGTTGGTGTTCAAAATTTTACCTCCGTCTTTATCGAAGATGACAGTATTGCCATTATGAACAATTTTGCTTACCGAGAGTAGGTTAGCTGCAGCGTTTGGGATATATAGCGTGTTTTTCACTTCAACTTCAGTTGTAGTACCATCTTCACCATTGACTTCGAGGGTGGTGGTTCCATTTAATTCGGCAATCATTCGACTGTTGTCGGCGGCTGTGATTTTTGTATTGTCAGGTGCGTTAGACGTGAGTAGTTGTTTATCATTTGTTATGTGATTTGAAGCGCCTGAGTCTAAAAACCATGTAGCTGACGATTTCTTTGAATTCATCATATAACAGGCGACCAGGCATTTTTCTTGCCTTTGTTTTGTAAGTTCGAACCGAAACGGTATTGATTTTGGTTCTGGATCGAGTGAGAACTGTTAGTCGATGAATCTTTAGTGCGATTCTTCTCTTTGCAGTTATACTGCCGACAATATCGGGCCAAGTGTCCGATTTTTGAGCAAAGTTGACATTTTGGACGAGATTTGTGCGTGAAGAGAGCCGATGGGTCATTTGCGGATTTGGATTCATTTATTGAAGTTGAAGCCACTCCTTGTAACAACTGAACCTTTACAAAGTCACCAGTTATTTTTTTACCTGACCCTTGAAGTCCCATTATCATAGGTTCGAAGTGCTCGGGTAGACCTGCGAGTAATAAGGAACCTACCCATTCTTCACTCACTTGAAATTGAATTTCGTTTAGTTTTTGAGCTGTAGATAAAATGTGCCCGCAGTACTCGTCCATTGATTTGAAATTTTCTAGTCTAGCATTGCATAATTGTCGCAAGAGGCTTACTCTTCTTGTTAATCCGGAATCTTCGAAAGCGTGGGAGAGAGCGGTCCACACTTCCTTTGACGTTTTAGCGTTCGAGATATGAGGAAAGTTGATTTTGTCAACCAAAAGAATCAAACGAGCTCTTGCCTTTCTGTCTTTCTTTTCGTCTTCTTCGGTACCTTGCACTACATCCCATAGATCTTCAGTTTCTAGGAGTGCTTGAGTGGCGAATTTCCAAGAATTGAAATTTTCCCGTCCGATCAGTTTTTCGACTTGTGTGCTCGAATTCATTTTTATTTTGTTTATTATAGGATAAACTTGTAACGGAAATGAAACGAGTAACTGGAAAGGATCGCGGAGAAACTTTTACGCGCACTGATTTAAAAGGGAACACGAACTATAGAAATTTTGTACATTACTTCTCAAAAAGGGCCATAACCTGTTGAGCGAGAGTATTCGCGCAGTGAGATTTAAAACGTTTTAGGAGAAGTATTTATTTTTAAACGGTTAATCGTGTTCATAACAATTAATAAAGAACAGATATGAAAAACAAATTGCAGGGAGTTATTTTCGTTTTTGGCTTGAAGCATTAAATTATGATTTGCTCAATCCAACAGTTAGAGAAATCCGGTAAATTGAGTTTTTCTAGTCAAACGTGCAAAAATGGGTTTTTAGCAAGATACCTAAGTCCGCAAAATTGGTTTTTAGTGAGTGAAATATGAGGAATTTATTTCTAAGTGAGTCAGATCCGGGAAAACGTTTTTTTTTTTTTTTTTCAGGCAAAACAAATAAGCGAAAACAGTCTCTGGATTTGGGCGCACCACGCGCGAAATTGCTTTGATCGCGACAAAAACCAGCGAACTTGGTTTTCATCTCAAAAATGCCTCGATTTTTCCAGATGTTTGTTGACTTGACAAATTAAAATAATAACAAGAGTAACAGGGGCGCCACAAAGTGGTCAGGTTCAACCACTCTGAACCGTCTCTAAAGCTATGCCTCCACTTGTGCCTTTTCGCGTGCGTCAGAGGCATGCGTCATAGCCGCACGGTGTGTTGAACGTGAGGAATACGCTATTGCATGCCTAGAAAAGCTGGACAGATATCAGAAATTGCGTGCACAGCTTAGACGCATGCGTTGTTGAAAGTTGAAAATTTTTAACGCAGTCACGCCAAATCTATCATCTCCCACAATTTTCTCTTAATCTCAGTTTTTTTTTTTGGTACAAATATTTGCAATTAAGATACAAAGGGGCTCACGCGGCCTTTTTTTCCAATTTCGACCGTCATTTTGTGCTACTGGTCCTTTTGCGCTAAAAACGACGATTTTGGCCACAAAATAGTTGCATGTTTTCGGCAATATTGTAGTCAATTCGCAAGGAAATTTCACGAGGAATCCGAAAAAAATATCAAAACAATTCTGAATCACTTGTTCTGAAGTTATATCCATAAACGACATTTCGGTACGGGAGAACATGTCCGATAAATGATTTTTTCTCAAAACAAAGGCCAGATTTGTGCTTCTCATATTAAGAAATAGCCAGGTTTCCATTTCCATGCAATTTATCGAAAAAAAAGCGACAGACCGACGGCATGCTGAAAACCACTTTTTTCAAGTTTTCGAGGTTGTACATTATGAATGTGGTGTCAGCTCGGACTCGATTTTTTTCACGAACACCACACTTCCATTCCCGTAGGGAACATGGAAGTAAAAATTACTTGGTAGCTACGGTTACTGTCACGACAGCTTCGAGACATAGACACCGGGGGAGGGGGGGGGGGAATGTGGCCCCTAAAATTTAAATTTCACACGGTTGGCTTCTTCAAAACCCAAATCGGATTTTGGAACGTCTAAAGCCACACTTTCACTTGGGGCACATAATCCCCCTGCCACTTTACACAGAACTCATTTATGTTAATTGCACGTGAAATCAATTTCGCAGCTTTGGCCATTCCAAGGTCAAGTTTTTGCGAGCTATTTGCAGTCACAGAACCAAATTGCGTGGGTCTTTTTTACTCAAAAGAGTGGGTCTTTCTCGCAGGATCGAAAAATACATGTCACGTGTTTCGGACCTTAAAACCCCAATTCCGTGGTTTATTGGCCTCCTTGCAAGTCCAAATTTTGCGAAATTTGCGCAAAATTTGGACACTTACAGAACCAAATTTCGCCGTTTTCGCAAGTTCAACAACGAATTTTCGTATTTTGCTCCTTGAAAAAACTATTCCGTTTGTTTGAGTATTTTAAAAACTAAATTTCGCGAATCCTGCTCGTTAGAATTGTCGGAAAACCCAGTTTCATTTTAAGGGTTCACTTTTACGGCCGTATTTTAGGGTTTGGCTCCCTAAAATACGCAAATTTCACAGCTTTCATACGTTTAAAATCACATGTTTCGTGGGTCTCATTCCTTTCGAAATCTAAATTTGGCGAGTTTGGCCCTTTCAAAGCCCATTTTTGCTGACTATTACCTTCACACAACTAGTTTTGCGGGTCTTACTTACTACTTTAAAAGCCAATAGGTAGCATTTTTAAGCCAATCTCCCAGGGTTGACTCTTATTCACTAGTTTGGGACCTTCAAAAAAGCCATTCGACAGGTTGGGCTCTTTTTGAGTTCAATTCGTTTTTAACGGATTTGAAACTGACCACACCCAATGTTACACGGTTTTGGTGGCAAATTCAAGAACGAAATTCACTTTTGGCTTTTTTTAAAAAGGCAGACGTTCACACAAATCCAGGGCAATTTCGTAGATTTGGATATTTTTAAAAATATTTCGCAGATTTGACTGATTCAAAGGCATGAATCGTGGGGCAGGCATACAAAAAAAACAAATAAACAATTTCGTGGGTATTTTTCCTTCGTCCTTCCCAATACAAAATTGCACTAAACTCATTCAGAAATAAATGTCGTTGGATTGGATTGGCTCACTTTCAACGATGGCCTTCAAACGATTTTCGTTCCATCCGACCAAAAAAAAAAAAAGTACGTTGTGAGTGCTCAGCAATTTTTCGTGGCCGAATATTCGATTCAGCCCACGATTCACGCCTAAAATGAGGTAGAAAATGCGGCGATTTCACAACTTTCCACGACCATGACGTTTACAAATCTTCCGAAGAAAACTCTTTCAATCTAACTCCACTTTGATTTTGAAAAACTTGTATATAGGAGAAAAAAGTTTTGATCGCTATAATGACAAATTCGCCGCAGTTAGAAAAATCACTAGCACATTAAAATTTTTAAATATCAAGTTTACGTTCCATTATTATAATATTCAACAAACTACATCGGGGTGACCTTATTGAAAAGAACCTGAGGTGCCTGAAAAGGGTATGGGAAATACTGATTTCTCGCTTCTGCCATCAAGTACAGAAACTCAGGTGCTTTTCATTGTAGACGCCCAATATTCACAGGTGTCACCTGAAACTATATGTAAATTTTCCTCAGTAAAGTTGTTGAAACATAATTTTTTGAAGACAAAATGTATTTGTAATTTTAATGAGGAGAAATCATGGTACATATAGCAGCATCTGTGAATATAGCAAAGTGAGACTATTACGTTCCGTCATATCGAGGGTCTCACACTCACAGCAACACCCAATATCGTCACTTTTGTTAAAAATGAGTTTTTTATGTCGTTTGAAAGCTCTCTTCAGAGCGGACCCATCGAACCATACGATTAAGGAGGAATTCCAATATGAAGCGCGCAATTCGCGAACCCGAACAACCTCTATCGTCAGAGTGGCGGCAACAAGCCGTCCTATCAGCGGCGTTTATTTACGCGTCAGAGGCGGCGTTCTTGCATGAGCTCCAAATTTCAGCGTAAAGTACGACTTCACTAAACTGTTTTCATAAGTTCCAAGATGAAAAAAAAAAAAATCCCAAGATGAGAGAAAAAATCATTTTCATATAATGATTTCTCTCCTGAAAAGTGACCAAAATGACGATATGCTGTGAGACCCTGGATATTTGAGCTTGTTATTAACATATATTCTTGTACATAAAACAAACATTTAAAAGAATAAATAAAATTAATGAAACAAAATTCCAACAAAATGCGTGAATAGAATGTGGAATTCATTATAAGGATTGAGGGTTCAGTGCAGTAGTTCAATGGCAGATGGCAATCATAGAAAGAGCTTATACCTTAAAGTGATGAGAATGCGCTCATCTGCAGGAATACATTCCCTCATGTATTCGATCAATTCAACAAGAAAATTGTATGATTCTTTTGACATTCTGTAGAAGGCCAAGAATTTAGAGTCCGATTCCTGCAATTCACTAGCGGCGACAAATAGCCGACGGTGAAAATTTCTATCAAGGTACGGATGCACCCAGATTCTTTTTTCTTTTTTAATTCGGCGTTGCCAATAAATAAACATGACTCCGGCCTCTTCATCGCTTGAGCTACTCATTATTCTGCTTTGAAGCTCTGCACAAGACTACTGGACCAATATGTTTTTAAATATAATAAAAACTGAGAAATAAATCACGACTTTTTTTATTTCCTGTAAGATGTTTATTTTTCTAGGCACCCTAATTTCACAGATGCGAAAATCATAAAGTTCGAGCAAGACGAGCACTTCGATTCCGCATAGAGTTCGAGACGAAAACGAGAGGACCCGTGTGTGGAGGGCCTAACTGAAACTGAGTGCTTTTTCTCAATTCTACCTCGAACTAGCCCATTTTCACCGTGAAAAGGTATCAAAAAACCGTGAAATAACACATTTTTGATTTACAATTTCAATTACAGCCGGCACTGGGCATCGCCTAACCTCAATTTGGTGCGTTCTGTCAGTTTCAGCTGCGCAAAAAAAGAAAAAAGTTTTTCCTCAATTTAACATGTGGATGAACAACGCTATTTCTCAATTTTAGCCACGAGAATTCCACCAATCAACAACGAACGGTGACAAATTTGCCAATTCGTTTTCCCTGAATTCTAGCAAATTAGTGCTTTTTCCTAATTCTGCCTTCAAATTTTAGCAGTGAAAAGGTTCACATAATCCGCGTGAGAGCGAATTTCATTAATTTTGACCCGGACGTGGCATCGCGAAACCTTGAAATGGGTATTTTCCTCAATTTCACGGGCGAACGAACAATTTTCCGTAATTTTAGCCGTGAATAAGCAATTTTTTTCAAAAATGTATGCGCTAAGTCACGCTCTTTCTCAATTTCACCCGCAAACTTGCCATATATATGTATAAAAACGGTCAATTAGCTCTTTCTCGCAATGTTTACCGGTGTTTGAGAAACCACGAACTGGCGCCTTCTCTCAATTTTACCTGCGTGAATGAGCTCCATTTCTCAATTTTAGCGGTGAATTGGCGTTTTTTCTCAATTCCAGCCGCAAATGAGTGATTTGTCTCAATTCTACATTGAACGAGCAATTTATTTTGTCAATTTTAGCTGTGAAAAGAGTTCTATAAACCGTGAATTAGCGCATTTTCTTAATTCCGCCCCGGACTTTGCATCGCGAAACCGCAAATTGGCGTGTTTTCTTTTAGTTTAACGTGAAGCAGCGCTATTTCTCAATTTTAACCGTGAATGGGTGTTTTTCCTCAGTCTTAGCCGCAAAATGTCCTTTTCTAGATTTCATCCGCGAACGAGAACTTTTTCTCTAGACATGCGCACCCCCCCCCCCACCACTGTGGATCCGTGCCTAGCTAGCTGCCCACCCCTCGATTACGGGCTGGCTACGCCCCTGTCACGGATATAAATGAGCAATAAAGCGCTAATTCACGGCTACAGTTGAGAAAAAGCGTAAACTCAGAAATAAATTGGGGAAAAAGCACAAATATTCGTGGTTAAAATAAATTGAGACAAAGCGCATATTTGCGGCTAACATTCAGAAAAAGCACTAATTTATGGCTAAACGTTGCAACAAACCGCTAATCATCTGCTGAAATTGAGAAAAATGCTAATTCACCGCTAAAAGAATCGTTAATTCGCAGCGATAAAATTTGTTGAAATGCTTATTCGCAGCCAAAATTAAGAAAGATCGCTAATTGCGGCTAAAATTGAATAAAATGTGATAATTCGCAGCTAAAAATGAAAAAAACGCTGCTTTGTTACTTTTGGAGCCAACTTTCTGCCTTAAATTAAGATGATTCATTAAAATAAATAAATAACCAAAAATAATGAAATTACGGTCTGAAAGTGTCAAATCTTGGATAGAGCCCAACCCACGCAATTTCTTTTTCGAAGGAACCAAACCAGAAATTGATTCAACCCGGTGGAGTTGAATTTTGTGAACTGGTCAACCCCGCGAAATTGGCTTTTTTGAGCTTTGAAAAGCGGGGCTTTTCGAGTGAGCAAAAAATCAGGGAAATTTGAGTTTTGCGAGTGCCAATAAAAGACAAAATGTGCAAGTGTTCTGGTCTGACCTGATCGCGATGATTCTCTTCAGAGCATACTAAACGGAAAAATTCCGCGCGGTGGCGACCCAGATCGCTCCGGGACCGTTAGCGCCTCTCAAAGTGGCCGCGTTTTGGGCCCTTTTTTTTTTTTTTCATCGGTGTTTCGATTGTAGCCGGACGCCGTTTAAATGAGTCAGAACCGTGCAGAATCCTCAAAAACAGGTGGTTCTCGACTGAAAATTAAAGGCGTTTCATTAGTAAGTTAATTATTTATTTTACATCACAAGCATAATCTAGACGCTTAGCATATTGTTATGCGGTAGAAATGAAATGTTACATTTCATTCAATTTGAGGTAATTAAAAGTATTTACAACGTAAACTGGAAAATTTCATCTCGCCAACAGTAATAAAAATATATTGAAAAGGGGAGGGATGATTCCCGCAGGTCCGGGGGTGTCGTCCCTTTTTTTCCTCGACAAGTCATTCAATCGATTTTTTTTAACGATACACTTGAAAAAGGGGGCGTGACACAATTAAGTGAACAAAAAATCCGTTTTAAAAAAAAATGCAAAACCTTCGTTCGCGGAGTGTACACAATTTTTGTTCATTGTGAACAAAGTGTCGGCCGCACGCCCTTAATGAGCATTCGTAAAACAATAACACGACGATTTCCCCTTTTGGGCAGAATTTGGATGGTCAAAAATTATGTACAAAAAAACAAAAAGTAAAATGACTAGATTCTCAAACTTCGTTTTCAAGTCTGTAAATTGTAGGCAAAAAAAAAAAAAAAAAAATTAAATTAGTCGGGATGAACCTCCAGCAGACAGAAATTTCGCTGCCATTACCCATGTCACTGAATTATACGTAAAATATCTACGAGAGTAGGAAGAACTCAGTAATAATTGGAATCTGTTTGGGGGAGGGGCAACAACTTTTAGACTCATTTAAGAGATTTAAAAATGAATGTTAACGAAACTTTGCGGGGTCACAATAAGTGCCCTTTGTTGGTCAGGCAGAAGTGTGGACGACCCCGTGGGGATGGGAGGGAGGGGTCGTCTCCCTATTATGCAACGCGCAGATACAACTATCGCGATTTTTTTTAACGGAAACAAAAGCAACGATCTGCGTATAAAGCCTCTTTGCGAACTCTCTCTCCGATCGATTAAACTGCGGAGACTGCGATGCAGGAGGTATAAATTTCCATTATGTACAAAAATAAGTTTCAACAACGCGTCTTGGCTAGTCTTTTTAAGGACCTTACAGCACTTCGTGCTACAGCTTTAGTATCTCCGAGGCCGCCAGGTTGGCCAAAGTCTTTTTAATGCGAAGAGCCGTGAGACGAGCGGCGGCGTTGTGATACCAGCACTCTTTCATAACTCGCGACACAGCCAAGAGAGCCTAAACGGAAGAAAAAGTTTTAAAAATGGCGATGGGGGGGGATGTTAAAGCATGAAAAGGATTGCGAAGATAAGCGATCGGTTTACCGGGCAAGCTTGCCATCTGTTAGGGATGCTGGGCAATAGACGATCGAAACAAACAACGCGTCTCATTTCTTCAATTGTCGGATCGCAGGGAACCAGGTCGAAAAATGGAAGTTGATATTCATCGTAAATGCCACCAACGTTGCACCGCCTGGCTATTTCCCAGAGGATTAAACCGAAAGCGTACACGTCGGCTCTTTTGAATGAATCAAAATGATGGATATTCATTGATTCGTCGAGCACCTAAAAATACCTCGTGAGCCAACTCGTTCGAAAATAATATATATAACGTTAACATACCTCTGGCGCCATGTACCTCTTGGTTCCGACCCGATTATTCAAAGGTATGTCTACCGTGTCTGTAGCGACGTCATGACGAACGGCTAGCCCCAGATCACCGATGGCGCAGGTTCCATTCGCTTTAACGAGAACATTTTTCGATTTGAGGTCTCGATGAGCGATAGCGGGTTTTCCTTGTGTGCCAACGATTTCCATGTGAAGATGAGCCAAACCGGTCGATATGGAAAGAGCCATTCGAATCATTCCAGGGACGTCGACGGTGGTCCGATTCAAATAGTCGAAAAGTGAGCCGTGCTCGTGGTAGTCGGTGATAAGCCATAGCTGAGTCCAAGTGCCGTTGTCTGAAAAAAAACACGATTTTTAGATCTCCCGTCTCCCCAAAGTTAATGACTGCACAATTTCGGTCAAAACGTAAATTTCGGGGTTAAATCATAAGTTTAACTTGGCAACTTGGCTGAGTGTAGCTCATCGTGGAAGGAAATGATTCTCGTTTAAAATTGATAAAAAGCGCTAATTCCTCGCTATATGTGAATACACGGAAAATTCACTGCTGAAATGGGTAAGAATTACATGTATTTTCGACATGAATTTGCGATTTTTTCACATTTAACTATGAGTTAGCACTTTTTCCCATTTTATCAGCGAATTAGTGATTTTTCTCAACTTTAGCAGCATAAAATCGCAATTTAAGAAGAATTATAATTCCCTCCTGAAACAAGAAAAAAGCACTAACTCGCATGGCTAAGACCCGGGTCGACCACATGGATTTAAAGTTCCGTTAAACTCTAAGCTGAGCTTAAGTGCTTACACCTCAATCAGAAATTAGAATTTTTAATACAAAATCGTTTAAACCCTTAGCAACGCCTAAGCGGACATTGTCGACCTAACCCCAAGGTGACTAAACTTTCTATAGGTGCCGCAGATCTTCGGCCATTACTGTCCTTCATCTACTTCACGAACAGTCCCAACCGGCTTTGCGCTTGACCCAGTACATTTTTTTTTAAAATTGTTTTTGGGCTGTGATTTCTGAGCATTCATAAACTACAATTTCAAAATCTGATGCTCTAGGGTCAGCAATCGGGAATAAAGGACTGCTGGTGACGTCAGCCTCCATCTCTCTTGACTGATAGGCAGGGGGAAATATGCGGCACCTACAGAAGAGTTTATTCACCTTGACCCAGTCGCGGATTTACGGGGTGGGTTTTGGGGTTCAACCCTCCCCCCCCCCTTAAGAAGATGGCATCAGCTGTACCATCAAAGAACCGTTAAGGCCTGTTACACACGATCAACAGAAATCAACATCAAACCCCCCCCCCCATCCGTAAAAAGTTGACGAGTGTTGAGTTGATCGTGTGAAAGGCGTATCTTATTTGTGTATACGCTAGCAGTGGTGTAGTGTGGTGTGGTGATGATTTCTGTTGATCGTGTGAAACAGGCCTAAAAGGAGAAGCTGTACAGATGACCCCCCCCCCCCACAGTCCTTACATTTATAACCCTCGTCCACAAGGCATCAGCCAGTACAGCATCGATGATGATGGTGAGGCCACAATTTGGAGGAGGAGGCACAGACAAGCTTGAAAGATGAAACACGTGGATTTTTAGGGTTAAATGCGTTGATTAGCGTCAAACATTGAGAATAAGCGCTCATTTGTCACTTAAATTAGGAAAACTACACGAATTCGAGCTATTTCAAGACAACTTCGCAGACAAAACAGAGAAAATACTCTAACCTAAAGTTTCTATATGTTTTACGCATTGAAAACATTTAGAAGGCTTCCTAATGTGCTATTCTTGGGGCAAGTATGCGGGGAAAAGCGCTAAAACTCGTGGCTGAACTAGTGAAAAAGCGCTGACTCTTAGTATAAATGAATTAAATTACTAATTTGTGGCTAAAAATGAAAAAAACAAAACAAAAAAAACCACTCAAATGCGGCGATAATTGAGAAAAATCTGCAGCCCATATTGCTCAGCAGGCTCGACTATCATTTTTTGGAAGCGTCAATTCATGATTTATCGAAGCAAAACGGGACTGAAATTAAGAAAAATTGCTGGATTCACATGGATAAAACTGAAAAAATCGATGATTCACAGCTAAAATTGAGAAAACCACCTAATTCGCGGCTATAACTGCGAGAGAATCGGCTAAATTCCCGCTTAAAATTAAAGTAAACCGCTAATTCGCGACTAAAATGGACAAATACGCCAATTCACGGATCAATTTGAGAAAATCCGCTAAAACACGGTTGAAATTGAGAAAGTATTCTCGACATCGCGTCAAAAATTAAGAAAAACAATAATTCACGGGCACGTGTCATCAAAAACTCGCTTATTTACGACCTAAACTGAGACAAATCGCTAATTCCCGCTCAAATAAATAAATAAAAATAATTAATTCTTAAATTCATGTCTAATTTTGGCAAAAAGCGCTTACCAGCAGCTAAAACGGAGAAATATGCTAATTCGCGAATCAATTTGAGAAAATGCGCTAATTTACAGCTAAGATTGAAGAATGCGGTGATTCGCGGCTGAAATTAAGAAATAAATCAACGCTAACATTTGGAAAATAATTTGCGGCTAAAATGAAATATAGAGCGCTAATTTACGGCAAAAATATTTTTAAAAAGCGCTAATGTGAAGCTAAAATTGAAAAACGCTAATTCACGGCCGCTTCAAAAATGAGAAAAAGCGCTAATTCGGGGCTAAAAATGATAACATCGCCAATTTGCTTTTATCGTAGATAAAAAGCGCTGATTCACTGCTTACACTGAGAAAATCGCTGATTCGCGGCTAAAATTGAGAAAAAATGCAAACTCATGGCAAATGTGAAATAATTTGAAAAAGCTTTCATTCGCGGCTAAATTTGAAAAAAGCGATAATTTGCGGGGTATCCTAATTTGCTGATGCACACAAAAATCAACCCGGCACCCTACTATTGAGAAAAATCACTATCTCGCTCATCTTGCTGCTAAAATGGGAGAAAAAGCGCCAACTCTCATGTTTAAATATAAAAAAATCGCATATTCATGGCCAAAATTAAGAACATGGGCTAATTGAAGGCTAAAAATGAGAAAAGTCCTAATTCAATGCTACGTCAATGTCAATACAACATTACCAATTCGCTAGTTATACGTAAAAAGCGCTGATTTGCTGCTAAAACTGAGAAAATCGCTAATTGGTTTTTCATCTACAGAACGACCACAACATTAGGTTTTCTGTGAGCCAGAACTTCAAAAATGGGGTTTCAGCGAGAAAAACCCGCGAAACGGTTTGTACAGTCCGAAATCATAGAACATATTTTTTTGTAGTGAGTCAGACCTGCAAAAATGGGTTTTTAGTGCGCAAGCCCCGTGAAATTGGTAATATCAGACACCTACAAAACTTATTGTAGTGAGCAAAATTCGGTAAAAGAGGGGGCCCAATTTTATCCCGGGCCCGGGGTCCCCAACTTTAATAAAGACGGCCCTGCCCGCAAGATTGCAACACTTTGGAGGCAAATATAAACGAAATTTGGAGCTTCCAAGCTTCTAAAGTTCCAGGGATTTTTTTGTGTGTCGGTGTGGGGCTGAGGATGCCTGGCGCAGATTGCGCTCAAAACATGGCAACTATAGCCACGAAATTACACCTCTAGGAGCCAAAACTGCGAAATTGCAAGTTTTGAGTATAAAAATAAGCAAAATTGCTAGTTTCCGGCCCTTATTTTATCAAATTTGCAAGTTCATTTGCAAATACGCTAACCCCATGTTGCTGAAGGCCCTTAATAGGCGGGCAAAATTGAGAAGGCGTTCTAACGTGCTTATCTTGACCCAAATACGCAACAAGTTGAGCGCAAATATTCGCGGCTGAAACATCGAAAAGGCTCCGGTTTCATAGCAAATAAAAAACAAAAACAAAATCAATTAGTAGCCAAAAATGGGAAAAACACTAATTTGCGGCCATAATCAAGAAAAAGAGCTGATTCGCAGCTATGAAATTGAGAGAACCCCTCCAATTCATGGCTAACGCTCACTCGCAGCTAAAATAGATAAACACGTGGCTAAAGTAGGCACAAAGCGCGTATTAGGAGTCAAAATGAAAAATAAAATTTGAAAAATCCCGCGATTCGCGGCTAAGATTAAGATTACGCGGTAATTTGCGATAAAAAGAAATCCACCGCAAAAATTATGAGGATAATTCGCGGCTAAAAGTGAGAAATCAACACGGCTCACGGCCGGATCCATCATAGCAAAAATTGAGGTAAACCGCTAATACTCCCCACCCCGCCGACGCCACACAAGGTAAAGAGCTCCTCGCTCGCGCGGCTGATGTTGACAAAAAATGTTCATCAGCGGTCATAATCACAGCCAAAAATTAAGAAATATTTCGCGACTAAATTGAGAAAAAGCGCTAATTCGGTGCAATAACGGGGAAAAAGCGCTAATCCGCATGACTAAGAAGTGAGGAAAAACGCCCATTTACGGTTAAAATGGAGAAAAATGGTGGATACATTTATATAACCCGTTGATTCGTGGTTAAAACTGAAAAAAAAAAATCGCGCGCTGATTCCTAGCTAAAATTCAGATAAAATCCTCATCGCTAGAGTTGACAAGAAAAGCTCATTCGCAGCTATGAACTAGAGAAAAACGCTAATTCGCGGACGACTTTGAGAAAATCCGCTAATTAACGGCTAAAATGGAGGAAACTCCTTAATTCGCGTCTATAATTGAGTAGAAGCGGTAATTCGCGGCTAAAATTAAGAAATAGATTGATGCTAAAATTGAGAAAAAACGCTCATCGTCAGCTAAAATGGAAACAAACTCTAATTCACGGAGTAATTTTACAAAATCCGCTTCACGGCTAAAATTGAGGAAATGCGGTAATTGGCGGCCAAAATTTAGACATGGCACTAATTCACAGCTAAATTGGAGAAAAGGCGCCAATGCACTGCTGAAATAGAGAAAAAATGGTCATGGAGGCATAGAAACCTGATGGACAATGCCGGAACATTGTTTCATGAAAAGAAAGAGTTTATCAGATTAACGATGGAACCCCTCCCAAGATTAAATCCTAGATACACCACTGGCCATGTAATTGCAACATTAAGCTCCAAACTTGAGTTGGCAAGTCGAGGTCCTAAATTGAACGAATGCAAGATTGCAAGTTCCGGGTCTTTCGAAAATTAAAGATTCGGCGTGTCTTAATTCTTGCGTAAACGGAAGTTTCGGACAGATTCGAGGCTAAATATCAGTGATAATGGAAGATTGCAATTGTTTTTTGAGGGCTAGACCTGAGAGTAGCCGGCCACGAGGGACGGCGCGGCGTCGTAGACTGACAATGACCCAATTTGCACCCCACAAAATTGCAACATTTGGCTCCAACATTCAATAAAAATTCGCTATATTGCGAGTTCCACGTGTTAATTTCGGTGAAATTGCAAGTTTCACCCCATGGAATGGAAGTACTACATAATATGGTGTTTTTTTAGTGGGTACAAACACTGTGCTAGCTAGCCGCGACTAGTACTAAACGTCCGTACGTCGATACCCCTGACAAATAGCAGCGTAATTGCAACATTCAGAGATAAGTATCCCAACAGGATCTAACAGAGCCCAGAACGCGAAACTTACTACACGTGGACTGGGTTTTTGTCCGCGCTCAGACTGGCTGTGTCTGTGTGTGGCGATGCCTTGAACACCCCTAACGAAGGGAATACAAGGCTGCCCGCACCTAGACCTGCCTGCCGCTGGATCGTGGCTTGGTCGATACCACCACCAAGTGGGAGGCTTCGGACAGAAAGCCAACCCGAAGTACCGGATGTGGTAAAGGTAAGGCGCACTGACTGTGAGGAGGAGACGCTCCGAATCGACCCCGGCGAAGTCCATTCCAGGGAATTTACCAAATGTACGAATTTGGCATAATTTACGATCCCTAGCACTGCATTTACACGCTTCCATACTGATTAATACATACGCAAAATAACCAGTTTTGCAGGGGAAAAAAATAATATTTCAACCGTTTTCACGTACTAAATAGTGTCCTGGGAGTTTCTTATCCCCCACTGACCACCCAACAGGCAATTTTGCGGCTCTGTTAAATCACCTGAAAAAATCACTTTTGCCGCTTTTAGCCTTCACTTGGAGTTCGTGCGCCTCCTGTGCACCGGCTCTAAGAAGGTAGCCGCGAGCCGTTTATCATTGCTTCTTCCACGCTTCGCGTGAGCGTTGACAGCTCGTAAATGGCGGGCACGAGACGCGTTAAATGCGTGGCATGCATGGTGGCGGTAAGGTGGCGACGTGTGAGCCTCGAACTTGCATTTTCACAGTTATAAAGCCCCGAAACTTGCAATTGCCCATTTATTCAACCAGGAAGCTTCCCATTTCGTGCATATTTGTCGTCAGCTGCCGGGGTCGGCAAGCCTGGGTTTCACCGTCTCGAAAAAGGCTCCGGTCCCCGTGCAATTTTTTTTTCCTAAATTAAGCCCCTAACCTTGCAACTTCACTGTAATTAAGATCAGAAGACTCCGAGCTTTCAATTTCACGGTCCTTCACCCAGGTAACTTGTGATTTAGCTAAAATTAGGGCCCGAACTTGCAAACTCGCAAATATTTAGCTCTAAAATACACAAAATATCTAGCTGTTAAATACACGGCTATTCGCCAGGCAGAAAAAGGAAAAAAAGCAGGCAAAAACAATTTTTAAGAATGGGTGCAGTCGTGCCCAGCTAGCCCTGGTACCAGGGTCATTTAAAAAAACCGAAACTTACAAATTTGCGATAAAAAGAGTCAAGAAAGTTGCAATTTCGCGAAAATAAAGACTAAAACCTACCAATTTTGCGGATATCTAGAGCCGTATTCAGAAACCCACCTTTACGAAGCCTTTGCTCAAGGAGTTGAAAAATGTGATGACTTATAAAAATGTGTCATCTGTTTTGAAGAGGTTAAAGAGGGCGTAAAGGTTAAGGTTGTTTACTGAATACGGGCCTTAGACCCGAAACTTGCTGTTTCACCGATTTTTGTCACTCAGAAAGACGCAATCGCCACAATTGAGCCTCGCAAAATTGGTTTTATTCAAAGTCAAATCCGCGAAAATGATCTTCTTAAGGGGGGGTTTCAGGCGGGTTTCCTCGACCCCTTCCCAGTCGGCCCTCGCCTAAACTTCGCACATAAATTTTGGCTCTATTTCTGCATCAATATTCGATTTCAACGTCTCATTTTAATCTTCAGGAAGTTCTACAGTGACGTTAGATCTTGCTTTTTCAAATTTTATCCCTAAAATAACCCCAAATCACTTTACAACTTGAATGTGTTTTAAGGTAATTTTAGGGATGAAATCTGGAAAAGCAAGATCTAACGTCACTGTAGAACTTCCTGAAGATTAAAATGAGACGTTGAAATCGAATATTGATGCAGAAATGGAGCCAAAATTTATGTGCGAAGTTTAGGCGAGGGGTGACTGGGAAGGGGTCGAGGAGACCCGCCTGAAACCCCGCCTTAAGAGCTAAATCCAAAAAATTGGGTTTTTGAGGGGTGCCAACCCACGATTTTTCTTTTTTTTGAAGACCCAAACATGTGAAATTTTTTTTGGAAGAGCAAGGGCCACGAAATTGTTTTATGGAAGAAACGAATTACCGAAATTTGATTATTTTAAGATCTTTGGTTTGGTTGGCTTGGGGGAGGATTTTTTTGGTTCTCCCGACATGGGTTCATATTGACGAACAAATTAATTGATTACCTTTGTTGTCGGCAGCGATAAATCCCAAGATATTGTCATGGCGAAGCATCACAGTTTGATAAATTTCAGCCTCACGAAACCAGGATCTTTCTTCGCGAGATGAAAATATTTTGACGGCAACGTTCTCTCCTCGCCATCGCCCGCGCCAAACTTCACCAAAACGGCCCTTGCCAATCGTTTCCACCAGTTGAATTTGTCTCGCGATACTTCGCTGAACAAGTAAGGGTAGACCTTGAAAAGAAAAACAACGGTGATTGTGGTGACTTTTCCGGTAGGAGGGGAGGGGGGGTCACCCAAAATAGTTTACCTGATCCAGAGCCTGAAGTTGTCATGTCGATCATGTCTCGCAATGAAACTGTGCCCAGAATAGGCTGATGAGGGCCGTCCATCGAGTCGGGGCTGTGATAACGCGACCTAGACCGTTTCCTTTGACCCCATAGAGCGATTAAAACCATTGCGACGATGCAAAAAGTGAAGATGGGACCGGCAATGATGACCGCCCATTCCCAGGGTGCCAAAGAATTGTCGTTCCTTCCTGCCCACCATTGCACTATAGAAGTAGTTCATAAAAGTTAGACAATTATTTTTGTTTTACCACAAGTTATAGTAGAAAATGTTAGTAGGAAATTAAAAAATACAAAGCGTGGAAAGCGAATTCAAACAAGAGCTGCTATATTAGTGTTGAATAGTGCAAAGAAGCGTGATAAATAAAAACAACAGAGAAGCAAGTCGAGGTGAGTTCCAAAGCATCAATCCAAATACCTATAACGCTTATGAGACAAAAAAAAAAAAAAAAAATACATACGTCCCCAAGATGGCTCGTGTGTTTTTACGATTGCAACAAACTCACACGCATTTTGACACACACACTCACACTCCAAAAAGTGTCAACAAGATTAGAAGACAAACAAACCGTTTCTTGATTTTCGATACGGTCAAACCTGATGATTTTAATGACAAAATACCGCAATCCACGTGAAGATCATGTCCACCTTTGGGTCAACCGCCACGTGACTAGTAGCAGGGCGCAAAAAAATGAATGTAATAATGTAGCAATTTATTCCCCCAAAAATGGTCACGTGGCCATGCTTTCCCTTATGACACCCATCGAAATGATCTTGTAAAACCCGTTGATGGTACGAAACAAGAATGGAATCCCCCGTTCTTTCTTTTTTGAATGACGAAATACAACCAATTACTTACAATTTGGCAAATCAATCAAAGTGGTGGCATTACACCAATCTTCCCGGCAGCAAGAGGTGATGAAACAAGGCAAAGGCTTGTCGATGCTACAGTTGGTCGTACGACACCATAGGGGATCATCGGGCGGAAAGTGGCCTTTTTTATCGTAGCACCTGCAAGGGTAGTTTTTGGAGGGAATGCCGTGCAAAACAAAAAGAAAAAAACTTTGTACGTCTGCGTCGACTTATGGCGAAGGGGCGGGGCAGCGGCTCTGGTACGGTCTGCTCCTGAAGTACGTCGAGCGTTGTTTGTTTGTTTTTTTTGTTTTTTGTTTTGGGCTAGACCGCATGCTACATGCTCATCGCAAAGTCGTACGAATAAAATGATCTCAGTAAAAACAGTTTGAAAGAAGAAAGCTCGAAGAAAATTTGAACGTTAATAAATTTTTTAAACAGCAGAAACAAATATGTTTTTTTTTCCAAAAGAGAAGAAGAAGAAGAAGAAGAAAAATCTAAGAGTAAAACGGTTAGACTTAATTCATTAAAAACAACAGGCCATGGCCATGCAATGGTGAGAGGGCAGAGGGGAAGTAAAAAGAGTCGCAAACGGGCAGCAATCTTCCACTTCCTGTTTAATTTCTTTTAAAAGCCCTTACCTGGCTCCTTGTGAGTATGAAGGGCAGGAGCGAGATCCCGATTGCAAAAGTCCTCTTCTCGGCAGCACTGGATAACGAAGCTATCGTTCTTTTTACCATTGGAATGGCACATAATTGGATTCTCGGGAGGTTGAAGCAAGTCTTTCTCCAGACAGCTGCATTTGGCACGTCCCCGCAAAAAACCACACACAAAGACACAAGACGAAATGAACAAGAAGGACTTGGGGGGGGGACTTTGTGAAGAGGCCGTGAGAAAAAAAAAATTAATCATCAACATGTTCACTCGTACAAAAATGTTAAAAATAACAAATGCAAAGGTAAAACCAAATATTACAGAAAGCCGAACGACCAAAATATTGGTAACTAAGACTTCCTAGCTCTTTACCTCTACTGCTTCCATTTTTAGCCGAAGGTAATGAAATCGTGTCGTGTTGAAGTTATTGTTAAAAATGAAGAGTTTTAATAGTTATCTCGGATTAATCAACGTCAAAATGTTCAGAACAATACAGATCACCAAACTAAGCAAGAAAGGATTAAGGAACTTTGACAATTCAGTCACCCACTTAAGAATTTTTTAAAGCGAATCTTTAAACTTCAATTAGATCAATAATTAGAACCAGGTGGGTGACATAATTCCTTTCAGGGAAGCAGTTGTATAAGAGGGAAAAAGGGAACCAGGCGGTTATTTCCCATTACCCGGAGGAGATGAATTCGAGTTAGGATGATTGCACATATCGGTGGCACAGCACGAACGACTTCCTCGGCCTTTCCTGCACCAGATGTACCCAGGCGGAAAGATGCCAGTCTTGCTGTAGCATCCTCGATCGAGATTGGCCGAATTCTGGACGTGGCTACCGGATGCAACACAGTACGATTCGATTTTTGGGTTTTATTCGCTTTTTTTTTTTAATTCATCTTGAACTTTTTTTCTTTTAACTCCGAATTTTCAGCTTACTTCTCACCCCCCAAAAAAATTGATCAATCCGTTAGTAACGGAAATTCAATTAGTGGCCTCAAGGTTCAATGTAAAGAAAACCACCCGACTGAACTCGTTAATAACAAAAAACACTTAAGCCCTCTCACTTTGTGGCTGAGGCAATGAACATGTTGAATTGAAAACAAATGAATAAATAAATTTCTTCTTCTTTAACATAAACAATGCTCATGTCGAAAAAACTTGGCACGGAGAGAGCACCAAGTTCAGTACACATCTTCGAACACCCACTCCCATCATCATAATCATAAAAAACCAACCACTTGGTGGACGGGGGGGAAACAATGAAAATATGCGGCATAACTATAATCGACCATCACAGAAAAATAACCAACAAACAAACCTGTAGGAATGGTTGATGATGGAATTTGGTTCCCGAGTGGTGGCAGTGAAACAGTAGCCGTCCGTTACGCACGTGTGGTTAGTATCCTTGCAAATGTCGCAGTAGCACTGTAACGCTGCGGGTGAAGAAACAAGTATTTTAAAATATTTATGTAGTCGGTACTTGAGACGCAGAGAGAGGAATGAACAAAGCCAAACCCCACCCAGGGCCATTTTTTCTCGAAACTCTAGGCGTTTCTCCTGATCTGTAAACCACGCGGAATTTGATCTTCGACCTGTGAATGTGGCTAAACTGACTGATCTGCGCCCAAACCAATGACCATACGTAGGTTATCATGAACTTTTTGCGCTTCGCTGTACTAAAAATGGCAAAAAACAGCTAAATTGACTATTTGCACCCCTTAATAGTAAAACTGACTATTCGCTACTTTGAAATGGCTAAACTGACGGTTAGTACTCTGAAAATAGTCAAACTGGCAATTCACGCTCACAGAATGACCGAAATTGCAAAACTGACGATCCGCTCTTTTAAAATGGCAAAACTGTTCATTTGTACCAAAAAATTGTGAATCTGGCGACTCGTGCCTTATAAATGGCTAAACCAGCCTTTCGCACCCTATAATTGACTTTATTGACGATTCATCGTCTGGAAATAGTCGAACGGACTATTCACGCCCTACAAAATGGCTCTCAGATGACAATTCGCGCCTTGCAAATGCTTAAAATTTACGATTCACAACTTTAAAATGGCTACACTGACAATTTATGATCTATAAATAGCCGAGTTGGCAATTCGTACCTCGAAATAGCAAAACTGACGATTCGCTTCTAAAATAACCAAAGTGGCGCAACTCCCGACCTGAAAATGGCAAACTGACCGTTCGGCCCTAAGAATAGCTTGGCGGACTATTCGCGTCTAAAAAAAATTGCAAATCTTACTATTTTCTTATAATAATACTGGTAAAACTGAAGACAAATTGCGCCTTACACACAACAAAGCTCAACTGGTTATTCGCACCCAAACAATGGCAAAAATGACTTTATGTGCCTTAAAAATAGCCAAACTGAATATTTGCGCCATTGAAAATGTTTGAACTGACGATTCATGCCCTACAAATTGCCAAAACTGTGCATTCGCGTTCTAAAAACGGCCAAATAGACCAATCCACGCCATTGAAAAAATTGCTAAGATGACAATTCGTGCCCTACCAAACGCCTTACAAATTGCAATCTTCACAGTTTCACTCTAAAAATAATCAAACTGATGGTCATGGCTCTCTTTGGAAAGCATCAGGGGAGATTCGTCCCTAGAAAGTGGTAGAACTGACCGATCAGACCCAGAAAGGGGCTGCTGGCTTACTGACAACTCTCCCCCCCCCCCACACACCCACGAATGGCTAAACTGACATATTCGCACCTTGAAAAACGATCATTCGCGTTCCCAAAATGGCAAAATTGATCGTACCCTAACGATCATCAAAACGGCTATTCACGCACTCAACATTGTAATCTCAGTCACTGACGAGAATCCGAGTTTCAGACTATGGATTTTCTTAACCTCTCCCTCGGCCACTGTGAATTTCACTCGAACTGTCAATTCCGACTTAAAAAGCTCTCAATTTCACCCGAGAAACTGACAGTTTTGACTTGGAATCTGCCAATCGACTGATAACAAAATACCACAAAACTTGATTTCGAGATTCAGCAGCAAACAACTAAACAACTAGGGGCCCACAAAACATGATGTTTTGTGATCCACTTGCCAGAAACAGTCGAGTACCAGAAACTCCCACAACAATTCCGTCCTTCAAACTGTCTATTTCGCCCGAGAAACTGTCAACTTTAATAACTGTCAATGTTGTCCCAGAAACTGTCAATTCCATCCTGGGAACTGTTCATTTCCAGTTCGCACTATGAATGCTGACCTAACACTGTCAATTTTGTCCTATAAACTGTTAATTTCGTCCTTAAGACTGTCAATTCTGTCATATGGAAGGTCAATTTCATCATTGAAAACTATTTCGTCGTCGAAACTATCAATATCATTCTAAAACTGCCCATTTCATCCTACAAATTGACTATTTCGTTCTCGAATTTGCCAACGGAAGTTGTAGGAACTGCCTAAGGATTTCGGAAACTGACGATTTCCAAGTCCCTTCACCGGAAACAGTCGAGTACTATGAAATGTCAATTTCGCTTTTCAAAACTGTCAATTTCGCGTTATAAGCAGTCAAATAAATGTTCAAATCTGTCAATTTCGTCCTGGAAACTGTCAATTTTGTTCTTCAAACTGACAATTTTGTCCTGAAAAAAAGGAAACTGTAAATTTCGCCCTCGAAACAGTCCATTTCGTTGCCAAACTTATCAATGTCGTCCTGAAACTGCCAATTTTGTCCTGTAAGCTGTCAATTTCGTTCTAGAGTCATTCAAAACTGCCAACTTCGTCGTTCAAAACTGTCAATTTCATCCTTGAAACTGTTAATTTTGTCCTGGAAACTATCAAAGGGCATTTGTCCTGGAAACAGTCAATTCCTTTCTAGACATTGTACATTTCGTCCAGAAAATTGTAAATTGCGTCGTCAAAAATATCAATGTCACCCCAAAACTCCTAATGGCATCCTATAAACTGTCCATTTCGTCCTTGAATCTACCAATTTCAACCTACAAACTGTCAATTTCTATATTCAAAACTGTGGTTTTCGTACTTTGAACTGTCAATTTCGTCTTGAAATACTGTCAAATTTACCCCAGAAACTGAAAAATTCGACTTGGAAGCTTCTACTAACAAATGGTTTTGAGGTTAAGGCCCGTCTGTCAAGTCGTTCCTAGAATTTTCCTCAACCTCAAAGCTCCCTCCCAAACTGGAAAAATTATAAAATAACACGTGATTCTACAGTTTGTGAGGTAGGTTGGACTCGAGAAACGACTCAGCCGACGGGCCTAAGCATCAAACAATTCGGGCTCAGACCATGAGGTTTCCAAGTCCCTTCACCAGAAACAGTCGAGTACTGGAAATTATCAATATCGTCGTTCAGAACTGTCAATTTCATCCTCGAAACACTGCCAATTTCGCCCTAGACACTGTCAATTTCGATGTTGAAAACTGTCAATTTCGTCCTATAATCCCCGTCTGACCAGAGAACCGATTTTATCTTCCTTCTTTGGTCTTGACAACCCGTATCTTCCTCCTTTAGTGTTATTTATCACCTCCTCAATTACGGACCACCCTCTCCCTATACAGGGCTGGGCAGTAATTGAATTACACTTAATTGAATTACGTAATTCAATTACAATTAGTAATTGGTAATTTGTAATTGATTACAACACGCCATTGTAATTGATAATTTGTAATTAAAATCACTTTTTCGAAGTAATTTGTAATTAACAATTACCAATTACATTTCCATCAATATTACTTCGAAAACTCAGCGGGTACTATTTCGCACCTTACTTGGAGCTTTTGGAGGAGTTTTTGCATGAAATTCTCTGAAAAAAAAAAAAAGAGTTTCAAAGCAATTATGACACGAGCGATATCCTCGAGCTTAGTGTTGCCAATTTGAAATTTGAGAAACGGTACAAAAGTTTCAAAGATCGAAACCCCAAACCAGAGGCGTAAGTAGGAATTTGTCTGGGGGGGGGGGAAGGATCAGATTGAAATCTCGTGAGGTTGAAAGGAGGCGGGTAATTTCACATTTTAGTCATCATTCCACCCAGCCAGCACACTCTTGAATCTGGACATCTTGCTGGCCTCATCATAGCCTCAATCTCTCAGTTAGGGGCGATTTTTCGACACTACCCGCAAATTAGCGCTTTTCTCAATTTTGGCCGAGTGTATCGTTCTTCTCAATTTCAGCCGCAGATTAGCGGTTTTGCCCCACCCCCTTCCATAGCCATGAATTTGCGCATTTTCTCAACTTTAGCAGCAAAGTATCGTTTTTATCCTGAGAGCGATGTTTCTTAGTTATCCACGTTTTCCTCAATTTCAGCAGCATATTACCGATTTTTTAATCTTTTTACCAGGGGATTAGCACTTTTTTCAGTTTCAGCTGGAAATTAACGTTTTTCTTTAGTGTTTTCCTCAATATTAGCCGCAAAATAGGGGGACTTTTCACGAATTACGATGTTTTTGTTTCACCATACGCAATGCATGAGCGATTTTCCTCAGTTTACTCGGGAATTAGCTGTTTCTTCACCTATTGCCACAAATTGGCTTTTTTTTCAATTTCAGCCTGAAAAGCTGCCTTCAGAATCCGCAAATTGGCGTATATTCAGTTTTTGGTGCAAATAAGAATTTTTCTCAATTTCAACCGCGAATTAGCGCTTTTTTAAAATAGGGCGGCGACGTGTCGTGGCGTTTCAAACCTGTGAATTAGCGAATTTTCGCAATTTCAGTCACAAATTGGTGTCTGGCGCAATTTCAGCTGTAAATTGGCGATTTTTTCCATTCTTAGCAGCGAATTAGCAATTTTCTCAATTTTTAGGCTTAAAATTAACCTTTCTCTTAATTTTGACCAGGCTGATTATTTTATTTTCTAAATATTATCCGCAAATTAGCGGGTTTTCACATTATACCACCGCATTAGCAATTTTATAAAACTTTTATAGATAGAGATTATTGCTTCTTTTCAGTTCTAGCCGTGAATTAGCGTAATTTTTAACATTGTACTATAGCCATGCATGAATTTGCCATTTTTCTGATTTTAGCCACAGAAATGCCTTCAGAAGGTACGAATTTAAATTAAAAATGTAAATTTTTTTTTTTCAAACCAAAAAATGTACATCTATCCATCATTTTCTGTCAAAAAATCATCATTTTTAAATTATAAATTTCACGACACTTAATTCGTGAATTTTATAATTTTCGCTTTTTCTAAATTTTAGCAGCGAGGTAGCATCTCCATGCAACCCGTGCATTATCTACTGAATTTTGTCAATTTTTGCCAAGAATCGGCGTTTGACTCAATTTAAGCCGCAAATTAACAATTTTTCCCATTTTTAACTGAGAATTAGCACTTTTACCCCAATTTGAACTGAAAATTAACGTTTTTCTTAATTTTAGCTGCGCTAATTGGTGATTTTTTTCAAATTTTGCCACGAATTAGTGGTTTTGTTCATTTTGTATCCGCGAATTAACGTTTTTCCATAACTCTATATCTGCAAATTGCAAATTAGCGATTTTTCCCAATTTCAGTGTGAAATAGCGCTTTGTGCTAATTTTGCGTCCATTCAGCATCCTATTCCCTTTTTCATACGCGAATGGGCGATTTTACGCCATTTCAGTTGTAAATTTTGCCATTTTTGGCCAATTTTAACCTGAAAGCGTCTTTTATTTGTCAACATTATAGCGTGTTTTCTCAACTTTACACAAAACGTTTTGCGTTGATTTTCACAATTTATTCGTAGAATGGCCTCCATGTACCGGGAATCAGCGATTTTTTTCTTAATTTTAGTCTGGACGTTGCATCCCGAGACCACGAATCAGCCATGAGCGAATTAGACAAATTAGCAAACCATGACTATCCGGGGTTCCCCGTGACAGTTCGCAGGCTGGGATGTGGGGCAAAATTAGCCAAATTAGCAAATTTGACCCCGGACATTTCGCAACCCTACTCATGCGACGCGTTTGGCATCTTGGGGCTATGCTGTTCCTGCTTCCTATCTCAAAGATCTGTTTTGACGTTCGATTGTTGGCTGGACGCACTAAAAAAATGACAGTGAACAAGAGCGAGACGCTTGCGTGTTCCACAAATCCAGCTCTTGGGTAATTGGTAATTGAAAAAGTAATTCAATTACAGTAATTGTAATTTGTAATTATTCGTGGAAGTGAAAAGTAATTGGTAATTTGTAATTAATCCGCTTTTTTGGAAGTAATTTGTAACTAATTACTCAAAAAGCTGTAATTTGCCCACCCCTGTCCCTATAACGGTATAGCGGCTGCTACACCATGGATGTAGTGTCTGCGCTACTGCCGTATTCGGAGACCTTCCTTAACTTTAAAGGCCGTTCACAAGCTCTATGTTTGTGTTGTGTGATGCCTATGCAACCTATCAAAATGCTTCATTTTTCGAGGGAATAAATTTGTTTGGTTGCATAGACTCCACACAACGCAAACATAGAGCTTGTGAACGGGCCTTAAGGCCTCCTTAAAGTGCTTCAAAACACGTGATACATGTTTTGCTTGTGACCGTATGATCTTTGTACAGCTTAAGTTAAGACTCCGATAAGGAAGGTCTCTAAATACGTCCATTAGGTCAGTAGTCAGAAACCACCCTTAACCTTCAGGCCTCCTTAAAGCGCTCCGGAAAAGATGACACATTTTTATAAACCATGTCATTTTTCAACACCTTAAGTTAAGGCTTCGTAAAGGTGCGTTTTTTAATACGGCTCTCAGGGTCATAACACATTAGACGACAGTCGCCCCGACTTAGAAAGTTACGCGACATGACGCGGCGACTCTTTTCTCACTCCACTCGTACTCTCCCGTACGCCCATTCACAAGCGACAGTCGACTGGGGTCTTCGAACTTGTTGGTCCCAATTTCGAGTTGGCAACCCAAAGGATACTGTTGTGAGAAAATTTTGAGCTATAAGAAGGAAACCCCGACTATTCGTTTATACTTGTTGCCAGTCTTCCTTTTACTCAATGCTCCGTGGAGTCGTGCGGAGGTTTGCCATACTATGCCCCGTTCAGCTCATGCAGCAAGCCTGACAACTTCTCTTCCACACGTAACATTTTGTTTAACAAACCTAGCGTGGTCATGCAAGACTGGCCAATTAGCAATAAGACTGCACGTGTAGACCGGGCTTGACGTTCAAGTTTTCCGGCAAGGGATTAAAACGGCGTTTATGTTTTTGAATAAACCTTGAGGTACCAAGTGGGCGCATCGCCGCACATATTTGTGTGCTGAACAAAGCAAGAATCTGTTTAAACGATATTTTCGACTTCCCAAGGCGATTAACTCAGCAGAATGGCCTTAACCAAAGCCGTAACGTTTCAAGACCAAAGTAACGTGACCAGTCCGGTGAAACATTATGAAGGAGCGTAACATGAATTATTAAGCCCCTCTCACACTTTTTAACTAAATTAGAGGCTTTCAATTTTTTGGGGATTCAAGTCACGTCAAGGTCAACAAATTGCAGCAAAATATTAAGCAATTATAGGCCTCGCCGCCACCGGGTTAATTTGACAATATCAAGTCCCGAAATTTGGGTAATTCGTCCAGACATTCTATCGTATACTTGAATCATTTAAAACGCTTGCAATTAGCTCATTAAGAATTACGCAAGCCAGATAGTGAAATTATTCCACGTATTGGGGGCTCGTAAGAGTCCTTGACAGATGATCTAACAAACTGTATAAGTTTTTTGTTCGCGGTCCTCTCCCGGAACAACACACACTACCAAACTTTTCATATATCTTCGTTACCATGAGTATGGCACGATTATCGACTAGACAAACTCAAACAGAAACTTGAATATGAAGAATCAAACTTACCATTGACTGTCATACGTCCAGACACAAGGATCGCGTGCAAGCAAATAATAAACCGACCGAAGAACATTTTGTCTTCGTTTTTTTCAACAGTTAAACACGAAAAAACAAAACGATTCCTTTGGCGAATCGCTCGAATAGGTGAAAATGTATTTTTTTTTTTTTTTTTTCAAGTAGGTCCAACCATCGCGTTCGCTACATTCTTAAAGTTCGTTCCGGTGTTTACAAACTCGGGAGGATAAAGTTCTTGCCATCGCGTTATTAAATAAATCTGTCACCTCGCGAGCACTCCAGACTGTGGATTTACTTTAAATGATTTCTTGGAACTCAAAATAAAACAAGGAATTCACCGTCAATCTCAGACACCACCATCCCTGGGGATGCATCTACGAAATCATAATTTAGCCCCAGGCTTGCCAAAACTAGCGTCACAATTTTTCGTTGATGCAGTGTTGGCTGCACTGATAATGGCCGGCATCCTTTTTCTCGTAAAACAGCATTTTAGCCTCTTTCCTTGGTGTGTTTTGAATTATTTCGTTCACGCTCTATCGGGTATTTCGTTGTGGAAACGTTGTATTTTCGGGTGTTTTTAATATCTCGTACTACCCGTTTTGAGGATGAAGTTGGTCAAGTAAGAAATCGTCTCAGTAATTTTATTTTTTTGAATGATTTACGTGGTGGCGTCGCCGGTGTTAACTCGTTTCAAAATGTCTCAGGTTTTTGATGAAGCTCAGTCACGAGACTGTGACTATTGAGCTTAAAAACGGTACCCAAGTCCATGGAACTATCACAGGTGAGTGAATTTTTAGCTTTAAATCCATTTAAAATCGTTTATTTAAATGGTTTCCCCGCCCCTCCCCCTGGCAGGAGTGGACGTTGCTATGAACACACATCTCAAGGCGGTGAAGATGACCATAAAAAATCGCAATCCAGTCCAGTTGGACACGTTAAGCATAAGAGGAAACAACATTAGGTATTACATATTGCCGGACTCTCTACCGCTTGAGACGCTGCTGATCGACGACACTCCAAAGGCCAAGTCGAAGAAGAAAGACTCTGCGCGTGGAAGTACGTTTTTTTGGTGTTCATTTGATGAAAAAGTTTTCTCTCTAGTCCTCAGTCGCTTTAGAGAGCGAAATTTCCCGGATCCTCTCAATAGGCGTAGTACGTGCTAACATTTCCAGCATCTCCCTGTTCCAGACGCTCCTTTCTCCCTTCATGACTGAGTTCACCTTGGATGTTTTGGTTTTTTTCTGGGTCCGTTGGTGGTGAATTTGTTCGTCTCCCAATTTCCAATGGTTTATTAGAACCGTTCTCGTGTGTTCACCCAGCGCGCTGCAGCGGTGGACCAGGAGCATTTGGCACCCCAGTCCAGGTCTAGCAGATTTCAAGTCTCTCAGTTTTCAGGCATCTGCAATTTTACTGTAATCGATCGGCCTTAGCTGGAAATTCCAGCTTTTTCTACGGCGTTCAACGTGCGGAATGTCAAGTTCTCCTGCTCAGCATGGCAATTTTGACAAGAGCCCACCCAGCCTATCATGCTGGCTTTGTACGTTACCCCTTTCCCCTAGTCTGCTCAAGTACTGGAGGGTTCTCTGACTACAAAGGTGGACATCAGCCAGGGTTGTAGCCAGTCCTTGTTCTAGGGGAGGGCAAATGCCCACCCTTGCGCTCTTTTTTGCACACCGTCACGTGGCCCATGGCACTCACGTCACATTATTTTTCCGTTTCTTTACACGGCCAATATAATCGTCTGAAATTGTTCCAGCTCCATCATGTCAAACAGGGCAGGCCAACCTTTTTTTGGTCTTTGGCCTTAAACCTGGTTTTAAGGCGGGGTTTCAGGCGGGTCTCCTCGACCCCTTCCCAGTCACCCCTCGCCTAAACTTCGCACATAAATTTTGGCTCCATTTCTGCATCAATATTCGATTTCAACGTCTCATTTTAATCTTCAGGAAGTTCTACAGTGACGTTAGATCTTGCTTTTCCAGATTTCATCCCTAAAATTACCTTAAAACACATTCAAGTTGTAAAGTGATTTGGGGTTATTTTAGGGATAAAATTTGAAAAAGCAAGATCTAACGTCACTGTAGAACTTCCTGAAGATTAAAATGAGACGTTGAAATCGAATATTGACGCAGAAATGGAGCCAAAATTTATGTGCGAAGTTTAGGCGAGGGCCGACTGGGAAGGGGTCGAGGAAACCCGCCTGAAACCCCCCCTTAAGAACTCAGGTGGGCCACCCATCCTCGCCCTCCCCCCCCCCCCACGACTCATCGAGCACAACACATTGATCTCAGCAAAACGCCGAGACGCTCTGAATGAAACGCACTTGGGGCCTGTTTAACAACTACAACATAATTTAACCGTTATAATAGCGTTTTCCATTTGCACAAAACATTTGCCCTGTGACAGCGCATTGCAGTGCCGGCCTTAAACACTTGGCGCCCCCGGGCGAATCTTTCACCAAGTTGCCTTCAGGAGCCGCTAATTAGCGTTTTTTCCATACTTCATCACTTCTTCTCAATTTCATCGGTGAATGGGGAACTTGCATCCCCTTCTGAAGAACTTTGAACCTTTTTTAAAAATCTTAAAACGCACCAATGGGGGTGCAACTTCCGTTGTTATGCTTCATCTCACGGGTCAAATCACCCGAGTGCTTTTCTACCCAATTGAGATTCATGCAAGTTCCCCATTAGCGATTTGCCTCCGTTCTAGCCGTGAATTAGCGATTTGTCTCCATTTCAGCCGTGAATTAGCGATTTTTCTTGCAATGAATTCGTGTTTTTTCCTTATTTGAGCCGCTAGTGAGAGATTTCACCCATGAATTAGCGCTATAATTTATCATTTTAGCCACAAAGTTGTCTCCCGAAACAGCGACTTGCCTTTTACTCAATTTACTACCCCATAAATAGTCATTTTTCTTCATTTCAGCCGTGAATTAGCGTTTCACCTAATTTTAGCCTCCTGGCGAGCCATCAATGATAGTTTTCTTTCCCAAATTTCGCTGCGAATTATCGCTTTTTAAAAATTGTATCCGCGAATCAGCGCATTATCCTCATTCAGGCGTGGATTAGAGCTTTTATTCACTTTCAGCTACGAATTTACCTTCAGAAGCCGCAATAGCCGTTTTCTCCATTTTAACCGCAAATTGTCGTTTTTCCACACGTCATCGCTTCTCAATTTTATCGCTGAATTACCTATTTTTTCCCATTTTAGCAGCGAATTAGCGATTTGTTGTCATTTTTTCACCATTTCAGCGGTGAATTTTTCACTGAATTCATGTTCTCCCTGATCTCTCAATTTTCTGTGAATTAGCCATTTTTCTTGATTTTAGCCGCAAATTAGCGTTTTTCCTCGTTTTAGCCGCGAATTATGGATTTGTCTACGTTTCTTCTTCATTGGGGGTTCACCCAATTTTCGCTCCCGAATTACCTAACGCATTTTTCTGAAGTTTGGCCGCGGATTAGCGATGTTTTTCCCTTTCTGGCACAAAGTTACCTTCAGAAGCCGCGAATTGACGTTGTCTCCATTTAATCCACGAATTAGCGTTTTCCTTATCATTTTTTTTGATAAATTAACAATTTTCTCTATTTCAACCTCGAGTTAGCGAATTTTTTGTCATTTTGGCGATTTTCCACCATTTTAGCCGTGAATCAGCGATTTTTCTCAATTTCATCCATGAATTAGCAACTTTTCTTACCTTTAGCTGCGAATTAGCGATTTGTTTCGCGTTTAGCTATGGCATGGATTCGAGTTTTTTTGCAGTTTGAGCCACGTACGTGCCTTCCATTATTTTGCCACTTTAGCCGTGAATACGTGATTTTAACCGCTTAAGAGCGATTTCCCCTAATGTTACCCGTAAACTAGAACTTTTTCTTAATTTTACCCGCGAATTAACGTGGTTTGCCGTGAAGTAACGATTTAAGCCAGGTTCACACCTATCATGCACGCTTCCGATCCGACACCGATCATGCATGTCGGATCGGAGACTGTGGAAACCCTCGTAACAGTTAGACTTTATTTGGGTTGGAAAGGCAATTTGAGAGGGCTGAGAGGCGTAATAGCCGTGAATTATTCGGTATTAACGCCTATTACGGTCCCCACACCTATCAAAAAATGCATGATCGGTGTCGGATCGGAAACGCGCATGATAGGTGTGACCTGGCCTTTACCTCGCGAATTAGCCATGTATTTTTCATTATTTTCTCTGTGATTTAGCGCTTATTCTCACTTCTGTCCTTGAATCAGCACTTAGCGGAGGAACCCGACTCCCTCACCCTTTATCCTATGTACGCTTTTCATAACCCGCTCGTCCGTCAGCACCGTTCTGCAGCTTTTTTTTTTTTGTTTCCTAACGGCTCAATCGTCGGACCACTCCTTCTTTCCCGTATATTTCCGTCTTAGTCTCGCTATTATTCTTAAGATTCCCTCAAATTTGTTTCTCAGGTGGTGCGCCGAGGGGAAGAAGCCGTGGACGAGGGGGTCGGGGACGTGGCAGAGGCCGGGCAAGGGGCAGGCGTTAAATCGCACCTCACCATCCAACATTTCCGGACTTTTAATTTAAGAGTCAATATTACAATTTTTTACATCTGAACGAATTTTCATCCTTTTTATTTCTTTCGTTTTTCTTCAAGGTATAAATATAAGTTCGTTTTTTTTCGTGTATGTACTTTACTGCGTGTCATTTGAGTAACTCAGGATGTCCTGCCTTGCATTTTGATGCTCAACGTCGCTTTATTACACGCTCATAATCGTGATAGTCAGTATTTTTTTCGATCAAAATTGACCAAGTCAAAATCGTTTGGGAAGTAATTTCGGTTGGTTTTTTATGGCCGTAATGTCCAGAATTTTATTTATCTGGTCGCCGACGTCATCGGCGTACCGCTCTTCTTTTCGACTGCGGTGGTCTTTCCTCTTGGAGTGTGCCATTCGCCTCTCTTCGTGCCGTTGGCGATCACTCGAGAGCGGTGACTTTCTTGGTCGACTCGCTCGATTACGACTTGCAGTTTTATCGACTGAAATGAACGTTGACATAAACTTATCGAAAAAAAAAATCGTTTCGATGGATTGATACGTACGAGGAGGAGGTTGTTTGACAGAATGCCCGGGGACGAGTTGATGCCGCTCCAAATAACGCATAGTCGCGAATGAAAAATTCGTATTGTTGGACGCGGGGCTACTCGGTTGAACGTGTGCATTAGGTTTAAGCCCTAAAAAAAATATCAAAACATAAATTAACAAAGAGGGGTGGGGATTAAATGTAAATTTAAACCATCACCATTTTGCTTATGAGGCTGATCCTTCAAATATTTCATAGCCAAAGCGTTCAGACGCATGCTCGTGTCAGTTTCATCGCGTGCCCTCTGAAGTACTGGCATTTGCCTATTTTCGAATGTTACCCTGCAAAGAATTGTTTAGGCAAAGTTCAAGAATTTTGCAGGGTTACTTCACGATGTCCACCTTTTGTTTGATTGCTGCAGATCTAATTCCGCGAAACTGACGCCAATGCTGATCAAATGGTCGAGTGTGGCACGTTTTACCGTGTCATTGTCGTACTGGCCACCACCGTTAGCGCTTTCTCTCAGCATTTCGTTAACCTTTCCCTTAAAAAAAAAAAAAAAAAATTGGAACGTGAGGTTGGATTTCTGGTCTTCCTCCTTACACAGGGAACATACCACAACTGCGTCGTAGTAAGTCCAACCAATTTTCTGTGGAACACCGTTGCTATTGACGTCTTTCTCATCGTCAGAATTATCGCTTTCTGAGCTACTAGTGTAGGATGAATCGTAGCTGCTCGAAGAGTCAAATTCCGGCATTTCCACGTGGACAGAGGCAGGAGGCGAAGGCTGCCTAACCTCAACCGCGGGGATATCGTCAGACCGTAGGCCGGTGGATTTTCTCGACTTCGAATGCCGACGATTCTTTCGGCGTTGATATTCTTCTTCCCTACAGGAGGACGACGTCGACGCTGGTGTCTCCCCGGAAGACGAACTTTCTTCCGTTTTGTTTCTCTTCGGGTGAACAGGAACTTGAACAATACTAGTCATGACACCGACGGATAATTTTTCTTCGCAGTATGTCTGAACACCTAGAGAGCTCGTCCTCGACGTCCGGTCATCCTTCGCCGTACGATCCACCAAAGCCTCTTTCTGTAGCGTCTCAACCGCTTCGGTGAGTTTTGTCACTTGACTCTGAAGCTCGCTCAGTTGTTGATTCTGTAATAGAACGATTCGGTACAGCTCAAGCGACACTTCTTTTTGATCCTTTCTCCTCGGAGGTCGCGAATTATCCCGATGACGATCGGGCGAACAGTAACGTGGTGGTCGACCCGGAGAACAATAGCAATGACAAGATTGACAGTCGTTATTGTGCGACTTTTGGGCATAGTCGTAGCGGTGGTTATGGTGGGAGTCGGCTGGTGGATGACATGGGCTACGGTGCGTTGAAACTGAATGTTTCACAGAAGGATGGTCAACTGGGCTGACATCCAATTGCCTGACCAGCTGTGATGAGGACCGGTTATGGCAGATCACAGGTCGTGGTGAATTGTCTGGGGGTCCCACTCGAGGTCTCCTCAAATCAGGCGGTGGGTGAAAAACTTGTTTCTCTCCTAAATTTATGTGAAATTAATTTAAAAACCCCTCTTTCATCATTCCAATAACACTCACTTCTATCAACGACGTCCGTCTCAGAGACTTTCTTACGGTTACGTCCATCAATGGCAACCGGTGGACTAGATCTCACCGCAGGGTACATGATATCGTTACAATTTTGCAATTTACGCCCAAAATCACTTTGCAATTCATGCGTAAACAAATGAATGTTTTCGTTTTTCCAACAGGTGTAAGGCGGAGTTTTAGATCGTGCAGTGCTAGATTTCGACTCGGAATTGGATGGAAAATATTCTCGAGCTTCCTGATTAACGTACGGCGGTGAGTCAATAATTTCCTCCTAAATCCACAGGGGGGGGGGAGCGTAAAATAATTGTCGATGTTTGAATCATTCGTATATCCTTCAATCCTTGGCACTTACCTCAATCACTGAAGACCTGTCGGAAGTTTCTTTAGAACGCGCTTGTTCGTCGTCAGATGATGAGCTCATGGCTTAAAATTTTGAATGACACGAAGGAACAGTGAAATCGCGTAAAAACAAGTCAAAATTTCAGATTTTACTCACTCATTAACACTAAACAAAGAATTAAAACGAGCAACCAACCGTTTTCGCGGCATCTAAAACCACTGTTACAGCCTATCACCGCTATCACCTCAAAACAAGCAGCTCAGATCACCGCGCTCTCTAGTATCAAAGTATTCAAATAACTCACGAACTCTATATCCTATCATGGAGCGATAAATATAATTGATAAGAGTGTTGTGTACGAGTGAAAAATATTTTTTTTTTTTTTTTTTTTTTACGTAAAAAGTGTTCGCAGACCTGTTTTGAAGAGTGGTAAGTTAATTGACTATGACAAAACATAGTTGTTTTTTGGTCAGTTGTGAGCGATGCTCAACATTAACGCCTGATATCAACGTATCCTCATCGCAAATCATCCTATGTCAACATTTTTAATCCCCGTGCTGACTAGACAATGCATATTGCTGACTATCTACCATTCCACCGCTGGCCCCCTTTTTGAGAGGCCGAAACGCCAAATGCTATGACGTGGTGGTGGTATTTATCTTGGCCTGAAAGTTCCAGGGCAGTCTGTCAATATCCTTTTTTGGGACCTGTCGCTACAGTCAGAGTCATTGTCATTAGCCTATGGATGTTCCGTTAGCCAAAGGGCGAATTTATGAGGCATAGTCAAGTCTTGACTATTTATATATGTGGCAAAACAGCCGATCCGAGGACTGGTAGTCCCAAGGTGGCCCATAATGAGACTTTAGTCAAGATTTTGGGCGTACAGGTCCCTCAAGATGAGGTTTGCAGTGCCGTGGAGATGATAAGCGGTGGCGGGGGGATGGAAGATGGAACTCAATAGGGACCTTTCAAAGATAGCACATCTCCTCCCCCATCTGTTCCATCCTATTAACCACAACAGAAGATTGCACCTAAGGTGCGGTCCAGTCACCGTTTCGACCTCAGCCACCAGGGCTACTCGGTCCTGGTCTCATCAGCCCGGCAATTGAGCCGAGTACGGAGCCGATGGACCGCCCCTCGCCGGGAGCGGAGGTGCTACTGCATTACAATCCCCGCCCCCGGCTCTCAACCCGTTCTGGTAAGACCATGACGGGGAGTACCCGGCTCACCAGAACCGATGAGAACCGTGTGGGCAAAATGGGGACTGGCGGTGTTGCGGCTATAGGCGCCGCGGCCAGTGTTCAAACTAGAACAAACCGGATGTAGAGGGCAATGTCAATTCACTTTTTAGCAAGGGCCAGTATGGATTCCGGAAGGGGAAGAGCGTAACTGACGCTCTTATCCGCCTCACATCAGTTATTTATGACAGTTTTAATAATGGGGGTCTTTCATTAATGGGTTCATACGGTTTGAAAAAAGCATTTGATTGTGTAGACCATTACATATTAAAATTAAAAATGTACAATTTTGCTAGGGACGCCGTTGAACTTATCGAGTCTTATTTGTCGAATCGTTTTCAGTACGTTCGTCACAATGTGGTGAATTCGGCTTTTCAAAAGGTAGAGATTGGAGTGCCCCAGGGATCAATCTTAGGGCCGATTCTTTTGCTCGTTTTCGTTGATGATCTGATCAAGTATTGTGACAATAAGCTGTTCTTGTTTGCTGACGATACCACACTAATGCTGGGGGGATAATGACTTTCAATCGGTATTGTTAAGAAAGGACGCACTAGAGGCCAGATTGTCCGAATGGTTGTCTGCCAATAGGTTGTTACTGAATACAGCGAAGAGCTCATCCTTGCTTTTGACAGTGAAGAAAACGGGGTTTTTCGAATTCAGCCGAAAGCGTGAAGCTGTTGGGAGTTCATTTTGACCCACAATTGTCATGGGATGTTCATTGTGCTAAATTAGTATACAAGATTAATTTGAGTATATACATGCTGAGGCACCTCAAGGATAGTGTCTCGATCGATATTTTGTTTTCATTTTATTATGGTTGCGTTTATCCACTATTCACCTACGGTATTCTTCTATCGGGTCTTTCCAGGGCAGCGTCCAGGAATTTTAAACTGCAAAGAAGAGCTATTAGGGCAATGCTTGGGCTGGATTTTTCCGCATATTGTAAACAGACGTTTATCGATCTAGGATTGTTAACTTTGTCTTGTGTGCAGGTCCGTTTTTAGGGGGTAGGCGACCGCCTAGGGGTCCCGACCCATTGGGGGCCCCCGGCTTGGAATAAAATTAATTATAAAATAATCGATCAGGAGTTACACTCGGACTTAATTTTTACAATCTTTTGGCACTTCGGTTAAAACGATTAAATTGATGTTCTGAAGTGCCAAAGCACAGAAAATAATGATTTTAATGGAGAGAAAATCCGGGAAATTGGGGCTTTACAGAGTTAAAATCCGAATAATTTGGTTTCTGAAGAATTCAGCCCAACAAAATTGGATTTTCCGCGAATTTGGCTTTAAGCGCTAGATCACAAAAAGGGGCCTTGAATGATCCAGAAGTGCGTATTTGAGCCAAACACCCGAAATGTCCATTTGAAATAGCCAAATCCACGAAATTTGGTTGTTAAAGTGGACCAAACCGTGGATTTTAAAGGAAGACAAATCTGCCTAATTGAGGCTTTAAAAGGCCAAATCCTGGAAATTTGATTTTTGACGATCCCTCGAAATTGCAATAGAATGAGGGAAACCTCGCGAAATTGTCTTATAGGTTAAGCCAAACCTTCGAAATTGATATTTGAAAGAGCCAAACCAACGGAATTGGTTAATTCAATTGAGACGAACCTCCAAAATTGCTACTTCAAAGAGCCAAGTCCGTTATTTTAGTCATTTTCAGGGAACGAACTACGAGTTCAGCCATTTTAAGGGGGCAAATCGTCATTTTAGCTATTTTTAGGGCGTATGGAGTCAGTTTTGCAATTTGTAGGGCGCGAAGCCGAGGCGTGAATGCTCAGTTTTAGCCATTCTTGGCACACTTTTACCATTTTCAGAGCAGGAATCATCTGTATAGGCATTTTAAGGGGTCGAATCGTCAGTTCTAGTCATTTTTAGAGTGCGAGGAGCCAATTTAGCTGTATTAGGGCGCCAAGTTTGCGGGAAGCCAAGGCCACTATTGGTGCGCCATTGGTCGATTTAGCCATTTTTAGGGCGCGAATCATGAACTTTTCAGGTATTTTCACGGCACCCTAATCGTACGTCTAACAATTTATAGGGCGCGAGAAATCAGTTTGGCTATTTTTAGAGCGGCAATCGCCAGTTTCGCTATTTTTAGGTCGTAGTATTTTTTTCGGGGGGGGGGGGGGAGGTTGCCTTTCCCGGACAAGCCGAGTCCGGCGACGCCAAGGCCACAAGTGGGCTTCTACGTCATACCCATCTATCTAACTGGGCACTTCACATCCGTACTTCGTGGGCGTTTCGGTCGGTGCGCGGTTTGTTGAACGCACACCGTGTGCCGTGTCACAGCTCGCCGCAGCCTTATAGTGTAGTGGGCAATGGCTGGATTCGAACCCAGGCCCGCTGGGTTGCGAAGCGAGCATTGTTTCCATTACACCATCGAGGCGCGCCCACGTAGGTCGTAGTAAATAGTAAGTTTAGTCATTTTTAAGGCGCGAAAATAGTCAGTTTTTGCCATTTTTTGGTGCAACAATAGTTAGCTTATCCGGATTTTTGGGGGGAATACCTAGTTCAGCTATTTGAAGGATGCGAGTGGCTATCAAGCCAGTTTTAGTAGAGCAAAGCATACAATTTCTGAAGCCCTCCCTCTTAAGCAAAACCTGTAACCGCGTCTTTGTTTAAGTATACATTTACGATATCCACCGGCTGTTAGGGGGCCTCCCGATAGTTCTCGCCTAGGGGCCCCACGAGGGCTAGAAACGCCCCTGCTTGTGTGAGCATTTATCACTCCTTCCTAACCACAGCAAAGCTCCAACCATAAAAATGGCCCACACATAGCGAAACCCCAACCACATCAAAGCTCCAAACCACAACAAAGCTCGTACTACAACCAAGCTGTACCCCCCCCCCACCCAAGACATGATGTTTGGTCCCTACCTAAGGCATGCATGGCACAGGGACAGGGGGCAAGGTGCAGTGTCGGCCTTGACATTTGGCGCCCCCGTGAAGTCAACGTTCAGAAGAAGCCGGGATTAGTCATTTTCTCCATTTTAACCGCAAATTAGCGTTTTTTCTACACTTCAGCGCTTCTTCTCAATTTAATCGGTGAATTAGCTATAATTCGTCTCCATTTTGGCCGTAAATTTGCGATTTTTCTTCATTTCATGTCCTAAAATAAGCGATTTTTCTCTATTTTTGTCGTGAATTACAGGATTAGCGGTTTTTTAGCGGAATTTGCGATTTTTACCCATATTAGCCGCGAGTTTGCGATTTTCTCATTTTTTGCCGTAAACTAGCGTTTTTTTCCTAATTGGCCAAGAAGTTGCCTCCGGAAACCCTGGGTAACCATTTTCTCAATTTTCTGTGAATTAGCTGATGTTTCCAAATTTACTCCCCAATTATAGCAATTTTTCTATATTTCAGCCACGAATTAGAGTTTTCCCCAATTTTCGCCGCGAATTAAGGCCTAATGCTTTTTCGGAATTTGGTCGCGGATTGCGGTTTTTTCACTTTTTGGCACGAAAGTTACCTTCAGAAGCCGCGAATTCACGTTTTCTCCATTAAAACCGCGATTTATTGTTTTTTGGCCATTTTAGCGATTTATCTCCTTTTTAGCCGCGAATCAGCGATTTCTCTGAATTTATGTAGTAATTTGTGTTTTTCCTGATTTTGGCCGATATTATGCGATTTTTCTCAATTTCATCCATGAATTAGCACTTTTTCTTAATTTTAGCTGCTAATTAGCGAATTGTTTCGCATTTAGCTGTGAATTAATACTTTTTTTTAATTTTGAGCCATGAACTCAGAAGCCGAACACTTTTAGCTTCTAATTGACGTTTTTTCTACACTTTTCCGCGGAAGCTTCAAGGAAACCTCGCGAAGTAGCTAAGTATTTATATCTTCCTCGTATTAGAGGAAATACGCTCATCCCCAGTTTTTTTTTTTTTTTTTTTTTTTTTTTTTTTTTTTGGTCCTTAAGCATGGCGTATATGCGTTCTTGGGCCAAGAAAGCAGCGAAACGTTTGCAAGAAGCGCAGATATACGTGGCTAAAACTGTGAAAAGGCGTTCATTCGCGGTATCTCGATGAAACTTTCAGACCAAAATTGAGAAAAAATCGCTGATTCGCGGTGTATAGATATGCCACTTCATGGTAAAAACGGAGAAAAGAACGATAATTTGCTGTTCTTTGGTGAAATTTATACATGTCCCGGTTTTTGCGAAAAAGCAAAAAAATGCTTGAAAAGGCTAATTCAAGGCTATAAAAATGAGAAAAAAAATCGCGTCTAATATCGAGAGGAAGGGAACACCAATTCTGGGATAACATTGAGAAAAATGCCAAATTCGCAACTGAAATTGCAAAAAATCGCCCATTCGAGAATACAAAAGAGAAAAGCCGCAAATTCGCAGCTAAATTAGCGAAAAACGCTTATACGTGACTGAAATTTAGAAGAATGGGTAATTAGTGGCTAAAATTGGAGCAATCCCGATTCGCGGACAAAACTGAAAAGCATTTCTGCTAATTAATTCGCGGCTAAAATTGAGAAAATCGCTAATTCATAGACAAAACGCTAATTCGTGGATACAAGTGAAAAAATTGGCCAATTCACAGCTAATATTCATTAAAACGCTGATTCGCGGCTAAAATTCAGAAAAACACAAATCTGTGGCTTCTGAATGCAAGAGAAAAATCACGATGGAGCCCGGTATGAGACGAATCAAAGTTGCAACATTTTGGAGCAGAATATCCATGAAATTGTATGTTTTCTGGCAGAATATTCGCGAAATTTGTACAATATTTCGTTTCCAGAAGGATAAAAAAGTTTTAAGGATAAAAAATGGTTGTTCATTATTTTGTGCAACTCATTAATACAACCCACAAACGTTCAATTTTATTGTACAACCCCTAGTTTGCGCAATATTTATGTGTGAGCCGCTTTAGTTTCAGAGAAGTTGCAACTTTCAGGGTCATTTTGTTTGGTGGGCGTAAACCCTGGACTAGGCGGCACCGACTGAGCGCATTTGCTGGCAGATAGCCGTGTAAATTGGCACATTCAGAGCTAAATATTCGTGAAATTGTACGTTTCACTGGCTGAATATTCGCGAAATTTCAAGTTCAGGTCATAATTTGAGCGAAATTACAAGTTTCCTGGCCGAATGTCCGCGAAATTGAAAGTTTCCGGTATTCGGACATCATATTCGTGTAATTGCAAGTTTCGGCCTGTTCTAAATTCTTGCAAATACACATTTTTTAGGTAATGATTTCTGCGCAATTGCAAGTTTCGAGGCTAAAATACCGTGAAATCGCCAGTTTTAAGACTGTTATTTTAGTGGCCGGCGCATCCGGCCTTAGGGGCACCTTGATGAATAGCCTGAAAATAACATGATTCGGAGCTAAATATCAGTGAATATCCGCAAAATTAATCTTTCTAGTGGATTTGTGGGTGAAGCGCTAGCCGGCCCAACAGGGCCCACAATCTGGCGAATAGCCGGAAAAATTCTGGAGCTGAATGTCCGTGAATTTGGATGTTCCTGTCTGAATATCCGAGAAATTGCAAGCTTCAGGTCGGAATTTCCAATGAAACAGGCGTGGACCCCGAACTAGGTTGCCTGACTGCACCCATAGCATGACCAATAGCCGTGTGATTGCAGCATTTTGGGCTATTGGCGATTCAGATTAACCAAATGCGCTCTGGTGGCGGCCCCACCGAAGTAAGAAGAGCGGTAGACTTTCCATGGGCTCTTATGAGAAAACGCAGTTTTTGTTCTTTTTTATGAGTTTTTATGATTTTTAAAGTTCATTGGTTGTAGTGATTAGTTGGTATTACTACCGACTATTAACAATTAAACTCACCATCGAGAAATAATTGAGATAAAATGAAAGTACTCGCGGTGAGAAAATGATGCCGTTTTCCATTTACCGGGAATTTCGCGCTGCGAGAGAGATTTTTCCTCCCGTCCTTGATGAATGATGGAAAAATCCCCCTACCCTATGCAGAATATTGTGCAAATGAAAAACGCAATAAGTTTTCAAATATCTTTGCGAATTTCCGGTTAAGAAGGGTTGTTCAGCCCCAAAAACAGACTGTCCTTAACCAAATATTATGTAATTTTCCCCAACAAGGGTGTGTTTATCAATGCACTTATTCTACAGACAAAGCTGGGATAAGTCTGGTTGCTACGGGCCTTTTGGTAAACAGTAATGCAAAGTTCTCCGCATGGTGTAAATATCCATCACATGAATCCCCTCCAGTAGGCACAGGAAGGTAATTAAAGGAGTTATTAATAAAAGGTTTTCTGTATGAAATTTTTACTAGTCACATTTGAGACCTTTTGAGACTCAAATGCCTTGTTTGAATTGTACAAGCTGGAACAAGCCGGATTATGAATAAGTGGTAGTTTTTTATCCAAGTGGTTAAGTTTTCAAGTAAAATTAGCGCATTAAAAGACGTGATTTCATGAGTTTACCCTTTTCTGCAAAGAAAGCGAATTTCATCCCAGAAACTGACTGTGCTCACATAAAAAGGGACAATATGTTCCCCGAAGAACTTCCACTTTTGCCGGTTAAACGATCGGTGTAGCCTTCTAATGGATAAAAGCTGTCAATTATTGAATTAACAATTTGTCTCCTTATTTAGCCGCGAATTAGCGATTTATCTCCATTTTAGCGATTTTCCTTGCAAAGAATTCGTGTTTTTTCTGATTTGAGCCGCTAATGAGCCATGTGATTATTACCCGTGAATTAGCGCTAAATTCTCTAATTTTAGCCACGAAGTTGTCTCAAGAAACCACGACTTGCCATTTGCTCTATTCAATCCGGGGAATATAGCAAATGTTTTCAATTTAACGCCGTAAACATCCATTTTTTCCTGACTTCAGCCGCAAATTAGCGATTTTCATCAGTCCATCAGCTAATTAGGGATTTTTCCACGTTTCATCAACGAATTAAAAGTTCCCCCAATTTTCCCCGCGAACTACCCAACGCTTTTTCTGAAATTTGGCCGCGTATTAGCGATTTTTTTCTTTTTCTGGCACGAAGTTACGATCAGAAGCCGCGAATTGACGTTTTCTCTACTTAATCCACGAATTAGTCAATTTTATTGATAAATTAGCAAGTTTTCTCTATTTTAGCCGCTAATTAGCAATTTTGGTCATTTCTGCAAGTTTTCACCCTTATTAGCCGTGAGTTATAGCGATTTATCTGAATTTTGCAGTGAGTTCGTGTTTTTCTTTATTTCAGCCGCTAATTATCGATTTTTCTCAATTGCATCCATGAATTAGCAACTTTTCTTAATTTCAGCTCCGGCTTAGCGATTTGCTTCGCTTGCTTTTAGCTATGAATTAGCGTTTTTTCGCAGTTTGAGCCACGAACTTGCCTTCAGAAGCTCAAAATTTTCGTTTCCTTGCATCTGGGTGCTTTTATTTATTTATTCGTCACGTTAGCCGTGAATACGTGATTTTGACTGCTAAAGAGCGATTTCCCACAATTGTATCCGCGCGTGAACTAGCACTTTTCTTAATTTTCCTCACGAATTAGCTTTTTTTTCACTTTTAGCAATGAATTAGCGTTTTTTTCAGATTGAGCCACGAACTTCCGTTCTGAATAAGCCGAGAATTCATGTTTTCGTAATTTTAGGGGCGAATTAGCGCTTTTTTTCATTGGCGAATTATTGATTTTTCACAATTTTATCAGTTAATTAGTGTTTTTCATAATTTTAAACGCTAATGACTGTAATTTACACTTTATCCGCGATTTTAAAGCTTTTTCTCAATTTTTGCTGTGAAGTTTTCTTAACTTTATCCGTGATTTAGCACTTGTTCTTATTTATGGCCGGGAATCAGTTTTTTTTTCTCAATAATTTCAGCCGTTAATTAGCCATTTATCTCAATTTCAGTCCCCAATTAGCCTTATTTTCCGTTTTGGTCTGGATTAAGCGGGGGATTGGCCGACCACGAGAAGGCGCGAATTTGTAGCGATTTTCATTTCCACAAAAATCCTAGGGGCGCCAAAATCCAACATTAAAGATGATTATTTACCACTGTATGCCACGGGCGGGCCATTTAGGAAGGCTCAGCTGAGTCAGCGGGCCACTTTTTGGCCCGCGAGCTCTCGGTTGGGCCCACGGCGGCCTACGCCTTGGCGTCCTCTATTTGGCCGCGTATAAAATATTTGGTGCTTAACTCCACTTCCCCTTTTTTGTAGCTCCTTGATGAGACCGTGCATTTATCAAATTTATATTGATTCACAAAGGCAACATTGTGAGACAACAAAAAGAGATAATGACTACGTACTGTCCATTATAGGTACAAACCATAGGAAACTAAATTCACTACGTTCCCGAAATGTAATCCTTTGAAAGCAGGTCGTAGAAGGTCGATCGAAGAAAGGTCGTAACCTAAAATCCTTTTTCAATCAAGTGTGGCGATAATTAAGACGGAAAACATTGTAAACTCCTTAAAAACTGCAAAAACACCATTATTTAGCCCATACGTTGGTGGTAAGAGTAGGGCTCTTTTCCGCCATTGCGCCTCGACGCTAGCGCTACAAGTGATAATCTGAATCGCCAATAGTATTCGTGTGTTTTGCAAGTTGCAAGTGAGCGAAATTAGCAAGTTCCCTGACTGACTATCCGCGAAATTGATAGTTTCGAGTCTTAATTTTAGCGAAATTTGCAAGTTAGAGGTCTTAATTTAAGCAAAATTGCAGATTTCGAAGCCTTTTTCTAGGCGGTGGAACCCATGCTCGCTGACCCCAAGAGTGGCCTAAGCCTGGCGAATATTTTCTGGATGAATACCCAGGTTTTTGCATGATGGACTTAATTTTTTTCAAAATCCCAAGACTCTGATATTATTTTTAGTGACCGCGGAGTCCTGCCAAGTCATGGCAACGCCCAAACGGAAATTTTGAATAGCCTCCAAAAATTTCGACATTTTAAAGCTTAATATCCGTGGAATCGTATCGTCCTGGGTGGAAAATCGTGAAATTGAAACTCTTAAGTCTTAATTTCAACGAAATTACAAGGCTTAGGGCCAGTAGGCAACTGTTTCCCCCCCCCCCAATATTGTCCCCCTGTTCGACGCGTTCATTGTTATACGCTGGCTGGCTCATAGGAACGAAACAGATTTCAATAAGTGCAGTGAACCCTACGAAATTTTGATTTTAAAAGACAGAATCGCGAAATTTGTGATTTTGCGAGCTTCAATTGACACCCCCCCCCCCCCCGTCAATTGGTTTTAAAAGAGCCAAACCCACGAAAATTGTTTCTGGATGAAAGAAAGTCTGTGGACGTTGAAGAAAGTTTTGAATATTTCCACGCGCTTAATTGGGACTTAGTGGTCCATTTCACGATTCTCAATAGCAACTGTTGTGTTTGCAGTACTGTCAGCAGTCACCGAACAAAGCTAAAATCTTATTTTTGGATGAAAGAGCCAAAATTACGAAATTTATGTCTTGAAGGCTTCCCATTTCAGTTTCGCCCCCCCCCCCCCACAGGCACACGCTGCGACAACCACAGAAACATTAAGTTTACGCCTCTGCTTTCAGACTAGTTATCTGTCAAGATGGGTGAAAGGAAAGGAACGAACAAATACTATCCTCCCGACTATGACCCAAAAAAGGGAGGACTCAACAAGTTTTTGGGAACGCACGCTCTCCGCGAGCGTGCCCGAAAACTCCACATGGGCATTCTCATCATTCGTTTCGAGATGCCCTTTAATATTTGGTGTGAAGGGTGTAACAATCACATTGGAATGGGAGTGAGGTGAGTCTAAAATGGTTATGTTTTTTTGTATTCGGGGGATTAAAACATGATGAAAAACACGTTAAAACAGGTATAATGCTGAAAAGAAAAAGATTGGCATGTACTATACAACACCGGTGTACCAGTTTCGGATGAAGTGTCATCTCTGTGATAATCATTTCGAAATAAAGACCGATCCAGGCGTAAGTTGAACCGTTTAAAATGTCGTTCGCCGCTCCAGAGTCCTGGCCCTGTGACCGATATCCTTTTCTTTTTTTTTTCTTTTTTTTTTTTTAGAATTTAGAATACGTCGTAGTCAGCGGAGCAAGACGGCAAGAAAATCGTTGGGACCCGACTGAAAATGAACAAATCGTTCCTGAAACGAAGGAAACTTCGAGGCGACTTTTTGACGACGCCATGTTCAAACTGGAGCACACATCGGCCGACCAGGGCAAGGCGAAACTATACGAGCCCGCTTTGGCCGCCCTTGCGAAACGATCCGAAGCCAAGTGGCGCGATGATTTCGCCGCGAATTGCGCTCTGAGGGCCGAGTTCAGGGTAGGTAGCTTCTTTATTTTTCAATTCGCAACGTGGCCCAACTTTTTTCTTTTTTTTTTTTTTTTTTTTTTTTGTTAGGCGAAAAAGAGAGATCTGAAAGTTCGAGAGGCTGCCGACAAAGCTTTGCTGGCAAAAACTGGTTTGACTATTCCGTTACTTCCAGAGACGGAAGAGGACAGTCGACTAGGCGCCTTGTTTAAACTTCAAGGAACGTCATCCGGTAAATTCTTTGCCCTCCCCCCCCCGCCGTCCCCTTAGCAACGCATAACCTCTAAATTTTCTTGTTCTTTTGGGCCAGACGATAAAAGGAAAAAGGTGGAAACTAATTTGGTGGTGCCCAAATCCAAGGAAAGATCATCTTCTGGCATTGGAGTTATACCCAAGAAGTCTCGTCCTAGTGCAGCCATCGCTCTGGTATCGTACGGTTCGTCATCAGATGATGACATTACATAAAAAATTGTTTATATACTTTTCTTCCCGTTTATTTTATCGCACATTAACAATTTAACATAAAAAACAACATTATATCGAGTTAATATTTTTACATGATGAATTAGCGAATTTTGTTCCAAAAATTAGGTTTTTTCTTTTTTAGAATACATTAAATTCGCCTATAAATAAACAAGAGAAAGAAATAGAAAGAGATATTTTCTAAATCGCGCAATTTGAGAGCCTCGCAGTATATACTTTTTGTATTTACACATAAACGCTGTTCAGTACCTTATATTTCTCTTTCTATTCTACTCAGGAACCACACACTCTTACACAAACGAACACGTTTAAATTGCAAATCAATGATACTACGGGAAGGGGGGGGGGACAAACAAATTATGTCCAGAAAAAAAAGGAACAGTCGTACAACATTTACGTTGAATACAAGGAGCATGCCCACTTTAATCGCGATGCAGGGTACGGCCTCCTAGTCATATTCTATCAACTGATTGAGCGCCTGGGCAGTCCTTGGTTGAATTCTCGTGAGCCCTGAAATGACGAGGGGGGGGGGAACGGTTAAGGATGCTCGTAGGAAAGTTATTTTTCATGTTCGAGGGTACTCACTCTAAAAGCCTTTTGACTTCTCCGCAAATTTCTCTGACTCGGCCGTCCATATCGGGGTTGTTGTAAATTTTCAAAATTTTCCCACTGCCCTTGTCAGCCTCGAGCATAGGACAATAGCGTTGTGCTAAAATGACGTTTGTTGTTTTGTGACAGTGTTGGGTGTTCGGTGGTGAGGAGAGGGGGGTGGATGAGAGGCTAACTTACGATTTTTCGTACAGACATGATGAATAGCCCACACGGCCCACAGTTGAACCTGTGGAGCGTCACATTCGAGAAGGGAGAAAAATGGTTGAAAAGAGCGATAGGCAACCATTTCACCCTCGGGTGGCACCCAACCGAGAACGACTTGACCCAATTCGCGGAGTGCCTCGTCGCGTGGAACCTCGCAGAAGTCCCAACCGGCGATCTTTTCAGCGGCCAAATGAGCCATAATGCCGGCGGCGAAATACGATACGTCGATTTGGTTCGAGTGAAGGAGACGCCTATGAGAGGACAAAAAAAAAAATCGTTTAAAACTTATAGTCAACGGCCATTAATAAGAGATTAATTACCTGAGAATAGTTAAAAATTGACTTTCAAGAAGTATGTTGCGAAGTACCGGCACTTCCGCGATGTTGTTAATGAGGCCCAAAACTTTAGTTTCTACGGTAGCTTCACCGGCAAAAGTTTCTAGGACTTCGAGGAACAGTGACAAGCCACCAACATTCAAAAATACGGTGCAAGTTGCGGGAGACTCGTCTAAAATGAACAATAAATTGAAATATGATTGATTGCATTGGTATGTAAAGACCGAAGTAGATCCAGGATTATGCTCAAGAGACGATTTGTGCAGTGCGCAGGCCTAAAAATGTCTGAAAAGATCACGATCCCGACCTAAAAAAGGTCAAATAGACTACTGGCGCGCCAAAAATAATCAAACTGACCATTCGCGCCTCGGCTTGAAGGGATTACAAGCGCCGAAGAAACTGCTAAATTCACTATTCGCGTCCCAAAATAGCAAAACTTACAATTTGTGCTTTGAAAACGGCTAAACTGACTATTCAAGCCCCAAAATGCTAAAAATTACTATTTGCGCCTTGAAAACTGCCGAACTGACCTTTTACAAGCTAAAAATGGCCAAACTGGCAATTCCTGCTCTAAAAGCGTCCTTGAAATGGCAAACTGAGTTTGTACCCTACAATTGACTAATATAACGGGGAAATTCACCGTCAAAATCTCGGACTCACGAGCCGCTTCCGGCTCGGCTCGGGGCGACTTTCAAAAACGTCCCTACAACTTGTGAACCCTTTGCGATTATGGTAAACATTTTCCAAAATTCACAATTTTAGCTAGAAAAAGCTCGGCTCTTTCAAAACCCCAAATTCCCAAATTGGCCTCTTGAAAAACCAAAAATTTTGCGGGTCTAGGCTTTATCAGTTAAGCCAAATTTCGCGGGTCTGTCTCTTTCAAAACCCCAATTTCACGGAATTGGGTTGTATAAAAATCGTTAGGTCCACGGACCCGGAGTTTAGCGTGAATACGTTTTTTGGCTGGCAATAAAATGGCAGTTGAGCTTCAGGTTTGACTTTTGAGTTGGGATCACGGGCGGACCTGCACCTATTGGGGCCCGGGGTGGCCCCCCAAGTTGAGTTTTCTTCACTTCAGCAGCAAATTAGCACTTATTTCTATATTTTAGCAGAGAATTAGCAATGTTCTCAGTTTGAAATGAAAATTAGGTTTTTCTTACGTATTTTCCTCAATATTAGCCAAAATAACAGGTTTTGTCCACATTTTTGCCACGAATCGCATTTTTTGTTCACCATGGCGCTAGGATGAAATTCGCGATTTTCCTCAGCCGTAATTAGCGCTTTTTCTCAATTTTAACCTCAAAATTGCCTTCAGAAGCCTCGAATGGACGTATTTACAATTTTGGATGCAAATTGGAATTATTGACAATTTTGGCCGCGAATTAGTGATTTTCCTCAATTTTTCCCGTGAATTAGCGAATTTTCTCAATTTTAACCACGAATTGGTGTTTTCCGCTGTTTTAGAAGCAAATTGGTGGTTTTTTCCATTTTTAGTATCGAATTGGCTTTTTTTAAAACAATTTAGGCTGAAAAATTAGCCTTTCTCCTAATTTTGATTTTTTCAAGCCGCAAATTAGCATTTTTTTTACAGTTTAGCACCGCATGAGCAATTTTGTTTTACTTTTAGCTATAGATTAGCGCTTCTTCACAGTTCTAGCCTTGAATCAGATGCCCAGCAATACGAAGGGCATTCATTACAACACCCGTCCCCCGACGGTCCATAGTAGGCATGTGGACCGCCGGAATCACCCCCTTCGGAAGGATTTCTAGTAGGTACGCCCCTGAATTTGCGTTTTTCTCAATTTTAGCCACAAAATTGTCTTCAGAAGGCGCGAAGAAGAATGTTCAAGTTGGAAATTTTACCACAATTTTGACCGTGAATTGGTGATTTTCCTTGGTGAAGTTTAGCCGCGGACTAACGCTTTTTCTCAATTTTAGCGGCACAGTAGCGATTCTAGCCCGTGAATTCGCAAATTATCTCAATTTTAGCCGTGAATTGACGTTTTCTTTTTTAACCTTTTTCCCCATTTTTAGCAGCGAATTAGCACTTTTTCTCAATTTAAGCTGAAAATTAGAGTTTTCTCAATTTTGGTCGCGCTATAATTATGGTGATTTTTTCAATTTTAGACCACGAATCAGCGCTTTTTAGCCACGAATATTAACGTTTTTCAAAGTCAAAGTTGCACATTGACGATCAGCACATTAGTGCGCTTAAGGACCTAACGAAACAGGGGACGGTGTATTGTCTCCATTTTAGCCGCGAATTTTCCTCAAGAAGGCGCGAATTTTCTAAAATTTGAGCCACCAGAAGCGCTCACGAGGGCTAATCGAGTATTCAGCCCACACTCTTTGCTGATATCACTTATTGCGACGTTCGAAGAGACTAAAATTCGTAGAAAGGAGCCAAATCGCGGTTCAACCTTCCAACCTTTTTACCTTTTCACTTACCTACATCGATGAATATAGAACCTAAAAATCGTCATTGTTCCATTTAAGTTTTTCTGGGGCCCCGGGGCGGTCCGCCCCCCTCGCCCCTATCTCAGTACGCTATGTGTGTGGCTCGTTCAGATACAAGCACACATTCAAAACCCTAATTCAAGGATTTGGCTCATTCAAACCGTGAACTTCGTGATTTTGAATGTTTCATCCCAAATTTTCAAAATTCAAATGACGTGAAAGTGGCTTCTACAAAACCAGATTTCACAGATTACCGATCAATTCAGGCTTTCTCACGTATTTGGCTCTTTCAAGTCTAAATTTCACGGACGGCTAATCACGGCTCAAAATTGGTAAAAATTACTCTACGCGGTCTATAAATGGTTAAACTGACAATTCGCGCTTTCGAAAGCCCTAAACAGGACAGGTGATTCCCTGTCCTGAAATCGGCCATTCGTGCGTTAAAATTGTCAAACTGAGCCTTTACGACCTGTAAAGGCTCCAAACTGACGATTCGTGCTCTAAAAATAGCAAAACAGGCTATTCTCGCCCTAAAAAAGGCACACTCGTAGTGACAATTATCACGATCATCTGCGTCCTCCGGGGGCTACCAGAGGCAGGTGTTATAATAACGATTCGCGCCTCAAATGTTGCTATCTGGTCCCAAAAAATTGTCAAACATGGCTATTCCCGCCTTCAAACGATAAACTGGACACTGGCATTAGCTCGACGAGCATGGGCTGTCCCTACTACACCAACTGATCGCGGACATTAACATTAAAACTGAGCGTTTTGCCCCTAAAACCTCAAATAAACTTAAAAAACCGCCCAAAAAACAGATTTTTTCATATAAGAAAAAATGGCCATTTTTCGAAAAATCGCTTCTCGGCTAATATCGAGAAAAACGCCAAGTTGCGGCGAAGATAGAATAAAAATCGCTCAATCTCAGTTAAAATTAAGGAAAAGAGCTAATTCGGGGCTAAAAGTGAAAAATCACCAATTCGCAGCTAAAATTGTAAAAATCGCTATCATTCCCGAGAAAAAGCGCTAATTCACAGCAAAAATTTAGGAGTAACGCTCATTCACAGCTAAAATTGAGAAGAATAGTCGTAAAATCACACCCTCTAGAGCTAAATATCTGCGATTGTGCAAGTTCCTGGTCTAAATATCTGGAAATTTGCAACAATTCGGAGGGAAATATCACAGCGAAGTTGGGAGCTGCCTGTCTGAAAATCACGATTCAGCATTTTAACGCCTTAATTTCACGAATTTGAGTTTTTTTTTTTTTGTACCCGCAGAGCCCCCGAACAAGCCTCAGCATCCGTGATATTGTAAATTTTTTAAGCAGCTGGCTTTAGTTAAACAAGTTTCGCGGCTTAATAGCGAAATTGCCACCGACTGTGACCATAGCGTCATGAATAGCCACATTAAGCGCCAAGCATTGAGTTTACAAGTTCGGGTCCTAAGTTGAGCGAAATCACATTAAGTTCCCCGGCTGAATGCGAAAGTTGAAGTTCCCGGCCAGTATCTTCCGAATCTTTAATATCCGGGTTGATATCTAGCAAAAATACAAGTTTCGGGTCTTAATTTCGTAGTAAACTGACAGTTTCGGGGCTTGCAATTGGAAGTCTGCAATTGTTTTGTGTGGGATCAAACTCAGGCGTCAGGATAGCCGGCCGAGATGGACGGCACGGCGTGATATGATGACAATGCTCCCTCCTCCCCACAAAATTACAACATTAGGCTCCAACAGTTGCTGAAAATTCGCCGAGACATTGAGGGTTTCACGTCTTAATTTCCGTGAAATTTCGAGTTTCGTCCAATGTTCCTTTATGGAATGAAAGTATTGCGTTTTTTGTTTGTGAGTGCGGACCCTGGGCTAGCCAGTCCTGACTGCTCCAATACCCTGACTAATAGCCTTGTAATGTTAACATTTAGGGATAAATATTCGTAATTTCGGGCCCTTTGAGCGAAATTACAATTTTCCTGGTGGAATATCCGCGAAATTTAAAGTTTCAGGTAAAAGTTTAAACAAAATTGCAAGTTCAATGCCTTATTTTAAGCAAAATTGGAAGTTTTGGGGCATTTTTCGTGACGTTGAATTCAGCAGCAGCAGGGTAGCCGGCTCTAACTGAGCCCGGAGGCTGACGAACACCAAGGAAATGGTAAGTTCCGTGACCGAAGGCTTTCGAGATTCCTTCGAAAATGCTAGTCTAGGGTCCCAAACTTTTACTTTAAGCAAAAATGTAAGTTTCAGGGCCTTTTTTGGGGCGGCCGAATCCAGGCTAGCCGGTACCAAAGAAGCGCTGAAAGGCTGACGAATACTCACGAAATTGGAAGTTTTCTGGCCAAACATCCGCGTGATACGGGATCTTTCCCCTAGAGAAAGGAAGTATGGCGTTCGCGAACAAAAAAAAAAGGTTCGAGCTGACTTCATACTCTTGATGAACATCATCAGAAAGGAAGAAAAAAGTGATTTTCGGTATGCCGTCGCGTCGGTGTGCCTGTTTTTTGTGGCCGCCAACCGCCAATGGACCGGTTTGGCCACTCCCGGGAGCGCCCCCTCCCTAGCTTGATGACTCCCTCCCCCTCCAAATCAATGACCATTTTTTTAGGGGGGGGGGGGTTGACTCAATCAATCGAAGTTTCACAGCGAGCTGTTTTCCTTCGAAAATTCTTCAGGCATCCAGCTTTTTTGTGTGCCCCCCCCCCCCGTCTCACAGGCTCGGGGCCATCGGGCGGCGGTCGCCAGTTAGCCGCGGGCGGCCAGGTTGAAACTAGAATCTTGCTAAGCTAATTTGGCCTCGGAAAATGATAATGTTTGGAATTTGCCCCTTGCGTTCAGGTCTGCTGTTTCCGCCTGTGGCTGGGAGCAACAGCGTAGCCAACTCAAGACAGAACCCTGGGCCGATTTTCCAACTTCCTCAGCACTTAACCTCATCATGACTTCAAAACTATACTAACCGCCAACACGTCATTTTTACATAAAAACTGCTAATTTTGCCTAGAAAACTTGAAAGGATCCACGTAAAGCATAATTTCCCCCTGGAAACTCATCATCCCCATCATTCCCCCAAAAAGCTTGCTATTCACCTAAAAATCAGGTTTTATGACCCAAAACAAGTCAAACTCACCAAAAAATAAAAATAAATCGTATAATTCGGCCTGGAAAAGTTAATTTGGTTCAGGAAGCGTCGGTTTTTGGCCGCTTATGCGGCCAATTTTGAGGACGAACGTGCACAAAGTGAATTACAATGGCAATTTCTCTCGTTCGAGGCTCCGGGGCTGAAACACACGACGGTTTTAGGCCGTAAGTGTGTCAAGTTTTCCGGCAGAACAAGCCCAGAATGACTTCTACTACGGTGAACTTCCAAGTTTTTGAGACAATGTAATGTGGCAAGGCCTTAAGAGTGGAATTTCATTTTTTTTTTTTTAAACAAAATATTTCGTTTTTGGACAACCAATGAGGAGTTTGGAGCTAAATTTATAGATTTTGGAATGAAAGAGCCATCTGTGTAAGCTGATCTGAAAAGAGGGGGGAGGGGGACCTTAGACGAGGACAGATATATCATGAAGTTTACGAAATTTCATGACCTTACGGATTCTGAAATGTTTTAAATGCTCCTCCCCCCCACCATTAAACACAGGGGAACATTACGAGCACTAACCTGTCAAATTCCAGAGTGCGCTAAGAGTGAACTTCATGGTTATATCGACAGTTCTTGCTTCCCTCTTAGCTTTGACCAATCTGAGTAGTTTTTGCATGTAGACCGGATGCGCACCAAGGCGAGACGTTTCAGCGGTCGAAATTTTAGCGGCTGCAATGAAGAACAAAGTTTAAATAAAAAATCATGAGAATGTCCAAGCATTTGAACGAACCAAGAATACTGCAAATGGCGACGCTCATTCGGTTCATAGAAGCGTCTTCGAAATTGCAAAGTGAGTCAAGAACGAGTTTGGCGCACGAATAACGGTCAATAGGAACATCCTGGAGAATACGGTCCGAACAGAGAGTCAGAAGAGTGTTTTTCTGGAGTTGATAATGAGCGGGAAAATTGGACATGGCCGACAGGCAAAGAGCGACGACTCGGCTCAAAATTTGCGGGTGTACTTTGGCGCCCAGTTCACCTTTCGTTAGATTGTAGAGGCAAGCTGTCGCGGCCATTTGTACGCCGAATACCATCGAGTGTAATTTCATTCCGTTCATGACCAGCTAGAAACGAGTCAATGGAGTCACGTAAGGAGCGTTAAGCTTGAGTACGACTAGGACAAATATACTGCGCTTACCTCCATGATGTCGACTCTGGGTTCAGTCAGGTTTTGAGTCAGCCTGAAAAGATTGTACAGACATCGCTGTACATAGAGTGATCGATATGCGTAGCGTCGGAGCGACAGTAGAATTTGTTCCTCGGTAGCTATTCCTCCGATCTATTGACCAAATATTAACGTATGACACATTAAATAGCTAACTTAACGATTAATTAGTGACCTGTAGGTTGGGATTAAAGTCCGGATGTTTCGGATTGGTGAAGCACTCTTCGGAACAAAGCTCCGAATGTACCAGGCCGAGATATTGTAAATTTCTGTGCTCTGCAAGAAAATTATTAAGTTCTTTCCGTCCAATCTCCGTTTTGCCTAGAACATAACATCATAGTTAGGGCATTTTGAGCATGGAAACGCGGCTCAACGCATACCAGAGATGTCTAAGGAGGTGAGATGAGGCAGCGAGTCCGGTTGGCGTAAAAATTGTACCATTCTAGCTGCCCCTGTGATGAAAACTTCAAAACTGTAATTATCTTTGACTTCGGATATATCTAATGTTCGCAGTTGTTGCAGTTCGAGGAGTACGTCTTCACAGGAAGTTACTTTGATATACTGAAAAGAACAAGAGACATGGTGAGAGGGGATACGTATTTCAACGCCGACGAATTTACCTTTAAGTTATACATAATCAAATGCCTTAACCGGTGTTTACACTTTCGTAACGGTGAAATATCGTCGACTCTGGTCGAGGAGATATCGAGACTTTCCAGAAGTGGCAAATCTTCGACGACTATGTCAAGAGCGTGTCGATTGAACTCCGTTCCACTCACGTCCAGCACTCGAAGGGATTTGAGTTTCGACAGAGCAATCATCACACAATGCCTATGAACAACAAACATTGAGTCCTGGAGGAAATCATTTACATAGGGTTGAGTTACCTCGACCCCTCAGAAAATACACTCTGAGCCATGCTGAGGGTACGTAAATTGTGTAGGGACCACTCTCCTAGACACGCTACCAAATCGTTTACTGTCAACTGAAGATTGCAGGCCTCCAACTCGGTCACTTTATGACCTTTTAGTATCTTTAAACCTTCTTTCGACAGATACCTCGCATTTGGTATGGATACTCGTCTAAAATTACAATGAATGTATAATGTGCCAATGCGAAAACTATTCAACCACAGTTACCTGAGCCTTGTGATTGCAGGATCAAACAGGGACAAAGTAGCATCGTCCAGACGGTCTTTCTTGGACAGAATTGTCAAAATTCGCTCTGAAATTTCCTCGTGTAGGAAAATATCGGGCGCGGCGAACCCAATACGCCCGTTCTGCTTGGAGTCTGACGAAAGCAAGCACAGGTCGTTCAAGTTTTCGCAGATGAATTCGAAACAAGCCTCTTGAAGCGGCGCAGGTGACATATACATGGTTGAAGGCCGTTGACTGAGCCGAAATTAAAGCGCAAAAAATGGGTGGAAAATTGGAAGATTTGTCGGAAAAGTCGAGAGGGTCCGTCACATGATGGCTGACACCAGCCGATCAACGTCCCCTCGTCTCGTATTTCTGGCTATTTTCGACGCACCGTCACTTTGACTAGATCAAATCCACTTTCAGTTTAACCCAAATAAAAGCATTTAACCCTTGGTCCTTCGTTCCCACAATTTTCACAGTAATCACACACTTATTCTTGCAAAAGATGCAATTTGACCCTCTTCTTTACCTACCGAAACATCAACCTTAATCAAATTATAACAGCTTTGTAGATAATGGAACCTCCCAGGAACACGCCTAATGCGCGAGCGTGCCGACCGCGACCAGTTTTCGATGCAGTTTTGAAGTGCCGGGACTATTTCCATAATTCTGGAATTTAAGTGTTAAAATTAAACGTTTTGCCCTAAGAATTGCGTTAGAATGGTTCGAGAGTTGAATTCCGGAAAATCGGGTGTGAAGTGGCGACGCGATGCGCTTGACATCATGAGCTCGAGGTACCAACAGTTCAATAGTTTTTCTACTTCTTAAATTTTAGCTTTTTCCTCTATAAATGATCACATATTGATGGAAATGAAATCTTTAAATTGGGAGAGGATTTGAATGCAAACAAACGGTACGCGCGCGGTGAGCGCGGATAAGTGCGAGGGAAGAATAGAAGTGTCTCCGGCAGCTGGCGGTCATTAGGAGTGCATTTCACTACTTGTTAGTTCATCCGATGGGAAAAGAAAACTCGTTTCGTTCACTTTTTAAACATTCATTTAGTTTTTTAGTTCAGTTGGTTTAGTTCATCGTTCGGGGGTTAGGGTTGCCAGATGACCGGTTTTCGACCGGCCTGGCCGGTTTTGGAAGTCCGAGGCCGGATGCCGGCCGGACCCTCGACCGGCCTTAAGTAAAGCCGGTTTTCCGATTTGCTCATTTTGTAATAATTTTTCCTCATTAAATTATTCGTAAGGGAACTTAGCGACAAGATTTTATTTCTTTAAAACGTCGGGGATGATTTCGTGACTTTCGTGTGACTTGTGCAGGCCGGCACCGCGCTAACTCTCAGCCTAGATAGGGCCTATTGTATTGTCAGTTCCAGCGGTTCAGTCACTGTATTGTTGTGTTGTCGTGGGGGGAAAGAGATGGCCAAGCGCGGATCCAGAGTCAGCTTAAGGAGGGGGCCACATTATGACTCCATTCGGCCCTCGCACCTACCAATACCACACGTCAAACCGTTCCTAGACAGACACAGTTCTCAATCTCCGATAATTGAAACATCGGAAAATTGAGGAAACCCAAACGCCGGAAAAGTGGGGGGGGGGAGAAACAACATTCAACATTCAATATGTAACGTGAACTATTAGTCTGGCAAAAATATGCCTCCCGCCGAATAAAGTGTACTCAGCGCAGTGATGCAGAGGAAGGTCTTATAAGCCCCATGGCTAACACTGCAATTGTGACCCTCAAAATTGGGTTTTTTAGTGAGTGAAATCATGGAAATTACATTTTTATTGAGTGAAACCAGCTAAAAACGGTTGTTAGTGCGAAAAACCGACGCAAAAAGTCACTGAAATAGGCCACCTAGAGAAATTGCTTTACTGGCAAACAAATGTTCCGAGATTAGCTGTTCATAAAATTGACAGTCTCCTCATGGAATTAATAATTTCCACACAAAATTGATAATTTCCTCATAAAATTGACAATTTCCTCATAAAATTGACAATTTACTGATAAAATTGACAATTTACTGATAAAATTGACAAGTTACTGATAAAATTGACAATTTACTCATAAAATTGACAATTTCCTCATAAAATTGACAATTTAATCATAAAATTGACAATTTACTCTTAAAATTGATCATTTCCGCGTACAATCGGCTATTCATACTAAAAATAACAAATTTAAAGCCAAAATAACGATCACCAATTACTGTATCAACAATAATCACCAAAAGGGTAATTGCCTATCGAGAAATGGTTGAAATTAATAACTTTTAATTTTTTGGTTCCAAGGACCAAAAATTCCTCAATTTGGGGATAAGTTTTAATTTCTTCGTGAAATTGACAATTACAGTTCCAAACTGAGAATTTCTGCTTCAAATTGACAAAGTTTTAATTAAATTGACAATGCGCCAATAAAAATGTCAATTGCTAATAAAAACGAAAATTTTCTCGTGAAAATAACTCATAAAATTGTCAATTTCCTCATAAAACATATAATTACCTGATAAAATCCATGATTTCCTAATAAAATTGACAATTTCCTCATAAAATAGACAATTTCCTCATAAAATTGGATATTTCCTCACAAAATTGACAATCTCCTCATAAAATTGACAATTTCTTCATAAAATTGTCAATTTCCTCATACAACATATAATTTCCTAATAAAATTCACGGTTCCCTCATAAAATAGACAATTTCTCCGTAACATTGATTATTTCCTCGTGAAATTGACAATTTCTCTATATAATTGACAATTTTCCCATAAAATTGATAATTTCGAAACGATCTACTGCGAAACTACTGCATTAACAAAAATCATAAAAAGGGCAATTGCCCATTGAGTCAAGGGGCAAAATTAATAAGTTCCAAAAGGACGAAACATAAATAATTTTCTAGTGAAATTGACAATTTCCACGTCAAATTAACAATGCCTGCTTCAAATTGACACGTTTTTAATTAAATTGACTATGCGCTAATAAAATTGACGATTTCGTCCTAAAATTAACGATTCCTAGTTACGATTTTCTCTTGAAATGAGCAATTTCCAATTCGAACTAACAATTGCCTTACAAAATTGGAAATTCATTCGAAAGGGGCAATTTTCTCATTATATTGATAATTCTTCATACAATATGTCATTTTCTTCATAAAATTGACTATTTCCTTATTGAACTGAAGATGGACTCATCAAATTGATACTTTTTAGACTGAAAATTACCTCATAAAGTCAACCATTATGCTCATAAGGTTGAGATGTCTTATAAAATTGAAAGTTTTCTCATAAAACAGACAATTTCGTTATGAAATTGACAATTTTTTAGTGAAACCGACGAGCTCTTGGTGAAGCATTTCGCATATTTGTTGCCTTTGGCGCGGCCTTTCACGTAAATTTTGCCTTGAATGTGGCGATTCAAGTGAGTGTTTGCCCGGAATGTTTGCGTTTTGCCCGCCGCCGTGGGGCATTTCGCGCGGTTCACTCGTTGTGCAGCGGCCTTTCTAAACAGTTTTTTTTTTTCCTCACAATGTGACGTTTCGCTTATAGGTTTGCCCTTGGCGTCACCTTTTTCATAAATTTTGCCCTTGAAGTGGTGGCGTTCAACGTCAATTTTCTTCTGTGAGACCATTCGCGAGAGTTTTCCCCTTGAGTAAATCAGTATTTCGCATCTCTCGAGACCCTCGGACCTAAGAGAAAATGACCCTAAAATTAAGGTGAGGAGGTTTTGATGATTTTTTTTTTTTCGCAAGTGACCTCGACTCCGCCACTGGAGATGGCCCGGAGTTGAATAGTTCCTGGTCGCCGCGGTGTCTTGGTGGTCTAAGAGCCGTACCGGAGATACGGTGTCCGGGTTCGATTCCCGCTCCGTGGCAGGTTCTTTTTCTCACATTAACGTATTTAATTAAGAGAAAACGTATGGAAATTTACTGTCTCGAGGCAGATTTTTTGGGGAATCGAAAACGCTATTAGGCCCTCCTCAAATTGAACCTGTGAACATACACACACTGGTTCACACATTCACAGTCAATTATTTTTTGTCCGCGCATGGGAGTGGCCTGGGTTCAATTTACAGTGGGTCTCCCGGTATATATTTATGTAATACACGACTTGTATATATATGTATTGGCCGGTTTTCGAGCTTTTCAAATCTGGCAACCCTATCGGGGGTGCTAACTATGGTCGGCTTGGTTCATGCGAAGACCATTATTATTTTGTTAATTATAGTCTGCTCTGTCTACAATCAGCCCTGATGTTCCAGAAGTTTCCAACGCGTTCAATAATAACCGCTGTCAGGCGCGGGTCCAGTTGATGGGGGGAATACTGGGTGCCTCTGTCCAGTGGCGGTGGAAGTATTCTGGATCGGGAGGGGGAGATCAAGCCCCTTCTCCCAACTTTTCCATCCCTTCTATTGTTCCCCTTAAAAGGGTCGGCACTTGATCCAGTGGGGCGACGCGACGCCCCTCCCAGACCAAAATGAGAGGAGGCCAGTTTTTTTTTTTTTTTTTACCCTACGCCGATCTATCATGGCTCTTCCGCCATAAGACCTTTTGCAGCCCAATACAGAGAAGCGAACTTCGACCAATTGGTCTCGTCGGAAGCAAATGCTAGTCTAATGTCCTCAAGTCGAGGACAGTCAAAAAGATGTTGGGAGGTCATAATTGAGTTTGTGCTGCAGAGAGTACAGTGAGGGTCGTCCTTCAGGTGAATTCTATGCAGATGTGCATTCAGGTAGTCGTGTCCAGTGACAGCTCGGAAAGCGGCCACTGATTCGTGACGGGGGAGGTCTCGTGGGACACGCTCATTTGGGTTGAGAAGGGTGGACCACTGTTTGCCCTCAGCCGAGAGTCTCTGTTGTTCCTGCAGTCTGTCATTGATGGAGGATATTGATAGGCTTTTGGCTGCAAGGAAACTGACTGGTGCATCGGGCATGTCCATCAGGGAGCCTTCTTTGGCTAGGGCGTCAGCCCGCTCATTTCCCCAGATTCCAACATGCGAGGGGATCCACTGTAATGCCAGTGTAACCCCATCACCGAGCAACCGCTCTATGAGTTTCCTACCCTCAAGCACATCTCGGGAGGCTGTCGCAGCATTGGTGCACAGACTTATAATCGCAGCCTGAGAGTCACATAAGATAACGGACTTTGGACAATTTATAGAGCCAAGCATCCTGAGAGCCAGTACCACGGCCCGAATCTCCCCGTCGAAATTACTGGCAAGAACCCCAACCGGCGCAGCGATGCATCCTGCCGTTGAATACACGCCAGCCCCTCCATCACGCATCCAGCAGCTGAACCATCGGTGTACACCCGTAACCATTCATCTTCTGGGAACCGAGTATGTATAGTTTCCAGCGCGACTGTCTTCAGCTCAATGGGAGGGGTTGTCGATTTTGAGACTGGCGAGATTAGGGTGTTGTAGCAAAGCGCTGTGCGGCGAGGGACAAGCTCTCCAGCAGATGGAAACTGCTCAGGATTTTGAAGAGACTGCGTGAGACCATACTCGTCTTTCAGGGATTCAACCTTGGCCAGGAATGTGGTTTGGGTGGAGAGCCCGGGAACAGCAGGGCTGTATGACTTCCAGTGTTCCACATCGCTTCGCTGAAGTCGCTCGACAAGAACCAGAGCTGCTGATTCCCTCCTGTAATGTTGAGGCTCAATCCCTGTTTGCAGCTCCATTGCAACGATTGGGGTCGACACAGCGCCACCCGTTATGAGTCGGAGTGCATGGTTTTGGGCCACATCGATCTTCTTAACAGTTGCCGTTGAAGCAGTCACCATAAGCTCACTTCCATATTCCATGGAGGGTCTAACATAGCTCTTGTATGCAAGTGTCAGTACATCCTGCGAAGCTCCCCACTTAGTGCCAGTTAGTCTTTTGAGTAAGCTCAATCTCTTTGTGCCCTTCTGTGCATTATATTCGGCTTGTGCGTTCCAGGTTAAACGAGAGTCCAGCTTAATGCCAAGGTACGTTGCACAGTCAGTTTTCCTCAAAGGGTTGTCTCCAAGCGATAAAGAAATGGAGTGCTTCCTGGTGGAGAGGGTGAAAAGCTGGAACTCTGTCTTGAGAGTGTTGACCTCCATTTCGTTTGTTGATGCCCAGTGAGAAAGACGGCCCAGTGAGTCATTCAAGGCTGACTCCAAAGCTGGAATATTGCTCGACGTTGCCCAAAGGACTAAGTCGTCTGCATAGAGCAGTGCATTGACTCCTGGAGTCGAAGTGACAGCTGATATCACGTCATCTATCATCACATTAAAGAGAGTCGGACTAAGGACTGCCCCTTGAGGAACCCCATTTCGTGTCTGTCGAAAGGATGAGCATTCATCTCCATACCGCACTCGAATGAATCTCTGCGAGAGGAAGGATCGAAGGGAGGCAAAAAGGCGGCCACTGAGCCCAATGTTCTGGAGCTTTTGGACAAGCAGCCTTCTGCACACCCTGTCGAATGCAGTTCTAAAATCAACAAACACAGCAAGGGTGCTCTGTTTGTGATGGAAGCCATCTTTTAATCTTTTATCCCTTGGGTTAACCGCAGAACTTGTTCTATGGTGCCCCTATGCTTCCTGAAACCTGCTTGTTCCACTGACAGTAGATTGTACTGGTCCAGGTACCGTTGCAGTCGGCTAAGGACCAGTCTCTCAAAAACTTTAGAAAAAACACTTGTGAGTGCAATAGGGCGGTAGCTTGCTGGGCTCTCTGCTGGTTTACCAGTTTTCAGTATTGGAACAATTTCTGATTTCCTCCAGTCAGCTGGGAAGTGTGTCCTCCATACTAGATTTAGGAAGGTTCTGACAGTCTCTCCGGCGGAAGTACCCAAATTTATTAGAAATTCTGGCAGCAAGTCGTCTGGCCCCGCGCTCCTGCCCTTCCTCGTGTTTTGAAGTGCTGAGTCAACTTCCTCCCATGAAAAATCGTTGTTAAGAAGTTCGTGTTCTCCTTCTCTGGAGCAGGTGGGAATTGCAGATGTCGTTGGTTCCAAGACTTTTGAAGTTGGGCGATAGTTGCTCACACTGGCAAAATGCTTAACGAATAAGCGTGCAATATCCCGTGGTCAGAAGTAAGTAATACCTGGCCCTTTCTTATTGGGTTTTTTCGAGGAGGGTGGTCGTTATTTAGACGGGAGATGTAGCGGTGAGCCTTTATACCGTCTTTACGAAAGTCCAGGTTCTGGAGGAAGCTTCTGAGTGAGGAGTTCTTAGCAGAAATAATTTCTCTCTTCAGAGAGGCAACTTTCTGTTTCAAGTCCATGCGATCATCTGGGCTTTGGGAAGTCCGATAGACTGCAGCTGCTCTGTCTCGCTCTGTTTTCAATGCTTCTAGGTGTTCATTCCAGAATGGCTGGTAGTTTTTTACTTGACCGCGAGGAACACTTTGGTGCGCCGCAGCAATGATCGCTGTGGTGATCCTTCTCAGTGACTCCTCTACCTCATTGGATACTAGATTTGTACACACGAGTCGATCAGTGGCCTCGGCAAACTTTCCCCAATCTGCCTTCTTTACGTTCCATCTTGGTCTTCTCTTTTCTTTGAGCAAGTAAGGGCCAATGTCTTCTTTTACCATCAGGATGCTGTGACCAAAGGATTCTGGTGGTTGGATCAGAGATAAGGACACATTTGTGGCAGTTGTTGAGTGTGCTAACACTGCAAAAGGCTTTGATGTTGCGCCAGTGTAAGCTAAGAATGTGGGCTTTCTGTCTGGGGTCGGTACGTATTCGGCCAGGTTTTCATCAATAAAGTTTACCCAGGTCCTCCCCACAGGTTCTGTTCGGCTATAATCCCATCTGGTGGACGGGGCATTAATGTCGCCACATAGTATGCAATGGCGATCCCATATATCTTCTAACCAGGCAAGTGAGGGGTTATTGCGCGGCGGGTTATACACAAAGACTAAACGTCGATGTGTTTTCCCTTTCCATATCTTCAGCTCGACAGCCTCCATTTTGTCGGGCACGCTCATCTCTTTTCTTATTGAGAACTGCACAGTTAGCGTTGACTTCGCAGCTACCAATATTCCAGATGAGCATTGTCGGCTTCTAGGGAGGACATACGTCTGGTAGCCAGGAGCTTGGAACTTCGTGAGATTGTCTGTAGCGGCACCCGCCTCAACAATTGCATATACGTCAGTGTCGTTTTCATTTATATGCAGCTGGAGCTCAGTAAACTTTGCGTCAGTCAAACCTCCGGCGTTCCAATATAGCGTTTTGAGAGTGGCTGTTAGTGGTGGCTTTTTTGGTCTTGGTCTTGTTTGGTGGTGGCCTTGACAAAGGCCGTTGAAATGCTTGCGTTGGCGTTGGCGAGTGCCAATTGCAGGCCGATTCCGGCTCATGATGTCGCTATAACGTTGGGCTGACGTGCGGCGACTGCGTATGCGTTTAGTATCCCCTCTACTCGATTGCGCTGAGTCTATCCAGGAGTAGAGTGCAATGGGGACGTCCAGGGGCAGGAACGTGGACCAGCATACATCACCCCCTAAAAAGGCCAGTCGCCCCCCGGTCCCGCAGCCACTGACCCCGTCCTAGAGTGACTAGGACTAGGACCCCCTGGACCATTCCAATATACTTTTAGGATGACCAGATGTCCTGCTTTCCCCAGACGTGAACGTCCGGGCTCATTTTTCAGGTGTCCAGGAGTGGTCAAAATTGTCTTCTTTATATGTCCTACTTTCTCGGTCTCTACTTGACGTCACGCCTGGTATTTCTAACTCACATCTTAAAAGTTTTCATCTTCAAACAAAGCTGCTGCGCTTAGCCGCCAAGTCCCCAGTCCCCATTTTGCCATCGTGGCCCTCATATCAGCCCTGGTGAGCCCAGGTGTCTCCTCCCTAACTCGATTTTAACAGGTCAGGTAGATCGTAGCGCAAAGTCAACTCCGAGAACAATATACAGTGATTTCGCCCAATATGAATCTCTTCCACACACCGTCATGCCTCCACTTCACTTAGAACTCTAAAATTCACCCCACAACCAATGAGAACATTGATCCGACGAATCGGAAAATAAGACTCACAGTCTGATTTAAAACCAGTCATGAGCATTTGGCACTTCCGAAAACAAAATTTCGTCATTTTGACTCTTCCAATCGTCAATTTTGCGAATTTTCCCTCATTCAAAACTAAATTTGATGGATTCGTCTCGTTCAAATCCCAATTTCGGGGTTATGCTCAATTAAAATCCAAATTTCGCGGAATTTCCTCCTTCAAAAACCAAAGTTCGTGGGTGTTACTCTTTCACAGGCCAATTAAGTGGACATGGTTCCTTTAAAACCCAATTTAGGGGATTTCCTCCTATTCAAAAACCAAATTTCTAGGTGACATTTTGTTCGCATGAGGTTGTGGACAGTACGGTGCACACGTTATCCACACAATCGACAGCTGCCTGGATTAAAGCAAAGCTCCAAACCACGGTACACGGTGAAGCTTCGACCTTAGCAGTCAAGGGGGCTCCTCCTTCAGCTCACTTGTTAAGGTGGAGACTGTTCGGTGGACCCAGCACTGTGTGCGAGCCTGGTATCTATAATTGAAATGCACCAATCGAATTCGGCACCTGTACTTCTCATACCAACATCTAAGATCACACGAGGTTTCATTGCCCCAGCATCAAAATTACTGGTACTTTACTTCGAAGCCAAGAACCCAAACAGCTGCTTATTACCAGAAACATATCCTCCGCGGCCCGGCTACTTAAAATGGACCAATCGAGCCCAAATACATCACCTGTACTTTTCATTCCCTACAAATATCGTGTGGTCTCAGCTGTTTGTATGCAAAAAGTACTCGTGCCATATTTGAGATCGATTGGTGGAACATTATAAAAAGCCCAGCCCACGGTGATCACATTTTTGGAGTACTGGACTCTGGATCCCAATCCATACACGTTCCCCGGTCAAAACGGTTCTTATAAAGCGGGAACTCTTGGGCTGGTCGTTGGTTTTGGAAAAATTTGCCTTTAATCCAGATTAGTCTATCGAGATCTGTGAGAGAAATTGCAGGGTGACGACCGATCTGGGAAATTCGGGAAAAGTCCGGGAATTTTCAATGGTCGGGAATTATAATTGTACTAAATAAGTAAATGAATGAGAATGGAACGATCACCGTCCCGATGCCTCGCCTACTCCGCGACTCGCGTTACGTAAAATCGCGTAAAATGAGTAGGTGAGGTATGATTGAAGGGGGGTTCGAGGAAACACATGTACTACTCCTAGGATGACCAGACGTCCTACTTTCCCCGGACATGTCCTACTTTTTAGAGCGTCCGGGCTCATTTTTCATGTGTCCGGGGAGAGGTCAAAAATTGTCCTCTTTTTTGTCCTACTTTTTCGTATTTTAGAGTCAATATCTTCGAACATCTTTCGCGTTCATACTTGAAAAAAGCTGTGGGGCTTAGCTGAAACTTCCTCTGTCCATTTTTCACCGTCACGGTTCTTTTATCCATTCACGTTCTCAGGAAGATCTTCCATAACCAAATGTTTCGGATTTCCGAGCTTTTAAAAACTGAATTTCGTGGGGTTTGCCATTTAAAAAACCAATCCCCCCACCCAAATTTCGTGGCTTCAGCTATTTAGAAGATCAGTTTTGCAGGTTCGGTTAATTTAGAACTAATTTGGACGAAAACGAACTTCACAAAAACAAATTTTGTTCTTATGCGGTTTCTTCCTTCAATTTTGTCTTCCAAGTATTTTAAACTTGGAACTTTAAAAATACAATTTAACGAATTTTTGTAATTTCTTACTCCAATTTTCACACTTTTAAAAACCAAATTTTATGAGGTTTTGCTCTTAATAAAATCAGTTTCGCAGAATTGGCTAATTCGTAAAATTAATTCAACTCTTTCAAAAACCGAATTACCGAACTCGGTTTCATAATGCGAAACCCAAATTTATTTGTCATTTTGGTCCTTAGAAATCACAAGTTTGGCGGATTTTCGCTCTTTCAAACCCAAATTTCGCGGGGTTTGCACTTTCAAACCGAGTAAACAACGATTTTAACATCAAACTGAGTTTGTTAGGCGTCCTACTGTTGTGTCCTACATTCCATCTCAAGCGTCCTACTTTTTCGTGCCAGGCGTCCTCGGAAACGACTTTAACATCTGGCCATCCCCCAGCTACAGGATGTTTACGATGTACAAAGTCCCAATTTTCGTCAGGAACTCACAATACGATCATGTAAGTTGCGAACTTTGCTTCAATCAATGTACAGAAAAATGGTCAATTTAGCCTCAAAACTTAGATGGTCTGAGCCCGGAATTCCGCTACAAAAATCACTATTTTTCGACAAAAAGCCCACCGGAACGGTGAAATTTTTCCTAAAAACTCACAATTTGCACCAGACACTGACTCTTTTCTAGCATAAAACTAGAATTTAACCCTTGGAACCAGGTGCCCCCTGTAACACCTGTACCACCCTGTAACGACAGCACCAATTATGTGCCCCCTGACGATGTTTAGAATCAGAAAAAGGTAAATCCCAGTTGGTCTTGGCCAATAAAACTGGTAATTTTGAGGCGTGATATGACCATTCAGTCTGGAAAATGTTAATTCAGTCCCTGGATTCGCTGTAGAATCCCTTTTTTTTGTATATTTTACAAGGCACCTTAGCCAAAGGTTGTCACCTCGGTCACAAAGTCAGGAATTTTAACCGGCATAAATATTGGTTGGCGGGACCCTGGACTACTGTCCCTCTTGCCCCCTCACCCCACCTAGATCCACAACTGCAGCACCACCCCACTAAAGTTAAAACTTTACATTTTCGGCCACCAGAGCAGCTAACTCGAGGGATTCCTTTTGGGACTTCCGTTTGTTAGCATTTCTCTTTGGAAAAGTCGAAAAAAATGGAAATACATTTGTTTTTAGTACATTTTCTCTAGTTCGTTGCTATTTGATCAAGCTTGATCAATTTGGAGCATTTTCATAAAATAAAATAAACTGTTGGGGCTAGTGAAACATCGTTAAAAGTGTTTTCCTAGCCTAGAACCTAGGCCTAGACTAAACCATGTACTTCGATTGAAACAATTGCGTTTAGAAGACCCTTTTCTACGGACACAATTAGGGGATTACTCCCCTCCTCACCGCACCACCCTAGTCACAACTGTAAAGTCGAGGGAGTGGGGAGGCTGAAAATTAAGAAATGAATCTTTAAATTAAATACAGTCTATTCTTTACTTGTTTTGAGTTCCGAGAAAAAATTGCTCCCCAGGTGGGATTCGAACCCACGACCTCCTAGTTTCGCGCCCGGTCCTACCATCTGAGCTATCCCGGGAGTCCACGCAAAGAGCGAATCCACCCAGGAGAAATCCCCTCTCGGAACTCAAACTGCACCTATCGGGTCAGTGCATGGCATACGTCACAATTCCTTTATATGTCCAACAATTAGTGAATTGAGAGCGTTTAAAAGACTCTTTTCTACGGACAATTAGGACCTAGACTAAACCGTGTACTTCGATTGAAACCATTCCGCAAGACAAATCCATCTCATGTGGTTTGCCTGATGTATGCTACGCCTTGCGTGCTAAGATCGCACCCAGTGAGGTGCTTTGCTGTTTGCCATCTTTAGCGTTTGAATGTACAACTGAGAACTGATCCGGAACTTCTCGAAGCACCTTCAAACCTTTCTGTGCCCCTTATTATACAGGGTGTACAGAAACTCTTAAAAATTTAATTTGACGGTAGGCCTATCCCCTCCCCACTCACTGAGGTGGCTCGATCCACGTTCATTGGAAGCTCATTCATTCAATTTAAGGCAACTCCCTAAATTAGAAGATCTCATTTTCACGCCAGCTTCGCTAAATTTAACCTTTTTGACTAAGTTACAATGATTAAAAAATAGAAAGATCGCATGTGCGCCAGCAAGAAAAGGTAGAAACCATAAAAAGGTGCACACCATTCGAAAGCTTACAAGATGGAGCAGTTTTCCATATAAATTCAAAAATACTTTTCAATTTAAGAAAATTGGGGAAATAGCGTTGGAAAATGTAGCGAAAACAATAAAAACTGGATTCGCTTCGAAATCTACAGCTCCTACTCCTGTCATGGGCTATTGTTTGGAACGAATATTACGTCAATTTGAAGGAAATTTTGTGCTCTTTCAGAAGAGCTAGTTACTTTTAGTATTCGATTAATCCTCTGGCGAGCAGCTGGCGTTTAATGACAAAAAACCGGAGGCCGCGAGAAAATCAAAATGTCAAATATTTCGGAAACCATGCGGAATTTTGGAAAAGTGCAAATAGTAATTTTGATCACAAATCAGGCGCCCTATCACTGGTTTTCGGCTGCGCAGTGAGTTTCTGTACACCCTGTATACGGCTAGAATATATAAAACCCCCAAAAGTGCTGTTCTTGAGGCAAGTCGAAGCTATAATTGACAAAGAAAAAAGGTTATATCATGGCAAAAATGTGAATGTGTCACCGCTAACATTAAAATCGCGTCTAAAATTTGTGAAAAACGCTAATTCGCCACTAAAATGGAGAAAAAGCGCACAGTGCGGCTACATTTAAGAAAAAGCGTAAACGTGACTAAAATTGAGAAAATAATGCGCTTATAACTGAGACTAAATTTCAGAAAAATCGTTAATTCGCGGCTGTGATTGAGGGAAAGCGCTAATTCATAACTGAAAGTGAAATAATCGCCAATTTAATCGCTAAGCTAATTGAGAATAGCGCTGATTCGCGGATAAAATTTAGAAAAGGCGTTATTCAAATTGAAGAAAACCGCTTATTTCGCTGCTAATATTGAGAGAATCGTTTGCGGATAGAGAAGAAGCGCTAAATTCACAGGTTGGCCTTTTTTAGGGGGCCCGCTCTGCGAAATTAGTTTTTCTGACTTGCGGTAGTCGCGTAATTTGTTTTTTTAAGGAGTCGAATCAGGGAATTTTGTTTTCCAAGGAGGTAAAGGCGAAGTGGGTTTTTGAATTGGACACAGTCACGAAAAACGGTTTATGTATGTGTGTCAAATCTGCGAAATTTGGACTTCAAAAGAGGCCAGGCAGCAGCAGAAAAGTCTTTTTTTAATTACCAAAACCAGTGAAATTGTTTCTTAGAATAAATCAACCCCGTGACTTACTGACTTTTTTGAGGGGTCAATTTCTGCGAAATTGGCTTTTAGATGTGAGCAAGACTAGCGAAATTTGGTTCTGCGAGTTCCAATGATCAGCCAAGTTTGGACTTTGAGAGGGCCGCATCCGCAAATTTGTTTTCGTACCCTCATAAAAATGTTTGTATTAGGGTGGGGCGTGAGGTAACACTGCTCCCCTCCCCCCCTCCAATAAAAAAACCCAAACTCCGCCCCTGATCGAGACGCTGAAATAAGCGCTTCTTGTCACTTAGCTGTTGTACCAAGCCAATGAAATTGTCTGGCAGTGTTGTACCGTTCATGTCTCCGCTCCCTGGTGGGAAGTGTGGTGCTGGAAATCTTCGGTGTACTCTGTGAAGGCTCTTCTTGTCATTCACAAGCATCCGCGCCTTGAGATTTCATCACCTCCCCACCCCCCCTGTAGAACCGTTCTTTTGGGCTTAACCCCCCTCCCCCTAACTTTACCAAATACAATCAACCACCAGGCACTCCCCCAACCCCACCACGGCTCACAAGGTTGATGACTAAAATGTCAAACGCCAGTGTCCGAATAATGAAAAACTAATTTAATTCCTTAAAACTAGCAGAAGTTTTCGTTTTTTTCTCATATTTTAGACTTAAGAGGAAAATATTTACAGAATTTACATATTTCACAACAAAAGACTTATTTATATAAATACACCGGTGAGGAATTTCATGGAATTTTGTTCGATTTTTCAAAAAGTTTTTACATATATATTTGTTTCATTTTTAGACAAAAATAATTATAAATAATTTGTACACTTAAAAACAATTTACTTCATAATATGTACGTATTTATAGTTAAATCTTGAAAAAGACAAAAAGCACTGAGATCCACTCAATACATCACAACCTTTTCATTTCTGCGATTTTCCTAGACTTAAATTTGAAAGAAACTTTTAGGTCAGAAACCTTATAGCGATTTCCATTCAACTCACTACGCAAGCGTAGTGCAGCGTCCTCTCCATAAACATATGTTTCAATTCAGAGAGGACGGGTGGGAAAACTTACACCACACTAGTGTATTGCATTGAATGGAAAACGCCACTAAATTTGTCGTCGAGTACATTTTAAACCACCGAGATGCTTAAAAAAAGGGCGTTCACGTAGTAGGAGAGAGGGGACATGCAGTTTACCCTATTTTTTAAAAAATATTTTTAGTCTGCTCTTTTCAGGAACTTCGCGGTATAAAAAATTACTAAGGACGAAAAAAGGGCGATCGAGTGTTTTTGTTCATTAAGTACATAGAGTTACCGAATAAAATTAAATAAAAATTAAAAAAAAAAATCCACGAATCTCAACATGCAGGCTTGGAAAGACTAGAATAACGAATTTTATCTTTAAAATAATATAATTATTCTAATTAATAAGTTAGTAAGTTTAAAAACAAAAAAATAATCAACAAAAAGAACGAACAAACGAGGATTACCGGCCTTAGAAGTAGAGTTTGAAATATAAATTGCTCGCGGCCCACCCGATCTCATTTTTCCCTTTAGGGTCAAGGAAGCATTATGGAATTAGGGGGGGGGGAGAGGAGTGCTTATATAGGTAACACCGATTAGGCGATGAAACTTACTTAAATAAAATAAAGAAAAATAGGGAATGTGAGCGAATACACAGGGCCGTGGCGTCTATACCAACAGTGTAAGAAAAAAGCGGATAAATTCCTCCGCTTTTTCATCAAGTTTTGCGAGGATGCGTGGCTTTGAGAGCCAGAGGGCCCTTACCTTAAGGGGTAACCATACTAGTAACACGCGTTTAAAAAATATAAATCTAAAACGTTGAGACCGGCCGGTAGGGGAAAAACAAAGGCACTTACGAACGTTCGGAAAATTTACGGAGGATGGTGAAAGTGGGGGCGTAGTACGGATTACGAAGCCACTGAACGCGAGGCCTCTTCCGCCGCCGTCTGGTCTCTTCGCTGTAGATTTAGAATACTGTCGATGGCGCTTTGAACTTGCGCGTTAATCTCTTCGTCGTCGGGACAGTGTTTTTTGGATGGCTCGCCCGATGAATTCAGCCCGTTGTCACCCTCGTCTCTGTCACGCTTACCGGGGGTTTTGTTTTCTGTTGAAGAGACAAACGGTTTATTGTACGATGAGTTTTTGAGAGGATTTTGAAGAGCGGGGGTTGCGGAATGCTCACCGGAAGATTGTGCCGCTGCCGCTTCCTGTCGACTTTGTTCAAGTCGTGCAGTCTCATCGTTGACGAATAACCTTTCTAATAGGACTAATTCGCTGGTTTTTTGCATTCGCTAAACAAAACAACAGAAAAGTATAATTTAAACCATTCTCCTTCACGTACACACAAAAAGACGTACCATGCTCTCCTTAAGCAGCAAAAATGTGAATTTATTGTACATGTGGTTCTTCTTGTCGAGCAAATGGGAAGCAGTCTGTTCAAATAGCTCGTCCGCTTTTGCCAGGTCACGTTCCGAAAGAACCGGTTCGTTCATCGTATGGTATCGAATGAGCCTCTTAACGGCGTCGCTTTTACTAGCGAAAGGCGTACGAACGTCAGGATTAATAGCCCCTTGGCGATCCGCTTGCATTTGCTGATCGATGCTACAAAAAAAAAAACACAACAGATAAGAGGTCGGTTTTAGAAAAGTCGAGTTAGAGTGTACTCACAGCGCGGCCCGTTTAGCTCGAGTAAAAATCGGTTGCGGAGGAGCGGCGTGGGCTGGTGTCTGAGTTGACACTTGTTGCTGGAATAAACAACATAAATTAAATCGCTTATTTTTTTCTCATTATTATAAAAACTTACCAGAAGTGGTATAGGTGATGTAGCTTTACTAGCGTACGTCGGTTGTTGATTCTGAACGGGCTGCGCCTGAGGCTGGGACTGCACCGACGATTGCTGAGGTGACGACTGTTGTATAACGTGTTGTTGTAGAATTCTGGGCGGAGACGAGCCACTTATGACTGGAAGATGCTGTGGCTGAGTTTGAGTTTGCGAACTCGCTTGGTGATGATGGTGGTGGTGATGATGATGATGGTGATGGTGATGTTGCTGGGGAGGCGGAGGAGGAGTCTGTTGCGATAGCTGATGAACTACGGTGGGTTGTGACGAAGGAGGCGTTGGTTGCGTCGGCTGTGGGTCGTGTTGCGAAATGGTTTGCACCTGTTGCTGTTGACTGTTGGGCGGCTGCGATGAATGCTGTTCGGAAATGGGTTGCCTGATTTGACCTGGCACGTTTGAGGAAGCCCCGCAGACTGACGTAGCGATCGACGTCGTGCTCGAAGCCGAAGTGGAGGAGGAAACCTAAAAACCATAAATTTGAACATCGCTATCCCAACATCAAAATTAAACAACAACAAAAAAAAACTTACAAAAGCAACGCCATGAGCATGTTGTCCAGGTACCGTAGGCACAACCTTTCCGGCTAACAATATCTTACGCTGCTCAGCAATCAATTTCTGTAAAGCTACCTGTTCCGCAGGAGTGCGGAACTTGTTGGCACTCAAAGCAGCAACTTGAGTCTGAATGGCTTTCAATTGCTAGAAACAAAAATTAACAATTTGAAGCAATAATTAAAAGTTGAAAAATTCGCTAAAAACCCACTTGTTGCTTCTGAGGTGTCAGCTGAATAGTCTGCACCCTTGAAACAACCGAAGAAATATCCGAAGGGGTTGACGAACTCACAGCCACAGAAACGCTGGCCGTCGTCGGTACATCTTTGGACGACGGCGGAGACGTGGCAACTGAGGCGGTATTCGTGTTCGTACCGGCCGAACAAGCCTCAACGGCACCCACTCGGTGGTCCTCCGCCATCATCGGTTTGACGAGGGCCGCTTTTTTGATCGGTTTTTTCGGTTTGAGTGTTTTTAAATTCGATGCGCTCATGATGGTGGGCGATTTATTGATGACTAGGTTCGGATGGGCTTGAGCTATACTGTCGAGAAAAGCGTTGTCGTAGGTGCGACGTGTGCCCGGCGGCGTTTGACACGTTTTTGATACGACTTGAGGGGACTGTTGCGATTGTAACAATTGCTGTTGATTGGACTGAAGTGTGGAAACGTCGTTGGGACTTGTTACGGCGGTTGGGGATTTGGAGGGAGGGCCGGACTGCGTGACGACAGTCAGATTGGGCCTGTTGTTGAATGGCGCCGGAGGCGCGTGAATTATCGTGGAAGCGTTCGAAGTCATCGGGCTCTTCGCGGGTGGGTAGACGACAGTCGCTCGGCTCCCAGGAGCGCCTGCTCCCGAAATAACCGTCGGCTGTTGTTGCTGCACCGTCCTGACATTTTCAACAAATTCAAGGCGTTCCCCAGGCTTTTCTACCACGCCGTCACTCCCCTCCTTCTGTTGCGAATGATTTTGGTGGTGGTGATGTTGCTGTATCACAGATGGTTTCATAAATCCCTGGAACTTGAGGTTGTTGCCCACGGCCCCTTGCACTTGAACTTTATTTTCACTAACCAAAGCAGACACCACTTGAATATTACTATTTGTCGTCTGTACACTCTCCGAAGAATTCAAAGTCCTCAACTTTCTCTGGTCATCACTAACTACTTGATGATTTTTAAATACAATCGTCGGCTGAGACTGTTGATTTAAAAATGTCGATTGTTGACTCGTTACAACGTTGACACGGTTCTGCACCTGATGATCCAACGTTTGATGGATAATTTGCGGAGGCGGTGAAACGATGTGCAATTGTTGCTGGTTTTGAGCGGAGCTGGTGGCAAAATGAAGTTTGGTGGTTGATCGGTCGTTGCTCGCTAGGCTTGTCACAATTTGTACTTGAGGCGATTCTGAACAGAAGGGGCTGGACGTGGACACGTTCACCAGTTGAACTCTGTGAAAAATCAAACAAATATAGAAATATCAGACTTGCTCCGACCCTCAAAACTCAAATATCTTATTAAACTAGCACCCCCCCCCTCCACCACGAAAAACCCATGGAACACGAAAGAGCTGCAACCGTGAACTGTCATCGAATATTTCTTTTTCCCTGATTTCAGACATAAAAATGGCAAATTTCCCTCACTTTTTCAGCGTTTCCCTGATTCAAAAATTAACAAAACGCTAATTCGTGCTTTCTGAAGGCAACTTCGTGGCTAACGTAGAAAAAAAAACGCTGCTGGTTCATGCTAAAAGCGAAAAAAATCACCGATTCGCAGCTAACATTGTGAAAATTGCTAATTCACAGATGAAATTGTGAAAAAACGCTAATTCACGGCTAAAGTTGTGGAAATACTATTCAATTTCATATACACAAAAATATCAATTTTACACATAAAAAATTGAGAGAAATAGCCTCAGAATCACACAAATTGGGGCTAAATATCCTGCATATTGCAAGCATTTGGTCTTAACATTCGCGGAATCACAAAGTTTCGCTTTTTATTGGGGGGGGGGTTACAAAGTTTGGGTCCTAATTTGAGCGAAATTACAAGTTTCCTTGCTGAATATAAGCGCAGTTTACAGCTTGGGTCTTAAGCTAGCCATCCCCAACTCGGGCCATAAAATGACGATTACCTTGTAATTGGAAGTTTCGGATCTTATTTCAGGGAAAATGCAAGTATCGGGCATTGAATTGCAAATAACGCGTAACACTTTCGGAGAAATTGCAAGTTTCTGTGCTAAATATGAGTGAAATTATAAGTTTGCAATTATTTTTTGAGGGCTCGGAACCCGGGCTAGTCGGCCACGACAGATGGTTTAGCCTAAACCAAATTGCAACATTTTGGAGTCAAATATCTGCCAAATTGGATGCGTTCGGGTATAATTTTCGTTAAATTGCCAGTTTCAGGTCATAATTTCAACGAAAATGCAACTTTCAGAGTCAATTTTTTTTCTCGAAATCGAAGACCTTTGGGCAAGTCGGCCCTGACTGCGCCCTATGATTTAGGGCAATAGTTTGAAAATTCGGGTGCTAATTTAAGAAAAATTGCAAGATTGCTGGCTGAATATCCGCAAAATTCAAAAATTATCGGGACTTCGGGTGTTCAATTTATAAGAGAAATGACAAGTTTTTGGGCCTTTTTCGTGACGGCGGATTCAGCAGGGCGATTCTTAATCGCAACACAACAAAGAAGCCGGACGCGGTTTGTCAGTCCTACGGAAAATCGACCATGGCGGAACGCAGTCGGTTCTGGTCAAAACGCACAGGACGGGCATCTGCGGCACTTGAACAGAAACGCTTTATCTACTACGCCAATTTAACTTTGTAAAACTTGAAAAATCAATACCTCGGTATTGTACAAACTATCCACTTAACTCCTGAATGCCGGGGGCCCCCCGAAGTCTGGGTCCCTAGGCGGTCGCCTACCCTGCCTACCTCTGTTAACGGCCCTGGGTGGGGGAAGGGGTATGGTAGCGTGTGAGCATCGACAAAGTTCGTCGTAGCAGGTTAGCCAGGGATTCGAGCTCACAAATAACAAACTTGCTGATTCACTGATTGTTAGCTACAAATCGTAATTCTAAGGCTATTCATTGAGCTTTGAGTGCTCTTGGGGCCAGCTGGAAATAAAGACCCAAAACTTGCATTTTCCCAGGAATTCCATGCATTTGCATTTTCCCGAAATTTGCAATTTCGCGGATATTCAGCCATAAAACTTGTAATTTCACTAAAATAAAGACTTAGAACTTACAAACTCATGGATATTTAGCTCTAAATGTTGCAACTACAAGTGTACTAAAAGGCCATGGGCTCAGCTGGGATTGGCTAGCCCCGGGTCCGGGAAAAAATAACCCTGAAACTTGCATTTTCGCTCAAATTCAGTACTGAAACTTGCGATTTCACGAATATTCAGCCACGGAACATCCAATTTTGCAAATTCCAAGTTCGTCTGGCCTGTTAGCGCGGGGTCTAAGCCCACTGATAACAAACTTACAAATTCACAATTGCAATTACGCAGCTGTTTGTCAGGCTATGGGCGCTCCATCGCTCAGGGCCGACTAGCCCTAGGGTCTGCCCCCAATAATAAAAATTATCCTCAAACTTACAATTTCACAAATATTCAGCCAGGGAACATCCAATTCCGTGGATACTTAGCTCAAAAATGTTGAAAACTTGGGGCGCTAACGTATCCGGCTAGTCCGGATTCCAGTCAGTAAAAAGAAATCCACGAAACTTGCTATCCAAAAATGAAGACCAAAACTAGCAATTTTGCAGATATTTAGACCCAAAACTTGCAATTTTGCACGTTCTTAGCTCCGAGTGATTTATTTTCGTGACTGGATATTATGTCAGGCTTTGGGCACTGTCGGAGCCGGCTAGCCATCAGGGTTTCGTGGTCGCGAAAAACCGAGAATCTTGCAATTTTTAGAGAATTAAACCATAAACTTGAAATTTCTAGGATATTTAGATAAATAAAATTTCTCAGACAGAACTGGCATTTCCCCACAACAAGACTTCAGTATACGGTACACGTCTAAAGCCTCCCAGGAGCCCTCCCCCTCCAAAACCTATGAAAAAGCAAAGTTGAGTTAATAGCAAGCGAATTTTTGTTGTTAAAATGAAATCCACCATTTCAGAACTAAAAATTTTCCAGTTATTAGTTCCACGCCAAATCCGCAAAATTGGTCATTCAATTAGGCCACCCCGCGAAACTGAGGTTCTCATCAGCAAAAAGCCACGAAATTGGTTGGTCGAATTTGATTTACCACCTTTTTGCCGAATCCCCCACCTTTGAAGTGTTTAATTTTCCCTGACCCCTTCCGCGTGTCTTATTTAGTTTATATAATAAATTAATTACTATTTTATCACTGACCTTGAATTGTCCGACGGAATACTGCTCGTGTCAACCAAGTGCGTTGTGGTACCCGAGTTCACAATGTGCAGACTTCCGGTCTGTTGATGATGATGCTGATGATGGTGGTGGTGGTGATTCGAAGAGTCCTCGTCCTCGGTTGACAGCGCGATACTGTGGTGGTGTTGCTGCTGCTGATGCTGTTGGTGGTGGGAGGAGGCTGACGACGAACTATTGTGCTGAACAATTTGAACAACGTTTTGTTTGTTGTCGCCCGTTGTCAACGTTCCGGAGACGATGTGAACGCGGTTTTGTTCGGACGACAGGGCTAACGTATTGCCCGAACCGGGTGTCATACTCGCCGACGAACCAGTCGTCGCCGACATGAACTGAACTCGACTATTTTGCTGTTCGGTGACAGCGCCTTGCATGATAACGCGATTCTGTTCCAAAGCGGTGACTGCTCCGCCGTTTTGGTTAGTCCCGGCCGATACGATGTGCACCCTTGAGACACAAATTTTCAAAAGACATTAGTTTCTTCTATCACATAAAATTAATTTATAAAACCTTCGTACCTGTTTTGCTCGGAAAGTGAAAGATTTGAACCACTGACGCCAGAAACTATCACTCGGCTGTTCTGCTGTTCAGTTGTTAATCCCGTTGCCCCCAACGGGACTCCAGACAAAATCTGTAATCGATTCTGTTGGTCCAAAGAGACACTGTTCGCGGGAACGTTCGACACAATCACACGATTCTGTTCAGTCAACGACACGGCCGAACTACTGTTACTCGTCTGCACAATTTGAACTCGATGGTTTTGATGATGGTGTTGTTCGAGGGCGGCAGCCGACACCAGCACCCTACCCTGTTGAAGCATCGCACTGGGTGTACTAACAATAATCCGATTCTGTTGTTCCAACGACAGAGCCGACGACGTTGGAACTCCCGCCGTAACAATTTGCTGTCCTGTGACAAGTCCTGTGACAAATTGCGTAACATTTTCACCAATAGGCTATAGAAATTGATAGGGGGGAGGAACGTTCAAGAAGCTAGATGAAAGCTCACCTGAAACGATGAGGCGATTGTGTTCAGTGAGAGACGTGGCACTCGCTTGTTGTAACGTGCCATTCAAGTCGGCCACAAGGCGAACGCCGTTTTGTGGGGTCAGCGATGGACCTACCACAACTGGTGTCCGCCTCAACGTTGTTCCCGTACCACCGACCACAACGGACCCGGGTGTGTTGAGGTTACCTTTTAGTACCATTCCGTCTGTACCTGAACCCGAAAGATGAAGAACGGCAGTCTGCAAACAAAAATCAACGACACATTAGAAAAAAACGACATTAAACGAGACCATAACCCAACAAGGAAATAAGAGAGCAACAGATAAAGCCATTCAAAATAAAATTACCTGAAGAGACTGCATAAAAGCTGTCTCTTTAGATGAATTATTCGATAAACTTGCGTTAGTCTGAAAGTGAAAGTAATACGGGGGTTAGTAGAACTCTACGCGGCACAAGAAGCCTCAAGAAAATAGTTGCACTAATGTTTACCTGTAAGATTTGACCTCCGTGTTCCGCTATAAGTTGAGCTAGTTGCGACTGCGCAGCAGCCGCTATGCTTGGTGTAACCGATGGCTGCGCGTAACAAAATGAATTATTGTTTTGAAAATAATTTCCCGGCGAGTTTGAATCCACCTGGTCGGTCGTCTGGTGCACCAGCATAGTTCCATCCTCGCTCAAGGACAAACGAAGACCACCGCCAACTTGAGTCGGAGCGTGAAGCTGGGCCAAAAGTTGCGACGCGTTGAACTGTTGTTGTTTCGCCTGCTGTTGATGTTGTTGTTGCTGTTGATGCACTTGGTGTTGCTGTTGTTGATCAGAAGCGATTTGAATGTGCTCTTGTTTGATGATGTGTTGTTGGACAGGCTGGCTGGGTGATGGACTAGGCGTTTTACTCGTTTGATAAGTCTGAGGTTGAGTTATTTGAACAGTCGGACCAACATCCTCTTCGTCAATTCCTTCGCAAAACAAAACAAAAGCGTAATGACCATTCAAGTCCATGGCGACCAGTCAAGTCCATTTTTGGAGGACTACACGAGTCCTTGTATAGCATGCTTCCAAGACGTTTGAGAATATGAAGTAGGGCAAGATAAACCACCAACGTGCGCATATTGCAACATAAACGTCCCGGAATAGCCCACCCCCCTTGGACGACCTACAACCCACGACCTCCCCTCCAAACAAACTGTACACTCAAAGTAGCAAAATTAAACTCAAGAGCGGTTCAGGGACCAAATTGTTCTTATTTAGCACAGAGTTGTAAAAAAAACAACAACAAAGAAAAAACAGTTGCCCCCCCCCCCCATGTACACTGAGTGTAATCGACACCTCGATAAATCGACCAAACACCTATAACATCGATCTGCTTAACGTAAAATGAACAACGATGAAAAGTGAAAAATTACCTTTAGCCTGCCGCCTCGCGGCTAGATGTTTTCAAAGACCCAAAACACCAAGTTGTAAAAACCAAGCGAAATAAAATGGAGGGAAACTATTGAAGTATGGGGAGAATCGCGGTGAAGGGAATAGCGGAGGGGCCTACTCTGTAAGTTTTTTCGTAGCGGCAATGTTAAATATCTTTTTAAATTTATTGAAAACGCTTGATTTTCACTCGAGCGGTAAGCTAAAAGAGTTAAAGATTAGCCAGCCGGGATTGAACTACTGTCCGCTTGGAACAAACTTAACCGCGGATGAGTAAGCGTGTGCAAGGGTGGAGGGGGTTAAACACTGAAAAATAGGTACCTGAAATTTTAATCAGGTTGGCAAGATCTAAGCGTTGAGGCGCGGCGACCACCTGTTGTGGTTGTAAATGAACGGTAGCACCCTGATGACCGTGGTCGTCTTCTTTGCGCGGTTTCTTTTTCTTCACTTTTTTATGAGTGACGTTTGTAACGACGGCGGACGTCACAGCCGACGTTGGGGACGGAGGCGGTGGGGTGGCTCGGGGCAGAGCCGTTTGATGGGACTGCTGTTGAGGCTGATGCATCGGTAGTGTTGTTCCCGTTGGAACGGCGATATACGTTGGACCCGACGACGTTTGAATTTGTTGCAATTGCATCTGGCCAGGCACTAATCTTACAACCTAGCGAAAAGAGTTTTAAATTGTAATTACATCGAGAAAAAAAAATTTAAAACGAAAAACAAACCTGGTGGGCTTGCGTGGTTCGACCCTGAACAATGACAGCCTGGGGTTGAATGCTGCCGTTGGCGAGCACCAGTTGTCCAGTCTTGTGCTGGGCAGCGTGTACTTGAGGGGATTTGAGGATGAATTGCACTCCACTACTGGTCTGTTGTTGCACCAAAACAGCTCCATTTGGAAGCATCTGGAATCACATGACGTTAAATCAGTCATTATACGTTATTCACCACGACAAATAAGGGAAAGGTGTTGTTTACCTGATTAAGCAGCAGAGTACCCTGGGTGTGGGGTATAGCTTGTTGAGCGGCCTGAGCCGTAGTTTTTGTGACAGTAGAAGCTGTAGCACCCATTAAAGCTGTTGCAGCTGAACCGGGAGGTTTAGGTAGAATTTGAGGCGGCTTCGCTTTGATAACGGGCTGTTGAACTTGCTGCACTATAGTTCCTGAAAATTTATCAAGGAAATAAATAAATAAATGGGGCTCTCCGTATCTAAAAACGCGTCTAACGGTGCCAAAGTCTGAGTCACTGTGTACACAGGGCGGCAAACATGCGAGCAAAAAACACCATACTTCCATTCCCGTAGGGAACATGGAAGTAAAAAATGACAGACGGGAGCGTCTTCTTACGGTCACAGGGTCACAGGTACCGTCTACAGTTGGCACGCCATGGCTCCACAAACCTTAGAACCCTCACTACAAGCCCCCCCCCCCTCCCCATCACCCACACACCCCGGGTGAGATTGCATGCAGCAACTAATGCGAGACGAATAAAATTAACCTCTCGAAATACCACAGACCGAGCTAATTCTTATGTCATTGGTCTCGACAGTAAAAACGACACAGAGAATTGGCACGAATCACATCGGCGTAGTTGCGTGCCGAATACGTTACCTATGTTTTTTAATCACTACATAATAATAGCCCAATGAAATTCTCATAAACGTATAAATATTCAAAAGAGAAATAAAAAACACCCCCCCCCCCTCACCATCAACCGGGTAGTGATAAATGCACTTCTTAGGAAGCGGTTCCTTCTAAAAGGGCAACAACAAGTCATTATACTTTATGACTTCTAGCGCTAACTAAAAACATTAAAGTAGCTAAAGGAAATTACTGTAAAAGCGAACAATTGGGAGTTCACGAATGAAATAAACGACAACATGAATGCCTCGAGAGGGCAAAGGAATATGAACGAGCTCTAACTCCAAGAAACAAAAGATGATATGAAAAATTGATGAGATCAAGACGATTTAGCCCCGGAACTTGTCTACCCTTCACAAAGATTATCGTTCCCCAATCCACGCATCGAATATACATATTCGTCATTCACGGCTAATAAAATAGAGAAAATACGCTGATCCCAGATTCTATAGATCCTTAGGCGGCTAAAATTGAGAGAACACACAAATATGCTGTTCTTGGCGCAAAATGGGGCTAACAGTTTGGAAAAAGTTGTTATATTCGTGGCTGGAACTGTGAAAAAGAGCTAATTCGCGGTTTCTCGAAGCAACATCCAGACTAAAATAGTAAAAAACCCTTATTTTAGTCATGATGAAAAAAAAATCACGGCTACAATTAAGAAAAATCGCGAATTGGCGGATAGAAGTTAGAAAAGGCGCTAATTCGCGGCCAAAACAGAAAAAGCGCTACTTGGCAGCAAAAATGAATAAAAATCGGAAATTCGGGGATAAAATTGGGGAAAACCAGTAATTCGCGTCTGAAATCGAGAAAAATTTGATTCACGAATGCCATAATTTAACGCTACGTAAAAATTCATTGTTCTGGTTTTACTTAGAGGCCAAGGGCCTCATAGAGATTCCCGACCCGCTCCCCTCGATTGGTGTAGAGTCCGCCACTGGCTGTATGGCCAAAAATCTGATGTTTCACACATCTCCGACACACAAAATCGTAAATCCAGACTCTCCAGCGCCAGCAGGTCAAAAATTGGTGAATTTAGTCGGAGAACTATGCGCCAATATAGGGACTTCCCCTCACACTCTCTCTCTCTCTCTCGTCGGGAAATTAGATAGGACTACACAGGTTTATTTCGCTACTCGCACTGCTCAAGTACCCCAAATCGCGTTTTGAAACTTTATCCCGATTTCAGCCGCGAAGTTCCTTCAGAAATGGCACAAAATGCGGTTTACAGCACGCCTCAATCTGCCAACTTGACAGCCAGAACTGGTACCCTTCTTCAAAGCCGTTTTTGATCATGACGATCCTCAAAACTAGCCACTCTCGGAATGCGTAAATTTACCCCTTCAAACTCAGCGATTGACATTAAAATTAAACATTTTGCCCTCCTGAAATTTCTAAATCTGAAAATTTGTCCCCCCCCCCCATCGCAAGGGTTGACTCAAAAATTACCGTTTTTTGTGGGGACTATGTCAATTTTTGCCAAGAAACTGTCCAAGTCGTAGAAATTGTCAAGCCGAAAACAGTAAATTTAGCATCCGGCACGTGATTGGTTTGACGTGAGTCCAGAAAAAAACAATTTATGGTTTTTTCGCCGACAATATCGCTCCCCTGAACAAACATTCCAACACCCCCCCCCCCAATCGGTTTTTCTATTTATCGATAATTGCAATTATGTCATACCCCAGCTCTCAAAGTGATTTAGTTCATGGCCTAAACAGACGGTGGGATCAATAAACATAGAAACGAAATTGCAAAGATTCGGAGCTAAATAGCCATAAAATCGCCAGTTCCGGGGTTGAATATCCGTAAAAAATGGCACTTGGTGGCCAAAGAGCCAAGATTCCAAGGATGAATAGCCGCGAAACAGCTCAATTTACAGGGATAAACAGCCACGGAACAGTTATTTTAGGGGGGAAAAGCGGATGATTTTACTTTTGAACGAGTCATTAAATGATTGCTGAGCAGTCAGTCAACGAGCAAATTCCATGGTTAAAGTAGAAGCGAAATTGCAAGTTTACGGTCTTCATTCCTGTGAAATTACTAGTTTCGGGACTTCTTTTCAAGCAAAATTATTTGTTTAAAACTATTTCTGCTCAAGTTTCGGGCCTGAATAGGAGCCGAGACTCGAAGAATAAGTAACCGCAATTTCAGAGCTAGATGTCCTCGAAACAAGTATCAGCCTTCTTTTTTAATGGGCGAGGACACCGGGCCAGCCCATCCAACTGCAGCCAAACGACGCTGAGACTGAGGCCAAAGCCTAACGAATAGCAGCGAAATTGTAAATTTGTTTGAGCTGAATGTCCTCAAAATTGCAAGTTTCGGGTCTTAATACATCTGTGAGCTCGTGAAAGCCGATAAATGGTTCCAGAAACCGAAAATTAGCAATTCGTCTGCATTTTAGCCGTCCAAGAAACCACGAACGGTGTTCAGCCTCCAGGGAGTGGTACATTTGTTATTTTTTCTTGATTTAAGCCGAGAAATGCCTCCAGAAATCACTAAATTTTTTTTATGTTAGCCACGATTCTGACCCAAGAACAAACACCACATCTCAATAAGCCTAAAGTTGCCTCCAGAAACCATCAATCATCGATTTATTTAATTTATTTTTAGCCCCGAACTTGCCCCAGCCGCGAAATTGGGTACATTTGGAACAAGTTTCAGGGTTTTTTTTTCTTCGCGAGCGGACTGACGAGTTTTACGCCCCTCCCGACACCAGACCAATAGCCGCAAAATTGCAAGTTTCAGGAGATTAATTGCATCAAATTTGCCGGTTTGGTGGCCAGATGGATGAAAGAAACCCTGGGACGCTGTTTAGAATCGGTCAAATCTGGTTTCTTGGCCCCGCAAAAATGGTAATTTTGCGACTTAAATGGACTTATCACCTGTAAATGTGTTTATTCATTCAACTAGGAACAAACTGTGCATTCGGTATTTTTTCCCCCAAAACAAAAAAAATGTAACACGCTATCAGAATAAGCCAAAGAAACTGATTATTTATCCTAAAAGCTTTGAATATTTCCACTTGAAACACACTTGAGTAATGAATTACCAACTTTATAGTCATGAAACCCTGGGAGACTGCCTGATAGTTGAGGAACAGGTCCACGTACTCTTCTGGGGGATTACTGTTTTGGCCCATAAATCGAACTATTTGGCTCTAGAAATCAACGTACACAGTGCGCACGAGCAGACAAAAATTGATCGCGCCTTGCCCCAGGAGTCCAGACATCGGTGACCCATTTGCTCGATCCGTTTCTACCTACTCCTAATTGTTACAATCCGACGCGATATTTATGAGTCGAAGGCGCTCGCGGACGCGAACTCTCAAAAGTCGCCTTCCCTTATGTCACCCATGTTCTTTGCACTCACCTGTCCTTTGCGGAGCTTGCTGATGGAAAAGCTGTAATACCGTGGTCGGATGACCGTGAGACGTTTGAGCGACATGTTGCGGCTGCGGGGTGACGACGCGATGCTGTTGAAGGCCTTGCGCTGTTGTTGGCGAGGGCGACGGCGTATGTGAACGAGGCGAAAAAGGCGACGCTGGAGCGGTGGCGGTACCGCCGCCGGCGGCGCCAGTTGTTGCCGCCACCGCTGCTGCTGGTGAACCGACTCCCTTGTCGCGCAGGTCGGTCTGCGAGACGTGAGCCGTCGTTGGAATTTGATGCAGCGAAGACTGAAGTATGGACGCTTGGCGTACATGATGACTGATGCTACTTTGAAGAACGTGCTGTATTGTACTGGTCGCATGGCCAATTTGATGGGTGGCGGCGTGTAGTATTTGTTCGGCCGCTCCACCAGTGGCACTCGCCTGTTGTTGATGATGATGAGCTTGACTCGCTGCAGCTGCAGCTGCCGACGCCGCTGTGGTTATAAAGCCCTGAGGAGCCAGCACCAGCTGCGGCGCCACCCCGCTTCCACTCTACAAAAAAAAAATTGACACGAAATTTAAACCTTTTGAGACCCAGAATAAGTCTGGAAATATGTAAACTTACCTGCTGTAGAGTAAGAGTAAGTGCTCCTCCAGCCTGCTCCTGCGCGGCTTGAAGCCTTTGCAGTTGTTGCAACTAAATGGAAAATAAATACTATTTTAAGAAGTCAACGAAAAATACGATTTAACGCACCTGTTGAGGAGTTAGGAGAAGAGAGCCGGCGGCCGGTCGCCCCTCCAGCAGTGACTGAGGTATAGAGTCCACGATGCCTTCCGTTGCGAACCGTCTCTCTACATGAAGAATGATTGCATTTTAGGGTTTTTAAGCTACGACTACGGTGGAGGAGTGGGCAGAGAGTTGAAGGGCATGAAAGTTAATGACAACATAATAGTCAAAATGTTTTGATACATCTATTACGCTGCCAAATTGTCTTCAAAATGAAAACGAAGAAGATTGTTGGATTTTTTAAGAGGATGCAAGGGTAAATGGTCAAGTAGAAGATACTCACAGCCCCAGCACAAGACGGCGAAGTAACTGGGAGCCAGACCTTGAGTTTTGTCAACAGTTGACAACACTAAGGACAAAAATGAAAAATCCGATTGAGGGAACGTACAGAACTGCTACAAAAGAAAGCTCCGAAGGAGCGCACAATCATTCGCGAGTTTCTCAGCACTTCTTCCGGAAAAATATCAACAACTCACAAAGGTATCAAAGGAGCGCGGATCCTCGGGGTTCCTGCTCCTCCTCGTAGGGCGGCTCTCAAGCCTCGAGGAAGGGGCGTCTTCCCCGAGGTTGGACAGGTGCCGAGCCACGGAACCCGGGACGCTCAACAAATCGACTCTTGTGTACGGTGGAGATACGCGCGTCGTTCTCTTGGCTTGACGAAGGCACTCGGGTCCAGACCCGCGATTTAATTCGCGTACCGCGTTTTTAAAACCTTCACTTTTGTAACTGGGACCCGGCGAAAAATGAATTGAGACACGCGTCGCCGCGACCGAACAATAAAAACGTACCCCGTTCCCCGTCGCTACGTTTATTTCCCTAGTGAATGACGGCAAACGGCCATTTCCATTTACAACATAGCCATGGGTGATGTGAATCAGTGTAGCCATCATTATCACAAGGGCGGGAGGCGTAGTGGGTTTGAAGCAGGGCTGCCAACTTCGGCTTGTTTTCGGTGGGTTTTTTTCAACTCGACCGTGATTTTAGAGTTTGCTCGGCGCGAGCATTGGCTCGGCGAATGTTCGCCGAACAAAATGACGTCATCCTGTGGGGGTGGGAATGAATTGCCGTGACCGTCAATTTAAAGAAGGATTTGAGGCGAATGAAGGAGTTGACGAATTTTTTTCGCGAAATGGATCAATAATGACACATCCCCTTCCTGCTGTCTGCAGCACGCCGCGCACCTTGAATGATGTCATTACCCACAAGAAACGAAACAAGGCAACCCCGTCTTTTTTTAAAAGGGAAGCGAACACACAGAAACCCCCGGTCGAGGCACAACTCGTTCTCTACGAGCCTTTAACTCCGATGTTCTGCATCTGAACAGCTCAATTTTGCTCTCTCGTGCTTCCTCCCACTTCCCTACCATTCATCTTTGAAAAAAAAAAAAAAAGTTTTTATCTTTTCGTTCGTTTCCCCCTGGCTTTCATCACACTCTCTCTTTTCACCCCCCCCCCACCCCTCAACCTCACAACAGACACGAAAATCTCTCTCTCACTCTTACTTTCATCCTGCCCCAGGGACCCACCCTCTTCCTCAGTGTCCACCAATTCGCTTCGGAGGGTCCCACTAAATTCGAAATTTAGTTTACCAAGAGGGGATTGGTCCGAAGGGGAAACAAGGGTGGGAAGCCGTCGGGCTCTGCCCTTCTTCCTGATTCTCAACCCGCGCCCTCGCATCCCCCCCCCCCCCAGCAGCACTACCATCCGCCAACCAATACTGGCTGGCTGGCGATACCAAAGTGCTTCCAAAACCATTACTCAGCTTTCCCCATTCATGACACAGGCAAACGGAGCGTACCATTAAGAATGATGGGTAGGGGGGAGTGGTGGTGTTGGTGGATGTGCGACTTGTCTCAACTCGTGGAATGTTGGGCTAGGTCAACAAAAACTATTAAGTCATCGCGTAATAGGAAGCCATTGAAGATAACTAGGAGATTAAAGCAGTAGATTTCACGGAATACAGTTAAAACGCCTCAAATTAACACGAACAATAACGTAAAACAGACCCCCTCCCCCCGCCGCCGCCGCTGCCCACGACGCATAAATCTAAACGTTTATAAACCTCAAAGTTAGCTGCATACGAAAATTGTTTAATTCGTAGAGGGGGAAAATGGATGCTGCGGGGAAGTTCCCCCTTGGGGGGAGACCCCCCTCGTGCCTACAAAGGCCTTTTGTTGTTTCTTGTGATCTCATCGGCGTGGTTTAAAAGGAAGCACGTGGGGGTATTCCCTCAACGTAAATAAGAGTGAAACGAGTGTGTTGTTTACTTGTTAAAAACGAGCTCTATTCGAGCGGGGGTAAATACGTGAAAAGACGCTAGGCTAACCTGTGCAACTCCCGGGGCCGCACATGAGGGAGCTCGGGCACGGGGGAGCCCTCGACGAGCGTTAGTTAAAACAAGGGAAATTCTAAGGAGAGCGTATGTTTTGTTTTTGTTTTTTTTTATAAACAAATAAAGAAGCAGACGCCACAGCAAAACCCTCTCAACAACAAAATCCCCCCAGCTGAGATCCCCAACTGAATAACTGGCGAGTTCCACTTACCCTCCGCCGCTGGGACAATCCTATATCCGGTGATCACTCCATGTAAATACCCGCAAGGAGACAGGCCATTGGCCGTGACGTCATCGCCCACAATCCATAAACCCGCGGCGGTGGGGTGGATCGGGCCGCCCCCCGTTGGGTTATGGAGGCGGGGCGTCGGTCTTGATAATAAACCCAAGTGGATACGCGGCGCAGGCTCAAACCAAATCCGATTCCTTTCCCAGGCTTGTATATAGGGAAGCAGTGTAGTTGGGGGGGATAAAAACAAGAAAATGCTTCCTCTCTTGAATAAAAGGGGACCCCTCGGTGCACGCGATGCAACGCGATGTGGTTTTAATGGGGACGAAGCCGGTCGAAGAGAGAATTCCTCTTCTCTTCGTTCCTCTCTACCATTCCTCCTTTCTCATTTCACCGAGCTGGATGGTTCCAACAGACGTGAAACCACCCAGACCTGTTCCGCTGGCAAATTCTACTTCGACATAGTCAATATTTAAAAAATATTCATAATTGTGATGTGAGCAATGCAATCATGTATTGTGTATAACAGTCGACGTTACGTAACGATTAACGAAACGGGCGTAATTCATCCTCCCAAGCGTTCCACCACCCCCTCGATACCTTCTTAAAAATAACGTCAGGTACAAAAAATCAATAACATTTTCCTTTGTACGCTTGTCTGAGGCTATCAATGTGTAATTGCGCCAAATTTTAAAGGCGTCAAGTCCATCTGACGAAAAGCCACCCAACTCCTTCAACCCTCTTCGCACACGCCATGGGGGGGGGGGGGGTGCCACCCGCCACTTATCCACCTTCCCAAAGTTTTCATTTATGAACCGGGTTTGACGGTTCGACGGGATAGTGGGGGGGGGGAGGAGTAATTTTTAGAGTGTAACCAAAACAAATTTCGCTCCGGCAGCTGGCGGTCGGAAAGAGTGCATTTCATTATGTATACGGATACCCTAAGCCGTCCCAGAAGTAATAATTTTGATACCATTATTTGTTTCATTAAGCCGAACTTCTTCCTCTATTTTCACCACCCTCTCTTCAAAATGTCGAAAAGTTTCGGTAGTTTTCCAAGGGCTTTGTAATATTAAATTTTTGTGCCGTATTTTATAATACCTAAACGTGTGAATTTAAGCTTTCTTCTTTCTTTCTTTCTTTCTTTCTTTCTTTCTTTCTTGAAATTTCATCCCCCATTTCACCCTCCCCCATCAAAGTTTTCGATAAATCTCAATGGAACCCAGGGCTTTCGTTACATTAAATTATTGAGTCGAATTTTAGAGCGCTAAGATGAACTAGTGAAGTTCAACGCTATTTTTACACTTCCACACCGGAAGGACCACCCCCACCACCTTGACTTTTTCGAAAAATTAAAATGGGAATCAAAGGCTACTCTAACATGGAGTATTCGTACTGAATATGATGCATCTAGAATCAACTGGTGATTTGTAGTGATTTTTTGACCATTTCAACCTCTATCCCCCCCTCCACCTTGACCGATTTGGCCCAAAGCAATACCGACCAGGGTCTTATGACTTCTGATTTTTGTGCCAAAGCGCGTTCCGCTAAATTGATTTCTTCGAGAGTTATCGCGCTAACAAGAAAACGGCCATAAATTTCATGAAACTCCCCCTATTTGACCTTCCTCTTCAAATTTTTCAAGGAATCTCAATGATAATCGAAGCACCTGTTGAGCAGAAATCTGACTTCAAATTATGGGCAACGATGATGAACTTTAACATAATTTTGAGTGTGCAGCTGATTTCCTCTGCGCTTACGAACAAAATTGAATTGAACAACACTAATGAAAAAAAGTCTGTTCTTTCCAATGATGCCACTTAATTTGACATGAGAACTCTGGTTGCCAAGCGATTTTATCCGTATAAACGAGGCCCATTACAAAAGTGCTTATTTCCTTAATAACTCGGAAACTATTAGGAATCGGACGACTAATTTTGACGCATTTTGGACGTACATTCACAGGGCAAAATATTGACATCCGTTTTTTGAACACCCTGTTAATGTATATAATATGTTCTTCGATTTGTCTTAGGTATCTCCCACCCTCGACTACAATTGCCCCAGAGCTATTATAGCCCCCGTAGTCCTCCGCCATGATCCGGTCCTGGGCCAGTCCAAGTCGCGTCACGGCAAAAATGGATAAAAACGCTAACTCGCGTTAAATTAGGACATAGCGGCTAAAACTGGCCTATTCGAAGCGAAAAGAGTGAGGAATCGCCCATTCAACCGTAAATTGCTTCTTTTTCCTGATTTTAACCGCGAATTAGCACTTAATTTGTCCATTTTAGTCCGCGAATTAGCTTATCTCAGTATTAGCAGCGATTCAGTTCACATATTCAGCCTTGAATTAGGGTTATTAATTTTAATGTTATTATCATTATTAGCTTTTTAGTTTTAATTTTTATTTTTTATTCAGTCGTGCTTTTCTAACTAGAGATCTTTCTCAACTTTAGCCTCAAATTTAGCAATTTTCTCCAATTTGATGAAAAAAACAATAATTTTTTTTTCGGAAGATAATCGCTTTTTTTCTATTTTTTCTTTAAAATTATAGCGCTTCTAAAGTTTTAGCCGCAAATGCAACGCCTTTTCTCAATTTCAGCTGTGAATTACCGTTTTCTCTCATTTTAGGCTGCGAATTTGGAGCGTTTTTCCATTTTTGCTTCGAATGAGAACTTTTCATAATTTTTGGCTGCGAATTACCACTTTTTTGAACTTCAGCTTCGAATTCAGCGCATTTTCCAGGAAATTTGTAGTGAAAATCTCAGAAAATTGGGTTTTAAACGAGATACAAAGCTCATGTTTGACGATGCGGAATTCTCCAAGTCTGGGTTTGAAATAGCAGAACCCACGTTTGGTTATTGAAAAATACGCGAAATTGAGGTAAGAAATAGACAACATTCGGGACATTGGGTTGAACATGCGACCATCAACCATATGGGAGAAAAAATCCGAGGTGAAATTGTGGTTTAAAGCGGCCCATACACGTACAATAAATATTGCGCTAACTAGGGGTTGTACAATAAAAATGAACGTTTGTGAGTTGTATTGATGGGTTGCCCAATACAATGTACAACTCATTTTAATAATGTAACATTTAGAAACAAAATATTGCGCAAACTAGTTTGTGTAATAATATTAAATTGTAGTCTATGGACGGTATGGACCCCTTAAAACAGCAAAAATCAGAAGTTGGTTTTCGAATTATTCATCAAAATTTATATAGGAAAGGCTGAAGGTAAAATTAAGAAAACGCCAATTCACGCTTTCTGGAGGCACTTTCGAGGCTAAAATTTAGACAAAGCGCTAATTCATGGCTTAAATTGGGGAAAAGCGCTTATACGTGGATAAAATTGAGAAAAATTGCTGATTAGTGATGGAGAGGGGGTGTACACTGTTTAAGTCAATTGAGCCTCCCTTTAAGACTCATGATTCGAAAATAAAAAATATGTGATTTTTCTATAGTTTGGTCGTACTCACAGGCTGCTGCACGCGTCCCCATCGTGGGGAGAATCGTGAATACCGAGGTATCCACGGCGAAGGCTTTAAAAGTCTATTTGTAAGACTCTTTATACGAGTAGGTTTGATTGATGTCGAAAAACGTCCATTGCCAAAGCGCGTTCCGCTAAATTGATTTCTTTGAGAGATATCGTGCTAACAAGACCACACACTTACTTCCACCCCGGGGGCAACACCCCCTCCCCTTCGACTTTTTCAAAAAATTAAAATGGGAATCAAAGGCTACTCTAACATGGAGTATACGTACCGAATATGATGCTTCTAGAATCAACTGGTGATTTATAGTGATTTTTTGACCATTTCAACCTCTAATTTCCCCCCCTCCACCTCGTCCGATTTGGCCCAAATGCAATACCGACCGGGGTCTTATGACTACTGATTTTTGTGCCAAAGCGCGTTCCGCTAAATTAACTTCTACGAGAGTTATCGTGCTAACAAGAAAACGGCCATAAAGATATATATAAATATATAAACCTATATATATATAAAGAAATATATATATGAATTCCGGAAACCCCTAAATTCGTGTTCTAGAGGTTCTGAAACATGAAAAAAACATGCCATGACCCATGTTTGCCACCATCACGACGAGACCAATAGTGCATTTTTCAGAATGAAATGCACTAACAATAAAATTTGAAACTCGGGCATTCCCCCAACAACGGCGGGTGAAACGGGTGAAGTTGATTAAAAATACATTTCTGGGGTGTATTGCAGGTCTGTGGTGGCCAAGGAGCGGGGGGGTTTGAAGCGCAAAGGTGCTAAGTGTTACGGGTTTAGTATTTTCAACCACCACTAGGGGCTGAAGTACAAAGCGGTGTCAAGTGAAATATCACGGGTGGTATCCACGTGTCAACCATTTTAATTGTGACTGGTGAAATGATAAAGACCTTTCATAAAATAATAGGCCAGTCAATAAGAACATTAAAAATTGCTAAAATCGCAATTAAACGGCTAGTTCTGATTTTTTAGTATGTTTTCAGGACCAGCACCAGTAGTGTAAATCCAAGTTTTCAGCTTCGAAAGACTTGTGCTACTTTTGTGGCAATCGAAAAACCGCGAAAATTTTGCACTATTTTTGGATTTTTCACGTTATCTCCTAAAATATGCATTTTAAGATAAAACGTACGAAATACGTTAAAAACCACATAAAATTTGCTACAATTTGAGACCTAATATACCTCTGTAGGGCATATAATAACCAAGATGCAACTCCTTGAATTTAGATTTATTTATCAAAAAAATTGAATTTTCAAGTTTTGGTCAACTTTCGACCCAAGGTTTGGCCAAAATACTCATCCTACGGGGAAATCCGAGTCGAGAGAAGTTGTAGCAAATTTAATTATGTTCCATTTAAGCACACAAGGATGTCTGTAGACCAAATAGTTTCATCAAAATCCTCGAATAAACAAAAAGTTTGGAAACTACATTTTTCTAAAAATGAATCTGTTGAGTACCCACCCCTAAGTTTGGGTGGGTCCCAGTGCACACGAGCGATAAGTGTAGCATGGTCATCGCTAAGCTAATCATCAGGACCATTCTCCTCTATACACTCTATGAATGGACTGCTGCACTAGTTGCTAATGGTTTTTCCATGGTCGCGGTGACATGTATCGCAGTGATCGGGCGAAACTTATCGCTCGTGTACACGGAGCATAAGGCTGAATGAAAATACCACAAAATTGAAAGAATGAGGAAGTAACACATTTTCCAAAATCATGCTGTCGTGATAGCTGGTGTACCAAAACTCATGAAAACACGATCGGGTTGACAGCCAGGGACGTGAATCGTTGTAGGGTAGCACCTCCGCTTCAGTTGAAGGGCGGTCCATCGCCTCCACAATCTTGGACCTCTGATGGACATGGAGTAGCTCTGGACCACACCCAAAGGTACAATTTTTGTGATTGTCTGGGGGGCCCAATCCAACCCAATCCAATGACCCAGCCGTTTCGCCGGTATTGATTTTTTAAATGGTCATTTATAGTCGCTTTTGGCAAAATTGTGTGAAAAAATAAAACTTGTTCAAGTCTCAGTTGAGTGATGTAATCTCTGACGCTACCTATAATACTGGTGATATGTTGAGTTTCAACATTTGTGGACAAAGTTGGTGGGCGTAGCCACTTTTTTTGAAACAACACCTACTTTCATCGCCCTCTACAGAATATTTTCCGGGCCTTAAAAAATCTGGCAAATATGGTTTCTGACTTTTAGTTTCACCAGCTTTCATTGAAAAATAGTGCAATTTTCATCGAAGGCTTCGTTCGATAGTTATAAGCAAAAACGTTCGGCTGAGAAAGGAGTTTTTGGAAAAATTACTCATTTTGCGAATTTCCCACTGCGTTTTATTGCCACTTATCGGGTCTTTATAAAAACGCCATACATGACTCCTTATAGGAAATTTAACGAGCTTTCAGACGAGTTTCTTCAAAGTTTAATCGGATGGATAGTTTTTGAGTTATAGGCCGAAATGTGTCAAAAAACGTTTTTTTTTTTTTTGCAGCAAATTTTAAATTGTTTGACGTTATGGCCCTGTCTTATGTTAATCTTCAAATGAAATTTCATATAATAGGTCTGATAGAAAATTCAATCAGCTTTCAGATCGTTTTTTATAGAAAAAAATTGGACTACTACTTTGCGAGCTACTGGCAAAAATGTGCAGAAAAACGTGGTTTTTGGGCCGCCTTTTTCCGCTTTTTTTGTCGCATAACTGATGCCACTGATTTTTCCTGCAGGTTTAAAGGTTTTTCACTTATGTAAAATTCAATTCTGAACCACTATGATTCCATGACTTTTTTCCGATTGGAACAGCCATTTTAAGTTGCTGCTGCCTTAGACATTTTTATTAATTTTACCAAAAGTGGCTAAAAATTACGATTTAAAAAAAATCTATACCGGTGAAACCGGGTCAATTTTGACAAAAGAAAGAACGATTCGACGCAGAATTAAATGCTTTTCAAAAAATGAGAGGGTAACATCTCACGTAGAACGCGTCATTTAGGAGTTATAAGCAAAAAACAAAAAAGTGCCAAAAATGAGCAGTTTTCGCGATTTTCTCAAAACGCGCAAGGAAATTTTGTTGGATCTCTTTAGATTCCTGTTCTTCACCCCAAAAAACATAGAATAAAGTGAAAAAATTGAAGACGAAATTTTTGTCCACGTGGAACTCAGTTTGACTGGACTATATGTGGTCTTTCAGACATCGTTGTGTGCTTAAATGGAACATAATTAAATTTGTTACAAATTCTCTCGGCTCGGCTTTTCCAGTAGGATGAGTATTTTAGCCAAAATTCGGGTCGAAAGTTGACCAAAACTTGAAATTTCAATTTTTTTGACAAATTAATCCAAATTCGAGGAGCTGTATCATGGTTACTGCATGACATACAGTGGTACGTTAGGTCTCAAACTGTAGCAAATTTTGTTTGATTTTTAACGTATTTCGTACGTTTTATCTTAAAATGCATATTTTAGGAGATAAAGTGAAAAACCCGAAAAAAGTGTACAAATTTCGCGGTTTTTCGAGTGCCACGAAAGTAACACAAGTTTTTCGAAGCTGAAAACTTGTACTTGCACTACTGGTGCTGGTCCTGAAAACGTACTAAAAAATCAGAACTAGCCGTTTAATTGCGATTTTATTGTTTTTGTTGACTGGCCTGTAAGGCTTTATTCGACAAAATTATGCAATTAGGGTTTTAAATGGGTCAGGGGGGATCCATAGGATGGAGAGGGGCAATGGAGGTTACTACCCCCCTCAGGATTTCAGAAAAGTTGATTTTTTAATAAAGATGGAGAGAATATCACGACGATTTCCCGAGGACAAGCGGTGGTTGCCAATCTTAATAATTGTAACAATACTTTATTGCACGATCCGCTTAATAGGTTTACAATCGTCACTAAACGTTACCAACAAAGGCCGACTTCAGGGGTGTAGCCAGCCCGTGATCAAGGGGTGGGCAGCCAGCTAAGCACGAATCCGCAGAGGTAAGAGGGGGGGGGGGTGCGCACGTCTAGAGAAAAATTTCTCGTTCGCGGATGAAATCTAGAAAAGGACATTTTGCGGCTAAGCAGGGTTGGAATGTTTAAAACAAGTCGTTTTTTAACACTTGTTTGAAACAAAATGCTCGTGTTTATTATGATTAAAACATTTGAGCGTTTAAAATTTGTTTTTTTAGTGCATTTCATTCAAAAAATGCACTATTGGTCTCGCCCTGATGGTCGCACATATCGGTTGTGATACTTTTTTTTCACGCTTCAGAACCCCTGGAACACGAATCCGAGGTCGGTTCGGTTTGCTATATGTATACAGGGTGTTTGGGGAGGAATGATCCGGATTGAAATATGTTGTAGTACCCGGCAGGGCGGATCAAAAAAGCCATATAAACATAGGGCCGCAAATGCTTTGTTTCGGAGATAGAGCCAAATTAGTGAATTTTTAGCCACTCTCCATTTTTCCACCAATAACTCGTCGAGACAACCCTATCGTCTAACATAGAACAAAATGAGTGACATTTCTGAAAAGAGCACAAAATTTTCTTCAAAAATACCTAGTTCTTTCAAGCTAATAACGGGTTTAAGTATCCTCATTTGTTTATCGAAAGAGGTGACAATGTTGTTCCCGAAATTTTCCTTTTTTTTCGGCGACGATTTCATCATACTTAATCATGCCACACCATTTGGCGGAACTCAGGGAAAACATGTCCATTTTGTAAGCTTTCAAACGGCTCAAGAATATTGGCAATCGGTGCTGTTTTGACCGAGATATCGCGGTGAGTATTCGAAAAAGCAAGGCCAAGTGCTCAAAAACAGGCATGTTGTACCAACAAGAAAAAATTCACGTGAAAGGTTCATTGTAATTTATTGTTATACGAATACGATTCATTTATCAGCCAACATATTGATACGAACTGATCGGGAACTTACTATTCATCACGTTCCCCCCTCCCTATAATCAACTTTTTAGCTATCATTTTTAGCTGAACGATAATCAAATGTTCCAGGAGGGCGGGTCAATTTGTAGGAAATCAAACTACTTAAAATACTCCGTCATCATAGGACTTATGACTTTCAGGTATAAAGCCTACATATCCCACAAGAAGAGAACTGGTAATTGTGGTGACTGCTTGATCAATAGGCAGAATACTAATACTTGTGTGATCTGAGAAATAGCCTTGTGGGAGCGCCCTATTTAAGAAAATTCAATTTTTGAAAAATGTGCAAAATCCCCATTTCGTGATATTATTTAGCCTTTTTGGGTCATATACTTCAACCATTTCGAGCCTCACCAAAAATAACCCAAAATGACGTTTTTTGCAGTCCGTCACAAATTTAACACTTCAACGAATCGAAAACACACAGGCATATGAATTTCGTGCATTCATTTTCAAATTGTTTGCTCGCCCGAAAACGATAAAAAATGACGCTTCTAACGTAAGAGGGGTGCGCGATGCACGTGAACCTGGCGGCACACATATCACCAAACACGACGAAAATGGCGCCATTCGTTTGTTTACTGTTTGTTTACGTTTGTTTAGCCCAAATTTTCGTTTGTTTAGCCCAAATTTTCGTTTGTTTAGCCCTGCAAAATACAATTTTTTAAAAAACAAAATGTGTGCCGCCAACTTCACGCAACGGCACACATGACCCCAATCGTTTGTTTCGCTACATATTCGGACAGAGCTTCGTTTGTTTACGTTTGTTTAGCCCAAATTTTCCATATATCCCCATATTCAGGGTGTTTGGTAAGTCGACGGCAAAAATGAAGGGGGTTTTTCTAGGCCCAAAATGGACCAAAAAAGTCTCCATAGACATAGGTCCGGCTGCCGGAGCGAAATTTTTTTTCACTTTAATTTATTCACAAAGGCCTATTGCAAAGAACACCCAAAAAGCACTTTTAGCTCTAAATGTGTTCATTTTTCCAAACTTTTACGAAGGGATGCGATGATCTGGGTTTAGTATTTTGATCCTCACTAATCAGGCAAGTTTTTGTGAAATTTGCGAAACCTGGATAGCATTTCAAGGTTCGCTATCATGCAATCAAGTTACGGCTAAACTGCCTAAAATCGGTACAAATCTCCACAATCTGACTAATTGCTGGAAAAGTAGGACTACGTCTGGAGATAAATGGACCAATTCCCACTGAAAAATGTCTACTCTTGTCGGTAGTGCCGTCAGATTTAATGTACGTGTAACTGTTCTCGACTTATAAGCGCTGAATCCAATAAAACCAACGTTATGGCTAAAAATACTAAAATAACTATTATCTCGAAAACGGTTGGAAATCGGACCTATGTTTATATGGACTTTTTTGGTCTATTATGGACCTAGAAAAACCCCCTTCATTATTGCCGTCGACTTACCTAACACCCTGTACTATACAGGGTGTAACGGGAAAATGGGGCATAATTGAAATGGGTGATTGTACATCACATATGGGTCAAAAATGACTCTATGGACCATGGTCCGAATATCAACCGTTTTTGAGAAAATCGCAGTTTTCCTGATTGTCAATGCATCAGGCGTTTTCTTCAAAACTCGGTCGGTATCTTAGCAACCATTGATCCTGGAGAAATTTCAAGGACACCGTTGGAAAGAGCATTCAGTAAACGTATCCGCCTAAAGGCAGGTTCACACCTATCATGCACGCTTCCGATCCGACACCGATCATGCATGTCGGATCGGAGACTGTGGAAACCCTTGTAACGGTTAGACTATATTTGGGTTGGAAAGGCAATCTGAGAGGGCTGAGAAGCGTAATAGCGTAAAAGTCATAGGAATGACTTTACTGCATTTTTCTAACGCCTTAACCTGCGTTAGAAAAACGCTCGTGTGCACCGAGCCTTACAGTGCAGTCAAAAAACTTTTTTATGAAAGGCTCCAAGCGGGTAAAACTCGTCCAGCCCGGAGGCTTGGTTCAAAAATGTCATGTTAAAGTAGAATAATAGATCCGACGAGTGCCGAGTATTGCAGAGAAGAGGAAAATTTGTAAAAATGCCTAAATTTGAGATGTTTGATAGAAATAGAATGGTGGTTCCTGACGTATTTGTGAATGCTGGTGATTGATTTGGTTAAATGAAAGCAAAATCAAGTCGATAGAGGGCCAATAATTTCCGCGTCATGTGAATTATAACTTGACAAGTTTCTAATGGACCCTGAGGGCCCAAATTTCCAGATGGTTCTAGGAACATCTGTTTAGAAAGTTAACTGAATTTACCACTTCTTTCTGTCCACCAGAAACTTGTCGATCTATAGTACTAAAAATACTTGTTTTCACCCATAAAGTTGCGACAGTTTTAAAATTGATGACAATTTCAATGGTAGACCGACGTTACTGTTATTTCTTACGTATTTTTCAACGTGGAATCTCACAAATCTCACTATAGTCTTCTTGAGTTAAGACCAAAAGTGCACAATAAAACCTGGTTTTTGGGACTGGAATAGCAAGTACTATCTTCTGGCGCTTGGAAAACATGTAAATTCTTGGATGAGATCAATGAAACTCATTCTGTCCACGTATTTATACAACAAAAATGCAACCAACACCAGGTCGCTATCACTTTCGATGCACGCCAAAATTAGTGACTTTACTGTTGTCATTCTTAAAATAGGGCGTGTAATGCGTTCAATTATGTTTTGTTTTTATGACTTGCCATAGTCCACATAACAACAAAACGACTACTTTGTTTAAATTTTTAAATGAATTTAACCCTCCATGGGAAAACGTAAGCGACAGTGAGCTGATTCAGTAAACGTATCCGCCTAAATCGTATCCACCAAATAACAGAAATTGTTTTCCCATGTTCGATCGTAAGCGACAAAACATGTTTAAAAAGTATCTTGCTCACGGTAGAAAGTTTTGAAATTATGAAAATAACTAAAATGAATCACTAGGGTCACGTACACAAATTTTCAAGAGAATCAAACGACATTAAGTTGTCCTAAACGAAAAATGCATCTCCTGTAAAGTTGGCCAAGTGGCGCTTACGATACTTTGCCTTTCCAGTAACTATGAGTCCCTTCTACTTATACTGTTTTGATTCCACCATCATCGAGATGGGTTTGACTTATCTTATTTGGCCCATAAAAAAGAGCGCTTTTCGACGAGTTGATTCATGATTTAAAACTCATTTGACCTGCGAACAGCGATGACCTAATGGTTTGTTTTTTGGACAAGAGATGGCAACACTTTCGATGGGGAATTTACATAGCTAATAGTTTTGTGAAAAGTGAACTTAATTAATTTTTAAACTTACCACGTTTACTGAAAATAACGTAGAAGTTGCGGAAATTACTTTACGTCTGAATATTGCAATTAGAAACGCATAAAACGTGGGATAAAAAGTTTGAAAAAAATATTTTTGATAATTATGTGTACAGCCCAGGAAACTGAGTGACAATTAAACAGATCTGTCCAAACAGATCGAATAAATGTTGAATAGTTCTGGCCAAAACGCGAATATTGTGCGATCAAACGTCAGTTATTCAAGCGGGGCGCAAAAGTGCTTAGGCAGCAGTGGGTGGTAGAGGGATGATTGCAGTCCTCGACCCGCCCATGGCCCAAGCCTTACTCGCTAGAAGTATAAGTACGTCTCGCTCTTCCCGATTCTCGGTCTCACACTCTTTGGTGGATTTCATTCCTTCAAAAATCCTTTCGCGGAATGAAAGAACCGCCAGAAATAAAAGTTCGTGGTTTTGGCTCTCGAAATCCCTGGCGCAATGTACTGCAGTAGTACGATAGGGAAAAATAATTTACGGCTTAGCGCGAAAAGAAGGGAAAGAGTACCGAAGAAGCCTTGATCATCTCATCATAATATAAAAAATTATACGTTTGTTCCTTTGCTGAAATAGTTGAAATTTAGGCTGCATTAATTTAAAATTAATGATATTAATATAAACTTGCACAAAGTAATGTCCCGTTTTTGACACCATAAAAGCGGGAAGTGAATTTCGGAAAGAATAATGAATGTACATCACCGGCTTCATGCCAAATGAAGGAGTGGGTGAGCTACTGAGCGTTTTATTATTATTCCGCATCGGAAACGAGGCGCAATCGACAAAATTGAGTCGTATGAAATGAACAAAAACGAGCACGACCTTATGCTTGAATTTTTTCAATCACGTGGTCATCAATTCAATAGAAATCATAATTTCCATGCATAAACTGGTGAGCATACTTATGCTCAAAAAAATGTGAGCACACTACGTAATACATGGGCCATCTCAGGGCTGAAATGGGTGCCTGGAGGCAATTCTATAGCTCGTGATGAAAAAAATTATGTAGCTTCATAATTATTACCTACTGGATTCCGTCAAACCCGCAAATTTTGATATTGTAGAGCTCAAACGCGCGAAATTAACTTTCCTTTGAGACGAACTACGTGAAATTTGGGGCTCCAAGAGCCAAAACTCACGAAATTTTCTAAATGTGGGATGAAATATCATAAATCCAATAATTTGATTTTTCAATATGTCGAATTAGCTAAACCTACTAATAAAGAGCCAGGCCTAAAAGATGATTGTGGATTATGAAAAAGCCAAAATGAAAGAGCCAAATCGATCTAGAACCCAAACCTGTGAAATTTGGTTTGAAAGTGTCAGAATCGTGAAACTTGGTTTTGAAAGATCCAAAAACGCGAACTAGTATTTTTAAAAAGCCAAACATGCAAAATTGTAATTTCTAAAGAGCGAAACCCGTCAAGTTGATTTTTATGAGATCTAATGAGTCCGCCATTGAAGATCCAAGCATGTAACATTTGGTTTTGGTATGAGTAAAACCCCGAAATTCGTTTTTGGGTGAGACAACCCTCTGATGTTGGCTGTTCATTTTGGTCTGCTAAATTGATCCTTCTGAGAAAAATTCCGTGCTTAGTTTTAATACGAGTCAAACCCTGAGCGTCATGTAGAAACGTCGTTTTGACCTCCTAATTTAAACATTCCTTGCGATTGTAAAGGATGCTAAAAATCTTAAAATCTCATCTAATGTTCTCCTTTGAATAGAGCTGGATGTGTTCGCATACCCAAGTATCAATTATCAAAACATTGTCGCTATGACAGCTGGTTGTCGTATTAGAGTGAATTTTATTATATGTACGATAGGTACCTAAGGATTTTCACGTTATATTATAAGTTAACAAATAATTATTCAGCAGAAATGGCTGAAAGAAGTGGAGAGTCACGCTATTTGTTAATTTTGGCTAAATAACTGAAAACAATAAAATTCGTAGTAGTGAAATGCACTCTAAACCGTCAGCCGGTTGGTGGAGTTACAATGAGGAAGTTTCATGGGTCAGAACTTACGCACTAATTTATTTTGTACTGTTCATTTATACTAAAATAGAGCGCAAATCATAGTCCGTTCGTATAAAAACTCAATATTTAATTAATAAACTAATTTAGAATTTTTTGGTCGTTTCAAACACGTTGTGATTGCCAGCCCTGAATTTTTACGTCATATGTGCCGTCAAGTAATTTTTACCTGTTTCGCATAAAAACACTTTTTCAATGGATAAATTATGAAAATAACACAAAAGATTAAGGAAAAAAGAGAAAACAGCCTTTAACTCACGGAATGAGTGTGATTAGGAGAAGACAGTTGGTAGTGTTTTAGAGAAGTTGTGCATCGGAGTCCCCCTGTCAGTTGCCATGGTGCTATAACGCTTTTCATCTTTTTTTTTTTTTTCAACTGTGTAAACAACATACTTTTCGGTGCCTGAACTTTTGTTGTTTTGACGCGTTTTAACGTTAAAAATGCAGAGATATAAATACTGTTTCGTCCCTAGTTGCACAAATACGACAATGACTGCCCCCCAAAAACTTTACATTTCACTGCCTTCAAAGGAGCCTCAGAGATCTCTGTGGATTAAAGCATTAAGAAGTGACACAAAACCCCTCTCTCCAAAATCAAAGTTCTTCGTTTGTGAAGATCATTTCGACGTAAGTAAATTTTGATTGGTATTTTTCAGTATTTTAGTGTAACAATCCGATTATAGAGTATACGCAGCACTCATAGTCATTTTTTCAGATTGAAAATGAGGTGGAGAATTTATTTTACGCTCGAATGTTCACCGCTAAAAACAAAAATATAACAATCCGTTTAAAACCAGGGGTAATCCCTACCAGATTTATCTTGCCATCCTGCGTGCCAAAACGTATGTATATAGCTACTTCACTTATATAGTAGGTATGTTCAGATTCGTAACAAATCAAAATGTTATCCTAGAGAAAACAAGAAGGCCCCGGAGAGACACCCTAGAAGAGGGAGGGTTGTTTTTTGCCGAAACAAAAGAGCGACATTGTCTGCCAAGGGAGCTTATCGACCAAGACGCTGGCAGCCTAAACAACTTAACTGATCCTGTCCCGTGCGATTCAAAGGCATCGGATACCGTTTTCCCTCGCGATGATTTTTTAACATCGCCACTTTCGACAATGATTGGCGAAGAAATAGGTGAGTCCTTCACTTATACGGTATCTGAAGATTCGTAACAATTCCAATTGGTATTCTAGAGATGACAAGAAGCCCTCGAAGAGATACATTAGAAGAAGGATGTTTGTTTGTTGCCGATACAAAAGAGCGACATTGTCTGACAAGGGAGTTCATCGAACAAGACGCTGCCAGCCTGAATAACTTCAACGATCCTATCCCGTCCAGTTCGAAAGCAGTAGATACCGTTTTCTCTGGCAAAGATTCTTTTACATCACCACTTTCGCCAATTATTAGGAAAGAAATAGGTGAGTCCGGTAGTCGTTCACCAAACCCAGACAAAAAACGATTGGCGCTCACAAAAAACACAAATTCCGTAATAAATCTCATGGCACGGATTTGTGTTCCAAAATTTGCGTTATGTGGGTTCCTGAACTATATTAAAACCTCCCCACGAATAACGCTAATATAGAACGTGGAATGTTGTGCGCGCAAACAAGCCTCTGCCAAGGGCTTAAATAATCAGTCGGAATCAGAACAGCCTATTACCTAATACACAGCTCTTGTAGTTGAGTTGAACAAAAAAAATCCCCCCCTCCCTAGGCCTTTCACTGTTTTCATTCACAGGTCATACGATGGAGGAGGGCCTTTTTTTTGGAATGATTACATTTCATGTCATTAATTTTTCCGAAAATTTCTGCAGGTATTCAGGCTCAGCCATTCTGCCGTGACGTCGGGATTCAAGCAAGGGCGCCCTATAGAAGTGCAGCTGTGCAGGTTGCGACGAAAACATCGTCCGTCTCAACATCGCCCTTCCAACACGAAGTGACTCGAAAAAAGCCTAAGCTCAGCTTCAGCCATGAAAAGGCAAAGCCAGAGTGCGACTTTACGTACAGTGAAATCAGTGACTTATTCAGTGACGCAGATGTCATGGCAGCGCCCGGATCGTTATCTATAACGACTACATTGTCTGGTATTACTGTGGCTGAAATTCAGTTACATAAAGAGAAGTGCTGTAGCAAAACACTCACAAACATTGAAAGAAGGCCCAAGTTGTACTTGGGCGTTACGCCAGAATGTTTCTTTGTGATAGGAATGCTGGCTGAATCTACGTCAAGCCCAGTAAGAGACATTATGATGACTTTGAAAAAATTGAGGTGCAATCATCAGTTCGGCATCCTAGCGGATGATTTCGGGATTTCTGCGTCGAATGCATCAAAAATATTTCAAAAAACCCTGCCTAAATTAACGACCCAGTTACGTCAATTCGTTTACTGGCCCACCAGAGAGAGAGTTTTTCTTAAGCTTCCCATGCCATTTCGAAAACATTTTTCGAGAGTGGCAGCTATTATCGACTGTATGGAGATACAAGTGGAAAAACCAAATAATTCATACAAGCAGGCCATGACATGGAGTAGTTACTACGGTTGTAACACCTTCAAATATTTGGTATCATGTACGCCAAACGGTTTCATAAATTTTATTTCGAAAGGCTACGGAGGCCGCATCACGGACGTTGAACTTGTAAATCAATGTGGATTCTTCAACAAAATATGTCCAGGAGATCAAGTGATGGCTGATAGGGGCTTCAAGAATTTAAGTGGTGTTTTGAACGATTTGAAAGCAAGCTTAGTACGGCCTCCTTCGGCATCAGTGGGGGCTAAATTGTCGCGAAGTGACGTTTCACTTGGACGAAAAATAGCCAGCCTAAGAGTTCATATAGAACGAGTAATTGGACGGATCCGCGAATTTAAATATTTATTGCCACACACCGCTGTCGACAGAAAGTTGGTTCCTGACTTGGACTTGGCGGTAACCTGCGTAGCTGGCTTGATTAACATTCAAAGTATAATACTGTAATTGTTGAAAGACTTTTTAAAGGGTCCGGTTAATTGAATTGCTCGATCATCTTTAGGCGGCGTTCATACTGTGGCGATACGATATCGTTTTTACATTACTCTGACACATTTCCAGTTGTTTCTGTCTGTCCTAGACGCAGTCAATTAGCGTAGGCGAAGTCGAAACGATATCATACCGCTCTAGTATGTTCGCGACCTTAGTGTTGATTACTTTCGACTTGAGGTGGACTTGCACGGGTGACCCCCCTCCTGGTCCCCCCCCCTCGTCTAATACTCGGCATACACTTTCTCGCCTTATTTCCGGACCAATCCTGGGTTTTAAGGACTCATTTAAATTTGCAGGAAATTCCGCAAATGCGGTAGTATCACTTTTTCAAATTTCATCCCAGAAGTTACTTTAAATTTGCCTTGAACTTTGATCTCGAAATTACACGCTCTTCCTTCGACTTATTTGAAAAAAGGAATACTACTGCGTATGCGGAATTTCCTGGAGATTAAAACGAGTCCTTAAAAACCAGGATTGGTGAAGAAATAAGGCGAGAAAGTGTATTCCGAGTAGTTGACGAGGGGGATTAGAGGGTGGTCGAGGAATCGTCACTGCAGACGTTTAATTTCCTGTTATCATTTTAAAAGATAAAATGAAATATGTGGTAGTTTAACTATTTTTGTGAAAGGTGTATAATTAGATTCGAAGTACAATATTACATTTCATCAGCTAACTAAAGCGGCCCATACATGTACAATAAGTATTGCGCAAACTAGGGGTTGCACAATGAAATTGAACGTTTGTGACTTATATTGATGAGTTGTTCAGTATAATGTTCAACCCATTTGTATTCTGTAAACATCTGAAAACAAAATATAGTGCAAACTTGTTTGTGCAATAATATGTATTGTGCGTGTTTGGGCCCCTTAAAAACGAAGATAGATACCTAAAGACTGACCGACGGCAATACGGCATGCCCCAAAAACAACTTTTCTCAACGTTTTTGAGGTTTTGTACACAAGTGGATCTTTTTCCATGTGTGGATGTAGTAAAATCGCTCTGAACATAAGGTGGAAGGGTTGCTGTGGGAGAGGGAGGGGTTTCGGTTAGTCGCCCCTCTCGCTCAGAGGGAGGTCCCAGATCCGCCTTTGGTTGTGTTTCACGAATATCAAGTAATCAAGTCTCATCCTCTCATCTCAAAAGGGGAAACAACTTTATCAAGATAGGATGTGTCTATCCACGTTATTTCTTTGTCATAAACCGGTTTCGATGTTATCACGTCAGTAGGTACGTCAGTTTATTTCTACCTCAGCGTCGTAAGTTTGATGTGCCACAGCACATCAAACTGTGGTTAATAAATATACATCGAAACTGGATTTCGGCAAATAAAATAACGTGGTTAGACACATCCTATCTTAGGGCCCTGACACACAAGGCCCGGTCGTTAATATAATTATTTGCATTAGCCTGTCACAAGGGGTGGCGTGACTTCAAGGGGAAATATGGGTCCGTCCCAACCGTCTTGCGCCACTCAAGTGACCTAGTCGTGTGTCAGTGGGCTTAAGAAAGGTGTTTTCTCTTTTGATTCTTGAGATAAGACCACAACATCGTTCAAGAATATGAATTCGGGACTCGATTTTTTTCACGAACACCATACATCCTTTTTCTTCGGGAACATGAAAGTCAAATGTATACAATAAGATTAAATTAAAAAGTTAAATTCTTTTATTTACAAATATTATCGGTAATTTTGCTAAAGACCGTAAATATATACTTTTCCCAAAACGAACGTGCTTTTAATAGCAAGTCAACAGTAAAACTGTCGTCTCTTTGTACCCAGATATATTTTACTTTTCTTGACTTTTCGAAATCAGGGTTTGCAATTGCGAAAAGTCCTTTGGTAGCATTATAAAAATACATCTGTAATTGTATTTGCGCCATGTACTTTGGAGTCAACTGTCTGGATGAATTCAGGTAATGTCTCAATGTTTTATCCGTCATTGGACATTTAACTTCAACGACGAAATCGCTGCCTAGGGCGTCAGGGGACGCTCCAAAAATTGGATGGTCTCCCAGAAGAAGGAGACCACTCTTCTTCAGAGGGCAGTGCAAGTCCTCCGAAATTTTCAAAATCACGCTGCTTTCCAAACTCTTTCCCCTCTTCATTGCGCGGGTTTCGAAAGAATACGCCCCGAAAATTTGGTTTACCAATGCTCCGTCCTCTGTCGAGCAGTGCGCAGCTTGATAAATGTTGGAGGCGGTAATCCTGCCATATCGCAGCTCATGCCAAATTTTGGACTCACTCTGGTCCTTGGTTGAGCGAAACCCTTCAGTACAGAGTGCGGCAGTCATTTTTGACGTCGCGAAAGCCATAAAATCACTTGCAGATAGATTTATTGCGTCTTTTCGGTACTTGAAGAACAATACGTGTAGTGATAATTGACTGACATCACTGTCATCCTCCATGGAGGTCATCATATTTACAACCCCTCGATCAGCGCAATTGGCCAAGAAATTGCGAAGGAAGTTGGAGGAAGACGATTGAGGAAGAGGGCACTCGACGGAATACGATTTTTCGCAGAAATCCCGGAGGGACATGTACTTGCGATCACCGACGGTTGATAAGGTGCTCTTTCTCCAATACGCCACGACCTCGGTTGGTGATGGCTCCTCACTCCTCCTGTGAATCCAAAACAGGAATGCCACCAGGTGTTTGCACCCTCCTGAAAAATATAAATCAGATAGTACAAAACCTAAAACACTTATAATTCACACGTTGTGTGTGAACACAAACGTATGAACGTGTGAGTTAGGGCTAGTTCGTCCACAATGGCTTTAAATTTACATATGTGTAGTCTGTAGATGAGCTTAGAACCGAATCTCTATTACTTATTTTTCCTTTTTTGAATGGGGGGGGAGTCAACTCTTAATAAATCATGATTTATTATTTTGCATGCGAAATCGTTTAAACCAGTATAGCAACACTTAGGCCGTTTTCACACTTGAGATTCCAGTATCCGATCCCCGAATAGATGATACTAAAAATACAACGCGGCAAACGCGCTCATTCACACTTGAGATTCCTGTATCGGATACTAAAAGTATGTGATTCCGGAATTTAAGTTTGAAGGAGAGCCTTGACTGTAGTGTATTTTTAGTATCCTTGATACGGGAATCGGATACCGGAATCTCAAGTGTGAAAACGGCCTTAGACACAAGCTCGGGGGAGCGGGTTCACAAGCTCTGTGCTATGCGTCTGTGGAGTCTATTGAACCAATTAAATTTATTCCCTCGAAGAATGAAGCATTTTGCTATGTTGCATAGACACTACACAACTAAAACATAGAGCTTGTGAACGGGCCTTGAAACCAGTATTGTCCACTCGGCCCTCAACTGCGTCAAAAACTTCAACTCTCATTCACCTTGAGAGGCGATGCAATCCAGGCATTTCCCGTCTTTTATCATGTCTTCCTTCTCGTCAATCCAAACTTCAACCGCGTACGGCTGCCGGTTTACGCGGTGTTCCGGCGTAACACGGCCAATGATCTCGACTACATCATTTACTCTTCTCAATTCCACGTACCCGACGCTCTGATCCCCATATGACTCCCGGGACGATCTAAAAGAAAAAACGCAGTATTTCATGAATAAAATATTTAAATCAAATAATATCATGTTGTGTATTATAAAAGGTGAACAGGATATAAGATTGAAAAAAAAAAAAATTGGTGAAAATAGAACATCCCCTGAGCACATACTTGGTGTGAAAACACCCTGTACATCCTCTGTGCTTGGTCCCCAAAACCCTTCGAGCTATGATTTTTTTGACCTTTTTTAATGCTTACATCACTTTTCTCAAATAAATGCAGATCACTCGCTAACAAGTTGATTTTTTGGCACTCTTTGAGTGGGAAAAAGTACACTTTTTCGGCCAGGAATAGTCATTTTCGATAAAAAATTAACTATTTTCTGTGGCTTCATTAGTTATGCTCTAGAGGTAAATTACACTACTGGTGCATTTCACCACCTCTGCTTAACGTACGGCTTAAAATTAAGTCTGATTAAGCCGAGGTGGTGAAATCCACCTCCAGATAAATATTAGGGTATCGACTTATTATGAGTCGCAAAAACTTCTTTAATGTGTCCATTTCAAAATTAATCACAAGTTTTTTAGTTTATCAACAAATGTTCGGCAGAAATGAACATTTCGTAGAAGAAAGAGAGATTTTTGTGTTCAAAATCATTTTTTTACCAGACTTGTTGAGCAATCCTCGCGATTTTCAACGCGATGCTAAAAGTCAATCAAAACCCATGTGAATCTCTTCCTGAATGGAACTAATTGTGTCCGCCAACCAAAATAAAAAAATGTTGCTCCAGCAGCTGGCTGATGGATCACACAACAACAAAGTCGTATTTACGTTTTTTAGCTAACTAATACTGATTATTAAGCGTAAATGGATAAATAAAACTAGGGAGTCAGCCTGAGTGTTAATTTTTGTCGAATCAGAAGCGAGTGGCTCACATTTAGCTAAGAACAGTGATCTAAGTCTTGAAAAACGTTGGGAAAATCATAATACCTTGAAGGGTTTCGATTTTCGAACCATGGTGTACAGGAGGGTGATTTCGATTGCAAATGAGGTATATTTTCTTCAAATTTTTTAAGTTACTTATTCTGTTTCACCCCGTATTTTTATATTACGATATAATGTTACAGTCAAAGTTGATTTCCTGTAGGGATTGTTGATATTCTCTAGGTTAAGGTCTATCCACACACATCAGTGCCATGAACGGGACGTGCCCCGTCCGGCACGTAAAATATTATTCTCAATGGAAATTGAAGGGTCACGTCCCTGACACGTGCCGGATATGTGTGAACGAGCCTCTCAATTCCCATATGAGAATAATATTTCACTTGCCGGACGTGTCCCGGACGGGGCACGTCCCGTTCACAGCACTGATGTGTGTGGATCGACCTTTAAGTTGGCTCTTCATGCCTGTTTTTCTAAGTTAATTTTTTTAAAAAACCCTAGTCAAAGTCTAATGTAAATTGTTCCTATCAACTTTGACTGCGTGTCTTTAAAAGGAAAGTCTACTTTTACTGGGATTGTTGACAATCCCTAACTTTATAATAAATGTATATTATGTACATTACCGTGAAAGTTTAACTCCTCTCCCTTCAACGTTGGAATATTCAATGTTTTCATTAATGAATTTGCAAACGGCGAACATTGATAGGGCCGGTAAGTTGACAGTTGAAGCCGGCTCAAAGCCATCCCGGAGAGCGATTTTAGGCATATTTTTTACCGAACGCGCGATTACAAGAAAACAAAACAAAAAAAATCCACTTCTGTTTCTTTGCGTTTATTTTTTCAACGAATATAATAAAGGCATGAAGGGTGAACAAATAAGCCATTTAGAAGCATGACAAGGACAGAGACATAACAAGGCATATGACGTTGTGGAAAATGATCGTTTTGGCGGTATTTCAAATATGCCAACTTTTGTTAATTAAAAAAAAATATTTCTAAACGGTTTTAATTTTTTATTCATTTTTTTACATAAAAGGAATCATATACCGTAACGAAAAAAAATATTTTTGGAAAATGTGAAACTTCCTCACATACACAGTCAGTTCTCATCAAAAGAAAACTGTAGGTGAGGGTTTAAGATTTTAGCATGCTGAAAATCACTGAGATTGTTCAAGATTTGCAGGTCAATCAAGAGATGTTGAAGAGAAAAATGACTCTTTTTTCTTTAAAAAATGGTCATTTGATTATCAAAGCCCTTATGAAAAATATCAGGAGTAATTTTGAAAGGGACACATCGAAGATGTTTTTCTGACCCATGGGAAGTCGATAGGGGTAGATTTAGTGTGAATAAGTGGGGGCTGAATTTTTTTTTTTGAAAAATAATAATCCCCGATTAGCACAACTTGGAGGACATGCTGGGGCCCCAGAAAATAATTCATTTGTGACGGAAATGGCAAATCTCGGCCGAAAAAAGGTGTGCTCTTTCCGAATCCGTCATCAAAAAATGCAGAAAGTCAACTGGAAAGCTAGTAAATCGCTTCTAGTAGTCAATAAAAGTGATGTAAGACTTTTAAAACGTTGTAAAAGTCATATCTGGAAGAAGTTTGATTTCGGACCATGGTGTATATTATAGGATGTTCTCGACCGCAAATGAGGTACATTTTCACTTAATTTGTTTTTTGTCACACTTATCCTCTTCCACTCTGTATAACAAATCCATGGCTTAGCATTTTTAATGAATAGGCAACCCTTATGATTATAATTGTTCGCTCTTACTGTCAATAGTGTGACTTGTCGAAACTTAATTTGGACAGGCAGGAGGATGAGTTGACTGACGCCTCAGAAACTCGTCCAAGACCTTTTAATTTAGATAGGAATGTTAATTTTGACTAAAAACCGGAACACTATTTTCTTTATGTACCAGGAACTGGACAATATCCACTAACAATAAGGTCCTGTCCTGCGTGAGCGGGAATCGCTGCAATTTCAGCGATTTTTACAGTGCGAGTGATTTAAGCGAGAAACGCTTATGGAGTCTTATCATTGCGGTATGTAATGTGTGGGACCACGTAGTATCATTTTTACCCGAGAAACTGAAACAAAAGTTCAGAACATTATGAAAATAGCCCGACACTCTACAAACGCTAAACCCGCTGTAAACGCTAAAATCGCACGATTCCCGCTCACGTAGGACACGGGGCAAGACGTTTCGGGATGGAACATAAATGTAATTTACAAAATAATAGGTAATAACCGTCTGCCCCTGGAGAACTTGGCACTGATTTCAACCAGTAAATAACAGGCAAAGAACAGTTTTAGTTCCGGTACGCAGTGAACGATATTAGTATGATCGGAGAGAACAATTGATTAGATTAACTCTAGATTACGAAATCACTATTCCCCTCCACCCTTGTTTGGTATTTTCTCTAATCCAAGTACCTGTGGAAGCTCAATACTTGGTAAAGAAAAAAGAGCCTGACATGATATTTGTTCTCGGATAAATAAATGTCGTGCATTTACAGTGGCGGCGGAACCGGGGGGGGGGGGGGCAGGGTGGGCGGCCGCCCCCCCGGAATTTAGTCTGGGGGGGGCGTCGCCCCCCCCCCCAGGCTTCAATGCCAATCTTCTATCCCGAATACTGCACCCAAAGTTCTTGTTCTAACCTTTTCGCTTCTTATTCGAGGACCAAGCGACCGTCACTCAGATCGAAAACCCTGGATCATTTGCGAGAAGATGAAAAATAGCAATGCCTAGAACATTCGCCCCCCCCCCCCATTTTTCACTTTTCTGCAGACTTTTTGTTAGGTATATTATTGATTCTTCTTCTACACTTTACCCCTGCCATCTGGCAAAGGAGGGCGATCCACCTATCGGCCACCCTCCCCGGAGAGGGTTTTAGCCCAAATTTAAGCAATATGAAGCACAGGCGTAGCAAGGGGCGTGCGGCGTGTGCGGTGCGCACCGGGCATCTCTACCCTGGGGGCATCAAACCCGCTGTTTTGTTATGCGATCACCGCTACCCAGTGGCGGAACAACACTTGTCCGAGGCCCGGGGCGGAAATCTCTAGGAGGCCCTTTACTCTAATTAAACCGTAAATATACTTTTTTGCAGCTTTGAAGTACATATTTTCCTCAATTTTAGCCACGAAATTGCCTCTAAAGTGCGTTTTCTCAATTTTTTCCGCGAATTAGCTCATTTTCTCATTTTTAGCTGCGAATCGGCGCTTTTTACAAGCTCTTACCGTGAAGTTGCCTTAAGAATCCGCAAATTAGGTAGCGTTTAAGTGCTCTTTCCCAATTTTATCCGCAAATTAGCAATTTTTCTAAATTTAAGCCGTAAATTCGCGCTTTTCTCCATTACAAAAAAAAACCATTCGTGTTTTTCTCTATTTATTACCCTCGAATTAGCGCTTTTTCACAGTTTTAGCCGCTTGAATTAGCGCTTTTTCTCAATTTTATTCCCAAAGTTCCCCAAGAATGTGCAAGTTGGGGTATTCTCAACTTCAGCTGTGAATTAGCCTATTTACCCCCAATTTAGCAGTGAATGGGCACATTTTTTAATTTTAGCTGGAAATTATAGCACTTTTTCTCGATTTTATCTGCAAAATTGAAATGTTTTGTACCTTAGTTGTGAATTAAAGTTTTCCTCCACTTTTAGACGCAAATTCGCGTTTTTCTCTATTTCACGCCGTGAATCGCAGCGCTTTTTCTCAATTTCAGTCCCAGCCCCGAGAATCCGTGAGTTGGCGTTTTCTGTGAATTCGCACTTTTTCCCAATGTTTAAAGCTGCCAAATTGTAACACTTTATCATAATAGCGTGTTTCTCTATTTTTAGACTCGAATTCGCGTTGTTCTCTTTTTTATCCTTGAATTAGCGTTTTTCTCATCTTTAGCGCGTGAATTAGCGCTTTTCAACTTCAGCCTTAAAGTTGCCCCTAAGAATTGGCGAATTGGCGTTTTCTCTCATTTTCAGCTGTGAATTAGCGTTTTGTTTCTCAATTTTAGCAGTAAATTAGCACATTTTCTTTATATTAACAGCCATAAATTTCAGCAATTTTTCTCAATTTCAGCCGCGAATCAGCGTTTTACTCACTTTTACAAGCGAGTTTAGCCATTCGTTTTCATCTTATCTACTTGAAAATCCCGATTTTTCATCTTCAAGCTATTAAGGGGCCCCCATCCGAACCCCGGATCCGGATTTCTAGTTATGCCCCTACCTGCATTCCCACACTTTGCTGTTTTAATTGAGTACGAATGATTATCGTTTATTATTTAAAAAGAATACTTGCCATATTCTTGTGGCAAAAAAACAACTAAGAAATCAATAATAGTATATACAGGGTGTTTCAAAACTTAATGGCAATATTTTTCTGGCTTATTCCTGACCTAAAAATAATACGATTTGACGAAATAATCGTGGGTCGAAACTGATTTCCCACTGAGATACGGCCAATTTAGTTTTTTCCGATTTTATGGTGTTTTTTGTTCAAAATGTTCGATTTCTGGACCTTTCCCTTGTTCAAAATGCATTTATGAGCACATTTTCGGAAAGCCCATGAAATTTCCTACAGGATGCAACCATTTTTATTCGACAAAATGTGCTGTAAGATTTAAAGTAGCCTATCTAAGCGTGCGGCAATTATCTGGTCTCACAATCTGCCCCCTAAACGATTCATGATTTCACCCCTCTTGTTTTCGTCTATGGATCTCCCATTTTACCAAAAGTTGCCCCATTTAATAAGCTTCAAAATCGTGTGTTTGAATTTGTAGATCGCCACCTTAGAATTAGAGATAATCCATTTTCAATCAATAAAGTCATGCATACATGTCTGACAAGTGACATTTCACGATGCTTCATTGTCGAAGTTTCAGCCGGTCAAAACTGGCCCCAATGTTTTGTTTGTTTTACTTTTTGTTGTCAGTTGTTTGTGTTGTCGTCATAGACAAAAGAGAAAATAATGAACTGGAAGAAGAAAGAGCAGATCATTTTTTCTTTCGTTGTACATTAGTCTTGCCATTTGTGTTATTCGAATCGCTGCCCAACAAAAATGGTAAATTATTCTTTTGAAGAGCAAGCTGACATACACATTATGTATGCCAGAGCTTTTGGTAATTGTGCTCTTGCAAGCCGTATGTACCTGGAAGCGTTTCCTAATCGACGGTTACCGCACCGATTTGTGTTTCTGCGTGTAGATCGAACTTTGAGGGAAAGAGGTAGGTGTTCGTGAAGTATTTTAATAGCGCAGTTAGTTCAATAATAATGACAGCGCGTTTTTTAAAGGGAGTTTCCAAAGTCGAAACGAAGGTGGACGACCAAGAAGAGTGAGAACGGCCGCAGCGGAAGAACACATTTTAGCTCGAGTTGTAGAAGATCCGACGTTAAGTACAAGAGTGATTGGACAACAAGAAAATTTGTCGCATTCAACGGTTTGGAGAATTTTGCACGACCATGATCTGTACCCGTTCCATATCCAGAAGGTCCAGGCTTTGGAGGAACAGGATCCCGCGCAACGGATGCAGTTTTGTGATTTTCTCCTAAGAACTCGCAGAGACATTTATAATTTCGAACGGAACATTCTGTTTACGGACGAAGCTGGGTTTTCTAGAAATGGTACATTCAATTTCAAAAATAACCATTTCTGGGATGTGCGAAATCCACATGCAACTGTAGAAACTGAAGTTTGAACGTCTGGGGCGGCTTAGTCGGTGATTTTTTAATTGGTCCGTTTTTTATAACTGGACACTTGAATGGGCAGAATTACACCGATTTCTTACGAAATGACTTATCTCCACTCTTGGAAAATGTACCTCTGAATATCAGAAGAAACATGTGGTTCATGCACGATGGCGCACCCCCCCATTTCAGCCGCGATGCAAGAAGGGAGCTGGACAACGTTTTCGAACACCGGTGGATAGGCCGCGGTGGTCCGACGCAATGGCCTCCCAGATCGCCCGACTTGACCCCAATGGACTTTTATGTTTGGGGTCATTTAAAGGCTCTAGTGTACGGAGGAGGCTCAATAGAAAATGTTGATGAGTTAAGACAAAGGATAATAGATGGTTTCGAAACTATTCGTAGAAATCGACATGTGTTAAGACGCGTCTCCAAAAGTTTCGTCCTCCGAGTGGAGACATGCCGCCGAGTAAATGGAGGCCATTTCGAGCCAATTTTGCCACAATGAATTTGATTCTTGAAATTCAAGAAATTCTTGAATTCTTTATTACTTTTCGTTATTTTTTTCATTCACAAATTGGTCAAGTAAATCTTTGTTTCCTATTTCGTATGCATGACTTTATTGATTGAAAGTGGATTATCTCTAATTCTAAGGTGGCGATCTACAAATTCAAACACACGATTTTGAAGCTTATTAAATGGGGCAACTTTTGGTAAAATGGGAGATCCATAGACGAAAACAAGAGGGGTGAAATCATGAATCGTTTAGGGGGCAGATTGTGAGACCAGATAATTGCCGCACGCTTAGATAGGCTACTTTAAATCTTACAGCACATTTTGTCGAATAAAAATGGTTGCATCCTGTAGGAAATTTCATGGGCTTTCCGAAAATGTGCTCATAAATGCATTTTGAACAAGGGAAAGGTCCAGAAATCGAACATTTTGAACAAAAAACACCATAAAATCGGAAAAAACTAAATTGGCCGTATCTCAGTGGGAAATCAGTTTCGACCCACGATTATTTCGTCAAATCGTATTATTTTTAGGTCAGGAATAAGCCAGAAAAATATTGCCATTAAGTTTTGAAACACCCTGTATATACGCAGGAGCTAAAGTCGTGGCTCTAAAACGCCGTAAAATTTGCCGCGGTACATTACATTACAAGCCCGGCGGGCGAGGCGAGGTAAATCCCCTTCCTACGAGTGATGTACGACTTTTTTCACGCGACAGCAAGGAAATGATAAAACTGACTTTGACAAATTGACTACTGACTTCTCGTGTCTTTAGTTTAAGAATACCTTAAACGAGGTTATAACCCGAGTTCATTTACTCTCCGTACTAGGACGGAAAATATTTTCTGGACTAGTACAGAAAATTTCTCGAATGTCACTGTGCGGTAATGGTCAATTTCCCAGACATTTTTGGGTACAGAAAATGACTACTTTCGGAGCATGTCGCTTGAAAAATACTTTAGTTCCTAGGCATGAAAAGAGACACTTTTGGGACTCATTTGCGGCCGTAAAATTCGGTTTTAGTATCATGTGGGATAAAAATAAAATATTATTAGTCAAAAACCTATCAAGAATCAGGCCATTGTATACCACATTCAAATCATTCCCTAAATGCTGAAAATTCAACACTATTGGGCACCTCCATACAATACCTTGCCTCCTCTATTTACTTAAAATTGAGAACTACACTACACTTCACCTTCTATTGATGAAAACTAAGGAAGTGATGGTAGTGTAGGGTATGGTGGGGAAGGGAAGGGGGAAGCGCCTTAATTTTCGCCCCCCCCCCTGAACCAAAATACTTCCGCCGCCACTGTGCATTTATTGATGAGTGCAATGGAAGGAGAAGCTAAGAGGGCCTTCTGACCCCTCCCGTACACGCTGCCATGTCTATACGGTTGAGGCGGCTACTCTTTCTGATGTCACATTTTTCTCTTTCGGGCGAAGTTTTTGGAAAAAAATTAAAAACAAAATGCATTTCGCATTCAAGATTTTACGCTGCTTCGTGCTAAAAGGCGTTTTTCATCAAAAACATATATGTTTTAAATTTTGAATACAAAATTTCCGGGTTACGCTGATTTGAAAAATCAGCGACCCAATTTCCGCATATTCTGTGCCTTCAACGAGTAAAAATCCTTTTGCAAAAACAAAATCAGTCAATTTTTGGAGCCGTGAAAGGTTAAATTGATTTGGTCATCTTCCCTCTCTCTTGCTCACTTGTCGTCCTCATTAGCCTTAAACTATTTTCCCTGCGCACGCTAGAATTATTGTATCTCACACTCATGAACAAATCACTCGCGGCTTCATTTTCATCCACCCATTACGCCCCCCCCCCCTTTCAACTTCTCATTCCTCTGTTTTCCATTTCTTGCATATTTAAAATTGGTTAATTTCGCAACATGTATGAAGCCTTTTTTTCACGACCGCCTCTTCCCTTTCTAGTCTGGTAAGGTCTTTAGTCCAACTCCACCTTTTTAGTGGGAGATGAATGTTCGACTGCTCGTCTCTACATTATCCCCGCCGTGTCGTGCAGAAGAAAAATTCAGTTCCTTTATCCCTCACTGCTCGGCAAGCGTATCGGTCATACAAGGTTCTCTCATTGGTTCTCTCAGCTTGAAGCCTCGCCCCTTGAATTTGTGTGAATCACAGAGTTGTCAAGGGAGAGGACTGTGAACTGTGAAGCGTTTTAACAGAATTTCTAATAGCAGTTACGTCCCCAGTCCAGTCCAGTTTGACTCCTGCATTCCCGCTGTCTCCGTGACTCGTAGCAATTGATCCAAAAACATGGATTATATAGGTAAATATGCATTCTCTTTCAACCCAGACTATTGGACGATTTAATGCCCGTATTTATGAATGCTCCTTGAAATTGAGGAACCCTTGAAATTCGTTAAAACAGAATATGTTTTTTTAATAATTTATTTTGATGACTTCGGCTTGTTTTTGTTTATTGTTCTTGTTCTGAGCATTCGTCGCCAGTCGCCTCACAATGCAAATAATAAATATATTTTTTATACAGGGTGTTTGGTAAGTCGACGGCAATAATGCAGGGGGTTTTTCTAGGTCCAAAATGGACCAAAAAATTCCTTATAAATGTAGGTCCGATTTCCAACCGTTTTCGAGATAATCAATATTTTATTCTTTTTAGCCATGAGATTCAGCGCTTATAAGTCGAGAACAGTTACACGTACATTAAATCTGACGGCACTACCGAAAAGAGCAGACATTTTTCAGTGGGAATTGGTTAATTTATCCTCGAAAGTAGTCGCACTTTTCCAGTAACCAGTCAGATTGTGGAGATTTGTACAGATTTTAGGCAGTTAGCCGTAACTTGAATGCATGATAGCGAATCTTGAAATATCTTCCAGGTTTGGCAAATTTCACAAAAACTTGCCTGATTAGTGAGGGTCAAAATACCCAACCCAGATTATCGCACCTCTTTGTAAAAGTTTGAAGAAATGAACACATTTCCAGCGAAAAGTGCTTGTTTGAGTGTTCTTTGCAATAGACCTTTGCGAAGAAATGAAGGGGAAAAAATTGAATTAAACACACTACTTCTTATTTAAAATGAAAATAAAACTTCTTTTAGGCCTTAATCAAGGTCAGCGATGCAAAATGAAAACTTCCCGTAGTGTATTTGAACTTTATTCGAAACGATTTGCCTCATTCAATGCAAAATCTGGGGTTCTTTGCAATAGGCCTTTGTGAATAAATGAAACTGAAAAATGGAATCAAGCACACTATTATTTCTCCTAAAATGATAATAAAGCTTCTCGTAGGTCTAATCGTGGTCAGTGATGCAAAATAAAAACCTTTCGTAGCGTTTATTGCACCAATTCATAACAATTAGTAAATAAAATAACAAATAAATTACCTAAAACTTATTTTTTTTACAATACATTTTCTAAATGTCCTCCTCTGTTCCGAAGGCAGGCTCTTGCCCTTTTTTCTCGTGACACCTACTGTCACGCGAGGAGAAATGTCGGCTCGAAGGGCCTCAAAAGCTCCTGTAATCTTTCTTCGAAGCTCCTCCTGATGCAGTAAACACGGTCTTTTACCAAACCCGTGGAAATCCATGGGCGCCATGTCAGGCGATCGTAGTGGTAGTGGAATTGAACCCCCTCGTCATATCCACATATCATAACTTCTATCCAAATGCTGGCGAAATTCGGTCAATTAGGGGGGGGGGGAGAGGCACGATCATGTGAAGTATAAGGCTTCGACGAACATCTTCCCCCAGATTTTGCATTGAATGAGGCAAATCGTTCCGAATAAAGTTCAAATACACTACGGGGAGTTTTCATTTTGCATCGCTGACCTTGATTAAGGCCTAAAAGAAGTTTTATTTTAATTTTAAATAAGAAGTAGTGTGTTTGATTCAATTTTTTCCCCTTCATTTCTTCGCAAAGGCCTATTGCAAAGAACACTCAAACAAGCACTTTTCGCTGGAAATGTGTTCATTTCTTCAAACTTTTACAAAGAGGTGCGATAATCTGAGTTTGGTACTTTGATCCTCACTAATGAGGCAAGTTTTTGTGAAATTTGCCAAACCTGGAAGATATTTCAAGATTCGCTATCATGGAATCAAGTTACGGCTAAAGTGCCTAAAATCGGTACAGATCTCCACAATCTGACTGGTTACTGGAAAAGTGCGACTACTTTCGGGGATAACTGGACCAATTCCCACAGAAAAATGTCTGCTCTTTTCGGTAGTGCCCTCAGATTTAATGTAAGTGTAACTGTTCTCGATTTATAAGCGCTGAAATCCAATAAAACCAACGATATGGCTAAAAATACTAAAATATCGATTATCTCGAAAACGGTTGGAAATCGGACCTATGTTTATATGGACTTTTTTGGTCCTTTTTGGACCTAGAAAAACCCCCTGCATCTTTAATAATTAAATTATGGGTGACAATAGGCTCCAAAAGTATAATGAACATTCTTGAACGTACTCCACTAGGATAAAATGCCCCCCCCCCCACCAAATTATGCTATTTTGAGTCATTGTGTGTTCCAGTCAACTCAAAGTGTTTTCATATTTTCAGATAAAATTTGGGTTTGGGTACTGAAGGATGAATTTATAGAGGGAGCGATCTTTACGGCAGGAGCGGCAGCGGCTGGTGGACTCGTTGCAGGACCTTTAGGGCTGGCAATTGGTACGACGAAATGATGTTAATGCATGACGTAACGACCACTTTTAATGTTTATGTTGTGCATATTCCATCAGGAGGGTTTCTTGGATCCGCTGTGGTATTTTTCTCGTCCTACTTCGAAGTCTCAGATATGTTACGCCGATTCGGCAATCCTATTATCCAGCTTGTTGCCAGAATCTACGAAAAACTGACTAAAAAGAGTTTGACTGCTGGGACATCGGAGTCGACGAATGGATGGGATTGGATGAAAATTGCTGAAATAGCTTTCTCTGTTTTCACAATCCTCAGTAGCTTGTCCCCAAAATTATTTGCCATAAATTGGTAATATTTTATGAAATAATGCATTTTCTATGGCGATATTTGGGCATTAAAAGTAAATTGAATGATAAGTCTGTTTGAAGTAAAATTCGAACGGTTCCTTTTCTCGATAAATTTGTAAACGTCTGATGCGGTTTAAGCTCGTTTACACATGCGCGGTATCACGTGCCTCCCGCGTACTGCCGCTCGTGAGTGAAAGTAGGTATACGCGGTTTTGAAGCTGCAGACAAAACCGAGCCGCGTATGTGTGAAACGAGCAAAAGGGGGGGGGGTGTGAGTGGACGGTGACCCATCCGACCAAGCGAACGTTGCAGCGGCAGTTTTTATTCGATTTGTGCACGTTCGGGGATAATCCTCCGGCTTGTGGTTACTGGTTAGCCGAGTTGAGATCACAGAAACACTTTAGTGAATGTATCAAGGGCGTCTCCAGGAGCCATTTTGCAAGGGGCTAGCCAAAAACGCCGGGGCAACGGAGGAGGAACTCCTTCATCCGTCCGTTACGGCTGTAGGAGTCATGCTGTACCGTTCAGTTTTAAATTTTGACCAACCGCCGAGGAGTTAGCGGGCCATTTTTTTTTTTTTCGGCCAAAACGCCTCCATAAAGGGATGACGTCAGCACCGAAAAAGATACGTTTTGCCTTGTCATTTATTTTGCAAGCTTTTTCTTGACTCCAGAGCGGGGGGCAATTACGAAGGGATTTTGAATAAACTGATGATATCCACGTCATAACCATTTTAATTTGCTGTCCTTGGGGCAAGTTCGCGGCTAAAATTGCGAAAAAGCACTCATACGGAGCTAAAATGAAGAAAATACGCCAATTTGCGGTTTTTCGATTCAACTTCCAGACCAAAATTGAGAGGAAAAGGCCCTTTTTGTACAGCCAAGCGTAAAGACTCGAAATTCGCCCGCTGGGAGAGCCTTGAGCCGGCGACATGAGGTTCATTCCGCCCGCCGGGCGTAAAGAAAAATATTAGCCCACTGCGTCTTCTTTTAGGCCTTTTGTTGTTTTTTTAAAAATTGTTCTTCCTAATTTTGTTTTTATATTGTACATTAGCACTAAAAACACAAAAATAAGCACTATAAATTACGCTAAGAGGCGATTAAAGTTGTCTCTGTATCAGCTACGTCATCCTTCCATTCGCTGGCTAGAGTGTGGGTTCACTTCAGTTTATTAAACAAGCATTTTTCGAAGGAATTAATTTGATTGGTTGCAAGGACTCCACAGATGCTAGCACAAAGCTTCGGAACGGGGCTTTAAAGATTGGTTTCTATGATTATTATTATTATGAACTTCGGCTGTACAAAAAATAGCGTACAACACTCGGGCGTTATTCCTCATTACGATCTCGGGCGACAACTGCCCTCGGCTTCACCTCGCGGGCACTTCCTGTCGCCCTCGATCGTAATGAGCATCATACCGCCCTTGGATCGTAATATACTATTTTAGACAGTGGCGTCTATCCCCCCCTGAAAGCTGGAGGCACTCCCCCCCCCCCTGAAAAGAGCTAGCATCCCACACACAGAGGATCTAATTAGAGTTTATACAAAGTACGGTGCGTTGAATGCGACGGGGAAAAACATTGTTGGGGCGAATTCATAGACTCTTCTTGAACTGACACTGAATACCATTTGCATAATATGAAATTCAGCCCGGGAGCCGTTCGTTTCCACTCGTCTTTTTTATTGTGATCAAAACTGTTTTGAAAGGTTCCTTGAATCAAGGAAACTTATAGGTCCATATTCATAAATATGGACCTAGGGCCTGTATTGAACGTTCCTTGAATCTTCCTTGAGTCAAGGAACCTTTCAAAACAGTATTGATCACAATAACAAAGACGAGTGGAAACGAACGGCTCCGGGGCTGAATTTCATATTATGCAAATGGTATTCAGTGTGAGTGAGGAAAGCGCCACTTTACCCGCGAGTTTCGCACTAAAGCTGTCCTGGCAGTAACGGAAATGTATTTTCGTTTCACTCTGTGACGTGATGTTAGGAAATACCCCGCTAAGATTGTTTGCTAAGAAGTGTTTCTTTCGTCAAGAGAATGAGATTGCCTTTGTACAAATAACCACTTTATTCAGAGGTCAAGCGAAATGCATGATTTTTAGGTTCCTTTAGAATATGGTTCAACTATAATTTGCCGCTAAAATCGGGAAAAATTGCTAATTAACCGATCAAAGTGAGAAGAAGCACTGACGTGTGGACAATACGATGATCCGCGGTTAAAATTGAGGAAACGCCAATTCGCGGCTTCTGAAGATAGCTCCGTGGCTGCAGAAAGCTAACAAAATCGCTAATCCGTGACAAAATGGGGAAAAAGCGGTAATTCGCGGTGAAAATTGGGGAAAATCTCTCATTAGCGGCTAAAATAAGGAAAAATCGCTAATTCGCGTGTAAAAAGGAGACAAACCGCTAATTCACTGATAAAATTAAGAAGAAGCGTTGAAGTGTGGAAAAAAACATAATTCGCGGTTAAAATGCAGACAAAGCCAAATCGCGGCTCCTGAAGGCAGGGGCGTAGCAAGGGCAAGTGATGCCCGGTGCGGGTCTCTTTTTGATGCCCCCCCCCCCCTGAGGATTAAATTCGGGTTAAACTTTTGACCATAAATACCCCTAACGTTCATTCGTCTTTTAAAACCAAAACGAAAAATATCACGTTTTCTTTCAATAGCATAATTATACCGACAGTTCCAGGCATTCCAACCTCGCTATTCCGAAACACGAACAAAAGAGGATCACCAAGCACACAGCGATGCGAGCATAAATTAGCGCGGAACTATGAGTGAAACCCCTTCCTTCTCAGTTCTCAGTGAGTTAGCCCCACCCAGTAGCGTACGGCGGTAAGGGGCGAGGGGCGGACCGCCCCGGGCCCCCTGACAGGCGGGGCCCCCGAACAGCTTAAATAAGGAAAAATGAGGATTTTTAGGTTCATTCACATGAAAAGGTTGGACAGCGATTTGGCTCCTTTCTACGAATTTCAGTCTATATCCGACCTGGAGAATACAGGGTACGGCAGATAATGTGGACCACCCATTTTTCTCCGCTATTATTGATGATATTGGAATGGTGCTCGGAGTTATGTCCCCTTGATCTTAGGTGAGGATTTCATATTTCATAAAGTTAGGTCAAATTTGGGCCCTACCGGGGCTCAATAAAAATTTTTGGGCTACAGATATGAAATCCTCACCTCATCATATTTCATAAAGTTAGGTCAAATTTGGGCCCTACCGGGGCTCAATAAAAATTTTTAGGCTACAGATATGAAATCCTCACCTAAGATCAAGGGGACATAACTCCGAGCACCATTCCAATATCATCAATAATAGCGGAGAAAAATGGGTGGTCCACATTATCTGCCGCACCCCGTATAACGTTACAAGTGATGTGAGGTGGGTGAGTGTGGGCTGACTATTCTATTGAGCCCCCGAGAGTGCTATTCTGGTGGCTGAAATACAGAAATTAGCGCCTTCTTGAGGAAAATTCATGAATAAAATAAAGAAAACAGACCGTCCCCAGTTTCGTTAGGTCCTTACAAGGGCACTAACATACTGATAGGCAATTGAGAACTGGCTGACGCGGCAAAAACTTATGAAAATGCACTAATATTCGTGACTACAACTGCGAAAAAGCGCTGATTCGTGGTCTCACGATGCAAATTCCAGACAGAGATTGAGAAAAAAAGTCGTCGATTCACAGTGTATGAGGGCTATTCCGCGGACAAAATGTAGAAATCAATGCAAAAGTGTTGTTTTTGGGCCAAGCCCGCGGCTACAATTGAGAATACACGCTTGTAATTCAAGGTTGTATAAGTAAAAAAAAACATCGCGGCTGATATCGACAAAAAAAACGCTAGTTCGGATTAAAATTGGGCCAAAATGGCAAATTCACAACTGAAATGGCGAAAAGATTTGCTAATTCGCTGCAAAACTATCAGAAAACGCTATTTAACAGCTGATATGGAGAAAAATCACTAATTCGCGGATAAAGTTAAGGAAAAACGCTATTTCGCGGATACGAAAACGAAGAATATCACCAATTCCCGGCTGAAATTGAGAAAACGCAAATCCGTATAGCTTCTGAAAGATTCGAGGCTCAAACTGAGAACCAGCGCTAAGCCAAAGCAGAAAGTAGAAAAAAAATTGCATATGCGGGCCTAAAATCTAAAAAACAACACGGCTAAAATTGAAAAAATTTATTAATTAGGGCGGCTAACATTAAGAAAAACACTAATTTTCAACTCAAACTGAGAAAAAGTTTGAAAAGTTTTTAGTAGGCTAATTCGCTACTAAAAATGAAATCTGTGGCTGAAAATGAGGAAAACGACAATTCGTGGCTAAAACTGAGAAAAAGCGCTAACCCGTGGCCAAAATTGGGGAAAATCACTAAAAGTTCGAGGCCAAAACTAAACAATAAACGCTAATCCATAGCAAAAATTAAAGGAAAAAAATGCCAATGTGGGACTGAAATGTGAAAAAAAAAAAATATAAAAATGAAACAAATAAAATAAACAACAACAAAAAACAAAAAAACGCAGCTAATATTGAAAACATTCACTAATTAGCCCGGCATAAATAAAATAAAAACTCTTAGTATTCAGCTCAAATAGGGAAAAAGTGCTATTCCCGGCTAAAAATTGAGGAAAACGCCAACTCGTGGCTAAAATTGAGAAAATTCGCGAATTCACTGGCTAAAAACGCTTCTACGCAGCTAAAAGTGAAAAAAAGCGCTAATTGGAGGCTAAAATTGAGGGGAAAAATTTCGGATAAAGAGTTCAAGAATTTCTAATTCCGCCATCTCGTGTTCTGAGGGCAACTTTGTGACTGAAATTGAGAAAAACGGCAAATTCATGGCTATAAGAAAAAAAAAAAACACTAATTCACGGCTAGAACTGAGAAGAAGCGCTAATCCATAGTTAAAATTTAAAAAATGCTGATGCGGTGGTAAAATGGAGAAGAACCCGCTAATTTGCAGCTAATATTGAGAAAATCAGTAATTATTCTGACTAAAATTAAGAGAAAGGTTAATTTTCAGCCTGAATTGAAAAAAGTGCTAATACGCCGCCAAAAATGGAAAAATTGCCAATTTGCACTTAAAATATCGGAAAACGCCAATTCGTGGTTAAAATGAACAGACGGGTTAGAAACGTTACTACGCTGCTAAAATTACGAAAAAGCGCTAATTCGCGGCTGAAATATAGGGGAATCACTAATTCACGGCTAAAATAGAGAAAATTCGCGGCTTCCTCGGTCAACTTTGTGGCTAAAATTGAGAAAAAGCGCCAATTTATGGCCATGGGTGAAAAACCGGCAATGCGGCTAAAACTGAGAAAAAAACGCTGATCCGTAGCGTATGGTTATGGTGAACAAGAAAATGCTAATTTTTCGTAAACATTTAGAAAAACCCGCTATTTTGCGGCTAATATTGAGTAAATGCTAATTTTCAGTTCAAACCGAGTAAAGTGCTAATTCTCTGGTTCCTTTTAGAAAAAATCGCTAATTTGTGAAAAACGCCAACTCGAGAAAAAGTTTAGAAACATCGCTGATTCACAGGATAAAAAAGCTACTTTGCTGCTAAAGTTGAGAAAAAGCGCGTGTTTATGTCTATAAGGTGGGGAGGGGTGGGAATACCCCACTAATCCGCGGCTAATTTGCGGCGAAAAGCGCTAATTTGCTGGTAAAGTTGACAAAAAGCACTCATTCGCGGCTAAAATGGAGAAATTCGTGGATTAAACTTGGCATAAGCGCTGTTTGGCGGATAGGTTGGGGAAATAGCGGTGATTTGCCTAAAACAAGGAAAAGGCCTTGGCTACAATTAGGAAAAGGCCTTAGCGGTTACCAGTAGAGGTTTGTAATAGGTATGTAAGTATAATTAGAGACTTTTAGGGGCCTCTTGAAGGTTTCTGCCCCGGGCCCCTATACGTGTAGGTCCGCCAGTGGCCCCACCCATCAACGGATGTTGCGTGTTGGATCGGTGGGGAGCTTAGCTGCTTACTGCTTGAGTTTCCTAGGAAGGCGCAAGGCGTGCCGTAATGTTGCGGCCGTCGGCCGATGTCTTCGCTAAAAACGTTCCCTTACAAATTCACGTTCTTGTTTCCTATTCCTAGGTAGCGGTGATCGCATAACATAACAGCGGGTTTGATGCCCCCAGGGTAGTGATGCCCGGTGCGGACCGCACACGCCGCACGCCCCTTGCTACGCCTGTGCCTGAAGGCTACTTCATGGGGGTACTGATGAAAGATTCGTCTGGCGGCGCCAAATGCCTAAGGCCGGCCTTGACTACATTAAATATGTATATACATACGCCAAAGCCCTCGCACAGTAAGAGAGGAGCAAATCCCCCCTGGATGTTAACAAAAATCATCTTTTCCCCCCCTGGCTGCGTCAATTGGAGGCAAGTCGCCTCCAACCCCCTCCTGATAGACGCCACTGATTTTAGACAAAAGTTCAGTATTAACACTGCTATGCTGTTGTTGGGGCAAGTTCGTACTAGCACTGGCGGGCCTACACCTATCGGGGCCCGGAGCGGAAATCTTTATGAGGCCCCTTCGTGTCTAAATAAATAAGAAATATAATTTTTAATTCGACTTTAATTATGGAGTTTTCCTTATTTTAGCTACGAATTAACGTTATTTCTACCCCTATTCACCCATTAGCGCTTATGCTCAATTTAAGCCGCCAATAAGCGATTTTCTCAACTTTGGCCGCAAGTAACGTTTTTATCAGCGGCGAATCAACGAATTTTCTCAATTTTGACCGTAAAATGGTTTGAAAATGCGAAAGATTCAATTGGGCGAAGGGCGGGTGAGAAGAAGGTTTACCGTCACCCCCGTCACGCAGGCGTAAAACCGCCCCTGTGCTGATGACGCCCTTTTGGGTGAGTTTTCGGCTGCATTCCCCCATGCTCTCCGGAGGGACTTATAAAACCGAGTTTTGGTTCAGATCGGAACACTTTGAGAAAATTGGCTTAGAAATACACACTCACCTAACACATTGACGAAATTGCGTACTTCTTCAGGGTTTCTAGCAACGAGGAGTCCGAAAACCGAAACCGATTTTACATCAGACGAGCCATTCAAGAGAGTTCTTTCCGCGGTATTGACCAGTTTTCCGGGGTCCCACGAATTTTTCAGTTGACAGATGCCACGTGATCATCAGCCCTTAAACGGAATGAAAAGCTTAGGATTAGTGACATCGTTGTAATTTACACGGCGTACTATACAAATTAGATACGTAGCCGTAGTTGCCTACTTTTTCAGTCATACCTCGTTTGAGGACTGTCCCAGGACAGACTGGCTCCGCCTGTTCTCGGCATCTTTAGTATTTGAATGTTACTCAAGACTGAATGATTCGGCTACATATCTAATTTGTACCAATGAAAAGCCTCGACGTTTCATCAAGCGGCCCTCGTTGGCCCCGCTCTGGAGTGGAACAATTAGCGGAAACCAACGATCGACGAGAAACGCTCATTTTTGCCAATTTGAAGGGCGTTTTGGCCCAAACTGCCAGCATGTAGTCTGAGGGACTCATAAACCGCGTACCTATGGAGCCAATTGAAACACTTTGAAAAAACCTCACTTCAGGTTCACAATCACAAGTTATTTTGCGTCACAATCACATTCCAGAATCAAATTTTCACACCACACCTAAAATTCTCTTGTCACGCCCCTCGCCAAATCCGTCGACGAAGAGGAGAGCAATGAAACGAACGGTCTACAAATGCTGCTCAGCTGAAAGATCTCTTTTTTTTCTTCTTCTTCTTCAACTTTTTTTAAAGCCACATTTTTCACCACAAATTGAAATTACATTTTTTTTACAAATAAAATACTATAAAAAATAAAAGTAGAGAAATAAATTAAGTTAGCTATGTACAAATTATATAACTACTTAATAATTTTATTTATTAAGGAAACAATCATTTGCTTTAAACGAGTGCTCGGAGAAAGAGAGTTTAGTTGTTAAACTTTTAAATTCTTTTGATTAATTAAATTCGCATCACATTCATAAATTATACTGAAATACGAGCTCTTTTCAAAATAAATTATGTATTTTTCTTGTAAAAAAAAAAAAAAAAGTCTAAAACAAGTAAACTAAGCGCTGAATCGCTTTGAAATAAAAAATAAAGTAAAGTCCAATTTATCTTAAAATAAATTATAAACAGAGGAGAAACTAAGCCGAAGTAGAGGGGGGTAACGTGAGGGGCGTGATAGTCATCGGAGGTGTCTGAGGCGGGGGTGGTGTTTGATTGGCGGCCGTTCGTTCCAACAATTGGTTCAACTTGTTCACGAAGGTTTCCATCAGTTCGGCCTTCGCTTCGGGACCGAGTCGACTTATTTTCTCGGTGTGAGACAGGAAAAAATTCCAGTCCAAATCGACCGGACGGGGAATGATGGTGGAGAGTTGAGCCGGTCGACCCGGCCTCAATTGTTCCAGAATGAAACTACTGGCAACACCTCCGTGCCATCCGTTGACTATAATGGCCGCCGGTCGGCCGTTGATGGGCGTTGCGGCTATTGAAATACCTTTGTTGTCCGTTTGAATCATTCTTTCGGGAGCGACGGCGGCGGCGGCAGCACGTTCTTCAACCGTGGGCCGCCTATCATCTTCCTCCTCCTCATCTTCATCGTCGTAGTGAAGAATATGTTCCGGATCGATTTTACACCTTTAAAAATAACAACAACATTTTATAAACAAATTAGCTACCAAAAACCACAAATAACTTACTCAAGCTCTTCAATCCTCTCATCCTCATCCTTTCCAGCATTTTCTGTTGGAAGAGGCGGTGGTGGCGAAGTCTCCTTCGACTCCTTCTTGACTATCTTCGGTGGCGAAGATCGTGCAGAAGGCGGTGGTTGTTGCGGTTGTGCAGAAATAACGGCAGCAGCAGCTACTTTTTGCCTCGTTCGTTCCCTTTTAGCTCTTGTCCTCTGCACGGATCCCTATTTTAAATAAATGAACGCACGTAAGGCCTCCGTTTGTAACCTTATGCGCCGAAAAATCGCCAAAACTTACCCTGTGAAAATAAATAATTCTCCATTTAAAAAAAAACAAAAACAAACCTCTCATAAAACTATTTTAAAGTCAAAACTCACTCTTTTTTTGGTCGACCCCTTTTCCGTTTTCCTAGATTGAGTATTTTAAAAGGGGGCAACAGTTCATTCGTTGAGTAACCGTTTTCACTAGAGCCGCTTTTCTGTTCCTGAAATCCAGCTCCGCCTCCTTTGCTCGTGTCCAAAGGTCTTTTCGGAGGTCGCCCTCGTCTTTTTCTTCCGACCAGAACGGGACTGCTGTCGGGTGGATTTCGTTGCGGCCGAGATCGCTGTCTCGAAGATCTTTTCTTCACCTCCTTGGTTTTCTCCTCAGGTTTGACCTCTTTCTCCGGAACTACTTCCACCTTGGTCGGCTTTGATTTATCTTTGTGTGGAACAGAAGGGGGAGGTGGTGGGGGTGGTGGTGTTGGAGGCGCAGGTGGAGATTGTTTTTCTTCAATTTCAGGTCCCTCTGAAAAACCACGAAATTAAAATTTTAAATCTCCAAGGGTCGGGGGACGGGGAATTTTACCAGTTATTATGACTGACGGCTCCAGGTGAAGAACAGGGCCATCATCATCGTCATCATCATCATCCTCCTCTTCATAACTACTATACGACGATGGCGTCATAGCCATATTAATAGGTTTTGGTAAAATTGGCCTCTGATTGCCTGGAAACTTGACTCCAATCTAAAATTTAAAAAGAAAAAACAGCACTAACGACTATTTGGAATAAAATAATATTTTCTTTTTTTTTTTAAGTCATACCGAATTGGCAACAATTCCTAAATTAGTAGATGGAATGGCACCGGCTCTCAGTCCACGCTTTGCTAGCAACGCTGGACCGCTACCCATGTCAGTGACTTCTTTGGGTGGTTTCGTTACAAACGATTTACTGTCAAAATGCGCGCAGCAAATCATCGACCCACTTGGATCCCAGTCTTCTGTAAAATAGAATAAAATTAGGTGAAAAACATGATACGGCGACCTTGAGAGAGAGAAAAAAAAAAGTTTTACGCGTTACCGCTTTTTCCAATGACTCTGATCCACGCCATTCGCAATTCAGGATCATCGGGAAATGGAAAGTGGGAAAATCCCACATATTTCGGATTGCCCACTTCGAAATAACTTTGACAACAGGGCACCGAACATTTAACGTAGGTACCTGAAAGAAGAAACATCGATGTCAAGTCATGGCCGATGGGTTATGAGGTAAGCGAGCGGTCTGATAGAACCACTGAAAGATCCAGTAGGACCATGGACTGGAAAGTTTTGTTGCCAGCAGTTTGTGTGTGTGTGTTTGGGGGGGGGGGAGGCAGTTGTAGACCTCTCTAACCAATTCCATTACCATTTTGCGAATCAATCATGCCTACATGTGCAAAAATACAATTCTTCGAGGCAAAAATTCCAAATCCTTTACCAAATTTACCACCTCTTCTTAATGAATGTTTCTGGGTTAATTTTCCTGAGTAATTTGAGTCATAAAGACACAGTTTTACTAGATAAATGACGCGTTATAAGCTAAATCGGCCATGAAATGGTGTCTTCACACTATTCAGAGCAGAAACTTTGTGTGAAAGAGCAAGAGTATGCCGCGAACAATAGCGTTTCGAGGTACGGTCGAGGAGGTCGGACCGTCCCGGGCCAACTGTCAGAGAGGGCCCACGAAAAGCTTAAATATGAAAAAATGATATTTATGTTCATGTTCGTAGATTTAGATACGTGAAAAGGAGTTTTGGTATACGATTGGACAGTGACTTGGCTCCTTCCGACGATTTTCAGCCCATCCGACTTGGAGAATAGAACGTTACTGGTGACCAGCAAACAGTTTGGCTAAATATTCGATCGAGCCCACGAAAGCGCAATTCTGACGGATAAAATTGAGAAAATTTGCGCCTTCTGGAAGCAAATTCGCGGCTAAAATAGAGAAAATGCGCTGATTCCCAAGTTTCTTTTAAGGTCCTTAAGCAAATAAAATTGAGAAGGCGCTCTAGTGTGCCGATGTTGGGGCGAGTAGGCGGCAAAAAACTTGGAAAAAGTGCTAATATTCGTGGTTAAAAGTAAAAAAAAGCGCTGATTCTCGGTGTATAGTGGCATTTTACGTTTAAAATTTACCAAAAAACCGCTGTGCTGTTTTTGGGCCCAGCCCACGGCTAAAATTACGAAAAATTGCCTAATGTGTCGATGTAATTGAGTAAAAGCGCTAATTAGCCAATAACCTGCAGGAAAAACGTTAATTTGCGGGTAAAATTTTAAAAAAACACTTATTCGCAGCTAAAATCGAGAAAACACTAACCCGTACCTTCTAAAGGATATTTCGAGGCTAATCCATAACTAAATTTAATGAAATGGCCAATGGGGGCTAAAACGTAAAACAAACGCCTCACTCGCGGCTAATATTGAAAAAATCACTAATTACCGCGGCTAAAATTAAGGGAAACTCTAAATTTCAGCTCTAATTGAGAAAAAGGGCTAATTTGCGGTTAAAAATTGAGCGAAGCGCCAATTTAAAGCAAAAATTGATAAAAATCGCTAATTCATGGAATAATGACTTAAATGATATAATTTTACGTGCAATTTCAGAAAAGTGCTAATTCCCTGCTGCAAACTGAGAAAAAGCGCTAATTCGCGGATAAAATGGACAAAAATCCCAATAAATGTTCAAAATTGAAAACACGCCGATTCTCGGCTTCTCCATGCAACTTATTTGTGACTAAAAGTGAGAAAAAGCATTATAAAAAAGAGCAGATACTAAGGGGGCTCATAGAGTTATCCGCCTCGGGCCTCTATAGGTGTAGGTCCGCTATTGGCTCTGTAATGTACTTTCCCCTCTGAGCAAAAATGCCCATTGAGCACATTAAAATATACTTTTCGAGGGGGTTAGCCTTTCAAAGCCCAAATTTCGTGGATTTGGATCCCAACGAACCAAATTTATCGGGTTTTAATCACCCAAAAGGAGGATGAAACAGTTGATTCCAGAGTCACATTCCTCTTATTTATGGTCTTGACTGGAATAGTCTTGGTTAGGTGGCTAGAATTGGCAGTTTTCACCCCTTTAAGCCCAAATTTCAAAGATTTGGCCTTTAGAAAAATGAATTTTGAAGGATTGATTCCCTCGAAATGCAAATTTGCGAGGTTGACTCATTAAAAAGTCATATTTCATGGGGTTCAGATAGCAATTTCACACATTTGTGGTTTGTGGCCTTCATAGAAGCTGTTTCGCGGATTCGGCACTAAGGGAACCCAATTTTGCTATTTTGGCAAATTCGAGAACCAATTCCACGTTCGGCTCCATAAAAGCAAGCAACTCCAGTGGTTATATTTTGCTCTTTCAAAGCCCAAAGTTTGCAGATCTGGCTCTGGCTGCAGATCTGACTAGAGAACCCGAATCATGTTGTGCGAGGTGCGAACGATAATTTTTAGGAGGCAAATTCAACACGAAGCCATTTTTTTTCTCGATTCCTGAAACATCGGATTGGGGGAGCGGCGGCGCTCCCCCAACCAGACCATTGGAGGAGCATTCGCTGACCCTGAACCCTACTTCCGCCGCCACTGATTTCGTTGGTAATCATCAGACTTTCGGTACCGGCTAGCTTGATTTCTACCGCTATAAAACAGGATAAAAAATGACAATTTCGCTTGAATTAGAACTCTAAACTAGCCATTTCACTGAAATTGAGACCCGAAAATGTCGGACATTCATCCAGAAATTCACTGATAGTTTTAGTAGATAGTAGTTAGATGACGTAATTTTGCAGTTGTTCATCAAGCTTTGGGCAATCTCGAAACAAACAATTTTTCAGAAATCAATCAAATCTTCTAATTCCGCTGAAATTTAGGCCAAAAACTTCCTGTTTCATTTAAATTAAGCCCCGAAACTTACATTTTCACTAAAATTGAAACCAGAAACATGAATCACAGGAATTAAGACTCGAAATTCACATTGCCAAGGATAATCGGCCATGGAACTTCCAATTTCCAGAGGATTTGTCAGGCTCTAGGCTCTGTTACGGCCGGCTAGCCTGCTGGATCGACTGCCACGAAAAAATAGGCCCCAAAACTTTAAAATTTTGCTTTTACTAACGCCCTGAGCTTGCACTTTCACTTAAATCAACACCCGAAGAACCGAAACTTTCAATTTCGCGAATTTTCAGCTAGGAAACTTGATATTGTGCTCAAATTAGAGCCCGAATACAGAAACTCACAAATATTCATTCCTAAAAGTTGTGAATACTCGCATCTATTTGTCAGGAAATGGGCGTAGTCGGGGCCGGCTAGCCCAGGGTCACCGACCTCCAAAAAAAATAGGCCCTAAAGCATGCAATTTCGCGAAAAATTGAGCCAGGAAACATCCAATTTCACCTATATTAAGGCGTGTGGCGTGGAAAGCTGAGGATGTTGCGGCTATGTTTAAACATAAACGGGAAAGGTGTTCGGAGTTATAGAGACCGACGAGAAAAGTAGGACAAAAAAAGGACACTTTTGACCTCTCCCCGGACACCTGAAAAATGAGCCCGGACGTCCCCGGACCCTCTAAAAAGTACGACACGTCCGGGGGAACTGGGAAGTAGGACGTTTGGTCACCATATCCTTACACTACTATCACCCACATTCATGAGCAGAATATCAGACACTGCACTGCAATACAAAACCCGGTTTTTGGGAAACAGAGGCAGTGGACTTTCGGGCTACTGTTTTTCCCAATAAGAAAGTTAAGAAATTAAGCGAATAGGTTAAGTCGCCATTCCCGTCACGGAGGCATAAAACCGCCCTGCGTTAGTTACGGAGTAATGAATAACTGCCTAACTCTAGGCGTATTTGTGTGTACATAATTATATGTATACCCCGACGGGTGCCCCCGCGAGGGCTAGAAGCGGCCCTACCTCTATCCCTAAAATAAAAATTTGCCAAATTCATTGCACGTTACCCACATTTCCATTGTTCGCCTCTTCTTTGTTCGACCCCCCACTCAGAACACCTCCCCCTCCCATCATGGTTTCAAGAGATTCCTACGTTACTGCATGCACGGTACATGCACTGGCGGACAAACACCAGTCGGGGCCCGGGGCGGAAATTTCTATAATACCCCAAAAAACGTAGAATAAAGTGAAAAAATTGAAGACGAAATTTTTGTCCACGTGGAACTACAGTTTGACTGGACTATTATATGGCCTTTCTGACATCGTTGTGTGCTTAAATGGAACATAATTAAATTTGTTACAAATTCTCTCGGCTCGGCTTTTCCAGTAGGATGAGTATTTTAGCCAAAATTCGGGTCGAAAGTTGACCAAAACTTGAAATTTCAATTTTTTTGACAAATTAATCCAAATTCGAGGAGCTGTATCATGGTTACTATATGACATACAGTGGTACGTTAGGTCTCAAACTGTAGCAATTTTTGTTTGGTTTTTAACTTAATTCGTACGTTTTATCTTAAAATGCATATTTTAGGAGATAAAGTGAAAAACCCGAAAAAAGTGCAAAAATTTCGCGGTTTTTCGAGTGCCACGAAAGTAGCACAAGTTTTTCGAAGCTGAAAACTTGTACTTGCACTACTGGTGCTGGTCCTGAAAACATACTAAAAAATCAGAACTAGCCGTTTAATTGCGATTTTATTGTTTTTGTTGACTGGCCTATAACATAATGGGGAAAAAGTAGTCAGTTGGCCTAAAGTGACGAGAACAGGAGAACATGGTTTCTGATACATTTATACTCAAACGTCAAGCAAGCTCCCAAGCCTTTCGGCGGTCGACTTTCTCCAAACACTGGGCTTAAAGATAACTGACACCGTTGAACCCTCAATTTTTGGGAAACAATGAAATGACATTGTTGTGTCTCGGTTACGACGGGAAGAACAACCGAATACACAGCAGTTTTCTCTGGATTCACCCTTGAGAGACATTCTACGAGCGCCTTACCATTTCTTTATTGGTTTCTCGACAGCTCACCGTTTCGTTTCAGTGCTCATTACGGCACGGGTTCAGCAAAATAATCAAAAACGTTTTTGAATCGGTGTTTTCGAGTTTTCTTGCTCCAACAAATAGCCGATAGTGAAAGTTTCTGTACGGGTGTACTGCGCACCCGCATAACCGTCTTGTTTTCTTGATTCGGTGATGCCAAAGGTACAATATCGAGGCCTCCTCGTCACCGTTGGATAATTTAGCCGAAGTTCACAGTAAAAAAGTGTCACTGGCCAACATTTTTGATACATGAACTTCCTCATTGAAGAAAACTTTGTTGTAGTTTGTTGTCAAACGACAACAACAAATCACATGGAGTACCGGACTCAATGTTTCTCTGAAACGCCGCCAGACATCGTATCTCTTAGCTACAATCGCCAATACACGGAGAATCAGCGATTTTTTTGTAAATTATGGTCTGAAAGTTTCATCGAGAAACCAGGAATGAGCGCTTTTTTTTTCTTTTAACCACGAATATTAGCACTTTTTCCAAGTTTTTTGCCGCCTACTCGCCCCAACATCGGCACACTAGAGCGCCTTCTCAATTTTATTTGCTTAAGGACCTTAAAAGAAACTTGGGGATAAGCGCATTTTCTCTATTTTAGCCGCGAATTTGCTTCCAGAAGGCACAAATTTTCTCAATTTTATCCGTCAGAATTGCGCTTTCGTGGGCTCGATTGAATATTTAGCCAAACTGTTTTCTGGTCACCAGTAACGTTCTATTCTCCAAGTCGGATGGGCTGAAAATCGTCGGAAGGAGCCAAGTCACTGTCCAATCGTATACCAAAACTCCTTTTCACGTATTTAAATCTACGAACATGAACATAAATATCAATTTTTCATATTTAAGCTTTTCGTGGGCCCTCTCTGACAGTTGGCCCGAGGGACGGTCCGACCTCCTCGACCGTACCTCGAAACGCTATTGTTCGCGGCATACTCCGGCTCTTTCACACTAATAGCGTTCCCCATTTGCACGAAATTCTGCATTTGGGCAGTTCATTTCCACCCGTCTTCACTGAATTAAATCATATGTTAGTGGAGAAGACGGGTGGAGATGAATAGCCCCGTTGCAGAATTTTGTGCAAATGGGGAACGCTATAAGTTTCTGCTCTGAATAGTGTGAGGACGCCATTTCATGGCCGATTTAGCTTATAACGCGTCATTTATCTAGTAAAACTGTGTCTTTAGGACTCAAATTACTCAGGAAAATTAACCCAGAAACATTCATTAAGAAGAGGCGGTAAATTTTGCCTCGAAGAATTGTATTTTTTGCACATGTAGGCATGATTGATTCGCAAAATGGTATTTTCTAGGCGGTGGGGGGGGGGGGGTAAATCTGAACTACTCAGATTCTTGCTCCCCCATTGCCGGCTGACTTTCGCCGCCACTGATCAGTTGTTGTCTAGATCTCGAATAAGTGTTTTCATTGATTCGTGTGCCAGATGCCGAGGACAAGACAGTCGTCCCTTAGATATCCGTCACCGACCTACCCGGTCACAGAGACCAACACCTCCCCGCCACTGCACCCAGTCCATCCCACCAGACCTTACCAGCCGCCGCTTTCGACTAGTCCGGGGCTCACAGGTAGAACTGATGATGTATGGAAAGGGAGGGGGTACAGACAAGATGAATATTTTATTACGTCTTAGAATTATAAAAAAAAAAAAATCCGGGCGGCCTCAAGCTTTCCAGGCGCAATACTCGTAGGAATCGGTTTTTTAAAAAACGCTAAACTTTAGTGTTTCACGATTATCTTATCACAGGACGCCGCAAGCTTAGCAAGTACACAATTTAAAAAAAAAGATTTAGCGTAAAATACATTATTAGAACAATTGATTGGTATAGGAGATAGTTCTCTTGAAGGGAAATTACGATCTATTCAGAAAATATTTGCGTTGAAGTTACCTGAATCAATCCAAACAGGGGTCATCAGGCTTCGATGCACTTAAATTCCCCGGTGTATTAATAACAAAACAGTAACTTTCATATTAATTAAAATCAATAATTACGCCCCCCTCCGAGAGAATTTTTATTTCAAGAGGCGAGAAACTCGTTTTATAAGATGAAGACAACGGGTGGAGGGGGCAGTAGGGTATGAGCAGTTCAATGAAGATACTCGGTAGGAGGGGGAGAATAGAATTTAACTCCTCCACAAAGAAAATGGGTGAGAGGTGGGGGTAAACTTGGTGAACAGAAATGCCACACCACCCTGAAAGTACCCCCACCACTAGCAAAAGGTCCCCCGTACAAAAAAAGGACGAATAATTGACGTTCTAAATAATTAAAAAAAAAAAATAGAAATAAAATGGAAATGAGAGACGCACTTTTTTCTGGAATGAAACGAGAGATACTTACCGAGTGGCTGTATGGGTTGTTCCTCTTCGTCGACGAACAAGACCTCGCGAACCAAGGGCGGGCACGAAGGGCATTTTCTCAAGTGGTCCTTGAGTCGCGTGGCACTCTGTTTTGAATTGACGAGGATGTTGTGACAGAAACGACACTCGTACCGTTCACCAGCCAGAGCGATCAAACTTTTCTCTTCGGGATCGGCCAGCTCTGAGTTGAGAAGCTCGAAGAATCCCCAGACGTCACTTTTCCCTCTGTTGCCCATTATTTTCAAACCGCCGCTAGTCATCGCGGATCGTGTCGTCGCCGTCGTCGTTGTTGTCGACGACGACTCGCAGCAATGAGGCTCCCTGTCGTCGGCGGCGTTTCAACAGTCGCGCCGTCTTGCTCGCTCATCGAACCGCCCCACGCATTGCTACCGCCGCCACGGCTTCACCACCACACACCGTGTGTGCCTTTTGAAGACGGCGGAAAAAAAAAAACAAAAAAAACTTCTCACACTACCCCCCCAAAAGTTTAGGTATCGCCGCGGAATCGACTGAATTTAAAGGAGATCATTCGTACAAACAAAATACACAGTTTTGACCGGTCGGAAACGCGATTCACGACAATTCCCTTACGGCCCACGGGATGTCAACAGAAGGGAAGAAACACTCGCTACACAAAACTGGAAATGGGGGATCCCAAGGCTCAGCTAAACACTCGAGAGGGTTAAGTTTGTGTTGACAGGGTAGTGGAGGGGGGAACAAAATCTATCGATTTTCACCGAAATGTATTTCCACGCGAATAAATCAAACAGATTTTCCCATTTCTCGCCCTTTAAACAACCCACAGTAAAAGAAACGGTTGAACAATCCGTCGAATAAAACTCCCAACAGCCCCTAGCGCACGTTTAAAACAAAAGAAACGCGTCAATCGCGCACCAACTTTCTATCGATGCCCACGCTCGCATTGTATTGATTTTCACTCTTTTTCTCACTTTTTTCCCGTTGAAACGACAAATAAAACATTTCAACTTAACGCGTAAATCCCGCACACATCACTTCCGTCATTCTCGACACAGAATTTTTAAAACTCAAAATCGAAGTATTTTTTTTAAAGCAAGACCGCCCAAAACGCCCACTGCTCACGCAGCTGGTAGCAGTCCCTTCCACCCACTCGTTCCATCCCCACCACGGGCGAGTATTTTTTTTTTTTTATTTAAGATCTCGCTGGAGTTATTTCGTCAACCATAAAAAATTTCCTGGTTGTGAGTTTGAGAGAGTTCCTTGTTCATCTTGTTCGGCCGCGGGTTAATTTTTTTTTTTTCGTACCTTTATTCAGTGTAAAAAACGCTCGATTTTGATCTGACGTTGTCGTGATTTGGTTAAAACCCTTGGCAGAGGTGGTGGACTTGGGAAAAAATAGTCGAAGTTTTATACGAAGAAGAAGTGCTACTTTCTTCCTGATTATTAGCATCGAAGATCGGATTGGTAAGTGGTTTTCTTTGTTTTCTTTTGTAATATTTTAATTTTGTCCCTTTATACCTTCGATTTAAAATAAATTAAGTCATTTAATGATCGAAAAGTGTAAACCACGAGGGATTTCCCAGAAGGAAAAGCCTCAATTTTTCTTGCTCATTATGTAGGTCTGTAGCCCACTTAAAACTGGGGGGCTTTTGAAAATCTCCCGTTGTTCGGAGTGTTTCAATTGCTTCGCTCTCCTCCCTTTCTTTCCCGCAAATCTTGTCGTTTTTTAAATTGCGCTAAATGTTTAAATAAAATCCGCGGAAAGCTTCGTCTGTGGTGGGGTGAAAGGGAAACTGGTCAATTTTTTTTCTCTCTCTCTCTCTCGCGCCCAGCCACTCACTTTGCAGTCGCAGCAGGTTGAAAACAAAAGATTTCCAAACATATTTTACATCCGTTCGCCCGTAATTTGGATATTTCGATAGTTTCGACTGTTTACAATTGGTCTACGTTGCGTCTTTAATTCGTCGACTGTGACAGCAACCTTGATAGTTGGTGCCATCAATTGAATCGCATTGTCAAACGGTACGTGCAATTAAGCGGCTCTACTCGTTAATTCTGTACGTATTGAAGGGCTAATTTGTTTGCTTTTCCTGTCCCTTTTTTTGAACGATTTTCTTTACGAATTAACACGATTTATTTCGCCACGCGTTCGAGCGCAATCAACCCCCGCCTTTACCTCCCTTGCGTTCAACAATTTGCGTAACGATCTCATATAAAAATAAGTTTTTAATCCTTCCCCGAACGATTCTCACCCCTTTTAATCCGTCCGTGTCGAAATTTTCACAGTCGCTATTGTGCGATCAACCCCAATTGCCTTATCACCCCAGTTCTTCAGGTGCCCCGTACAATCTGCCCAAAGTCTGCAGTCCCTGAAAACTGCAGGCAATCTGGGAAATTTGTTCCATCCAACGTGTCAGAAAAAAAAAACCCCTCCTGGTGTGTACGCTCACCTCCGTCATTCTCATTCTTATCTAGTGCGATTAACACCGTTTCTTAGTGAGGAAAAAAAATTGTTGATAAATTACTCCAATCAAAGGTGTTCTTTTGTGTTTCGTCTAAACAACGGGTTCGTCTTGTCTTTCCCCGTCATTTATTTTTTACTTCCTCGGTCTCTTCTATCGCATACCCCCCCCCCCCCAAATTCTGAAAGTTCGTCAATTTGGAAAGTTAAAACTTGACGCGGACACTGAGATGATAGCGCTAACACTTGAATAAATATTGTAAAAGTATCACTTTGAAGACAAGAGCTCTTGAAGTGACGTTTCGTGAACAGGTTGAAAACAATGCATGTTTAGGTTGGAATGTTGTTGTTTTGATGATTTCCGTTTTCCTACAGTTTAGCGACGACGCCGACGATGAATTTTCGCAAACCTCTTGACTCAAGTGGCAATAGGGTTGCCAGATAGCCAAGGCTCTTCGCCTGGAGATATATATATGGTTGGGAGGAAGGGGGGGGTACACGTGTGTTTAATCGACACCTGAGTAACTGAGCGATGGAAAGTTCTAAAATGTCGACCCAGACCGTTCAAACCGAAAACAATGTTGACCGGGGTCCGACCGAGCCCAACGCCGTTTGCAAAAGCATTTGCCGATACGACCAGTATTTCCCCCACTCCTCCCCGTAAGGCGAAATGTTGACCGGGGTCCGACCGAGCCCAAAATAGGTACGCCTTTCTCAGGGCCGTTTCTAGCCCTCGCGAGGCCCTTAGTAGAGAATTATCAGGAGGCCCCCTAACAGCCGGTGGATGTTGTAAATGTATACTTAAACACAGAGGTGGATTCAAAGTTTGCTTAAAGGGAGAGGCTTCAGAAATTGGGTCTGTCTAAAACGCGGATCTGCAGATCTGCAAGATTAACACCTCGCATCTGCAGATTAACACCCCAAATCTGCAGATTAACACCTAAAATTCCGTAATTCAACGAACATGAGACTACAATTGAAAAAGAAAGTCAAAGTAGACCAATAATAGGCACAACATTACCGATCGTATAAGACTATAATAATTAAGCGACACTCGAACAATCACTTTTACTTCATTCGTTCAGACTTCAGTTACATGCAACAGCCAATCATACCATTTACAAAAATATGCTTCAATTTTGACGCTTCCTTGTAAATATAACAGGCACTTCCCCCCGTAGCGTGCAGATCTGCAGATTCATAAAAGCCTGCAGATCGGCCACTTAGCGTTAATTATTAAGCCTCAAAATGCATAATAGAGCTAATCCAACAATTTAAGATAATTAACCTCAATTTTGACCCCTCCTTGTCAATGCAACAAGCTCTTACCCCCCTAGCCTGCAGATCTGCAGACTCATAAAATCCTGCAGATCGGCCACTTAGAGTTTATCGTACAGCCTAAAAATGCATACTAGAGCCAATCGTAAATTTAAGATAATTAACCTCCGACCTTTTGTGAATCTGCAGGCTGCGGGGGTAAAATGCATACTAGAGCTAATACAACAATTTAGGATAATTCACCTAAATTTTGACCTCTCCTTGTCAGATGCATTTTGAGGCTGAATAATTAATGTTAAGTGGCCGATCTGCAGGCTTTTATGAATCTGCAGACCTGCACGCTACGGTGGGAAGTGCCTGTTGTATTGACCAGGAAGGGTCAAAATTGAAGTGAATCATCCCAAATTGTTGGATTAGCTCTAGTATGCATTTTGAGGCTGATCAATTAACGCTAAGTGGCCGATCTGCAGGCTTTTATGAATCTGCAGATCTGCACGCTACGGTGGGAAGTGCCTGTTGTATTGACCAGGAAGGGTCAAAATTGAGGTGAATCATCCTAAATTGCTGGATTAGCTCTAGTATGCATTTTGAGGCTGATCAATTAACGCTAAGTGGCCGATCTGCAGGCTTTTATGAATCTGCAGATCTGCACGCTACGGTGGGAAGTATCTGTTGCATTGACAAGGTGGGGTCAAAATTGAGGTGGGATCATCTTAAATTGTATGAATGGCTCTAGTAAGCATTTTGAGGCTGAACAATTAACCTTACGTGGCCGATCTGCATGCTTTTATGAATCTGCAGATCTGCGCGCTACGGGGGTAGTGCCAGTTGTATTTACAAGGAAGCGTCAAAATTGAAGCATATTTTTGTAAATGGTATGATTGTCTGTTGCATGCAATTGAAGTCTGAACTGATCTGCAGATCCGCGTTTTAGACAGACCCTCAGAAATTGTATGCTTTGCTCTACTAAAACTGGCTTGATAGAGCCACTCGCATCCTTCAAATAGCTGGATTAGGTATTTCTAAAAAAAAAGATAGCTAACTATAGTCGCACCAAAAAATGGCAAAAACTGACGAACCTCGCGCCTTAAAAATGACTTAACTTACTATTTACTACGACCTAAAAATAACAAAACCGGCGATTGCCGCTCTAAAAATAGCCAAATATGACTTCTCGCGCCCGAAAAGCTAGACTTACGATTAGGGCACCATGAAAATACCTGAAAAGTTCATGATTCGCGCCCTAAAAATGGCTAAATCGACCATTCGCGCACCAAAAGTGGCCTTGGCTTCCTGGATACTTGGCGTCCTAAAACAGCTGAATTGGCTCCACGCACTCTAAAAATATCTAAAACTGACGATTCGCGCCCTTAAAATGCCTATACAGATGATTCCTGCTCTGAAAATGGCAAAAGTGCGCATAGAACGGCTAAAACTGAGCGTTCACGCCTTGGCTTTGCGCCCTATAAATTGCAAAACTGACTCCATACGCCCTAAAAATAGCTAAAATGACGATTTTCCCATTGAAAATGGCTGAACTCGCAGTTCGTACGCTGAAAATGACTAAAATAACGGACTTAGCTCTTTGAAATAGCAATTTTGGGGGTTCGTCTCAGTTGAATAAACGAATTCCGTTGGTTTGGCTCTTTCAAATATCAATTTCGAGGGTTTGGCTTGACCGATAAGCCAATTTCGTGACTGTCTTCTTCAAAAGGCAATTATTCGCAAGGTTTCCCTCATTCTAATGCTATTTCGAGGGATCTCCAAAAGTCAAATTTCCAAGATTTGACCCTTTAAAGCCTCAATTAGACAGGTTTCTCTTCCTTTAAAGTCCTCGTCACCTTTAGCAGCTGAATTTCGCGGATTTGGCTATTTCAAATGGACATTTCGGGTGTTCGGCTCAAATACGCACGTCTGGATCATTCAAGGCCCCTTTCGCGAGTTTTCATGATTGAAAAATCCAATTTAGTGGGTCTGAATTCTTCAAAAACCAAATTATTCGGATTTTAGCTCTGTAAAATCTCAATTTCCCGGATTTTCTCTCCATTAAAAATCATTATTTTCTGTGCTTGAGCATTTCAGGACATCAATTTAATCGTTTTAACCGAAGTGCCTCAAAATTATAAAAATTAAGCCCGAGTGTAACTCCTGAACGATTATTTTGTAATTATTTTTATTCCAAGCCGGGGGCCACTAGGCGGTCGCGCTTACTCATAGCATGAGTATGTAGTTCGAACCAGAAGTATCTTCGGCTTCAACCTGTATTTCCCCTACTCCTCCCAGTCAACAAGGGTTACTGCTTACAGCAGGTAAACAATTTGCCCTACCAGGAGTGGGGGAAATACTGGTCGCAGCGGCAAGTGCTTCTGGTGCGTACGACTGTGTAGTCTTGCCTTGAGTAGGCGTAGCAATCTTGGGCTCGGTCAGACCGCTGTCAACAATTAGCCCTATGGGGATAAGCGAGGGAAATACGAGCAGGGTGTCGACCGACCCGGAAAAGGTCTGAGCATTTTCAGCTGTCGGGAAAAACCCGGGAATTTTGCGAAGGGTGTTCGATGTCGATTTTCATGAAATTTCAAGCTGTATCTGGCTACATTCTTGAATAATAAACCCACGTGTAAGATTTGCAGCGTTTTCATTAGGAACTCACAATACAATAATATATTACGAACTTTACCCTACAAACTGACAATCCGTTTACAGGAAAACTGTAAATTCAGCCTCAAAACGTGAAGGTCTGAGTCCGGAAATCCGCTGCAAGAACACAACCTCCATTTTTCGACGAAACCCCCACCGAAACGATTAAATCCATAAAGCCCCCACTCACGTGCAGTTTCAACTGACAGTGCTACTGAACTGTTGTCTAAACTGCACGTGAGTGGGCATTTCGTCTCAGTTAAGGTGAACTGCACAGTTAAACTGTACAGTTCTCAGTTCAATTGCCAACACCACGTGTCTATCCGAAGATTGTTTCCGCCGTTTCAACCATTCCTTGCACCACTGCCTGCGTCTTTTAGGTTGGTTACTTTCCTGATGAATAACTGCACAAATTAAACCTAGAACGGCAATACGGTCCTGCTCATTCGAATCCATTATGTTAACTGAAGAATTCAACTGTACGTGCGTGGGAGACTGAACTGATCAGTCCAAACTGACAGTTTAAACTGTGCAGTACCCGGCGATGCCGAGTCGGAGGGCGCCATGGCCGTGGTCGGCTCATATGCCCTACCCAAGAGTGTTGGGGTCGGTCTCGGGAGACCTAATGTGGGTCCACAAACCTACCAACCCTCTTAACAAACTCCAGAACCTTGACTCCGTTGTTAGCTCTAGAGAATGTAAGTTCGGGTACCCTAACCGTCCTAAACACTTGGAGTCTAACCGCCGCGAATCTGTCGCAGTCCCCCACGAAATGTGCCGTTGTCTCTTCCTCTACTTCACACTCCCTACACATCGGGTCTGCTGGCAGTAGACCCATCTTCTAAAGATGACTGCGGACCGCATACTTAGCTCATTCATTTTACACTCATCTGTACCGGCGCAGTGGCCAAATAATCTGGGGAGTGATGAGTCTTTTTGTTTGGTGCTTCAAGTGGTTAGAGCCTAGTGCGGATCCAGAAGGGGGGGGGGCGCACCCACCTCGGAGCAATTCCAGTTAGTTGACAACACTGAAAACTTTGACCCGCCAATTATGTCTTCAACCCAGGGGCGAAGCTAAAAGGGGAAGCAGGGGGGGGCAACCCCCCATTGATGAGTCCAAAGAGGCGTCAAATGCCGAGTCCGAGGGCGCGAGCCGTAAACTGTTCGGAAAACGTTTTTGAATGAATAACAATGCTATGACAATTGTAGGTGACACGATTATGGAAATTTAGCTCGGTGCACACGATGCATTTTTCGAAGCATGTTTACATGCAGGGTAGAAACAAACATATGATCCCCGGTAGTGACCGGATGGTTTTTCAATACAGGCAGACAATCCTTCAAAAAATGCATCGCGTGCATGGGGCTTTATCCACAAGTTCCACGGTATTATAGGTGTCTGTGCAACCTATTAAAATGCTTCATTTTTCGAGGGAATAAATTTGTTTGATTGCATAGAACGTAAACAGAGCTTGTGAACGAGCCTTTAGGGACCCTGGGAAATCAGGGCTCATATTAATTTCGAATCAGTATTGAAATTCATGTTCTTCCAAAAAATGGGCAAACTTGACTCATCCCCCCCCCCTCAGAAATAGCCTTCGCTACGGCCCTGCGTTCAACGTTTAATTTATTAGCTCAAAGAATCGAAACACCAAATAAATTTCACACCAAATAAAGTTTACAGCGTGCTGTTAAGCTCTGAAATTTAACACTCTAGCCCAAAACAACATTTTGACCCAAGAAATGGCTACAATTCGCCGCTTTCGCCCCATTTAACTCGACTTTCGCGGATTATTGGCACTTGCGCCACCAAATTTCTTGGGTTTTGCTCATTCAAAAAACCGATTTCGCGTACCAGCACATAAGAAACCAATTTCGAGCGGTTGACTCATTTAAAAAAGCCAACTTCACGGATTTCACGCCTTCAAAATCAAAATTTCCGGACATACGCTCATTTTGAAAAGAACTTTCGTGGGTCTGGAGAGGGGGTCAGACGGTTGGCCTATTGTCAAAACGAATTTTGCGGGATCCACTCGCCAAAAATAAATAATTTCGGGTTTAGCCTACTCGAAGAGCCAAATAGGTGCGTCTGGCTTTGAAATGAAATTTCGCAGATTTGGCTCATAAAACGGGCATAGAAAAAACGCTCATTTAAAGCTAAAATTAAGAAAACTCCAAACCGCGATTTCTGGGGTCGTTTTCGTTGCTAAAATTGAAAAAAGCGAATTTGAGGCTAAACATGAGATAAAGTGCTAATTCGTTGCTTTTATGGGAATACATCACCAATTCGCTGCTAATATGGAGAAAGAGCGATATGTAATTCGCTGCTAAAATTTAGGAAAAGCGCTAATTCAAGGCTAAATGTGAATACATTACTAATAATTTACTGTTCAAATTGAGAAACAGCACTAATTCGTTTTTAAAATGGACAAAAAGCACTAATTCATCGCTAAAATGGAGAAAAAGATAGAAATGATTGCTAAATTTGCGAAGTCGCTAATACTCTGCTAATTTTGAAAGCAATGTAGCACTAATTCATAGTTATAAATGGAAGGCATCGTGGATTTACTGCCGAAGTTGAGAAAAGCGAATATTCGTGGCTAAAATTGTGATAAAGTGCTTATTCACTGCTAAAATAGAGAAAACGCAAGTTCACAATTTCTGGAGGCAACTTGAAAATTGAGAAGAAACGCTAATTCACTGCTAAATTTGGAAAAGCCGTTAATTCCGTGCTGATTTGAGAAAAATTGATAATTCGTGCCTACAAACAGCAATAATTCGCTGCTAAACTTCAAAAATAATGATGAAAAACGGTCATCGTGGCTAAAATTAAAGCACTAAACTAAAGCACTAAACACGCTAATTTGTGGTTAAATTAGAGAGAACACCATCATTCGTAGATAAAATTGAGTGAACACAAATTCACGATTTCTGGAGCCAAAGGGTGCGTTTATGAATGCATTTTTTCCTCAGATAAAGCCCCGAGCCGTGTGTGCGCCTGGGGCCGTGCAAGAAAGGGCAAAAGCGAAAATCGTAGAAGGAGGGCTCGGCTTCCTAGTGCTCTCCTCTTGACCTTATAAGAATAGCCCACAGCAATCTTAACTTTAATCCCTAGAAACCTTATGGGGTCTTCTTAAATCCCACTGGTTGTTTTTCAACCAGTATCGACCTCCTCTTAGAACCCTCCTGTTAGAAAGAAACTCATAAATCGGACCGGGTCGACCACATGGATTTAAAGTTCCGTTTAACACGAAGCTGAGCTTAAGAGATTAAACCCAAATGAGAATTTAGTATTTTGATGAATATAAAATCTTTAGAACCCGTAGTAACGCATGAACGGACATTGTAGACCCAACCTAAATCAATCTCATGGAATACGAATCCCTCAAATAACTTTAAGGCCCATTTTCACCAACAAAATTGATCTCGGTTTTTGATCGTGATTAGTTACCAATAACGACCCATAATGAATTTGAAGCGTGCAGCTTATCTTTCGGAAGGCATAGAATACGTAGTTTTGTATGGTGATGAGGTGATTTTTTATTATTTGTGAGTCTTCTCGTTCACTCAAGGTAATTTAACATATCATGGGAGAACTCCGAGTCCACGGCTGAACTTGGGTCGAACCCTCCGACGAGGGCCCTCAGCTCACCGAGCCTCTCCTTCACTTCAGCTATCATCTAGAAGTTAAAAATGTATTAATTTAATTCTACAACTAGCTTACAATAAACCATAAAAGTATTTCTCAAAGAGAAAACACTGAATTGATAACACGAATGCCTTCCGAAAGATAAGCTGCACGCTTCTAATTCTGACATAGCATAAGGCCCGATTTCACCAACTTCTTAAACCAAGATCAACAACTAATCACGATTACAATGTGAACGCTTGTATCAGAATTCATGTGGGTCGCTATTGGCAACTAATCACGATCAACTTTAAACGAGATCAATTTTGTTGGTGAAAATGGGCCTAAGTGTTTACATTGTAATCGTGATTAGTAGTTGATCGTGGTTTAAGAAGTTGGTGAAATCGGGCCTTAATTAATATTTGGAAAACAGCCCATAGCAACCAGACTCAACCCTGCTTTATCTGAGGATAGGTGCAAGGAATGCCTACTCAAAAAACTAAAAAATATTGTATTTTTAGTACAGGGTCTTTGTACATAAAAAAGATTATTAGGGTTAGGGAGTGGAGGGGCTTATAGGGTAGGCACTATCATTTCTAGGGGTAGGTAGGCACTGTTATTTCTCGGACAAGGTGTCTTAAATTTCAGTTCTTAGAAATAAGGTAAAATAAGGGTTTAAAAAAGAGGAAGGGTTCCAGAGTTTTCTTTTTGAAAACGAAGGAAAAAGAAAGGCAGTTGAGTTTTGTAGTCGGTTTGAGAAGGAAAAGGATAGTAGCGTAAGTGAAAAAGTAAAATTTATAAGAAAAAAAAACGTGAAGTGCCTAAATGACGGAGTCCTGGAGCATGTACTCTCTCGCGAGCGTAACTGAAATATCGAACACCTTTACACCTGTAAGTGTCCTTCATATGTAGCATTTCTAAGGATTGGTTGAATGCGTAGCATTCAGCATAATTAAGAAATTCGACTCTTTGGCTCCCATCTTTCTCAGGGGACATTCCGCTATAAATTCTCAATTCGCGATCATTCTATACCCACTGACTATTCTCGGTGCCCGGCGTTTTCAGTTTCGCCACCATTTAGCCTCTAATTTGCCACCGTTAGTCTCGATGTGTGTCACGGTCAAACAATTTATTGTCTTGTTATGGAGTCAGATTTACTTTTTCTGGACTTTGACAGGCGTTAATAATTGCCAAACCAATCGGGTGAGGGGGATAAATTTTCAGCTTCGAAGCAATTTTGACAGTTTCTTGGCAAAAATTGACAGTATCCCTACGAAAAACAGTAATTTTTGTAGTGGGAAATCTGTGTCCAGGACGAAATTTCTAGAGTTTTTTGTGTTCTTAGAAGGGCAACATGTTTAGAATGCGAATTGTTCAGTGTGAAGAGGTAAATTGACGGTTTCCGAGAGTAGCTAGATTCGAGGATTGTCATGAACCAAGGACTTCCTCCTTGTCCCGTTCTGGTGGCTACGCCCTTGCACAGAGTTGCTAGTTTGGGCTATGTTTTAAGCATTCAACGTCATTTTGGAGGTATTTCGTCGCTAAAATCGAGAAAAAGCTCTAAAACGCAATCTGGGCTACTTGTAGTTTTATCAGTAAAGCACGAGTACAGGGCGAGTAGCCCAATAATTTTTTTTGCGTGATCGCTGTTGTATGCCCTATTTCTTGACTCGAGGAAGGCACTCGGTAAAAAAAAAAAAAAATGCGCAAGTGTGGTTTGCCATGGCGTACTCGTCAATGGATCCGCCTGTATCATTGTGGACGTCAAAACGTCTTTAAAATTGTTAGATGGCTGTTCCACCAGAGTTTTAGTGGAACACCCAAATATCTCAGGCATTGTAGGTACATAATATCATAATGAAATTTTGCATGAATTTGTTGTGGGGACAAACAAGTTCATTTTTTTTTTTTTTTAATGCATTTTTCAAGAATGTTCGTACCAAGGTCCCTGAATCTGTGCGGCCCCCACCGATGCTCTTCTCTGGGGTTCACAGCTGCCCGCGGAAAAATTCGTAGGGTCCCTAAAAACGTGTGCATATCAGTGGGAACCCCTTCAACGGCTCTCCGTCCGTCCGGAAGTCCGTTTTGATTTTCCGATTCCCCGAGTCGAGGAACCCCGAGATACCAAAGTTGAGAGGGAAAAGTTGCCGCCCTCGCTCGTTTTGAAGCGCGGTCTCGGAAGAAGCAAGCGTTTTTCTCACCCTAATGGTGGGAAATCATGAAATAATTACTGTTAATTATTCATAACTACCAAGCTTAGATAGTACACTTGAATAATTTTGTAGTGGATGTTTCTTTTATAACTTTTACAGGTACATAACTGTGCTTACTCTACGAGAGACACTGGTAAAAGTAATAAATTATTTCGAGAAAATTAGAATTCATCACATTTGCAGTAAATGTGAGAAATATCACCCCCTCCATCCCCCGCTGTTCAATACACTGCGATCTGTTGCCAAGACTTGAGTTCATCAACGAAATAATTAATAAAATTCGTTTTAATGACGCGCAATAAAAAAGATAGATCGAGTTTTTCTATTTTAAACGCGTCTTTAATTTTGAGGTAAAATCGGACCTAAATCCAGACTTTCCGAAAAGCGTACGTTGATCAAAGTTCTGAATAGCCCAATCTCTTGAAAACAGGGACGTGGCACGACAACAGTAGGGTTTTGGGGGAGTTTAAACCCCCCACCCCCACCCGCAGCGAGAGCTAAGGGGAGGAGTCAGTCCTTTTTTAGGAAATCAAGTGCCCGGGACTCTAATGACAAGCAATGCATTTCTCTGAAATAAATTACGAGCCCTAGATAGAATAGACAAGAGTTTCTGAGTTATCAGTTGATGCTGTAGCGCATGCCGTCAATTTCTGGGTACACAGTTCAAGTTTTGAGCGTAGCGCGCTCACCAATATTGACATCTCCTGAGCCGAACAATGAGCTTTTTTTATTCTTATCTTCCAGTTTTATTTAAGAAACGAATTCCAGGGCTCCGCCCAAAATGAATCATTTGATTCCCTCGTTTGGGGCCTTAAATTCAGGTTCTGGTAGTAACGTGGAATTTCCATGGGTAGCGGTCCTTCGATTGCTGTTCTGAGGTCCTTCTGGTGAATTCTGAGGACCTTCCTGTGGTGTTCCGAGGCTCTTCGAGTGGTGTTTGACGTCCTTCCTGTGGTATATTGTTACTTTCAAGGCTGATATTCTCGTTTTTCCAAGGAGCAATAAAAGACAGATCTTCTGTTACGACCGGGAGGACATACGCCTGATTGGCAGTTCAATTAGAGGGAGGGGTATTTGGGAACATAAGAGCACTGAAACAGGCAGAAACTCAAAACATTCTGAAAAATGAAGGAGCCTTGCCTTGACTTGTCTTTAGATTCTTTATAATGAAAAGCGGAAAAATTGTACAATCGAGCTTTCGCTGACGACGAGCTGCCTTCTAGGGGGAGGGGGGTTCAAGCATTTTTAGTGTTTTGATTGCGTTATTTTCTACCCGTTCTTGGGAGGATCTCAAGTAATAATTCCCGGTTAATACACCAACGTAGTCATTGCCTCTAGAAAATTGTAAACGCGTCGAGCTTGTGAACCCTGGGCCTTCCCAGGAAACGTGGATGGGGAGGTCCATTTCTTAGCCGAAAGTTCTGAATATTTTCCCCTAGGGTGCCCATGAACTGAAGCGTTGGTCGTGTTTCAGTGTCTGCCTTAATTGGCCATATAATTGTGAAAATGTGTTATCTCGCCGGATATTTACAATTCCAGGATAAGGGGGATGGGTGGGATGAATTTCATACATTTCAATTTTTGGCCCCCTCTTCCCATAGCCGCTTTCTTAATAACGTTTGTTTTAACTTTTTTTTCTTCAGGTCATGTCAGTTCTCAATCAAAGTGGTGAAGAGCAAGTGGAATGCCCCCTGTGCATGGAACCACTAGAAGTAGACGACCTGAATTTTTTCCCCTGCACATGCGGCTATCAGGTAATCAGGCAATTCGCAATAATTTCGCAATTTTTGTCAACTCTTTGTCCCCTCACCCGCCCGCCCTCCTCCGTTTAGATTTGCAGATTCTGTTGGCATCGAATTCGAACGGACGAAAACGGCCTCTGTCCCGCCTGTAGGAAAGCCTATCCAGAAGATCCGGCGGATTTTAAGCCACTGTCTCGGGAAGAGGTGGCCAAGTTGAAAGCTGAGAAGAGGCAGAAGGATCAGGCGAGGAAGCAGAAGATTTCAGAGAATAGGAAGCATTTAGCGAATGTTCGAGTGGTGCAAAAAAATTTAGTATTCGTCGTTGGTTTGCCTTTGAGGCTGGCCGATCCTGAGGTTCGTTTTTTTAGTAGTTTTTCCTTTAAATTTTCCTCTTTATTAAATATTTTTTGTTCAATACACAGACTCTTAAAAAGCACGATTATTTCGGCAAGTTTGGTAAGATACATAAGGTAGTGATAAATCAGAGTACGTCGTACGCAGGCTCTCAGGTAAGTTATTCCTCAAAATTGTGTTTCCTCAAAAATTTCACGAGTTTTCCGCTACCTTAGGGTCCTAGTGCCAGTGCCTACGTCACGTACCTTAAGAGCGACGACGCTCTTCGTGCAATACAAACTGTTAACAATATTGCCGTCGATGGGCGAACTGTTAAAACGTCACTGGGCACGACAAAATACTGTTCTCACTTCATGAAAAACCAGCCTTGTCCGAAACCGGACTGCATGTATTTACACGAGCTAGGTAAGCGATTGCTTTTGAAATTTTGTAGTCTTGACTGTTAATTTGAGTTCATTTTTAGGCGATCCTGAGGCTAGTTTTACTAAAGAAGAGATGCAGCAAGGGAAACATCAGGAATACGAGAAAAAGTTGCACGAGCAACTTCTCGCTAGTACGCTCAATAGGTTAGAACATTACTCATTTGCCATGCAATTAGGAAACAAAACTGACTCCTCGGTTTTCGGAATTAGAAAACCGTCTTCTTCGCCGCCGACGCTAATGGCGGGTGTTCAGCCCAGCAATGGTGCCCCTCCTCCTAGTTCTGGATCGAGTGTTAAAGAAGCCTGGCCCTCTTTAAATATCGGTTGTAAGTCACACATTCTCCCACCACCACCACCACGACTATGAATATTTTTGAGTGGGACTGACAATTTTTTGTTTTTCAGGTGAAATAGGTTCGGAAGCAACGTCATCCTCTCCTCCCACGGATCAGTCAGTTCCATTGGTTACCGCCCTGACGAATGGTGGCAGCTCTGGTCTGGGCGGTGGGTCGAACAATAAAAGTATTCCACCGTTGGAGCGGAAGACCAACGGGAATAACTCAACGTCTAGCAAGCATAAAAACAGAACTGAAACAACAAAGTGAGTTTTTCACCTTGTTAATGATATTCACTTATGTTTAAAAGTTCGCTTGTGTTTTTTAAAGGAAAAACAAAGATCCGTCGGTCATTAACGGGTGTAGTAGCAACAAAAAGTCATCCGAACCTCTCGATATTCCGTATTCATCGTCGAAACAAGAGTTAAGGGCCGTTATCAATGGGGAAAATTTAAGTGAAGAAGGCAGTAGCGGTAGTAGTGGAGGTGGGCTGATTGGTCAGGGTAGTCGTTTGAATGAATTGTACGCGTCGCCAACGTATCAACATTTAGCGCAAAATGGCTTCGCAGCGCCAGACCAGCCACCGTTGCCGGATCACACGAACAGCTACGGTCATTTCAACGGGCTGACAAGTACTGTTCGGGGGAGTCTGACTGGTACGTTTGTTTTTTGAGGTTAAATGTAAGCGTAAAAGCTGCTATTAAGACTTTGTTGTTTTTTTTATTTTTAAAGGAAAGAACGGTGTTAACCTTAAATCGCATCAGAATCTTTTCGACTCGAATTTGAGTAATTCGTCCAGTTCGTTATTTTTCTCCTCGAACTCTTCTTCCCCTTCAATAGACTTTGCTAAAGTGAACGGTGGTTGCCAAATGGTGAACGGAGGATTGATTCCAACGGATTGGACGCAAACGAACGGCGTTTCAGTTCATCACGCGGCCAATACCAATTTGGGTGATCTGTTGATTCATCCACAGGGGCCTGGTTTAGGGCAGCAGCAACAACAACAACAACAACAACAGCATCGACCTGTTGAAAACGGGTGGCAGGCGTCTTTCGGACGGTCGACTGGCGGTGGTCTACAGAATTCACACGGCTCGCCGCATCGCGACGATGATTTTGTAAGGATGTTGTGAAACGAAGAAAACACTTTCGTTACATTCATTTTTTTCCGTTTTTTTTTTTTTTTTTTTTTTTTTTTTTTTTTTTTTAACGATCAGTGCACCAGAGACGACGATCTGGGTTTCGATCCATTCCATGAAACGCAGAAAGCTCTGGCGGAGATGATTGAAAAAGAGGAGCAGCACAGGTATCAGCCCAAGTTGATAGTGCATCACAATAATCGGTACGTCAGATCCGCGCCTCCCTCCTCCATCACAAACTGTCAAAAGTGCCACTAAATTACGCCCTTTTTCTCTTTTCAGAATAAACAATTGCTCGAAACTTTTAGAGGGTCTTCGGTTAGGATCAACCGTGCCTCATACGAGGCCTCCTCCTCCAGGTTTTACTTCCACGCCGAATCACATGAACGCTTTCGGCTTAGGCATTCCTAGAACAGGTTAGTGTTGGTTTTTTAAATTTTACGTCGGACGTAGAGCAAGCTGCTCACCAATATTCTGGGTCAAGTTACAAATTTTTATTATTTTAAGAAAAGGTTTGGTCAAGCCTATTCAAGTAGAAACAATTAGTCAAAACCGCTAATAACGCACCGTTTCCCTCTCTTCCTTCGCTCCCCCTCCCCTTCGAATGTTTTAGGTAATAAAACGTTGCCTTTTGTTCACCCAGCGATGGCCTTTCCAGCCCATACAGGCCCTTCAGCGGGTGAGTTTTATACCCCCCCCCCCACTCCACCACCACCACCACCAACCAAATCACACACTCCCTTGGCGAAAATTCCCTTTATAATAAGTTTCTTTCGCCTTCCTCTCTAAAAAAATCCCCTTCGATATTGCCCACAGCCTGGGATTGGTCATCGTTAGATCCAGCCATCGTAACGTCGGCTCAGCACTGTGATTTATATTCTGCCACAAATCCTCCCCCGGGATTTTCCATCAGACAAACATTAGACAGTCAGTATGAACAGGTTCAGCCGTACAATTACCAACAATATTAACGCATTGTTTCTTTTAATAGACTTATAGTCTGCCGCTGACTGGAATTTCCTGTAAAAACAAAAAATATAAAGGTCTTGTATTACAGAAAAAGGCGTGATAAAAAAAGTTTTTATTTTTTGGCTACGGAACTTAACTACAATCCGGCTCGGACAACCTACTTGACAAAGCCTTTTAGTAATTTCCCCATTTCTTCAAGATATTTATTCTGATTTTTTTTAAAAAAAGAATAACAAAATCGTAAGTGTCACCAACTTTTTAGGATTAGAAGCCCCCTCTCTTCTCCCAATCCTTAATAATCTCATTGCGCTATGTGTCACTCTTTTTTTAAAATGAGAATTCTGAAGGAAAAAAAGTAATTAGTGAATGTTTTTTGACAAAATAGTTTGGAATTCTTGAAGCTTTAGTGATAAAAAAAAGTCGCTTTTTATCTTCGGATGATCTATACATCTTTTTCGTGGTTTAATCGTGATATTTAATTGGAAAAATAGTCCACATTATTGAAATATTTATATTTAATTGGTATAGTTCCCCCCTCCCTTGATATTGAGATGGTTGTGTGAATGCCGGGGAAAAAAATACTGTTTTTTCTTCTGCTCCTTTCCTTAAATTGGGATGACCGATCGAATTGAATTGAAAGTTGAAACAAGTTTATTTATTTACTATGTTTGATGAAATCAAAAAGTTTGAGCAATTTTCTCGGAATATTTTATTTGATCAAAGTTTAAAAAAAACAACAAACAACTAAATATAAACACAAAATTGCGCCTTGTTTCGGTGTTGTTTTCATTGATTCCGATAAACAAAAATGTGTAAATGAGGGATCTCTCCCTCCCCTTCAAAAAGGCTGTGTGGTGGTGTTGGTGGTTCAACCCCCGTGTAGGCGGTGACGTGAGACCATCCGAGTCTAGGGAATCGACTCTGGCGGGAAGGCACTTTTATACTGAAGGGGGGGGGGGATTCTGATTTCAGTTTTGAATGAGTCAAACGCTCCAAATTGGGTTTTAGAGTGGCTAGGACCCGCGAAATCGAGTTTAATGGGTGAGACAATCCCGCTAAATTTGTTTTAAAGGGGGTCAACCCCATCTCTTGAGGAGCATTAGGGTCAATGGGGGAAATTAATTCGGGTGAACCTGTCCAGCGAAACTGGTTTTTATTGACCTAATACCGTGAGATTCTCTTTTCGAAGTAACCAGACCCCCATGCAATTTTTGTTTTTTTTTCACTGAGCTAGCCCCGCGAAGTTGGTTTTGAACGAGCCAACTCCACGAAATTGATTTTTCAATGGGTCAGACGAGATCTTTGGTATTTTAATGCAGCGAAATTGCTTTTTTTGTGCGAGAGAGCACCACAAAATTGGTTTTGAATGAACCAACCCGGCGAGATTTTGTTTTCAAGTGTTAGCTGAACATGGCTCTTTGGAATTAGCCAACCTCGAATTCGTCAACGGGGAGAAATGTGTTTTTGAGGCCGTAAAGCCCGATACGAAATGGTTTTTCAGTGCGAGCCACAGCCCGGCGAGATCGGTTTTGAATGAACCAACTCTGCCGCAAAAATGTCGTTTTAAATGGGCCAACCCTTCGAAATTTAGTGAGTGAAAGGAGCCAGATGAGCGAAATTCACCGGCGGATTTAAGGGGGAGCTTTAGGGACTTAGCGCCCCCCCAAGTTAATCATTCTCCACCATAACCTCTCTGTCTGACTCTTTTTTTCTGAATTTTAGCCAAAAACTTGCCTCTATAGACAACGTAAATTGGCGATTTATCAATTTTAGCCACGAATTAGCGCTTTTTCTCAATTTATTCGCGAATTATTTCCCAATTCCAGTCGCGAATTCGCGTTTTCTTAATTTTCGCCGTGAATCTGCGGATTATTTCACATTGATCCGCTATTCATCGTTAAAATCCGTTTGAGCAGCAAATGAGCATGAGCGTCTTGTCCACGGATAAGACGCGAATTTTATCAATTGTAGCAGCGAATGAGCTCTTTGCCTCCATTTTAGCTTCCAGTTTTAGCATTTTTCTTCACTTCGCAGTCATGCGCATAAGCGTTCTATCTCCATTTTAGCCGCGATAGTTAACAAGTTTCCTCAATTTTAGGTCACGAATTAGCGGATTTTCTCAAATTGATCCGTGAATTAGCGTTTTTTTTGTTCATTTCATTTTAGCTGCAAATTATTCCTGAATTTCACACGTGAATTACCACTTTTACTCATTGTCAGCTCCGAATTAGAGGATTTTCACAAAATATAGAGTATTTCTCCATTTATTTCCTAATAAGCGCTTTTTGCCAACATTATAGCCACTTTTTTAAAACATGCGACTCCATTTTAGCTGCGAATGAGCCGTTTTACATTGATTTTAGTATCAGTTTTAGCCGTGAATAAGCGGGTTTTATGGTTCTATCTCTTGTATTCATAAATTAGCGCTTTGTTTACTTTTGCCGCGAATTAGCACTATTTCTTAATTTTTGCCGCAAATTATTTTATTAATTTTAGCCGCGAATTAGCGCATTTTTTTTAAATTGATCCGCGAATTGGCGTCTTTCTCTAATTTAGTTGGGAATGAATGTTTTACTTCGATTTTTTCATTTCTAGCCGTGAGTTAGCGATTTTTTCACTTTTATACGTGTGCTTAAGCGTTTTTTCTCAATTTCGGTAACATTGTTGCCTCGAGAAACCACAAATATTATTTTAAAAAATAAGAGTTGAGCCTGCTGAGTGATGAGCTGAGCTTTTTCACGAGCAAATTACCGCTTTCTCTGAATTACCGTCGCATATTAGAGTTTTTCTCGATTTTTAGCCTAAAATAGCGCTTTCCCGCTATTTCAGGCGCGAATATTAGCAATTTTCCCTACGTTTTGCCGTGTACTTGCCCCAAGATAGGCACATTAGAATGCCTTCTCACTTTTGTCCGCCTTTTACGGGCCTATTATAAACTTGGGGTTAGCGTAGTTTCTTTGTTTCACCCTCGAAGTTGCCTTCAGATATCGAGAATCGGTATGTTTTTCTTAATTTAAGTGGCAAAAGAGCGCTTGTGCTCTCAATATTTGCCGCTAATCAACGCTTTAAAACCTACAAATCCTCATCACCTTTAAAACTTTTTTGTCCTCCATCCCCTTCTGAATGGTGGCTCATCTCATTTTAAAATGCGCCAGTACACTGGAAATTTCACATTGGGAAAAATAAGGTGTGAATTCATGTAAAATGGACTCGTTTTAAGGGATGCAGCCCTGCAAAATTGGTTTCCGAGCGCCTAATCCACGAAACGTCGTCTCAGAAAGTGCCAAAAATGTGAATAATTGTTTTTTATAAAGACATCTGTAAACGCGAAGGTTATTGAATTAGCCAACATCACGAAATTCGGTTCTGTGAGCGTCAAATCCGTGATATTTAGACATTGTTAGTGTCTACTGTACTATAACCAGCCGGGGCCGGTGGGGCGAGCCTAAGTGGAAGAGCGAGATGAAATTTCTCGCTTTGGTGGCACACCAGGTTAGAACTTCGTCATTTTAAGCGTGAATCTCGGCTTAGCAAATCAAAAGTGTCTTTAGTAGACTTTTTACTTTGGAGCCTGAGCACCAAAAACTGTCAATTTCGGCTCCGAGATAGAAGTAGGGCAGTGCACTGCTGTGGTTGGAGCACTGCACTACACTGCTCCTGTGGCTAGAGCTTTTTGGTGTTAAAGCTTTGCTGTGATTTGGCCTTGATGTTTGTCGTAGTAACGAACTCTCACGAGGGATGACTGACAAAATGGGCAACAGCCAATTGCCAATTCGCTCTTTGAAAAAAGTAATTTCTTGGATTTAACTCTTTTCAACCCAAAAGTTTGCGGATCTGATACTTTCAATAAACAATTTTGAAGGCTTGGCTTCTTCAAATATGAAATGGGGGGGGGGGGGGTTCCATAGGCGTCGGGGCAGTTGATCGTCAAGCAGGTAGCCCTCACTCTCTTATATTTAGCCAAAACAAAAAAGGTGGTGGTGGCAAACTCTATGATCACCACCGACCCCAACGCCCTTGAATTCCCCCCAACCCCCGAAATTTCATATCTGAAGGAGCCAAACCTGCGAAATGTATTACTGAAAGTGTCAGATCCGCAAACTTCGGGGTTTAAAAGAGCTAAAACCGCGAAAATTATTTTTTTGAATGAGCCAGCCCAACGAAGTTTCATTTTTCAAGAAGCAGGGTCCACCAAATTGGCTTTTCAAATGAGCTAAACGCTCGAAATCTGTTTTGAACTCCACCAAACTCCGCGAAATTTAATTTTTGAAGAAGCAGGACCCACTAAATTGTCTTTTAGAGTGAGCCAAATCCACGAAGCAATTTTTTGGGTGAGCCAACCCTTCGAGTATCCTGCAAAATTGGATTGATTTCAACAAGCCAAGGGCCAAATTAGTTCCTTAATTACCAAAAATAGCGATTCCGTAAGTGCCAAAATCCGTGAAAATTCGGAACTTCGAAAGAGCAAATCCGGGGAGTTGCTTTTTAGAAGGATTCAAGTCGCGTATTACTGAGTAGTGATGAGTATACTTTAAGGCACGAGGTTTTGAAGGGTTTAAACGTTATTTTTGTAATTAAAACGACGTTTATTTTATTTTGTAGCAATTAAAATAATTATATATCTCTCTTGCTCATTTAAAAAAAAAAAAAATCTATTCTCTTTGGCGGCAGATTTAGTTGCACAGAAATAGTAACTGTTAAGACACAATTTTCCGTATAGAAGTACAGAAAATTCGCAAATAAAACATTCACACTTTTTGATTTTTCAACATTTCTCAGCTCTTTCTATTACGAATTTCGCAGATAAAATAAATAAAAGAAGGTAGCATTTAGTGCATTTCAATGCATGTGTACGTCATTACGAGTAACTCCCTTTTAAGGGTAAAATGGGCTTGTGAATTGCTAGCCCTTACCGACGAATATTTCGGCTAAATTTTAATCGACAATTAGCAACATAAATTGAAAAGAACTTGCTCTTTGATTTGATTCTACGGTTTGGTCCAGCCATTCTGTAATTGCGCACCACTGAAAACCAGCTTCAATTTGTTCGTAAATAAGTAATATATTTACAACTGCAAGGATGGAAAAATGTCGATAGAAAGAGCTGTGGAAGTGTTGTTGTTTTTTGGGGGGCGGGGGTTACACGAAGGACAACTGCTCTAGAAAAAAAAAAAAAAAGCTTACATTTTAAAATGTTTACATTATAGGACTAACGTTCTTGTCCTCTTCTTCCGCTGACAGCCGTGTAACTAGTGCTAATCTCGAGAGGCCCCAGAATTTGGCTGGATAGAGTCGGTGTCGGTTAGCGGCAAATTTCCAGCCAATGTGTTTATGGCATGTGTCACACACGGCGATACTCCAGGCGTAACTACCAATGGAGGAGAGGAGGGAGATAACATAAAATGAAAAGGGCGAAACAAAGTTATTCTGTTTGTTTTACCCCGGAAACCAGCTGTATTCGGTGGATGGTCGCGACACGAGCATTAAATTGTGAGCGCTGAGCACTGTCATTGTATCGTGAAGAAAACCGCCTGGATTGACGTACGTACCTTGAGCACCGTCAGTTGACATGGCGAACACGTCCTTCTGTCGGGCGACGGGGGCTTCGCATGTACCACAATGGTAAATTTGGCACTGTTGGAAGATAACAAAATCTGATGAACCTACGAAGGCGAGTCGCCCTGTTGTTGCCAATGTCAATACCTTGGACATTAAGCTAAGCTGCCACCGCAGTCGCCGTACATGCGAATTCAACTGGAGTACGAAAAGGCGTTCTACAGAGTCAAGATGAGAAGCCAACCAGTAGGATAATGCGCACGGGTCATTAGGCATGGGCTCTCGGTTTTTGTCTAAAATAATAAAATTTTGATTGCGAACGCGCGGATGTTTCACGAAAAAGCTAACCTTTTCTGAGTCCTTGTTTCAAAAAACTGAGCTCCCGACTGATGCGCTCTTTTAGTTTGTCCTCATCGTACTGATCGTATACGAATTTTGGCCACGGGCTCGTGTACGCCTGGCGTAGGCTTACGCTAACAAAAAAAAAATTGTTTTCTCTACTTCAAAAGGAGGACAACATCAGTGCACCTGTTTTCTCGCGTTTTTCGAACTTTGCAAAGTGACGGGATGCTGTATTGGACCAATGGTTTTGAAAGTTTGATTTCTGGCAATATCATCACTTCGCCCACTGAATAACTGGTACAGCCCCCAAACCCAAATTAGCGCTTATTATGAAAGAGTTCCGGACGTTAATTTTCAACTCACCCTCCCTCAACTTGCTTGCTTTTCAACAGTTTGAACCTTTGCCTGGCTTTAGCTTTGATTGTTACTGTTCCACGGACGTCCGAAAACTCGAATATTTCGCATGTTGTTCCATAATAACGTTGGTTTGGTCCTTCTGTGGATCTCCTGAGGCCGGAAATTCTGGGGCAAATATACAGTGAAGGGAAAAAACTGTAAGCTATTTGGTGAAAACGTTCGCCAACCTTTTGGCAACGTGTCCAAAAGTTCGGTCGGACTGAATACACGCTCGAAGTAACGCACAAGGAGTAGGGTCGTGTGCGACGAGTGGAAACGTCTGCCCCGGTACAAGTGTACCCTCTGTGACGGTCAGGAGAGGAATAGACACGATTGATTCTTCCATGTGGATTGTACGACCGCTTAGAGCTTCCAGGTTATCGCCCAAGTACTAGTAGGACCAAGAAAGATGATGACGCTCTACCCACCTAGAATTTCCTTAGTGACAACACTTACCGAGTGTCGCGCGGGGACCTCTTCGTCGAAAGTGACAATCTGTTGTGAGTCTTCATCGTCTGGCGGTGGTGTCTCTCCAGGAGGCGGTGGCGGTGGCATATTCTCAGTCTCGTCATCCTCGTCGACGTCCTCCATTCGCTCGTCGTCGGCCATCAAGTAGACAGCGTCGTAAGGATAGGGGACAAAGTCAAACGAATCGTCTAGTTCTTCTTCCAAGTTGTCTCCTGTACACGGAGGAGTGTCAAAAATTGCTCGTCCCACCGACTGGGAAGTCTACCGTAACACTAACCAGAATTATTGCCGTTTTCATCAGCCATTCCTCTGCAAGCAGCACCAATGGTGGAGGCTTTTAGGATTCACTCGCGCATGAAATAAACTTTTACGAAGACAAATTCAAACCCTCTTGAAACGCCACAGTGTCAGCTGTGTACTAATAACTGCGCGGAACGAAAACATTTCTCGAGACGTTATTTAGCGTCCGTAATTTAGGGAAAAGTTATTACCAAAAAAGTGAGTGGCTTAACAGAAAATCTAAATCGCTGATTTTTGAAACGCAATAAACATTCAACAGCTATGAGATCACCAGAATTGACATAGCACAAGCTGAGACTGATGGCAGACAGAGACAGCGTAGATAGAATGTGATAAAGAAAGTCACCCACCTTCCCATTTTCCGTGCAGCCCCCCCCCCCCCTATTTTAAACCTACCCTCTAATTTTTTTTTTTTTTTTTTTAGCGTTGACAAAGGGGTGTATTCATTCCTGCATTTTTATTTTTTTTTGTATCGTCCAACGAGCACAAAACGTTTGTTTTTCAGTAAAACAAAAAATTACGCCTCCCAGTCATACATTTTATTTAGCTTACTTCACGGAAACCCACCGTCACACTTATGCCCCCCCCTCCCCAATTATGTATGTCAAACGGCTGCAATATTCCAACTGTAGGACGTTGAAAATGAGGTGTCAAATTGTCTCGACGAAGGCAAACTAGGATCATGGGCTGGTCCCCAGATTAAACTTACTTCGACCGGGGCGGCAGAAAATTACCGGATAGTAACCAAATTTTGATTGCTTGTTTACTAGCCCCCGAGTACCTCTGATTTCGATTCGCAGAGAATCTCAGAAGCCTTTTTTCTTTGTTCAAAACGCTTCTGAATTTGTATTTGGTCCTACACTGTATCTTGGTCTTCTACTGCGGAGAGAAGTTTTTCTGCCCTTAAGTGTGTTAAGATCAGGGGACCTATTCAGAAACGTCGTGAAAAATGCCGCAAGTGTGGTGCTAGGGCGGGATAATGATATTTCTTATTCGGAGTCCTTCGATCTCGCTTGCGGCATTTTCTCCCGACTGCTCGGAATATGACCCCAGAGGGGTGATTCTGTAACTTGCAAAATTTACGTGTCGTAACTGGGAAGGAGGGGGAGAGGATGTACCCCGTTGCCTTGGTTTTTACAGGGAGTCCCTAATCTGCTGACAGAATGAAAAGTCAGCTGACTACCCCCTCCCCCACATCAGGCAGGAACAAAACTCCCCACGTGAACACCATCAGCAATATGTCAAGTGCCACAAGGGTCAAATTACCGAAAATCCTGAAAGTACTAGTACTTCCCCCTGAGTAACTAATACAAACATCTGCTGACAACCCCCTCCCACTCATCGGAAGGGGTTGAAACTCCCCACGTGAACACCATCAGCAATATGTCAAGTGCCACAAGAGTTAAATTACCGAATATCCTGAAAGTACTACTACTTCCCCCCGAATACCTAAAACTAAAGTTTTCTGACAGAATGAAAAGTCTGCTGACAACCCCCTACCACTCATCGTAAGGGGTTGAAACTCCCCACGTGTACACCATCAACAATATGTCAAGTGCCACAAGGGTCAAATTACCAAAAATCATAAAAGTACTAGTACTTCTCACCAAGTAACTAAAACAAATATCTGCTGACAACCCCCTCCCTCTCATCCGAAGGGGTTGCAACACACCACGTGAACACCACCGACATAACGTCGAGTGCCACAAGGATCAAATTACCGAAAAGTAAATTACCGAATCCGCCACCAAATGCCGAATTACCAAATTACCGAATTACCGTTTTCAGAGGGGGGTGAAGTTCCGCATGTGAACACTATCAGCATAATGCCCGTGCCGCAAGAGTCAAATTACCGAAAATTCTTAAAGTACTAGTACTTCCTTCCGTGTAACTAGCGCATAAATCCGCTGAAAACTCTTTCCATTACTTCATAGGGGGATGACAGTTCCTACGAGAACAGTCGTAGTCCCTTTTTTTCGTTTTTTGTGTATGTGTTTATTTAATCGGCCATTTGTGGTAGTAGAGAGATTTTCCGCTAATGCTATCGTGAACGTTTCTCATATTTGCACTCAATGAAATGTTCGCCATGCCATAGATGCGTACACAAACATTTTACAGCGTTTAGATTTGAGAGTTATTTGCTCTCGAGAGTACGGGGGCGTACCTAGAAAGCCTTCTGGAGGGGCCGATTCCGGCAGTCCGCAGCCTATTGATTAGTGGCGGGGGACGGGTGTTGTAAGGAATGCCTTTCTTATTGCTGGGATATCGCAAAAACTTGGCTAAAAACGGCCTCCCGGAGGGGACGATCCAACTATCATCTCCCTCTTGTTACGCCACTGCGAGAATATCTCCGAGAGCTTAACTCGTCAATCTAAACGAGCCAGAGAGTTTTCGTGAGAGCGCCAGGCTTCAACAGAGAGTTCAACTCTCACATGTAAGAGCACCCTTAGCTATTGCGTTTAAGGGACCGGTAGCGAAAAATCTGGAAAGATAATGGTCAGTTTCACATTTTCAGAAAACAGTTTTTTCATCGCGGTTGGCATATTTGAAATCCGGCCAAATCGACTGACCTCGATGGCGCCGCATATCTCCGTGTGTTTCTTGTTTCCACATATACTCGGGGAGAAGTACTAGTACTTTCAGGATTTTCGGTAATTTGATCCTTGTGGCACTTGACGTTATGTCGGTGGTGTTCACGTGGGGTGTTGCAACTCCATCCGATAAGTGGGAGGGGGTTGTCAGCAGATAGTTGTTTTAGTTACTCAGGGAGAAGTACTAGTACTTCCATGATTTTTGGTAGTTTGACTCTTGCGGCACTTAACATATTGCTGATGGTGTTCACGTGGGGCGTTTCAACCCCTTCCGATTTGTGGTAGGGGGTTGTCAGCAGACTTTTCATTCTGTCAGCTAACTTTAGTTTTAGGTATTCGGGGGGAAGTACTAGTACTTTCAGGATATTCGGTATTTGGCTCTTGTGGCACTTGACATATTGCTGATGGTGTTCACGTGGGGAGTTTCAACCCCTTCCGATGAGAGGGAGGGGGTTGTCAGCAGATATTTGTTCTAGTTACTCGGGAAGAAGTACTAGTACTTTTATGATTGTTACTGTTCCACGGACGTCCGAAAACTCGAATATTTCGCATGTTGTTCCATAATAACGTTGGTTTGGTCCTTCTGTGGATCTCCTGAGGCCGGAAATTCTGGGGCAAATATACAGTGAAGGGAAAAAACTGTAAGCTATTTGGTGAAAGCGTTCGCCAACCTTTTGGCAACGTGTCCAAAAGTTCGGTCGGACTGAATACACGCTCGAAGTAACGCACAAGGAGTAGGGTCGTGTGCGACGAGTGGAAACGTCTGCCCCGGTACAAGTGTACCCTCTGTGACGGTCAGGAGAGGAATAGACACGATTGATTCTTCCATGTGGATTGTACGACCGCTTAGAGCTTCCAGGTTATCGCCCAAGTACTAGTAGGACCAAGAAAGATGATGACGCTCTACCCACCTAGAATTTCCTTAGTGACAACACTTACGGAGTGTCGCGCGGGGACCTCTTCGTCGAAAGTGACAATCTGTTGTGAGTCTTCATCGTCTGGCGGTGGTGTCTCTCCAGGAGGAGGTGGCGGTGGCATATTCTCAGTCTCATCATCCTCGTCGACGTCCTCCATTCGCTCGTCGTCGGCCATCAAGTAGACAGCGTCGTAAGGATAGGGGACAAAGTCAAACGAATCGTCTAGTTCTTCTTCCAAGTTGTCTCCTGTACACGGAGGAGTGTCAAAAATTGCTCGTCCCACCGACTGGGAAGTCTACCGTAACACTAACCAGAATTATTGCCGTTTTCATCAGCCATTCCTCTGCAAGCAGCACCAATGGTGGAGGCTTTTAGGATTCACTCGCGCATGAAATAAACTTTTACGAAGACAAATTCAAACCCTCTTGAAACGCCACAGTGTCAGCTGTGTACTAATAACTGCGCGGAACGAAAACATTTCTCGAGACGTTATTTAGCGTCCGTAATTTAGGGAAAAGTTATTACCAAAAAAGTGAGTGGCTTAACAGAAAATCTAAATCGCTGATTTTTGAAACGCAATAAACATTCAACAGCTATGAGATCACCAGAATTGACATAGCACAAGCTGAGACTGATGGCAGACAGAGACAGCGTAGATAGAATGTGATAAAGAAAGTCACCCACCTTCCCATTTTCCGTGCAGCCCCCCCCCCCCTATTTTAAACCTACCCTCTAATTTTTTTTTTTTTTTTTTTTTTTAGCGTTGACAAAGGGGTGTATTCATTCCTGCATTTTTATTTTTTTTTGTATCGTCCAACGAGCACAAAACGTTTGTTTTTCAGTAAAACAAAAAATTACGCCTCCCAGTCATACGTTTTATTTAGCTTACTTCACGGAAACCCACCGTCACACTTATGCCCCCCCCCCCCAATTATGTATGTCAAACGGTTGCAATATTCCAACTGTAGGACGTTGAAAATGAGGTGTCAAATTGTCTCGACGAAGGCAAACTAGGATCATGGGCTGGTCCCCAGATTAAACTTGCCTCGACCGGGGCGGCAGAAAATTACCGGATATGCATTAGATTATTGCATCCCATTATAATAACAACTTCCTAATCTGGGCCTTGTTCGATTATTTCTACCGCTACTTGTTTATTTACCGCCCCGATTCAGAGCGTAACTTTTCAAGTCCGATGACTGGGATGGGTATTCTATTTGAGGGGGGTCGGAATCACAGGACAAAAGCTTGCTGCTCGAGACAGCCGAAGTTTCGTCAATGCTAACGACGTTACATTCTTTTATTCTGGCACGTGCCTTGGAGTCTACTGAGTAAGAATGTTTTTCCTCTTATTGGGCTCGAACAAATTTATCGGGACGTCCTAATAATCTGCTGACCAAAATTAAAGTGCCACCGCCCCTCCACGTCTCCAGATCTCGACCAAATTTGGCACGCTAGCACTCTTACACAAACCCTAGGCTACTACCAGGGTCAAAACCTCAAATTTATTCGAAAGACTGGTACGCAGATACAGCTATGTACAGGGAAAAAAGTGTGCCCCTATACCTTATGTCATCAAATTTGGCACGATGGCATTCCTACAGTCCTACGCTAACCCTAGATGCCCCTGAGGTCAAAACCTTTAAAATCATTCGAAGTACTGGTACTTGCACACAGTACAGAAATAAAAAAGTGCCCCCCCCCCCAATCATGTACCTTTCGAATAATTTTGAGGTTTTGGCCTCGGTTTCACCTATGGTTCATGTAGCAGTACCATCGGGCCAAATTTGGTCGAGATCGGATTCCCTTAGGAGGGGGGGGGGCACTTTTTCTTGGTCAGCAGATTAGGAAGTCCCAATTTATCGTGTTGAATTTTTCGCGTCATGCTCGCTGGCATCAGCCGATTTTCTCGGCACTACGAGTACGAGCGCTCGTTAAAAAACAACACAACCCGAAAGTGTGGATGCCGCCACGGTAGTGTCTTAACAGCATCCTTGGATCCCACATGCGGCATTTTTTCGAGATCGTTGGTAGCACGACCCCTGAGCTGCCCAGCGAGCGAGGTCCATGTGCATCAGGACTCTTCTTGGGGCTTCAGAGCTGTCCGCGGAAAAGTTCATGCGCAAGTGGTTAAAACGGTGGCATCACACAGAGAGCCCTTTTAATTGAATCTTCTTATCGAATTTTCTGTTTAGAAATTTAAAAGAGACTGAATTTTCGGATAAACACCCAAATATTGGTTATTGGGCCGTAATTGAGAGATTTCTATGTTACAACAATGCACAAGGCAACACTATGTTACAAACACAGTGAACGAGACAAAAATCTCTCAATTACGGCCCAATCATACGTAATGTTCACAACGTCGCACCCACGCCTCAACCAAATATTAATATGGTAAGGTCGGAGCTTCGAGCTTCACAGTGGTTTCAGCATTCTGTGGTTAGAGCTTCGCTGTGGTTGGCAGGGTGGTCAGTTGCCCTCCCCGAGACTTTGAAGCGCAGATTTGATGGGGCAGCTGACTCCTCCCATATACATCAGGATCGCCACATTTTGTATAGCGAAAATGTTCACAGGTCTGACTCAGCAATAAACCAATTTTCCCGATTTCGCCCACTAAAATACCAATTTCGTGTTCCTTTTGTGCTGAAAACCAATTTTCGCCGAGTGGCCTAATTCAAAAGTTTTCATACGTTAAAAAACCATTTTCACCGCTCTGCGTTACTAAAAAATCAATTTCTCAGATTTTGATCACTAAGACACCAATTTTTCTTGCTGAAAAATGCTATAAAATGCTAATTTCTTGCTGAAAAATTAGCCATTTTCCAGGATTTGGCTCACTGAAAAACGACCTTTTCAGATTTCACTCTCAAAAAATCAATTTTGCGTATTTTCCAGACATTTTCCCGTTCATTTCTCAGATTTCGCCCTCTTAAAAACAGATTTACAGACTTGCAATTTTATGAGAATGGGGAACTTGCATGAATCTCAGATTGGGTAGAAAAGCATACCGGTGATTTGACCCGTGAACTGAAGGATAACAACGAAGTTGCAACCCGATTGGTGCGTTTTAAGATTTTTAAAAAAGGTTCAAAGTTCTTCAGAAGAGGATGGATGGTGCGAGGGGAAATGACGTAAATACTTACTTGTGAAGCATTTGAGGGAACTCTAAAATTGTTTGTTTACAAATAACATGAAAAATGTCCCCCCATTAAACTCGTCTAACCCCCTCTTCCCCGCATCATCCATTTCAATAAGTAAGTTTTTACGTAATCGAACCCCCACTCAAAATTTTTAAAAATTCCCTAAAAAAACATCCTTGACTTATTTCAAAGTTTAATGTGAGCAATAGACTTGTGGAAGAGCCCTCTTTAAGCAACACCAACTTTTGAAAAATGTGCAAGTTCCCCATTATTAAGCTTATGAGCTAAAAATTGATTTTATGAGGAACTGTTCAGTTTAAAAGATGACAATTTAAGTGTAAATAGCTATAGTTTCATAAGGAAATTGCCACTTTTATTGGCGATTCGTCAAATCAATGAAAAAATTGTCAATTTGAAGCTAAAAGTGTTTTGTGGTGGCCTTTTGGGTTGGGCCCTTGCTCTGTGGTTGGTTTTTTTTTTTTTTTGTTGAACCCTCACAGGGGCGCTCTATTATGTGGGCACCGTGTGCGGGGCTTATATGAGTCCCAAAAAGGTCAAAAAATATGAAATGGGTTAGGGTTGAATGAGTAGATTTTTGGGTTCGTCGAGTCCGAAACTCATGGGACATGAGAGCCAGTGCCTTCCCACCTCCATACCGGCGCTGAGTTCATTTCATTCGGGACGTGGCATATTTTTCCCAAACAGTTAGTTCACATTACATTGGCATAGTTGTTCAATGTTGTTGTTTTTCTCACTTGTCCGGCCTTATCGTGGGTTTACTTACTTTTTCGATATTTCAATGATTCAGCTATTTTGACGCAGAAACTGCGTGAAGTGTGGTATTTCTATATAGGTGCGGGGCCCAGATGGAGTCATGGCTGCCTCCTTTTAAGCCGACTCTGGATGCGCGCCTGCCTGCTGCGTGGCTGCGGTTGAATACCGCAGAAACTGGCAGAATCGCAGTCGTCGCGGCTATTCGCCTTGATCATAATTCAGGCAGCGCTGCAGTTGGCCATTTTGCGAAAAAGTTGTTAGTGGGGGTGATTTTCATTAGAAACTAGCAGAAGACTGCCCAAATGAGTTAGTTCCCAAGTGGCCAACGACATCGCTGCCCGAATTATATGAAATAGTCGAATAACGGGTCGAGCTGAGCTGATTGGACCGGCTCTGCTGGGGACAGATGGGGCCAAAGATTCAGTTCAGGCCAGGTAAGGGCTTCGACGGCCCCACACCTGTACTGCCACATCTGAAGGAGATCCCCAGAGAGAGATTAGAGAGTTGTAAAATGGAAGAAGGGCGAGGGGAGGTACCTCGTTGTCATGGTTTTTACGATACCTAGTGAATTGAACTGCGGAATTTTCACGCGAGAATGTGTGGTCTCGAAGAAAAAACGCTGCGAATTATCGAACAATGCCTTATTATTTCGACTGTGGGTTTATTATTCATCGATGTAGTCAAATCCGGCTTGAAATTACATGAAAATCGACACCCCACACCCCTATGATCCCAAATCCTTTGAAAATCCCCATTTTGGACCCGCTTTTGGCCCATAAAACCCCAGGGAGTTATTTGATCAAACTGATCAGATGTTAGGACCAACTAGACCCCAAATGGAGTCTATGTGAGAAAGAACGAGTTTTTTCGAGCAATCCTAGGGCAAGATATGGCCCGGACGGCGGACGGACATTTTTTTTTTATTGCAGATTTGGATTCTACGCACTTTGAAACGTAAAACTACAAATTTTGAGGGGGGGTCAAAAAAAATTTTTTGCGATACGATTACAAAGACTTATTATTGAGAAATAATAAGCCAAAAAACAACAAAAAAACCCAAAAAACCAACAACACTTTCCCTGATCTGGCTAACATAAACACAAATTTCATGTATTTCGCTCCCTAAAACCAATATTGCGGATTTTTCTCAATAAAAAAAAACAACACATTTTCACTTATCGGGTTGACGCGATTCTAACACGCAGATCCTGTTATAAGCCTGCAAAAAGGCAATGATGCATCTGATATTTTCACCAGTGAAGCTGTCCACAGGCATGGATTCAGTTTTTCCCAGGATTAGTTGCAGAGTTTTTTTCCTGATTTTACTCGTGAATGAGCCCTGTTTTTATAGCCTCGAATTGGCGTTTTCCTTAATTTTAGCTTAAAATGAGCGCTTTTTCTCAATTCTACCTCGAACTAGCCTTTTTGATTTACTATTTCAATCATGGCCAGCACTGGGCATCGCATAACCGTGAATTGGTGCGTTCTGTCAATTTCAGCCGCAAAAGAACAGTTTTCCTCAAATTTAACCTGTGGATGAACGCAATTTCTCAATTTTAGCCACGAAAATTCCATCAATCAACAACAAACGGTGACAATGCCAATTCGTTTTCCCTCAATTATAGCAGCAAATTAGTGCTTTTCCCCCAATTCTGCCTTGAGCAATTTTTCCCCCCTTCAAATTGTAGCAGTGAAAAGGTCCACATAACCCGCATGTGAGTGAATTTCATTAATTTTGACTTGGACGTTGCATCGCGAAACCTTGAAATTGGCGTTTTCCTCAATATCACTTGCGAACGAACAATTTTCCTTAATTTTAGCCGATAATAAGCACTTTTTCAAAAATATACGCGTTAAAAGTCGCGCTCTTTCTCAATACCCGCAAACTTGCCATGTATATGTATAAAAACGGTCAATTAGAACTTTCTCGCAATGTTTACCGAGATGTTTGCTTGAGAAACCACGAACTGGCGCCTACGGAATGAGCACCATTTTTCAAGTTTAGCCATGAATTTGCGTTGTTCCTCAATTTTAGCCGCAAATGAGTGATTTTTCTCAATTCTACATTGAACGAGCAATTTATTTTGTCAATTTTAGCTGTGAAAATGGCTCCACATACCATGAATTAGCGCATTTTCTTAATTTCGTTCCGGGCTTTGCATCATGAAACCGCAAATTGGTGTGTTTTCTGAATTTCAACCGCGAATAATGATATTTGCTATTTCTCAATTTTAGCAGTGAATGGGTGTTTTTCCTCAATCTTAGCCGCAAAATGTCCTTTTTTTGGATTTCGTCCGCGAGCGAGCACTTTCTCTCAAGACGTGCACCCCGCCCTCAACTGTGGATCCGTGCCTAGCTGGCTGCCTACCCCTTGATCACGGTCTGGCTACGCCCCTGTCTCGAGCAGCAAGCTTCTAATTAATAAATTAATTAGACGGATATTATCCGGACGACGTTGGAAGGGCATAGCCAAACACGATTCGAGTTTCGAGAAAAAATGGCTCCCCGGCGGGATTTGAACCCGCAACCTCTGGATTACCAGTCCAGCACGCTGCCAATTGCGCCACGGAGACGCCTTTGGGAGTCGTACTCCGAGGGATAAGCTAAGCCGAACCCCACCCAGGTCCATTGTTTCTCGAAACTCGAATCGTGTTCCATCGTCGTCCGGATAATATCAGTCTAATTAATTTATTAATTAAAATTCCGGCGACAGATTTATTCATTATATCCATTCAACAACATCTAGATAAGATAAAATTCGGCGTGGTTTACCGATCAAGAGAAGCGCCTAGAGTCCCGGCCGCTGGAAACGTGCGCAAGTTTTTAGCTCGCGAATATCCAATTTGGCCATTTTTTGCGGTGCAACAAGTCAGATTAGGCATCTGCAAGGTGCAAATGATCAATTCGGCTATTTGTGGGACACACGAGTCGTCCCCGCAGTTTTTAGCCATTTTCAAGGCGCAAAGGCTTTGGTTTTGGCGTGATTAGCCAGTAATAAAGCAATTGTACAGCTTGAGAGTGGTCAGTTTATTCAGTCGTCAGGGTGCGTGGGTCACCCAAGCTCAAAAAACAGTTGAAAATGGACAGTCTTTTAATGGTTTTTTAAGCCTGGGTGACCTACGCGTGGGCTAAATTTGCGGCGGGCTTAATAGTCGTTTTGACTTTTTAGAGACTGGAATCATCTGTTTAGGCCTTTGAAAGTGCGAATCGTCAGTTGTATGTATAACATACAGTGCGAAAACTTAGAGTTTGTACCTCCCCCCCCGCCATTTAGAAAAAACTTCCACCCACCCCCGCCTTTAACACTGTGTTTTACAGGCCCGAGGTGGGTGGAAATTTTTTTCTAATGGGGGGGGGGGTAGGTACAAACTTTAAGTTTTCGCACTGTAGAATCATTTTTGTCAATTTTAGGACGTGAATAGCCAGTTGGGCCTTTTTTACGGCGCTGTCGTCCGTTCCGTTACGGCACGAATCGTCCGTTTTGCCATTTTAGGGTCCGAATAGTCAGCTGTGCCTTTTTTATAGTGGGAATCGTCAATTTAGCCACTCCCTTGGTGTGAATGGTCAGTTTGGCCATTTTCAGGGGATGACTCGTCTGTTTGGGTATTTTCAAGGTTCAAATTGTCAGTTTATCATGTCTGGCTCAAAACTGATGGCAGTCAGTTTTTTCCGATTTTATTGCTTTAATAGTTTGGCGCTATTATTTCTACGGCGCACGCACCAGTCAGTTTTGCCATTTATAAGGGCGTGAGTGAACGTGAAGCCAAGGAAACGGTTTTTTTGGGCATTTCCTGCGTGCGAATGGTCGCTTTTGCCATTTTTGGAGCAGAAATCGTCTGTTCAGGCATTTTCAGTGAAAAAATTGTCAGTTTGGACATTCATATTTAAAGCGTGAATCGCACTAGTTTGGCTATTATTAGCGCTCAAATAATGGCTGGGCGCTGGTTTCATCAAACTTTAGGCTTTTTAAATGGGTTGAGAGCTTGCAATTTTGATTTTGCTGTGGTGAAACCTGCAAAATTTCCTTTTTTAGGTGAGCTTGTAGCCCCGCAAAATTTGCTTTTTTCGGTCCCGAAATTTGTTTTTGAATTGCCTTCCGAATGAATGGGTCAGTAGCACAGAATTTCGATTTTTATTAAGGCAACCCCCCCAACATTTTCTTTTTTCAGGGAGCCAGCCTTTTCGTTATATTGGGGTTTTAACGAGCCAACTCCACGAAATTTAAGTTTTAAAGGAGTCAACCACTCCAAATCTGGTTTTCGAGAGTTCTGAACCGCGATTTTTTTTTTCTTTGGTAGCTAAAGCCCGCTTTGAATTTGTTTGAAATGGGTGAACCCTGTAAAATGTTATTTTTGAAAGGAGTCGGACCCGTGAAATTGGACCTTAAAATGAGCCAACGGCACGAAATTATATTTAAGTATAGTAGCGTTACCAACGAAATTACTATTTTAGGGTCAAACTGGTTTTTGATGACCCAATTCCGTGAAATTCTTATTTCAGGAGCCAGGTCTATGAAATATGTGGTTTTTTTCACGGAGCCAGCCCTGCGAAGTTGGTTTTTGAACGTACGGACTCCATGAAATGTTTTTTTCAATGGGCCAGCTGCGCGATAGTTAGTTTTTAATGTAGCGAAACCCGTGAAATGTTGTTTTTTTTAGGCAAGAGAGCTTCGCATGGGTTTTCCCCTGCGAGACTTTGTCTAGTGCGGGCCATAGCCAGGCAAGATTGGTTTTGAACGAGCTAACTCTGCGAAATTGTTTTTTGAATGGGACAGCCCCGCGAAATTTTGTTTTTGAAAAGAACCAGACCCGCTAAATTGCTCTTTAAATTGAAACAATGGTGTGATAGGTTTGAAAAAAAAAAATGAAATACCGTGCATGTGTCTTTTTTAGGGAGGCAGCCCAGATCCACAAAAATTGTTTTTAGAAAGAACCGAACTGGCGAATTGTTTTTCTCAAGTTGACAGGGAGAGGGAATTGGGCTCTGTCAGGGCCAATGGGTGAAATAGGGGGGGGGGGGTGAAACTGCAGATCTAGCGACCGACGTAACTAGTACCGAGAAACTGGAGGGAGTAGGTGACTCAGGAATCATTCGTTTCGTCTTCACGGTTACATTGAGTCACGGTCGCGTTTAGATGCTTAATTTTGCTTTGGTGGTGGTGAAGATGGGAGGATCTTGCCCTCCTTTGGAAAATATTTTATGACATAAACAGAAGTTTATTCATTGGGTATTTCATTGCTGTGTAAATTTCGAGAGAACGATACACATTTGAGAATGAAGTAGGCGACAGCAGAATCACCGGTGAGAAGGTCGCGGGCGCGTGCGTTAAGATTTTGGTGTGTATGTTCTTTTTTTTCTAAAAAACCGCGAATCGGTGGAATTCACCGATACGACGATCGTCCAGGTGTCTAAATTCCGAACCATTGAATGGTCGAGTATATCAAGACGGCGGTGTAGACGGTTCAAGAACGGTAACTTGGCCACATCGATTAATTTCAATACAGCAAGAGTCTTGAATCCACGGCTCGCCGTCCACTTGTATAGGCGAGCGTGTCTTCAGTAACATCTGAGTGAGAGAAGAGAAAATTGAGTCCATTTGTTTGTTATGGGCTTCGCTTTTTATAACAGCAATGGAAGTCACCTTGACAGTGGACGCTTGACCAATTAAGTGCGGCTCGCTAAGACCCAACTGTAGTTGTGCCAAGTGGAACGAGCTAAACAGACCAACTACCTCCAGTTTGCCGTCGTCTATCCTCTGTGGGCTTACATTAGGAGAGTTTGCTGTAAAAATAACAATCAGAGAGACGAATTTAAAGAAAATCTGGGGCCCAGTGGAATGTTGGTAGTGACCTGTCACGAGCTGCCACAGCTTGACTCCTGAGCCCCAGCACGGGATATTTAGGATCACGACTGACTGAATTTCTGGTAATTCTACGCGTTGTCCATCCAAATAAAGTTCAAGTCTTTGCTCTAGACCTGCGCACTCATCCGTAACAACTTGTTGAGTTCCAAATAAAAAATAAATAATCTGCGAAATAAATTACTGCGTGTTTTTTACTTAAAAAAAGCGCTGAAATAAACTAAAAGTCACCTTGTTGAACAACCTGTTACTATAGACGTAGAACCTGGAAGAACGAGCTTCGTGAAAATCCCAAGTGACCAAGGCGTCCACGCCGACGCTCATGTAGTTATACATCATTTTGGGTCGGTTCGCGTAAGCCATACCGAATCGAGCCAAGGGAATTCGAGGTGGAGGCTGTTTCACCACGATTGACCATTGGTCCAGTAATCGAGGCAAGGCATCTCTGGCTCTATCCAAATACGGCGTCGGAGTGAACGGGTGTATTTCTTCGGCACCCCAGCCGAGAGAGCGTGATAGATCGTTTCCCGTGCCCAAGGGTATGATGCCGCAGGGTATCGACCGCTCGGAAAGCGTCGCACTGAGTGTTGACAGTACCCAGGCGATGGTGCCATCACCGCCGGCGATGAAAACAATGGGACGGGCGGCTTCGGGTAGTGTACTGAGAAGGCGACTCAAATAGGTTGGATCTTTTTGTGAGAGATCGATAACTTGAACTGGGTTTAAGACATGACGAAAAGCTGAGAGGACTACACCACCGGTAGAGTTGCCAGACTTTTTATTCGCTGGAACATCAACTGGTGCATTAATTCTCGAAATGGACCTAAGAGAGTAATAGACTTACCAATAACGAACACAGGTGTCCACGTGAAAGACAAACTTCCTGGAGACTCGAATTTGAACGTCTTTTTTACACGACCCATTCTTCTCTCGCGTCGCTGGGTCACTTTGACCGAGTTGGGTGAAATGACGAAGCGTTTCAACTTGCCCATGTCACAAACATCGCCCAGCATCGTGCGACAGGTTTTGTGTACAGTCCTGTGACACCACACGCACTTCAAGCCACTATTGCCGGTGCACTCGGCACCGCAGATTTCGCAGTTGGACGACTCTGGGAGATTGCCGTCGATGTATTGATGTTTGACAGCGACTACCGATGACCCGGCGAGGGGGGTTGAAAGCTCGCTCTTCTCACACGTGACACCTTTACAGATGTACGAATCGTTCACCAGGCGAACGCAACCGCTATCCGCGCAGATCCCGCAACAGTCACAAAAGAAGCTCTGCGTTGCTGTGACAAGTAGGTGGTCACAGCTTGAACATCGAGTCTACAGAGATGGAAAGAATTCACTAAAATCTCATGTGACTCGGCCCTCCGGGGAGGAGGGGACAGATTCGCTCTCAATTACCTGAAAAGTAGCGTCAGAGGCCCATTCCTTCCAGTTATGTTTGTAACGACAACCCCTAAGCCGGAATCTCAGCGAACGTGATTCCAAGCTTCGGCACATTTTAAAAAGAAACCAGAGCGAGACGAGGACAAAAACCGGTAAAATTACGTCGATAGCCAGTTCCACGATGGAAGACATGATTCCCAAGTCTGACACTTCCCTTATGACGGGGCGACAAGGTCCTTACAAAGAATACGATCGTTAAGCTCCAGCATGAGTTGCATGACAATAAGATTTAGCACTGCTAATTCAAGGAAACGTGTGAAATGAATCACGATTGTATGTCTATGTAAAAGAGGTATTTCTATGAAAAAAAACTCACCTTAAATTAGTATTCTTTCCGCAAAGTTTTTATTTTCATCTTAAGATAGATTTTCAAACAAAACTTGAAACGATTATAACGAAAACATAATTTTGACGTTCCTGTGATAACGCTCTGAGAAAGACTGTTTGGGGGGGGGGGGACTTTTGAGGTTTCAGTTCATCGTGACGTCACACAACTTTAAATCAGTTTCGTTTAACGAGTCTGACAATTCCTTAATTGCTAATTGATTAAGACCGATTTTCGCTCCAAATTTACAGCCAAAATGTGATCTTACGGGAGCTGCATCAAATCGTTCGTGTTTCCAATTTCCTCTGTGATAAAGCTTATTCGTCTCCGGAGATGGCGTCCGACGGTAACGCGTTCATGCTCGAAGGGTTCATTTGCCCGATGTGTAAATCGGACCTCGGTACGGCCGATAATTTACTCTCCCACTTTCAAGAAGAACATTCGGAGGATCAAGATATCATCAAAACATTTAAAGGTGCGTTAAAAAAAAAAAAATGCTAAGGAATCGGCGATTGCTCGCTATCATACTCGTTTTCCCTGTCAGATTTGCTCGAAAGGGCGAAAAAGAAGATCTTGAAACAAGATCCCACCGGACTGGACGGTTCGTTTCTTCATCGAAAGACAGTGTCAGCCGGCTTCGACTCGGCCTTTTCAGAGCCCCAAGAACTTGGTGAGACTTCATTTTTTTTCTCTTTCTTTAGTCCTCTGACATGGGAGTTCCTCAATATTGACACTTTTAGGATGCTTTACTTCGCACAAAGAGCTCTTCTCTAAAGTCAGAGCTGAAAGGCTTACCGTTCCTACGAACCAGCTGGTAATCCGACTGGAACGACTTCTCAACAATCTTCCGCCTGACCCCATAAAAAGGAAAGGTAACGACAGAAACGTTGATTAAAGTAGAGACAGAATTTCCACACCAGACACTCGGGTGATTGCTCTCTACGAGCTTATGCTTATGGGCTCGCTCGCGATGTACACTACCGCGAACAGGCGCGGACCCAGAGAATGTTTTTAGGGAGGGTGGCCTTGAGCGCTGTTAGAGGACAGAATGACGAGAATATCGAGAATGAATCGTCATCATAAAAAGGGAGAAAAGTGTATTTTTCTACCCACTCGACACCGCTTTGAATCCATAGCACTGGGGTCAAGAACATCGACCGAGTCGCTAACAAGAGCGAATCGCTCATTTTTGGCTATGGCAGGCCTGTCAAGAGTGCCCTGGGTCTTCATCCCTTGGACCCGGTCTTTCTTGGTGGGCCAGGATTTCGGAAATCAATGAAGGGAAGAAAGGAAAATGAAAAAAGCCTTCTAAGTAGTTGGACCTTTTTGGGGCAGAAGCTGGTTTGTGTTTTGGAGCTCTATTGCAGTTGAACCTTTTGTAGTTGGAGTTTTTTTGTGGTTGAATCGTTTTGTGGTGGGAAATTGTTTTGTAGTTGACGCTTGACTGTGGAGGATCCTCACATATTGCTTTGAGTTTTTATGACGTTGTAGCTGTTTTATGGTTGGATGGGTTTTGTGATTGAAGCTGTAATGTGGTTGTGCGGCTTTTGGACCTTTTTGTGGTTGGAAAAACTTTGTTGTGGTTGGGGCCAGAGGGGAGCAACGGAGGGCAGCTGCTCCTCCCTGGAGATGGGAAGATGGAATCAGTGGCGTCTATCAGGAGGGGGTTGGAGGCGACTTGCCTCCAATTGACGCAGCCAGGGGGGGAAAAGATGATTTTTGTTAACATCCACGGGGGGGATTTGCTCCTCTCTTACTGTGCGAGTGCTTTGGCATATGTATATTTAATGTAGTCAGGGCCGGCCTTAGGCATTTGGCGCCGCCAGACGAATCTTTCATCAGTACCCCCATGAAGTAGCCTTCAGGAGCCGCGATTTGGCTTTGTCTCCATTTTAACCGCGAATAATTTTTTTTTCCACACCTCAACGCTTCTTCTTAATTTTATCAGTGAATTAGCGGTTTGTCTCCTTTTTATACGCGAATTAGCGATTTTTCTCTATTTTTGCCGTGAATTTGTGTTTTTCCTTATTTTAGCCGCTAATGAGAGATTTTCACCGCGAATTAAAGCTTTTTCCCCATTTTGTCACGGATTAGCGATTTTGTTAGCTTTCTGCAGCCACGGAGCTATCTTCAGAAGCCGCGAATTGGCGTTTCCTCAACTTTAACCGCGGATCATCGTATTGTCCACACGTCAGTGCTTCTTCTCACTTTGATTAGCAATTTTTCCCGATTTTAGCGGTAAATTATAGTTGAACCACATTCTAATGGAACCTAATAATCAATAAAACCAATTTGTTTTACATATGATTAGGTTCATTTTACATCTTGAAATTTTGTGAAAAAAATCCATCAGAGTTTGGTTCAACTATAATAATTTTTTTCACTTTAGCCGTAATTAGCTATTTTCTCCATTTTAGCTGCGACTTGGCGATTTTATTCGTGAATTAGCACTTGTTAATAATTTTACCCCCCCCCCCCAATTAGCTAAGTATTTTTCTTGATTTTAGCCGTTATATTTAGCGTTTTTTCTTTACTTGTGTAAGCACAGAAAAATGGCTGATTCACGGCTGAAAATGAGAAAATTCTCTGATTCTCGAAAATCAGTGATTATTCTCAGTTTCAGACGTGAATTAGCCATTTTTTTCAATTCCATCCCCAAATTAGCTCCTGGAGGTTGCATCGAGAAACCTCAAATTCTTCTAATATTTGCACTTTCCGAACTTTTACCCACTTCCACTTACCCTAAGTACAGCAGATTAGTGCACCTACTCAATTTTAGCCGCTATAAGACCTACAAAACCTGGAGATCAGCGCATTTTTTCTATTTCAGGCGTAAAGTTGCTTCCGGGAGGCGCGAATTAGTACATTTCGCTTGACCTCTGAATAAAGTGGTTATTTGCACAAAGGCAATCTCATTCTCTTGACGAAAGAAACACTTCTTAACGGGGTATTTCCTAACATCACGTCACAGAGTGAAACGAAAATACATTTCCGTTACTGCTAGGACAGCTTTAGTGCGAAACTCGCGGGTAAAGTGGCGCTTTCCTCACTCACACTGAATACCATTTGCATAATATGAAATTCAGCCCCGGAGCCGTTCGTTTCCACTCGTCTTTTTTATTGTGATCAATACTGTTTTGAAAGGTTCCTTGACTCAAGGAAGATTCAAGGAACGTTCATAAATACAGGCCCGATAGGTCCATATTTATGAATATTCCTTGAAGTTTCCTTGATTCAAGGAACCTTTCAAAACAGTTTTGATCACAATAAAAAAGACGAGTGGAAACGAACGGCTCCCGGGCTGAATTTCACATTATGCAAATGGTATTCAGTTTCAGTTCAAGAAGAGTCTATGAATTCGCCCCAACAATGTTTTTCCCCGTCGCATTTAACGCACCGTACTTTGTATAATACTCTAATTAGATCCTCTGTGTGTGTGATGCTGTGATGGATATCATCAATTCTGATTGGGGGGGTAAGCTCTTTTCAAGGGGGGGGGGAGTGCCTCCAGCTTTCAGGGGGGGATAGACGCCACTGGACGGAATAAAAATCAAGAACATCAACGATACAGCAATGAAGACGGCATCATAATACAGTTTTAGTGTCTTGCGTGTGAACTCCTTTCGCTCTCACTCGATAGGCCCGCATCCAAAAAGCGTCAACAGTTTCAACCACAGCCACATTACAAAACCACAAAGAAGGCCCAAACACAGCAAAGCTCCAAATCGCAGTAACGTCCCAATCACTGTAAAGCCCCAAACACAGCCAACTTCCAGCCATAACAAAGGTACAACCGCATCAATCCTCCATCTATAATCAGCTCTTACCCCATTTATAACCTCCAAACCACAGTTAAGCTCGAACCACAGCAATGCTCCAACCTCAGCAAAGGTCGAACCACAGCCAAAGTCCTATCACAGCAATGGTCCGACCACAGTAAAGGTCCAGCCACAGCAAATGTCCAACCACTGCCACCCCCTTCTCGATGGTCCTGCCCTTCCTCCAGCTGATCCTAGCTGCCCACCCCTTGCCCAATGGCTGTCGACGCCCTTGGTTGGGGCTTTACTGTGGTTGGAGCGCTGCTATGCTTGGAACTTTGCTTTGGTTGCGCCTTCAATGCGGTAAGTGGTTTGGATCTTTGCTGTGGTTACGACCTTCGTTTGAAATTAGTGCCTTTCTGTAGTTTGGAGCTTTGCTGCGGTTGTGCACTCTTTGTGGTTGTAGCCCCTGTCGTGTGGTGGGAGGGTGCACTTGGGTCTGTTACTCCGTCTTTTACTCCCACCCCCCCCACCAGAAATTGCGCAGCCATTCATCACCCGAACTCGCATTTGTGCGATTTATTTTCCTCAAAACCTTCACCCCCCCCCCCCCCCGATTGGATGAGGTGAAAAATTAGTTTGAACTAGACGTACTTTGTTCCTCCAATTTTCAGTTCACGAACAAAACATCGTACCTTGGATAGATGGTGCGGCAGTTCCAAGGTGTCCTTCCTGCGCCGGTACGTTCAATATAGCTCGACGTCAGCACCACTGTCGAACTTGCGGCTCTGTCATGTGTCACGACTGTAGTCACTTCATCGCTTTGACGACTGCAAGTAAATAACAATTTCATTATTTTAAAATTGAGTTTTCTTTATCTCTCGCGCTTAACATTTTTCAAACGCTCGCCCCCTCCCCTCCTCACATAGGAAAAATTGTCGATATACCCCCCCTTGAAACTGCCGCTTCGGAGAAAACTCAACACACGGACCCTCTAAGGGTGTGCGTTCATTGCATCACTGTAAGTCACCACTGTCAGTCGTTATATTTTTCAAAATTTTCAATAAAATGTTTCAAATTCACCACCCTTTCCCCTCTGTAGCTCTTTGAGGCCCGCGAACAGAGGAGAGAAAGCAAAAAAATCAAACCTATCATTAGCCAATTTTACGAAAGACTGTCCTGTTACAAAGAACAAGCTGACAAATTGAGCGTCGAGTACAGCAAGATGGCCAACTCTCTTTTGTACGACTTTTTTGCTTCTCCCCCCTCTTTGGTGTCCTTTATTAAAGTTTTCCCCGTTTTTTTTTTAAGAGTCGGGGAGTCGTCTTATAATTTGAGCGAAGCTCAAGCGATGAAAGTAAAACTTCTTCGACTAGCTGAAAATATTGAAGCTTTAAGGTATTTTCCTCCCGGAAAAACCCTCCTCCTCCCTTCAAATTTTCATCCGTGACTCCTAATAGTTCAAAGATAGCCGTTCTCGGGAAAGATTCCGAGAGTCCTCCCGAAGGGCGTTCACTTCGTCTTCAAACTGTAATTAGGTCGGCATTTATCGCGTATTTGAGAAATTTAGCCGTGTCAATGCCTGCCCTTCCAACGGAGGAAGAGCTTGCTAAAACGCAGGAAAAAAGAAGGTGAGAATTTGATTTGCTGCTGCGGCTAGTCACTTTTAGTTTTATTTTTTATTATTATTTTTTTTTATAGGCAGGAAGTAGCCGCGAGAATTAAAGAAGAGAATATGAAGAGGCACACGAGAAACAGTTCGGGTCCAACAATGAATTTGTCCCCCGCTAAAATATCTTCCTCGTCGTCCAATTCCGCTGATCAGGTAAATAATTGGCCATCTTTTACCAAACTTTGATTTGATATATGATTTTCTTGTTTGTCCAGGTTAGTATCGGCCAGGGTTGGGTACCTGAGAACAGTAAAATGGTCAGCGATGCCGATGACCCTTTGATACAGCAAATGAACATTATAAGGAGTTACATCAAAGAGGCCAAGTAGGTTTTTCCGCTGCTTGTTCGAATAACTTTAACGTCTCATTTTGCGTTACCTTGTTCAGAGCGGCGCATAAAGCTGACGAAGTGGCTAGTCTAGAGGCGAATTTAATGGAACTGAAGAAAGAATTTTGGAAAATGAAGCAGGAGGACGATGCAGGAAGGTAGGTAGTTGTTTTGTTTCCCCTTATTGGTTCAGCTTTCGCGTTTGAGAGTCCTATAAACCTCTCTCGTGTGCTCTTATTGCCGCTTTTAACCTCTGCTTTTGTGACCATCCCCCCTCCTCCACGACTCCCTTCCACTCAAAAAACGAGCCTCGGACCTTTGAAACTTAACTATTACGCACTGAGGCGTCTGAGAGAGAGAAACTAGCGCGACTCTCCAGTTGACAGCTGTGGTTACTCTTACTCCCATCGCGTTTGATATTGTTACTTTTTTCGTACTTATGTATTTTTAATCCCTTCCTGGGATGAGTCCCCTAGTTCCCCAGAAGAGTGGGCAAAGCCAGCGCTGCCTGACTTAGGGCCTCTAATAACCCACCGAAATTCTTTGATCCCACGCCTCCGAACACCAAACGAAGTGGTCGCCAACTAAACCGTGGGGGGGGGGGTGTCTTCCATTGGTGGCGATGGTGGCGAGAATAACCTGAATAAGCACATGCAAACAAAAAGTTTTTTTTTTTTTTTTTATCGACAGATTCTGCCGTTTCTTTTTCTTCTTTTCACGACATTTCGTCTAAAGAACCTCAACGTCCTCAAGCGTCTTAGCTATTAATTAAATAATTCCTGCCTCAGTAAAAAAAAAAAAAATCAAAAAGTTCATTGTTCAGATTATCCCATCCAAGTCAGTTTATATCGTGCATATGCCCCCTCCCCCCCCCCCCACACACACAGTTTGCCGTTTACACTCTCCGCCAAGGCTCCTTCTATAACTGGAGGTTCTTAATAAAAAAAAAAAAACAAAAAAAAACGGGTTTAACATGCGAGCTCGGCTCTTGCAAAAACATTCACGCTAATTTTGCTCTGGATAAAACCAATTTCACGGGTTTGGCCCTTGCCAATTTCGCGGGGTTTAGTAGCGTCAAGTCGTAAAAAAATAATTTTGCGGAGTTTGATCGTTATAATTACATTTCGCAAGGTCTTCAGAAAACCAATTTCGTCTAGTCGTGAAAACTCCTGATTTCGCAGGTTATTTCAGGTTGGGCGATCGTGGATTTGTTTCTGAATAAACCCAATTTATGGATTTGGCTCGCTTATGGAATTTCGCGGGGTTTATTCGTTGAAAAACCCAATTTTGCGGGTTTAATTTTCAAATATCAACTTCGTCACCGGAAAAAACAATTTTACGGGAATGCAGTCGTCGAAAGAGGTTTTCTAATTACAAAGTCAGTTTTGGTTATCAAAAATAAATGTTGTGTGGTTTTGCGGCTTCAAGAAACCAATCTTGTGGTTCTGGGCTTTAATCTAATCAACTCTCGCGGCCTTTGCTCTTCAAAAAACAAAATTCTTGTTTTGGTCCCTCCCCCCTCCCAAAATAAATTATTCGGCTTGGCTCCTGAGAAGAACGTTTTCGCGAATTTCGTGCAGGGTTAAGCCGCTTGAAAAAAACACATTTCGCCGGGGCCTAGTCGTTAAAACCCCCGAATTTCGCGTCTTTATCACTTTGACAAGTCAGTTTTGCGGGTTTTGGTAATCAAAAATAAGTTTGCGGGCTTTCCACACACCCAAGACCACAAAATGTCTTGGCCACAGAAAGTTTGAACAGCGAAAAGATCAAACCTATAACCTCAAAAAACTAACAATCACAGAAAGGTTCAACCTTAAAAAACCCTGACGGCAAAAGCGGAGCTCCCCCTCTCCCTTAGCTGAATTGTGCAACCCTCCTCCCCACCAGCTTATCGGAAATCATAATGAAGACCCACGATATTTCGGGCTTGAAAGAGCTAAATTCGTTTAATAGCTCTTTTCAATGAGTCAACCCTGAGAAAATAGATATTTCTATGAGCCATGCCCCAAAAAGGTGCTTTAGAATGGGTCGAAAGCGCGAAATATTATTTTTTTATGCAGTGAAAACTGCGAAATTTGTTTTTTAGGGAGTCAGCCGCTCCCTGAGCGAACTCTGCGAAAGTTCGTTTTTGACGGAATCTAATTGGTTCTTCGAGTGACTCCAACGCGGGTCAATCCGGATAAATTGGTTGTGAATGGGCCAATCCTGTGGATTATGGTTTTGAATGTAGTCAGACCCGAGAGAAATTGCTCGTTCAAACTGCCAACGCCGCGACATTACTTTTCTGAATTGTTTTTCGGCGCGAAATTATATTTTTGGAGCACTGAAATGATCTTTTGTTTTGTCCCGCGAAACTGGTTTTTAATTAGCCGATTCCGCGAAATTCTGATTTTCAGGGATCTAGCGCCGCGATTTTTTTTTTTTTTTTTTTTTAGTGAACCGACCTCACAAAATTACTTTTTGAATGAGTCAGCAGAGCGATATTTGGTTTTTGGTTTGGTTATTTGGCTGCGAACCCGCGAAATGGCATTTTTGGGTGAGAGAGCTACGCGAAATTGGTTTTGAATTAGCCAACTCTGCGAAATTACGTCTTTAAAAGAACCAGACCCCTGAAATTGTATGTTTTAAATGAGCCAACCCCAGCAAAGTTGTTTTTTCGAATGGGGCTTTTCTAGGGAGCCAACCACGTGAAATTGGTTTTTGACGTACACGATTTGCAGGAGTTGTTTTTAGAAATAGCCAAACCGGCGAATTGCTTTTTCAATGGGGCCAGAGGCGAAATTGGGTTATTGAATTAGCCAAAACCCCGAAATAGGTTTATGTGAGTGCCAAATCCATGAAATATTTGGACTTCGAAAAGGTCAAACAACCGGAATTGCTTATTTGAATGAGTCTACCCTGTGAAATAGGATTTTTTGAAAAGGGCCAACTTCGCGGAATTCGCTTGAGTCCGGTTCTTTAAACAAAATTATCATGAAAAAAAATCATTTTGTGGGGCATCACAAAATATGGTCTTCGCTGCATCATCGGTCGGATGGCTCTGTTTACCACCACCCCTCCCCTCTAACCAAAAAATTTTCACTCCATTCCCTAAACATTGCCACTCAATTTCTTCCTCGCTTCTGAGCTTTTCTTTTTATATTCGCAAATTTAAAACAATTGAGTTGGGATCTAAGAAATTCGTGATTTTTGTACGAAAAACAAAAGGTCTGGAGAGTCTAGCGAGGTGGCCAGTCTTAGTGGAAGCTACGATGACAACGTTAGAACTCGTTCTGAGTCATTGTACGGCGACTCACCCAGTCAGTAAAAAAAATCAACACAAACAAAAAAATAAGTCATTGTTTAACTTTTTAAGCAAATCTTAATTTATTCTTTCTTTCGATACAATCGTCCCGTTTGTTGGAAAAGGCGGGACGTTTTCCTAATTGAAATTACCAGCATTCATTTTTATATTTTGTATCTGTATAAATTACACAATGCGTAATCGAGGAGAACACATTGCCGCTTTTAGTCCGATAATTCTTCTTCGCTCAGCTCTAAAATCTGTGGGAAAAAAAGAAGGTTAAATTGTACTTTGGAATCACTAACGTGTGAGTTTTACGTTGATGGTATTCGCATCTTTGTGTAGTTCTGTCAGTCCGGTAAGATTTTCCAAGTAGACGTCACCGTTCGGGCTGAACACTTTAGCCAGGAATTCTTCCCGGTTCTCTTGGTATTCTGTTGTAACCTAAATGAGGAGTGGAGGGGGGCAGGCATAAGCGAAATCGTTTACAGAAAAAAAAAGGAAATGTAACAATGTTAAAGCACCGTTGGCGAGCATCCTACGCATTGTGTGAAGGCTGGAGTCGAAGGGCAAATCTGTTGGAAATGAGTTAGAAATCCTCGAATAGAGTGTGGAATCACTCCCAGTGTATTCTCAGCGCCGGCGCTCGAACTACCCCTGGCAAAGTTGTCGTCAGTATTAACCCGAAAATGCCACCCCCCCCCCTTCCACACAAAAAAGCTTTCCCATACTTGTGCTTGTGTTGTAAAATTGATACGAATAATTCAACGCCCAAGGCCGCCGCTATGTTGGAAACCCCTGGGCGAGTCACAGTGCACTGTTGGTCGAGTGTACGGTCAATTCTGCACTGGAAAATACGGAATATTAGTTAGAGTCGTGAATGTTCGTTGGAGGGGGGGTTAACAAACGTTTGCAGGGGCGGTGACATCGTTACAAAAATAACAACCAAGACTCGAGCCTGTTTCACTGTCTGTTAGGCCGTGTCTCAGAACGAGATAAGTGTCGAAACCGAGGGCAACGGTTATTGTTTGCTTTTAACAAAATATAAAGAAAAGAAGGTTGTACTATTAATATTTTCTGATTAATGAGTCGAACTTTTTTCTTAGCGGCGGCAATAACTGTTGGAAGCCAACGACTTTCTCTTGAATCAGTCAAAAGGAAAACAACGTCGTGATCTTCTATAAGTTTGTCCAGGGTTTTCGAGGCTTTAATGTATTCTGTGGTACGTGAAGGCAGTGGAATGTTGAGCACGACTCCTTCACTTTCCTGAAAACCCCCGGATCCGTTATATATAGTCGCCCCTCCCATCCTCCAAAACTTGACTTACAATCCACGGAAGTATCCTTTTTAGCGCGGCAGACGCAGCTTCCGCTTTTGGTTTAGCCCCCACGGCTAGGTCGACGTCACAGTCGTTGAACTCGAACAAACTTTGTCTCACAGGGTTCGAGTATGAAACTCGTCCTTGGTCAACAAAGGTGATGTAACGTACGCCCCAGCCCTATAAATTGACGATCGAAATCAATTTTATTTTCGGTTAATATTAAACGAAGGGGTAAAATTCTTGGCCTACAAGAAGGCAACGAGCGACCGAACAGCCTAAAGTACCAGAGCCGAGGAGCAAGCATTTTTGTGTTTTTATTATGTCGAGATCAAGATCCGGAACTAACCGCCACTTCATTAACTTCAAATTTAAATCAACGCTGGACTCGGCTAACCTTTGGAAACATTTTAATTGATTTGAATGCCCATAAAAAAGACGCTTACTATACCTGACAGGATCGACGGAATCCCTTAAATTCACTATCTTCGCCCCGTATTTGTCCCTGCTGTTTTTTTCCCATCCGACGCACTTAATTTCGTCAAAGTTACCTGAACAAGAAAGCAGCGTACATATGGTTTTGAAAGATTTCAACCCCCTCCGCCCCATACCTTGACATTTGACGCGAACAACAAAACTAGTCCGAAATCCCGACCCCAGACGTAAGCAGATAACGTTTACAGGCTCGTCGTCCTTCGTCTTTCTGAAGCTCATATACCAGTCGGTCAATACAAAGGTACAGACGTAAAATTTCGTTTCTACCTGTTGCTCACTACTAGAACGAGCAGGTTTCTTAACTGCCATCCCGGGCAGAATTCCTTTGTGCTGGAGTCCACCATGCACAGATACCAATCATCACCTGCAAATGTCGTACACAAAGTTTTAGATTATCACGCAAGGTCTCTAAAAATTGTCGACACTCCCCCCGCCCACACAACAGGCCCTAATGCGCAGAATTGTTTTTTTTTACTTAGTCAGATTTTTAACGTCCCTCATTACCCGTTTGATTTATGTACTCCTTCAAACTGCAACATGACACTTTATCCTGGTTAATATGAGCGCCGAATACAAGGCGACTACCTTCTGTCAAATTCGAGTGCGATTTGAGTAGGTCATTAACCTGAAAATTAACGCTTTTATGACTTTTCTGTCCTTCTGACGACCGTCCCCTCCCCTCTCCTAATCAAAAACCTGATCGTCAGAAAAGGTGTCGCCGAGAATCTGCGGCGGAGTGACCTCTGTGTAACTGAACGAGGCCAATGCGGGGAAAGCAAACCAATAGACGAACTCATATAACTTCAGATCCTGAAATAAAGGACCGTAGTCACTGGCAAGCACAATCACCCTTTTGCGTTAAAAATGTCACACTCACAGCGTAAACGATCAAATAAAACCGATTGAGCAGATGCGGACTTTCAAGGGCTTCGCCACTCTTGATTAGCTCGACCATCCGCTCTCCTTGTTTTTCGAGCACACCATTTTTGTCGAGATTTTTAAAATTGGCCACCGAATTGAGAATTACCAACGAGCCCGACATGACGCCCACGGGGCTCCTTATGTTGGAGGTGCATAGTTGTTCCAAAGGGACCATCGACTTGCAGTCCTTACCCATTCTCACCCTTCCAAAAAAAAAAATCAGTGATACGTCCAGTAATACGTTTCCCTTAATTTTTACTCGCTAAAAGAATTATAGTCGAATATGACAACCGAACCACAGGTTGAATCCAAATATTCTCCGACGATGTTCAACTCATTTTCTTCAATTTTCACCACGTCCAATTTGACGCGACTCAGTTGGTGCCAGAATGTCGCGTCGACGACACTTTTGTACGGCGCAAATTTAATTTGTTCGCTCATTTTTCGACTGAAATTAACGTAAACAGAAACATAACTGTTGTCACGACTTGATAAGATAAAACTTGTATGTGAATCAAAAAGTGGAAGGGGTGGAGACAAGTACGACCCTAGTGGGTATAATTGAAAACATAGAAAACGGTCCGGTACCATTCGTTGATCGTGATCGTTGCCCGGTGTTCTTCCTGCCAGAAAGGAAAATTTCCCGGGTTTGAGACTTACCGGAAATGATTTTGTGGGTAGAGCTCTCTCCAAAAACCAATTTTGCGTGGTTTAGCTCTTCAAAAACCAAATGTCTCGCGTCTGAGCTCTTCAAATGACAATTTCGTTGATTTAACAAATGAAAGCCTCAGAAATCAATTGATTTTACCCACAAAGTAGTCGTTTACCATTTGCACAAAAAATGTGCCGTGGGGCAGCACATTGCGAATCTTTCACCAACGCTTCCGTGAAGTTGCCTTCAGGAGCCGCGAATTTAGCATTTTTTTCCACACTTCATCACTTTCTTCTCAATTTCATCGGATAATTAGCGATTTTTCTCTATTTTAGCCGTGAATTAGATGCACGTGAACCTGGCGGCACACATATCACTAAACATGACGAAAATGGCGCCGTTCGTTTGTTTACCGTTTGTTTACGTTTGTTTAGCCCAAATTTGCGATTGTTTAGCCCTGCAAAATACAATTTTTTAAAGAACAAAATGTGTGCCACCAACTTCACGCAACGGCACACATGACCCCAATCGATTGTTTCGCTACATATTCAGACACAACTTCGTTTGTTTACGTTTGATTAGCCCAAATTTTCGTTTGTTTAGCCCTGCAACATACAATTTTTTGAAAACCAAATTGTGTGCCGCCAACTTCACGCAACGGCACACATGACCCAAATCGTTTGTTTCGTTACATATTCGGACTGAACATCGTTTGTTTACGTTTGTTTAGCCCAAATTTTCGTTTGTTTAGCCCAGCAAAACATGTATTTATAAGAAAATACATCATGTGTGCCGCCAACTTCACGCAACGGCACACATGACCCCAATAATTTGTTTCGCTACATATTCGGACAGAACTTCGTTTGTTTACGTTTGTTTAGCCCAACTTTACGTTTGTATAGCCCAAATTTTCATTTTTTTAGCCCAGCAAAACATGTATGTATTTATGAGAAAATACAACATGTGTGCCGCCAACTTCACGCAACGGCACACATGACCCCAATCGTTTGTTTCGTTACATATTCGGACAGAACATCGTTTGTTCACGTTTGTTTAGCCCAAATTTTCGTTTGCTTAGCCCAGCAAAACATGTACTTATGAGAAAATACATCATGTGTGGCGACAACTTCACGCAACGGCACACATGACCCCAATCGTTTGTTTCGTTACATATTCGGACGGAACATCGTTTGTTTACATTTGTTCAGCCCAAATTTTCGTTTGTATTGCCCAGCAAAACATGTATTTATAAGAATATAAATCATGTTTGCCGCCAACTTCCCGCAAGTTGGCGGCACACATAACGTATTTTCTTATAAATACATGTTTTGCTGGGCTAAACAAACGACAATTTAGGCTAAACAAACGTAAATTTGGGCTAAACAAACGTAAACAAATGAAGTTCTGTCCGAATATGTAACGAAAGAAACTATTGGGGTCATGTGTGGCGTTGCGTGAAGTTGGCGGCACATATGATGTATTTTCTTATAAATACATGTTTTGCTTGGCTAAACAAACGTAAACAAACGAAGTTCTGTCCGAATATGTAGGTAGCGAAACAAACGATTGAGGTCATGTGTGCCGTTGCGTGAAGTTGGCGGAACACATGATGTATTTTCTTATAAATACATGTTGCTGGGCTAAACAAACGTCAACAAACGATGGTCAGTCCGAATATGAAACGAAACAAACGGTTGGGGTCATGTGTGCCGTTGCGTGAAGTTGGCGGCACCCAAATTGGCTTTCAAAAAATTCCATATTGCAGGGCTAAACAAACGAAAAATTTGGGCTAAACAAACGTAAACAAACGAAGTTGTGTCCGAATATGTAGCAAAACAAACGATTGGGGTCATTTGTGCCGTTGCGTGAAGTTGGCGGCACACATATGTTGTATTTTCTCATAAATACAAGTTTTGCAGGGCTAAACAAACGAAAATTTGCGCTAAAAAAACGTAAATTTGGGCTAAACAAACGTAAACAAACGAAGTTCTGTCCGAATATGTAGCGAAACAAACGATTGAGGTCATGTGTGCCGTTGTGTGATGTTGGCGGCACACATGATGTATTTTCTTATAAATACATGTTTTGCTGGGCTAAACAAACGAAAATTTGAGCTAAACAAACGTAAACAAACGATGTTCAGTCCGAATATGTAACGAAACAAACGATTTGGGTCATGTGTGCCGTTGCGTGAAGTTGGCGGCACACAATTTGGTTTTCAAAAAATTGTATGTTGCAGGGCTAAACAAACGAAAATTTGGGCTAAACAAACGTAAACAAACGAAGTTGTGTCTGAATATGTAGCGAAACAAACGATTGGGGTCATGTATGCTGTTGCGTGAAGTTGGCGGCACACATTTTGTTTTTTAAAAAATTGTATTTTGCAGGGCTAAACAAACGAAAATTTTGGCTAAACAAACGTAAACAAACGGTAAACAAACGAATGGCGCCATTTTCGTCATGTTTAGTGATATGTGTGCCGCCAGGTGATTTTTCTCGCATTGAATTTGTGTTATTCCCAATTTTCTCCGCGAGTAACCTAACGCTTTTCCTGAAATTTGGCCGCGGATTAACGATATTTTTCGTTTTCTGGCACGAAGTTACCTTGAGAAGCCAAGAGAATTGACGTTTTTTCTCTTCAATTTTATCTATGAATTAGCCATTTTTCTTCAAAATATCCGCGAATTAGCTATTTTTCGTCATTTTTGCGATTTTTCACCATTTTAGCCGTGAGTTAGTGATTTATCTGAATTTTGCAGTGAATTCGTATTTTTCCTTATTTCAGCCGCTAATTAGCGATTTTTCTCAATTTCATCATGAATTAGCAGCTTTTCTTAATTTTAGCTGTGAATTAGCGATTTGTTTCGCTTTTAGCTATTGATTAGCGTTTTTTTGCAGTTTGAGGCGCGAATATGCCTTCAGAAGAGGAAAATTGTCGTTTCCATACTTCTAGCCTCTAAGCGTTTTTTTTTTTTTTAATTTTACACATTTATTCTCCACGGGAACCGTGAATACGTGATTTTAGCCGCTAAAGAATGATTTTCCCCAATCTCATCTGTGAATTAGCACTTTTTCTTAATTTCCTCCGCGAATTAGTGTTTTTTATCCCACGAACTTGGGTTCTGAGAATTCTTGTTTTCGTAATTTCAGGCGCTAATTAGCGCTTTTTCTCAAAGCCACTCGGGACTTATCGATTTTTCAGCATTTTATTCGTGAATTATAGCGTGTTTCGTTATTTTTTTAAAACGCAAATTACTGTTTTTCACACTTTATCCGTTATTTTAGCCCTGTTTCTCACTTCTGGCCGTGAATCAGTTTTTTTTTTCTCGATAATTTCAGCCGTGAATTAGCCATTTATTTCAATTTCAATCCCAAATTAGATGGCGTTGTTTGCTTCGTAACGCCTTGGTCGTGGGAAACGGCTTTTTAAACTCGCCGGTCGTTTTCAAACCACCAAAAAGTGTGTTTGTCAGCAGCTAGCTCTGTTGTGAGCCCCTGTCCCATGGAAAATGTCTGTGCGATCTCAGAAGTGTCATTTCCTAGACCATAAAAAACGTCCTGTGCAGGACAGTATTCTTCATAAGTTGGCAGTTTCTGGGATCCTTCGTCTATTTTTCGGATAACATCAGGAAATAGATTGGCTGCTTCCTTCTACAGGCCAAAAAGGCATGTTTTGTAGCCTTGCCACTTGGGCTCACGAGGGCAGTTTTCTTGTTTTTTTTTTTTATGAGTTGCACGCCGTTTTGACCAGTTTGCTACCTTGAAGTGTCAGTCTCCTGACTTTGTTGCCAGTTTATTTCCTATACCTTTTAGTGTCAGTTACCTGACTTATTTTTGCTCGTTTTCCTGACTTTTTCGCCAGCTCCCTACCATTAATTGTCAGCTTTCTAATTTTTCGCCAGTTTCTGACTTTTTGTCAGTTTCTTGACTTTTTTCTCAGTCTCCCGACTTTGCCAGTTTCCAACCATCTATAATGTGTCAGCTTCCTGACTTTGTTTGCCGGCTTTTTATTACCGTTTAGTGTAAAGCCCCATGCACACGATGCATTTTTTGAAGGAGGATTGTCTGCCTGTTTTAAAAAACCATCCGGTCACTACCCGGGATCATTTTTTTTTTTTCACCCTGCATGTAATCCTCCTTCAAAAAATGCATCGAGTGCATGAGACTTAAGTTTTCTGATTTTTTTTTGTCGGTTTCCTGATATTTTCCTCTGATTCTTGACTTTTTGGCTCGTTTCCTTGCTTTTAGGGTGCTTTCACACTTGAGATTCCGGTATCCATTCCCGAATCGAGGACACTTAAAATACAATACGGCAATCGAGCTCATTCACACTGATGATTCCGGTATCGGATACTAAAAGTATGCGATTCAGGAATCTAAGAGTAAAGGTGCGCCTTGATTATAGTGTATTTTTAGTATCCTCGATATGGGAATCGTATACCGGAATCTCGAGTGTGAAAACGGCCTTAGTGTCAGTTTCCGAACGGTTCACTTGTTGAGTCGTACCTCAAAAAAACTTTCTTCAACTTCAACGTTTCTTACAAACTGTAGAATCACGTGTTATTTTGTCATTCTTGTGAGGAAGATTTGAGGTTGAGGAAAGCTCGAGGAACGACTTCTCATAACTAAGGGCTCAGCTGTCAGTTTCCTTGTTTTTTCCTCTATCTTCTGGAATTATTGAGATAGCCATTTTTTGGAGGGTTCGGCACTATAAAAAATTTCGAATTATTTGAGGGTCTGACCAGTCAAAAACCAATCTCTCAGGGGGTCATCTCTTTCAACAAATTGGTTCCTCGAGTTTGTTTCAATCGAAAACCTCAATTTCGCCAATTTGATTAGTCCAACGGTGTTGGCTCATAAGAAATAACAAATTTACTTTGTTTGACCCTCGCGTTAAAGGGACCGCCCACTCCTTCTTTTGTTCCCTCCTTAGATTCACCACTGATGGTTATGAGACAGTAGATCGTAAAACATCTATAGCGTTGATTATTACGTCAGTTCGATACTAAAATGCTGGGTGTAGCGGAGGGGGAATATCTCATAATTGGCTTCAACCTTATATAACTGTCGTCCCTCATAGGAACCAACCATTTGGCAACAAACCTGACTATTTAGCCTCAAAACACGATTTTAACAACCGAAAAATTCGAATTTAGGTTCCAAGACACTGGATATTACGCTCTTTAAGCGACGATGTTGACTCCTAGGGGGAAGTATGACTGTTCGGCTACAAAACTGACGCACTGAAACGAACCCAAAAGATTGGATTTTTCAGTGCGAAAATTATATATTTCGGTCCTCGGAAGTCAATAGTGAAAACAAGAAGCTCGAATTGTGGGCGACTTCATTCATGACTTGACGTACACGCGAGGTCTAGATAGAAATTGAGCTACAATTCATTCCAATAAGTCATTAAAATTTTAAGTCGTAGGTACGTTAACATCGCATCATTAAACATTAAAGGTAATAATTTTATACAAAGAAGACACCTCGAAACAGGAATTTCAGGTGAGGCTCCTGTGATATCCATTTGCAACTTGTCCTCAGTATTTACATGAGAGGGACATAAAATTAGAAGAATTTAGGCCAATGGAGCACCAGAATGGCTGGAGTTCTGTAAAACCCTTTAAGTCCAATCACGTGACATTTTTCATAGGCCTCCCTCATGCTTTTTTCCCCCTTACAAAAACCACGAAGTCGAATCAAGATGATGTAACGTTTTTGAATATTGTAACGGTGAAATCGCTGTCTTTTTGTATCAGAATTTGCCTTTGAAAAAATAACAAAAAATTAGGAGAATCCTGTTACTGTTACTTCAACTGGTACTGTTGAAGTACTTCGAGTCGCTTTCAATGTTGACGACTGGAAATTCTCTCTCAGTGGCTTTTGGATCAATTTTCGCGGCTTGCTGTGCCACGGCCGATGCGAATCCAGCCTGTGTCATTTGTCTGGTGGGCCAGTTGAAGAGTGAGGGGCGCGCTGCGAAATGATTGGCACAAAAAAACACTTTTACGGGTTTTTTACGAATTTTATTTTACGGGCTACACTTACAGGCAAGGCACAGGCCTTGAGCGTTTGTCACTAGAACCCCGGTGACTGAGTCATTGTTCATTCTATAAATTCGTATAATTTGAGCGTGCATTCAACAAAGGATGGATCATAAACAAAAACCTTACAGTTCCTGGCAGTGATCTTCTAGCGAACTTTCCATCGTTCTTTAGTGAATGGCAACGTTAATGCGAAGAATTTGTTCGAAATTAACGTTCACGACGCACGTAGTAACTATTCAAATGCGATGTAGGCAATCAAACAAGACACACAGGACACAGATACCGATAAATGATAACAATGTGAGCTCATTACGTCAATGTAAGGTTTGGACGCAGGCGCTGGAGGACCCAACAGGTGGCTCCAATTAAACTCTGACAGCACAATATGTAACGGAAAAATGTTGCAAAAACAATGAAACTTCAAGAATTTCAGCTTTCCGAGGATTCAAGAACTTTGAGCTTTTCTCTGAGAGCCTGAAAAGCCTCTAGACTCTTGGGCAGGGGCGTAGCAAGTCCAGCGGTCAGGTATACTTTTACCTGGGGCATACATATAGGCAGGGGTGGGCAAATTACAGCTTTTTGGGTAATTAATTACAAATTACAAATTACTTCCAAAAAAGAGGATTAATTACAAATTACCAATTACTTTTCACTTCCACGAATAATTACAAATTACAATTACTGTAATTGAATTACTTCTTCAATTACCAATTACCCAAGAGCTGGATTTGTGGAACACGCAAGCGTCTTGCTCTTGTTCACTGTCACTTTTTTAGTGCGTCCAACAACGACAACAATCGAACGTCAGAACAGATCTTTGAGATAGGAAGCAGGAACAGCATAGCCCCAAGATGCCAAGCGCGTCGCATGAGTAGGGTTGCGAAATGTCCGGGGTCAAATTTGCAAATTTTGCCCCACATCCCGGCCTGCGAACTGTCACGGGGAATCCCGGATATATGGGATAGATCGCCCCCCCCCCCGCCAGAGCCACAAGTATACGAACGAAGGAGCACTAGTACCATAACGAAGAGCCCCATAAAATCTCCATGAGCGATTCACGAAGTTAGATTTAGCAGATTTTCTGGACTTGAAGCAGACCGAAAAGGTCCGAGTACGTCCAGCTTTATCCTTGGACTCCGGACCCAACGCAGTAGTGTACCCAGGTACGGGGATACCCTCTATCAGACAAAAATCGGTAATATTTGTGGCTATAGCTGCTAAAAAGCTCTGATTCGTGGTCTCGCGATGCAACTTTCAGACTAAAATTAAGGACAAAATCGCTGATTCGCGGTACATAGAGGCCATTCTTCGAATAAATTGTGAAAATCAACGCAAAAGTGTTGTGTTTGGGCAAACCCCGCGGTTAAAGTTGAGAAAACACGCTATAATACTGACAAATAAAAGACGCTTTCAGGTTAAAATTGGACACAAATGGCAAATTCACAACTGAAATGGCGTAAAATCGCCCATTCGCAAATGAAAAAGGGAATAGGATGCTGAACGGCCGCAAAATTAGCACAAAACGCTATTTCACTGCTGAAATTGGGAAAAATCGCTAATTTGCAATTTGCAGATATATAAAGTTATGAGAACGTTTATTCGCGGATACAAAATGAAGAAAATCACTAATTCGCGGCAAAAATTGAAAAAATCACGAATTAGCGCAGCTAAAATTAAGAAAAACGTTGATTTTCAGTTCAAATTGGGGAAAAGTGCTAATTCTCAGTTATAAATTGAAAAAATTGCTAATTTGCAGCTTAATTTGAGTCAAACGCCAATTCTTGGCAAAAATTGACAAAACTCGGTAGGTAATGCACGGGTTGGAGACGTAGATTGAGAAACATCACTAATTCTCGAATAAGTCGTGAAATTTATAATTTAAAAATGATGATTTTTTGACAGAAATGGATGGATAGAAGTAAATTTTTTGGTTTGAAAAAAAAAAAAAAAACATTTATAATTTAAATTCGCACCTTCTGAAGGCATTTTCGTGGCTAAAATTCAGAAAAATGGCAAACTCATGCATGGCTATAGTACAATGTTAAAAAATACGCTAATTCACGGCTAGAACTGAAAAGAAGCAATAATCTGTACATATAAAAGTTATATAAAATTGCTAATGCGGTGGTAAAATGTGAAAAGCCGCTAATTTGCGGGTAATATTTAGGCCCTGTTCACAAGCTCTATGTTTGTGTTGTGTGGTGTCTATGCAACCTATAAAAATGATTCATTTTTCGAGGGAGTATATTTATTTGGCTGCATAGACTCCACAGAACGTAAACATAGAGCTTGTGAACCGGGCCTTAGAAAATAAAATAATCAGTCTGGTCAAAATTAAGAGAAAGGTTAATTTTAAGCCTAAAAATTAAGAAAATTGCTAATTCGAGGCTAAAAATGGAAAAAATCGCCAATTTACAGCTAAAATTGCGCCAGACGCCAATTTGTGACTGAAATTGAGAAAATTCGCTAATCCACAGGTTTGAAACGCTACGACACGTCGCCGCTACAATTTAAAAAAAGCGCTAATTCGCGGTTGACACGCCAATTTGCGGATTCTGAGGGCAACTTTTCAGGCTGAAATTGAAAAAAAGCGCCTATTTGTGGCAATAGGTGAAGAAACCGCTAATTCGCGAGGAAAACGCGAAAAGTCGTGGATAATTAAGAAACATCGCTCACAGGATAAAAACGATACTTTGCTGCTAAAGTTGAGAAAATGTGTAAACTCATGGCTATGGGAGGGGGTGGGGCAAAACTGCTAATCTGCGGCTGAAATTGAGAAGAACGGTACACTCGGCCAAAATTGTGAAAATCGCTAATTTGCGGGTAGAGTCCAAAAATTGCCCTTAACTGAGAGATTGAGGCTATGATGAGGCCAGCGAGATGTCCAGAGAGTGTGCTGGCTGGGTGGAATGATGACTAAAATGTGAAATTACCTCCCTCCTCTCACCCTTACGAGATTTCAATCTGATCCCCCCCCCCCCCAGGACAAATTCCTACCTACGCCACTAGTTTGGGGTTCGAAACTTTTGTACCGTTTCTGAATTTCTCAAATTTCAAATTGGCAACCTTTTTTTCAGAGTATTTCATGCAAAATCTCCTCCAAAAGCTCCAAGGCGCGAAATAGTACCCACTGAGTTTTCGAAGTGATATTGACTCTGAAGATGGAAATGTAATTGGTAATTGTTAATTACAAATTACTTCGAAAAAGTGCTTTTAATTACAAATTACCAATTACAATGGCGTGTTGTTATCAATTACAAATTACCAATTACTAATTGTAATTGAATTACGTAATTCAATTACTGCCCAGCCCTGCATATAGGCAGGGGTGGGCAAATTACAGCTTTTTGAGCAATTAATTACAAATTACTTCCCAAAAGTAGGATTAATTACAAATTACCAATTACTTTTTACTTCCACGATTAAGTACAAATTACAATTACTTTTTCAATTACCAATTACTAAGAGCTTGGTTTGTGGAACGCGCATGCGTCTTGCGTGTAAGCTGTAAAGGACCATTTTTGTTGAGCAATAGATAAAATCAAACAAAAAGTCTCACTAAATTAACAAAATTGAACATGGAAGGTCCAGAGAGCACCGACAGAAAAAAAAGTGCATCGATCAATTTAGTTGAGCAGGTTCTTTTCTCTTTTGTCAGTGACTTAAATACACAAAAAGACGTTGAGACCGCGTTTGGCTGGCTGAAACTTCGGAAGTGAAGAATTGGGAAGTGTGAACTGTCAGTCACGTATGCGTGGTTTTTTGTATTAAGAGTGAATTAACTCTAATTCTAATGCAGCAATCCACAAATTGTAATACATAAATTTGAAGCTTATTGAATGGGGCAACTTTTGATGAAATTGGAGTTTCCTAGCCAAAAACAAGAGGGGTGAAATCATTAAGCATTTAGGGGGCAGCTTGTAATACGGGATCATTGCCTCCCGCTTAGATTGCCGACTGTCAGTCTTACAGTCAATTATGTCGAATGAAAATGGTGGCATCCCACGGGAATTTTCATGAGGTTTCCGAAAATGTGGTCAAAAAGTCCAGAAATTGAACTTTTCCCGGAAAAATCGTCGTCAAAATTTTCAAAAATACAAAATCGGCCGTATCTTTGTGGGAAATTGTTTTTGACCAACATTTATTTCGTCAATTCTTAATATTTTCAGGTCAGGAATAAGCCTGCAAAACGAGTCGTAAAGTTCTGAAACACCCTGTATAATTTTGGGATGCAAAAGGCTGTTGTCCCCGAGTTTTCCACGTAAATTTCCTTGTGAAATTAGTCTCGCGCTAAACTCCCCCGACTGAGAATTGGCGTTTTCGTAATTTTAGCCTCAAATCTTCCCTTCAGATTCATTGGCAAATTATCGATTTTTCATCATTTTAGCCGTGAATGATCATGTTTTGTAATTTCAACTGCGAATTACCGCTTTTTCTACGCTTTATTCGCGAATTTAGCAATTTTCCTCAATTTTAGACGCGAAGCAGCTTATACCCCGGTATAACGCTCTAATAGTATTTTTTATTTACTTTAGCCGTGATCTAGCGCCTTTCCTAACTTTTGTCCGTGAATTGGATTTTTTTTTTTTTTTTTTCAATTTCAGCCTGAATTAGCCATTTTAGTCAATTTCAGCCCCGAATCAACGGTATTTTCAATTTTAGTCTGAAATTTGCATCGAGCATCCTAGAATTAGCGCTTTTCCACAATTTTGGCGCTTTGCAAACCGCGTGTACTTGCCCCATGAACAGGAAAATAGTGGGTCCTATCAATTTTAGCCACCCGAAGGACCTACGGAAACTGGAGATCAGCGTATTACCTCTACTTTAGCCACGAAGTTGGCTCCAGAAGCCGCGAATTAGTAGTTTTCGCTTGACTTTCCCTGTGTGTTTGCCCATGTGTTGATTAGGAATTGAGGGATAATTTGATTTAAATGCTACTATACCTATAAAAAGTTCCGCATCATTGATTCCTTTATTTTTAAGACAAAGGCAAGAATAAGCAGTGTCTGGTTAAAATCTTCCTTACGACGATATGACAAAATAGTCACTTAGTTTCCTCCTCTGCAAACGCAAACGTAATTAAACGACATAAATTGTTTTGGGTACGGGAATTAACTCACCATCCAACGCCTGGGCGGCATCTCCCATCCGAAGCTCGCCTGAAGCCCGAATTACAGGCGGCCGTACGCCTGTATGGAGCTCGAATAAAGTGACCACCACGATATCGTTCATTTCGGTAGCACTCGCCGACCCTGGCCGCCAGAATTACAACGAATAAAAGTTTCAGAAAAATAATCAAACGAGTCAGCTTCATGGTGGAAAAATTTGTAGTGCGAGATCAGTCTTTCGACTTCTTGAAAATAGAGGAGACTGAGCCTGGCAGATTGACCTCGTCCTTCAGCTAGGAGGAGAAAAAACACGTATAAAATTAAAATTATGACTCCCTTGTAGACTGTATTTCCCGTTCCCAATTAAGCTCGCAACAAGACACGAGCTAGTCAATCAAAAGCTCCGTGAAGTTAAAACAAGCGCCTCCCCCACATTTATTGGTACTCACTTATTGCTGTGGTTCGTCTTCATCTCTTTTTAACATAATTAGATATGATTATTGCACCTAGCCGGCTATTATGTATACTTAGAAACTCAGGGTTAGCGTATTTTCTCTGTTCGTCGATATAATGACCGCTTTGTTTTCCAAGAATTGCATTAAATATTCTGCGTTTGCTCAAATGAACCATGCAAGTGGTTTGGGGGCAATTTTATTTTCAGATGAGTAGGTACTCTATAGCAATATAGCCGGTATTGATCGTACATTTAGGCTCTAATTTGTTTTATTTTGCCTGGATACGTATACCTAATTGTTATGCTAGGTGTGTGAAGTCAACTTTTTAGCTGGGGGGCTCGTGATTTTCATCACATTTATTATGCGCTTTTTCTACACTTTAATCGCTCACCAAGTCTCCTTTTCACATCCCTCTACACACCAAAAAATCCCAATTTTGCCCATCCTTTAATTCTTTTTGGGGCTTGGGGTGGTCCGCAATCCTTAACACCTAGCACGGTGCGTTACGCTCGTTTGGCCCCAACGGTGTATCAAAGTGTTTTTTAGCCTCCGGGGCTAAAATACACAATTTGATTATTTAACAGATAAAATCCGCAGCAAAATTTTCAGTTTTGCTCAATATTGGATAGCTAGTCAGTTCCAGTGGGTAAATTGCCAATTTTTAATTTATTTTTGTATAAATTGATCGGTTTTCAAGATAACCAACCAGTGGACACCGCTCTGGAGTCCGAGGTAGAGTCTTGACAGTATTAGAGAGAGTCTTGAGAGTAGCTGACCTTATACCGGGGCCCGGGATGGACATTTCTATGGGGCCTAAATAAACAAAAATAATAATTTTTACGTTGCGTTGAATTGTGGATTTTTCTAAATTTCAGCCACAAACTTGCCACAGTAGGAACCGCTAAATTGGCGTCACCTCAATTTCTGCCGTTTGTCTCAATTTTAGCCGAGGGTTAACAGTTTTTTCTCATTTTCAGCCGCTTATTATAGCGGTCTTTATTTTTCAAATATATCCGAATTAGCGTTTTTACTCAATTTTGCTGCGAATTATAGCTTTTAGTCAATTTTTTCCACGAATTAGCGATTTTTGTCCATTTTAGCCCGGGCGAAAGAGCAAATTTTGCTGAAATTGATCCGTGAATTGGCGTTTTCATATTTTAGCTGGGGTTAAAAGCGCTTTATGTGTCAACTTTAGCCGTGAATTACATGCACGTGAACCTGACCCGACTCATAAAACGCAAAAAACGACGAAAACTGTCCTATTGTTTGTTTAGCCAAAATTTTCGTTTGTTTAGCATATTGAAACACGATTTATAAAAAAAATAGTTGGGCGTGCGGGCAATTTCACGAAACCCGACCCATCCCGACCGTTTGCTTAGCGGCTTATCCCAACGTAAAATCGTTTGTTTAGCCAAAATTTTCGTTTGTTTAGCCTTTCAAGTCATTCGAACAACAAACAAACTTGAGTGCGGCTATAGCTTCACGCTCCGGCCCCGACCCATGAACGAAATCGTTTGTTCGCGCAACGAGTATCGCTTGTTTAGCCAACATTTTCGTTTGTTTAGCGTTACCAAAACTTTGAGTAGAGGTATCAAGCAAACTTGGGTGCGGCTAGCATATCACGCTCTCCAGCAACTTTTTTGTTGTTCAATACATTTCAAAGGCAAATCACACGAAAATCATTGCCAAACAAACGATTCCGCTCATGGGTTGGGTTACGTAAACTTGACGAAACCATCTATTAGCGTTTTCCATTTCAATAAAATTCCGCTCTGAAGACGAGCATTTCCACCCGTCTTCTCTGAATTATATCATGTGGTAGCGGAGAAAACGGGTGGAAATGCTCGGCTCCAGAGCGGAGTTTCTTGTAAATGGAAAACGCCATATGTTTTTTCCAAAAAAATATTGTTTCGAAATGCTAAACAAACGATTTTACGTTGAGACATGCCGATAAACAAACGATTTCGTTCATGGAGCGAGGACTAGCCGCACCCAAGTTTGTTTGTTGTTGAAAGTACTTGAAAGGTTAAGCAAACGAAAATGGCTAAACAAACGAATAGGACAGTTCCTGTCGTTTTTTGCGTTAAGGATCGTGTCAGGTTCACGTGCACGTGAATTAGCGGTTTTTTCTAGTTTTCTTTACTTATATTCATCCGAATCAGCGCTTTTTCTCAAATTTAGTCACGAAGTTGCCTCGAGAAACCGTGAGTTTTCGTTTTCTTAACATTAGCTAAGTCTGCTGAGCGTTCGATCGCTGCCTTTTCTCAATGTTATTGCCGCTAATTAGCGGTTTACCTTGATTCGTCGGGTTTTTCTCAGTTTCAATCCACGGGTTTTCTCAACTTGATCCGCGAATTAGCGTTTCAACTTAAATTTAGAACTAATCAGGGCTATTTTTCAACTTTAGTCGCTATAATTATTTTCTTAATTTCGGCCAGGACTTATTTCTTAATGTTTAACCGCAAATTACTGTTTTTCCACAATTTCATCCGGGAATTAGTAGATTCAATGAGTGTTTTGTTCAACTTTTAGCCGCGAATAAGTGAGTTTTTTCTCACTTCGCAGCCGAAATAACTTTTCTCCCACCCCCAATCCACCAATCTTTCAAAACTAAGGGGCGTACTCAGCTCCAGAATCATCTCAGCAACAGTAATTGTTCGTCAAAAACTTACAAATGTGACATGGAAGCAGTGCTCTAACCCCCCCCCCCCTTCAACTCGACTATTTAGCCAGAAACCTTCAAAATTCAATTTCGCGGAGTTGACTCATTAAAAACAACAAAGTCTTGGGGATGTCTGGGCCTTTGACAAATCAAATTTCGGGGGGGGGGTTAACTATTCCAAACTAACCAAATCTGGCGGAACGTGATTTGGAGAGGAGGTGGTGAGACGTGAGAGGTGACAGTTAAGGTGGAAATTAACTATTTAAAGTTTAAATTTTCATTTTTTATTTCTTTCTGGAATGTTGCACATTACGGCAAACTAACGAAGTATATCACAATATTGATTGCATGGTTTCTAATTGACATGTTGTTCTAACTGAAAGATTATGAGATGACATGTTCACGAAGCTCTTGGAAAAACGCACTTACCAGTAGAAAAAATTAAAAAACAAACAAACCAACAAAAATACGCATGACTTAAGCGGTTCAGGGAGAACCATGCAGAGAAAATCAATTGATTGATATGTTCTTTATAATCATTTTGAGCAACACAAGACTACTCCGAAAAATGTCAGTGGAAGAACTTGAGTGAAATGCTCTTGATTTGTCAATAAGTTTTCTTAGTTCAAGTATAAAAATACGATCTAGCCTAACTACGCATGCGCTACAAAGGCCACATCCCAGAGATCTGGACACGTAAGAGTCGTATGGATCAGCTTCCACGCCTGTAGCTAGAAGGCATCGATTTTGATAAGACATTGTCGGTAGTTGGAAAGCGTTTCCCCTCTGTTTAAACAAAAAGAAGGGAAATCTAAGAATTTTCGCCCTGGTCAAATTCAACAACACAAACTTGTATCTGATGACGTCCGTAAAACGTGACTTTTAAGAGACGGTCCCAAAGAGCGAGATATGAGACTTTTGTTGTCATTGATGGCGGGCTTCTTGTTCACGGGTCTTTTAGGAACTCTGTAACGTTAATGCTAAAGTTGAGTGTCACTTTCATGAATCTTAAAATGTGTAAATTTACGATTTGGATAGTCTCTGCCTCTCAATTTTATGCCTGTCAAGGCGAATAATCTTCATTCTTTCTTGAGGAGTGGAGTCAATTATCACGGAGTGCCACTCGTCGCAAAATCGTTCAACCTGTTTAATGAAAAATATTAATGTAGCGGAGGGGGGGGGGAATCCGATGGTACGAAACCTGCAAAGTAAGATGTTTTCGAAACTCTAGCTCATTTTTGTCTTTGACTTCAGGATCTGTGAATAATTCTAAAGCGGTCATTAGGCTGTCTTTGATTGAATTTTTGAGTTCCATAACTCGAGCCGTTCTTAGCAAACGTCTAGTGAGGTAGCCTCTTACACCTGCCTGTATCTTTGCTGCTGCTAACTGCAACATTCATAGATTGTATGTGGGTTCATCGTTAGCAAATGATAATCATTTTAAGATTCAAACCTCTCGCTTAGCCTGGCTGGCATCATTATCCTCCAGAAACGGTTTATGGACTATCGTATTCGCGTTTTCGGACGTCGTTCGAGACGCTTCGGCGGATCTACTCATCTTAAAATGACGATCGAAGTCGAACACTTGAACGTTGTCGTCAAAAGGTGAAGCGTCCGGGGTCGACCAAACTTCGTTCAAATTTCTCTTGACGCTACTCAGACAAGTGGCTTTGACGGGTGACTGACTGTCCGGCGCCTTCGCCATCGATTTGAAACAAGACAGCACGCCAGGACTGGGTGAAGACAACGTGTAAGAATTTCGTCGAATCAAATGAGGCGTCACCTCCTCCACCGCGTTTGACGGCGAAGTGGCAAACAACTTCGTCGGTGTGAAGGGCGGTGTAGTGACGGACGTGGCTTCAATTCTGTCACCACGTGGTGAATCGGGCAGAGGAAGACTGAGCGAGTTTTCGAAATGGTCGTCGTATGATTCATTTCTGAATCGGTCACAGTCTCCGACCGATCGGTCCGGTTTTTCCGGCGAAACTTCTACACTTGTCGACGCGAATACCGAGCTGTCTTCAAAATTGTGTAGAGTGTCACAACTGTTGGACTTTTGAAGATCGTTCAACTCTTGAAATATTTGAGATTGAAGGGACTTGACTTCCTCCGCGTTAACGCCCACATTTTTTAAAGCTTGCCGAATAAACCACATCACTTGAGCCGTTTTAACGCTCGTCTGACTCGTTAGACTGTCATCCGTTTCTTCGCCGCTAATTTCCAGACCAAGTGACGCTCTGCGAGACAATGATCGCTCCTTAATTTCTTTTTCCTTCTGAATGGCCGCTTCTCTGTACTTTTGGAGGAGGGGCCGGTCCGCAGGATAAATCTGGAAAACAAGAAAAGCCGCCTTTCTACTATTTATATAAAAAAAAGGTGGATAATCAACTCTAAAAACGGCCTGTTCTGCTCCATGAGCGTAGTTAATGATTTTCTGAAGGGAGGTGGAGGTGGAGGGAGGTGGTTCTGAAGGGACGTACTCTTACAGCCCCCCCTCACTTATACATACACACACATTCATGTTGTCCGTGCCCTCACAAAACGATTACTGGGCTAAAATAGACAATTTCCGGACCGACAAAATTTATTTAAGGACTAACTTGGCAGTACAAAGTCCTGTGAGTTCCCGATGAAAAACTGGTCGCCTCTGCGGCCAAGCGTCGAGAGTTCAAGGGGACCCAAGGTGACTAAACTTTCTATCGGTGCCGCAGATCTTCGACCATTACTGTCCTTCATCTACGTCACGAGCAGTCCCAAGTGCCTTTGCGCTGGACCCAGTACATTATTAATTGTTATTGGGAAGTGAATTTTGATCATTCATAACCGTCAATTTCAAAATTAACTTGTTTTGCTGCTCTAGGGTGAGCAATTGGGAGCAAAGGACTGCTGGTGACGTCAGTCTCCACCTTTCCCGTCCGATGGGCAGGGGGAAATCTGCGGCACCTATAGTAAAGTTTTGTTCACCTTGAAGGGGACCAATGTTTCAAATTTATCAAATGAAGTATCGTTTTCTGAGGGTAAAATTGGGGATTTTGGGAATGAAATTTCAGGACAGAAAGCTACAACCATAATTTCCCTGCAAAGGTGCCAGTTTTTGACAGGAAACTAAACTCTCAGTACACGTTGATTTTCTGTGGATGAATGAACAAATTTTCTTGCTGGGTTTTGGTTGGTCAACCAGTTTTTACCACAAAAATACAAATTTTAAGGATAAAATGATAGATTCTAGGCCGCGTAGAGAATTTATAGGTGATATTAAAGATTTTCTAATCGATTTCACTGGTTTGGCTCTATCAAATCCCAAATTTTGCGAATTATGGCACTCGCAGCGCGTGGTTTGCTCACTTTAAAAGAGAACATCGTATTATTGACACCCAAAAAAAACCAATCTCGAGGGGGGGGGGGGTTGGCCTCATACAAAACAGCAATTTTACATCATGATTATATTTTTTATCCCAAAGAGAGATAAAAAAAATATATGGGCGGTGTAGCGGAGTTGAATAACGAATTCAATAAACCACGACAAAGAGGCTGTCTCTCCGCAATAACGTCTTTATTTTTCAGGACCGGTTTCAGTCACACGGTGACCACGATCCCAAAACCGGTTCGGTGTGACTGAAACCGGTCCTAAAAAATGAAGACGTTATTGCGGAGAGACAGCCTCTTTGTCGTGGTTTATTGAATTAGGAATTTTACAGTTTTGGGGTCTTTAAAATAGCGCGGATTAGAATTTGCAACATCCAATTTCGCGGGTTTTGGCTACTTCAAGACTCAATTTCGTCCTTGTAACCTTGAGGGAACAAAATCTTCGGCGAGAATCTTTCAAAAACCAAATTTTAGCGGGTCTGGCACGACTGAAACCAATTTTACGGGGTCCCCCCCCCCCTAAAAAAGCCAACTTCACGCCATTAAAATCCAAATTTACAAGACGTTGGCTCAATTAAAGGGACCATTCCGTCTGTTTTGCTTCTTTTAAAAACAAAATTTCGAAAGGGTTGGGTCATTTGAAACCAATTTTGCGGGAGCGGCTACACCATTTCATTTTTGATGAAGCATCGAACGCGAAATTTATTTTATGGTGAACCAATCCTGCTAAATTATGTTTGAATGGCCCAACGCTGTAAAATTATGTTTTTGAAAGGAGCCAGATGCGTAAAATTGTGCTTTAAAGTAGTGGAACCCCATGAATTTGCTATTTGAATTGACCAGCAGCGAGAAAATGGGCTCCGTGAAACGGGGGCATAGAAATAGTGCTTAACCAGCGGTATTGCTTTTTTGAATGAGTCAACCCCTTGAAATAGATTTTTACAGTGAGTATAACCCACGAAATTGGGCTCTATGTGAGTAATAAATCCACAAAAATTGAATTTTTGGTAGCGATTTCCATTCAACACACTACGCAAGTGTAGTGCCGCCACTACACGTCCATAAACATATGTTTCAATTCAGAGAGGACGGTTGGAAAAACTTACACCACACTAGTGTATTGCATTGAATGGAAAACGCCATGAATATTCAAACCCGTGAAATTTATTTATTTAAATTTGCGAAAATATGGTTGAAAGGTGTGAAATCTGCGGATTCTAGCTATCGAATCGTTCATGCCGAAAAGGACGCTTGTGCGATTTTCATTATTTTTGTAAACCTCCCCCCCCCCCCACAAATTTCCCTGGCGCCTCCACGACATTGCTTCCGCTAATGGGCAGCCCAGTGTTATGGAAATTATGGTACTGCCCCCCCGCCGCACCAGGATCACTGTCACGGTGGGCCCCTGCCCTTCAAGGTTCATGTTGTGGTGAAGGGTCAATCTGAAGGACTAAATCATCATTTCCTACTCTTCTCCAATAGTTTTAAAACATTCTGGGGGGGGGGGGGTTGGTGTTCTGTTGTTGGGTCCCCTAAGTTGTTGACCAACCAAATGAATTCTGCGGACCAGCCTATAACTCGCGTCAAAGTGCTCCGACCGGGCTAATTTTCTGTATTCAGACTCTGCTCGCGTGTATCCGAGCCATCAAATGTCCAAAAGTTGTGAGGGGGTCGGCAAATTACTGGATCGTAACCAAATCTTGATGACTTGTATTGCGACGCTAGGAGAGTCTAATATATCGTCAGGCGGCTCTGAAGGCCGTCGCAAAGCCAGTAGTTGACTCGTCCCTGGTGGCGGACTGTCGTCGTGTGATACCGGAGGTACAGGAATGGAAAAAACAGCGTTAGTGGATCCCAGACCAACGAGGGTTTGAAGGTGATGAGACGGCGGACATGCTAGCAAGAAGAGGAGCCACACTGTGCTCTATGGGACCGGAGCCGTCCATTGCGGTCTCCAAGACGGTAGGGAAAGGTCAGATCAAAAGTTGGGCAAACAGCCTCGACATTAGGTCGGCAAAATTCGCAGGCAAGCGAGACCATGTTTGAAAGAATGGGACAGAGGGGCAACTGAGTGGCATCCGTAGGCAACTTTACAAGATTGGGTCTACTGGCAGACCCGATGTGTAGGGAGCGTGAAGTAGAGAAGGAGACGAGGGCACAATTAGGGGAGACTGCCGACAGATTTGCGGCGGTTAGATTCCAAGTGTTTGCGAAAGACAGGGTGCCTGAACTCACATTCTCCAGAGCTAACGAGGCCAAGGTTCTGGAGTTTGTTAAGGCTAAAGTCCATAGGTCTCTAGTGAGTTTCTGTGTCAAGAGATCGCGCCACTGCGCTCGCCAAACGATTCTACTTCTCACGGCCGCAAAAATTGACCGATTTTGTTTTTGTAAATTGATTCCTACTCATTGATGCCAACAATTTTAAGGAAATTGGCTCGCTGATTTTTAAAATGACTCTAGCCCATAAAATTTTAAATTCAAAATTTGAAAAAATATATTTTTGGAGAAAACTGGATTATGCCACGAAGCAGCGTAAAATCTTGAATACGAAATGAATTTTGTTTTTTATTTTGGTCCAGAAACATCGTCCGAAAGAGAAAAATGCGACATCAAAAAGAATAGCCGCCCCAAGGCTAGGGTAGTTAGTCATGGTGGTGCGTACGGGAGGGGTCACTCGGACGCCTTCTCAGCTTAACTCCTTCCTTTGCACTCACACGATCCAGGAATTAGTTTCCAACATGCGCTCATTTTGTTAGTACAATTATGAATATTAGGCTCACTAAATTCCTTTTTTATTTATTTTGAGTTTCCATCGTGGAATATCAAGTTCCGTCGACATTCTTCGGCTGCTAATGTGAGGGTGTTCATGGACCATGTCCAACACAAAAAAACAAAAAAATAGAAAACCAGCAGACGCCCTAAATAATTCGTAGAAATAATAATAATTGTCCTTCCGCCTGCTCCTATAGAGACCTTACGTACCGATTTCAGTGTTGGTACGCGGTGAACACCAAGTTCATAGTGAATAAGAATAACTGCAAAACAATTAAATGGGTTAAAGTAGACCTGATATACAATCAAAAAGACGAAATACACCATGGTTCGAAACTAGTTCATTTCCGAGGGACGATTTTTTCAAGCAATTTTTTTTTTTTTTTTTTTCATACATACATATCTTGCTTTTCACTTTGTCATTTCCAAGCGAACTTTCGGTGACTCCCGACGCCGGATTCGAAAATATCACATTTTTTCCTATTAGGAATGACAGTTTTCTCCGGGGATTAGGCCCATATTTATGAACGTTCCTAGGCCTATGGAAATGTTGAAAACAGGTTTGAGTACAACAGTACAAGTACCGAGATCTTGACCCCTCAAGAACTGACTTATCTATTAAACAGTGAATTTGACCCAGAAAATGAACTGCCTGCCAAAAAATGGCGACTCATAACATACCGATAAGCTTTGTCTCCACTTGTGCCTTTTCGCGTGCGTCAGAGGCATGCCTCATAGCCGCACGGTGTGTTGAACGTGAAGAATGCGCTATTGGAATTGAAAGAGGAAGACGAAAGGGCACAAGTGGGGACACAGCTGTAGAGGAAACTGACATTTTCACCACACATTGTCTCATATAATAAATTAGTCCACGGAAAATGACTTTTTCGGCCGATAAAATGAAAATTATCCCACGAATAAATTTGGTTTCTTTGTCCGGAAACTGTGGTTACTCAGTCGGAGGACGCTGCCTCGGAGGCATGACTTTCCGCGATATAAAAAAAACTATACCACAAACTAACCAACTTTGACTGAGTTTTGGGCATTTCCCAAAGGACTCTTAAGCCGTGTCCGGCTCACATCGAAGCACTTTGAAAATGTTGTCCTGAGAATCGCTAATAACACCAACTTGACTCCTGGGTGAATTCTGAATTGGGCACCCGAATTTAATGATAAATGGACGAAATATCGATAGTTTCTATGCACGAGGAGTCCAAAATTCGAGTCGAATTTTGACCTGATGAGTCCTTGAAAGGCTCCATCAAGTGATTTTGACGTTTTTGGCAGCGTTTTACCGTTTTCAATGTCTGCATGACCCTTCCCGCGGACGGTGGCCGCGCATTTGAATGCCCTCAAGTCGAAAGAAAGAGCATCAGCGCTGGGTGGACCTCACTAACTCACTGTGGAGTGAATAAAATCTGTCGTTACTAACGATATCCGCCGCAGTGGCGCCCCCTTAGGTGCTTTTTGATCATAGGACCTGCTGCATTCCACAACTGAACGTTTGCTCTTCCGGCTCCTATAATATCCTATAGAAATCGCCTAATTTTTGGTGATTTTGGTGTAGATAGATTACTTGAATGGACGAAACTTCATGTCTTGTGGTTTAAGTAAACGAGAAATCCTAAAATCGAAATGGATCCGTACGATCCGTCAGGGTTGACGAAGTTTTCCGGTGTGACACAATGGGTCAAAAATCGCCTATAATGGACCCATGAGTGGAGGTATAAATGGCCGAAATCTTGGGCAGATCTTGCTGCCTCGGCTCTTTGGGAGTCCTGATGATTACAATCATCTGTTGTAACTACTAACTAGGGTTCGCAATCCCGCATGAACTAGGGTTCAATCGTGCAAGATTGAATGCGGGATTATAACCCACTTTTAGCCCGCTTTTAACGACTTTAACAACAATGAAAAAACATGTAAATTTAATTCAAAGGGAGCGAGTGCAACGCATTAGCGTTATAAAGGGAAACATACGTGGCCAAATAGACAACACAGATTCGCCAGACTAAAAATTGCTTTCTCGAATACTGAAGGTATGGGAAGCTATGTGATCGTTTCTCGAGGTGAAAAAATTGTTGGTCTCAATTTCATTGGTCTCAATTTGGTGGATTTCAAAAATTCCACTTGCCATTTGCGTTTCAGAGCTTTCTGAACAACTTTGGTTCCGTATCTGTCTATGTGTCTTTACACTTTATACCAACGCTCATATCTCCTAAAGTATAGCCAACCGATTTTGATGAAATCTTCGTGATACACGTAGGTTAGGCTACAGATGGTCTCATTTCAATTTGAGTTAAATCGGTCCAATAGGAGGGGCTCAAGGGGGGCGTAGTGTACACTTCTGACTAACGCTCATATCTCCTAGAATAGGCAACTGAGCTTGATGAAATATTCATGATTAACGTAGATTAGACTATAGATGGTCCCATTTAAATTTGAATTCAATCGGCTCCAGAAGGGGGGGGGGTTGGACTCCCCACCAACGCACGTATTTCCTAAGAAAGGCAACCGGCCTTGATGAAATATTCATGATGAACATTGGTTGAGCTATAATATGGCCCCATTTAAATTGGAATAAAATTGGTCCAATTGGAGTGGCTCCAGGGGGGGGGGGCAATGTACACTTCTCACCAATAACGTACATATCTCCTAGAGGAGGCAAGCTCATCTTTTCGAAGTTTTCATGGTAAACGTAGGTTAGACTATAGATGGTCCCATTTCATTTTGAATTAAATCGGCCCAATATGAAGGGCTCCAGGGGGGCAGTGTAAAGTGCACACTTGACGTGCACGATTAGCCAAAATTTTGTTCTCGAATTATCTATGCTAATTTTGGCAGATTTGTCTTCTTAATAAGAGATCAATTGCTGCCTCTGGCGAGTGCTGCCTTGGAGAAAATACCCCTCCTACACCCCTCCTCCCACTACCTAATAGATCCGGCCCTGTTCAACGAAGATACGTTACTCGAGGAAGCATTGTGCTAACACCATTAGCAGACGTTTTTGGTTTTATTGCTTGTGCGCCGCCCGCGGTTGCCGTGTTATGAGATTGGTAACGTACTAACGTAACGATTAGACCATTTTCGTTGGGCCCTCGAGCCGAATACTTCACAATTTGATCTTCTGTCGTTCGTTTTCCGGCAATTAATTTTTCGAATTAACTGCCAAACTGATTTTATAAATAGCAAAAGTCACGGAATTGGGCCCTGAAAGAGCGAAAGTCCTTAAAAATGGTTCATGTAAGAGCAAAACTCTCGAAACTTTGGTTTTTGAACGAGCTGGAACGAGAAGAATCCGCAAAATTTAGTTTTTAAACAGCAAAAATACTTTGAAATTAGGTTTTGCAGGCAAAATAACGACCATTTTTTCTAAAAGTGCCACGCGCGTGATTGGTTTTGAATCAGTCTGTGAGCCAAATTTTGTGGTTTCGGGGGGTCGAATGTTCAAGATTATAGGGTGAATGTATCATTTTTTGGGAGGCCCCGGCGCTCGAGCTGACTTGGAAACGAGTCAGCGACTCACCGAGGAGACCCGGCTCAGCAGGTCTAATGAGAATTGTGAGGGCGAAATGGGGATCGCGGACGTTGCGATCAAGCCCCATAACTTTGTTCAAAGATGAACGTAAAAGATGGAAGTTGGACACGCCAGACGTTACCTTGAGAAGTAGGACAAAAAGTGGACAATTTTGAACTCTCCCCGGACGCTCTACAAAGTAGGACATGTCCGGGGAAAGCAAGACGGTGAAAGCTCAGAAAAAGAGGAAGGAGAAAAAGAAAATAGAACCCTAAACCCTAAAAATGAAAAATCGTCTGTATAGGTACGGCTTAAAACTCAATAGTAACAGTATATTATGCCTACAAAGACGCATTATTTTTTTCCAATTAATTTGACCCTATAGTCAAAATGTTCGATTTTGAATTAATAAAGCTCTATTTTTTGAAGCAAAATGGTTTAAATTCGAGCTTGTAACACAATAACCCAAATAAATGATTTGAACGAGGTTACATAATATGTATCTAACATAAGAAGTATTCTTAAAAGGGTAGTCCTGTGAAGTGATTTAGGGCTAACAAGGTCGGGTTGACTTCATGACAAAATTAGAAAACTCGGATTTGTCCAGATTGAGACGCTGTCATCGTCACAAAAAAATGAATAACTCCTACCAGAAACTGTTATTCCGAACTACAAAAAAATTGTGATATTTTCGAATCTGATGTCAGAAGTCGACAAGCTTCGTGTGGAACCGACAAAGTTGCTAATGTATTGAGAAAAACGAGGTACTTATGCCTTAAAAACGCCTGAAAAATCGTATCTCGGAAACTATTGAGTTTCGGACTGTGTATGTAATTCGTATCTTAGAATGCAAATTAGGTCTACTGAGAAACAAGTTTCCTTGCACGTCCGTCAGCAGGATTTTTAGGAATTTTGATTGATATGTGACAGACAGATTTGTTTCGGCCTGGATGCCTTGAGAATGGGGTGAAAGTAGTCGGCAATGTTCCAATAAATGAATGTTTTATACTCAAATAAAAATTAAAATAAAAAATAGGTACCAAAATCAGGTCTACTTTCACCCATTTGTGTTTTGTTTTGCAGGTATTCTGAAACATCCTGTAGGCACCTGTTTTACATAATTATGTATAGGTATTCTTCAATCAATCAATTAATTAATAACCTAGGCAAAGTAATAAATAAATGCGGTGATATATTGAAACTAATTTCTGGAGTGCGTGAATGCAAAGGAAGGAGCTAAGCTGAGAAGGCGTTCGAGTGACCCCTCCCGTACGCACCACCATGACTAACTACCCTGGCCTTGGGGCGGCTATTCTTTTTGATGTCGCATTTTTCTCTTTCGGACGATGTTTCTGGACCAAAATAAAAAACAAAATACATTTCGTATTCAAGATTTTACGCTGCTTCGTGGCATAATCCAGTTTTCTCCAAAAATTTATTTTTTCAAATTTTGAATTTAAAATTTTATGGGCTAGAGTCATTTTAAAAATCAGCGAGCCAATTTCCTTAAAATTGTTGGCATCAATGAGTAGGAATCAATTTACAAAAACAAAATCGGCGAATTTTTGCGGCCGTGAGAGGTAGAATCGCTACGGCTATATTCCCTCTCTCTCGCACACTTGTCGTCCACTTTAGCCTTAAGAGGGTTGGTAGGTTTGTGGACCCACATTAGGTCTCCCGAGTCCGACCCCAACACTCTTGCGGGTATGGCGTATGAGCCGACCACGGCTTTGGCGCCCTCGGACTCGGCATGGCCGGGTACGGTCCCACTTGATTAATAATAGTGGTTACAGGCTGGTGGTGATTGTCTTTTGTGGTTCTTGTGGCTCCGGCGTATTTGTGGCAGAGCTCCTCGCCGTTACTGTTTCCAGTGATGAGTGCGTTTTGTGGTTAGAATTTCAAGTGGTTTGAGCGTGTTTGAGGTTTTCGGGTTAAAAGCTGTTTTGCATTTTCATTGGTCACCAACACGGGACCAAGTTATCTAATTCTACTTTTTGGGCCAATTAAGTTCTCTAACACCGTTTTCGACCCGTGTGGGTTATTGAGAAGCAAATTGTCAATTTTTGACCAAATATATACATTATTGGGGAACGCAAACTTTAATCATTCATGATCCGAATGTTCAACCGACAGTCTCAATGGGATTAATTTCCCGGTTTAAATACTGTCGGTATACATTTTTTGAGAAGGTTTTACCCAATTTTTAACTGAAATCAGATTGTTTGGTAAAATTGTAATTTTTCTTTGCTACATGAATAGCAGTAGGTTCGTGGGAGGAAAAGTTATATTTTCCGTCGTGAGGCTGCCGTTATATCGTCAAGGTTTTCTTGTAGTTGGACCACGTAACCCTAGCACGTAGGGATTTTTTGGCCCGGCCGGACACGACTGGAGACTGGGACTCAAGCCCGTAGACTCCTGGCGAAAACCGGAGATCTGGCGCGGCAACTCCACCTTGCGATGACCAAACCGAGGGGATGGTACTTGAAGTAGTCATGCTGAATCCGCGGGATTGATACCTGGCAACCATTCGTTTTCACCCCCCCCCCCCCTAGAGGAAAATTCGACGATAGCCTAGTGCCCCGTCCCTTTTCAAGCGTTTCGAGGCTCGACACCTGTCAAGCTCCAACATATTGACGGCCCCACCCATGCCACCTGTACAAAGCCCGTTTTCACACACTTACGACGACGAAAAACTTACAATAGGCGGAAGAATCGGTTGGCCGCCAATCCTGACGCAGGACACGTAGTTAAAGCTGGACATCGTTGACGGTGTGCAGTGAAGATTGACGGAGCCCGAGGGGAATTGAGTCACTTCAGGAAGCGAATTTTGACATTATCAAGAGAGCCGACGTGCGTGTCAATTTAAACCACAGAAATTCGCTCTCGATGACGTGAAAACACAAGCAAAGTACAAATTAACTGAATCACAACAAATTAGAGGAAAAAACCGGTGAGATTGATTGATAACTGTTTGAACCTCAAGATAACCTTCCGGAGTGACTGATGACTGATGCCAATCAAGAACTTGTACAGGTAAATTTTAGTAATTTTGGGCTTTTTTTCTCATAAATAAGTTGGTTTTGGTTTATTAGCTTGTAATGTATACGCTTAACGCTTTGCAGTGACGAAGACAATTTGTTTTCCCCCCCGACGCTAAGCCGTCTGCGTCATTCTCAGTTAGCGTGTTCAAGTAACTTCCTATCAAATAGCGAAAGCTTTATCGTTTCCGGCGTTTTAAAAGTTATTAAATCCGTCTTCAGTTTCGGATTTGTTTTAATGTACCAAAACGGTCTTGAATAATGTCTTCACCATCCCCTAAGTCGCCGGAACAGTCTGAGAAATCGAAGAAGTACGACCGACAGCTAAGGTAACACCCCCCCCCCCACCTCCACAAGAGGCGTTCCTCTATAAAATCGTCTGTTTCTATCATTTCGCAGGCTTTGGGGTGATCATGGGCAGTCGGCTCTTGAAAGCTGTCAAATCTGCCTCATCAATGCTACGGGCCTTGGCACGGAAATATTGAAATCTCTCGTTTTGCCCGGTATCGGAGGTTTTACTATCGTAGACGGCAAAAATATTACCGAGGAAGACATTGGTGTCAAGTAGGTGGTTTCATGTAGTTTTTTATGAGGGCATTAACATTGAATTGCTGTTTTTTTTATAGCTTTTTCCTCGACCCTAACAGCGTGGGCAAGCCTAGGGCTCAAGTTTCAACTCAGCTTCTACTCGAATTAAACCCTGACGTGAAGGGAGACTTCGTTGATGAACCTGTTGAGCAGCTTATGGACAACAATCCTAATTTTTTCAATAATTTTTCTGTAGTCATCGCCACTGGGATTCAAGAAAGGTAAAAGCCCTCCCATATTGTCTTTTTCCACTCAAATTTTAACGACTCAACTCTCGCAGAGCTCTAAAGGCCCTATCGGAACTACTGTGGGAAGCAGACGTTCCACTTATCGTCGGCATCAGTTACGGTCTCATAGGAATACTCAGGCTTCAAGTCAAGGAGCATACTGTCGTCGAGTCGCACCCGGACAGTGAAAAACCAGATCTGCGACTCGATCGACCCTTTCCGGCACTCAGTCGCCTGGCGGAGACGATTCGACTGGAGGAACTCGATTTAAAAGATCACGCTCACATTCCCTATGTCTATCCATTGTTGGACGCTCTGAACAAATGGAGAGCGACTCATGACGGTCAACTGCCCAATAATTACCGTGAAAAAGAAGAATTGAAACAATTGATTCGCCAAGGTAGTACAGGCCCTCGACCCCATAAAACGGTTCAGTTTTTAATTTTGTTTTTTAGGAGTCAAAGTGAACGAAGATGGAGTACCTGAACACGAGGAGAACTACGAAGAAGCGATCAACGCCGTACTGTTTGCCGCTGCGCCAACTAAAATTCCTCCTGATGTTCAAAAAATCTTTAACGATCATAACTGCGTGAATTTGACGTCAAAAGTATTGTTTTCCGCTAGACTCGGGCTGTCCGTTTCTCTCAAACGGCCATCTTATTTCAGAGTAAGCCTTTCTGGATAATGGCTAAAGCCGTCAAAGATTTCGTTGAAAACGAGGGCAACGCCTGTTTACCCCTTCGAGGCACCCTACCAGACATGACGGCTGATACTTCGCGTTACATCGCCCTTCAACAAGCGTAAGCAACATTTTTGATTAGGAGGGTCGGAAAGAGTGCCTAACAATGTTTGCTCAACAGGTACAAACAGGAAGCTTCACGTTCGGCTGAAATCGTTCATAGACGAGTTCGAACGCTTCTACACCAATTGGGCCAGCCCAGCGACAGTATTTCCGAGTCTGAAACGAAGGTGTTTTGTCGACACGCTTCCCACTTGTCCGTTACAAGAGGTACAAAGATAGCTGATGAGTTCGACAGTAAACTTTTGAACACGTCGCTCATTTGTAAGTCTTTCGACACTGACTTTTGGCCACAAATTCGCTTCACTAACCGATCTTTTTGTAGCTCAAGCAATCGAAGATCCCAGTAGTCTCGTTATTTATTACGTCATGTACCGTGGGATTGGAAGGTTTTACAACGAATACAACCGTTTTCCCGGAGAATACGGTGACGAACAGGATATAGTCAAGTTGAAAGTAAGTCTTTTTTTTTAATTATTCGCCTATTTCATAATTCGGGCAGCGCTGTCGTTGGCCATTTGGGAACTCACAGCTCATGTGGGCAGTATTCTACTAGTTTCTAATGGAAATCACCCACTTCAACTGTTTCCCTAAATGGCCAATTACAGCGCTGCCTGAATTATGATCAAGGCGAATAGGCACCAACCCTTTTTGAACGCTACGATCTGTTTCCAGGCGTGTATTTCTAAATTATTGTCCGAATGGGGATGCGGACCTCTAGTGAAAGACGATTATGTACACGAATTGTACCGTTATGGTGGAGCCGAACTTCATGCCATATCAGCGTTTGTCGGTTGGTATTTTGGCTGATGGAAGGCCTTGATGGTTTAAAAATTCATTTTATACATATTTTCAGGAGGATGTATCGCCCACGAAGCTATCAAAATAGTAACCAAACAGTATGTTCCTGTGAACAACACGTTTATATTTGACGCTATTACAGCGACATCTGGTACGTTTGTCTTTTGAATTACCTTTTAAATTATTGAAGAAGATGATCTATAAAATCTTAATTGCTAATTACTACTGCCTCTTTGTATTACGTTTGAATGTATTTAGTGCTCAACAGTAAGACTGAAAAGAAATGTCTTGCTGTTATGGCACATTTAGTAGGTAGGTACGTCTAAACGTCATGAATCGTCATTCTTCCAGGTCCCATTCCAATGAACAAAACACTTTCTGAAAATTATGAAATAGTTGCCTTTTTGCGGCGTGCCGAGCGATTTATTTCACGTTCTGGGGAGAAGGGACCCCCCAGTACTCCGATTTATGACTCTCAGTTTTAGCCGCGAATTAACGTGTTTCTGAATTTTAGCCGTGAATTAAGAGCTTTTTCTCCGTCTTAACCGCGAATATACGTTTTCAATTTTAGTCGGGAATTACAAGTTTTGTTTCTGTTCACTTTTAGCCATAAACTATCGCTTTTTCTTGATTTTAGCCTAATTAGCCTCCAGTAACTGTGAATTGGCGTTTTGTTTCAATTTCATTCACCATTTAGAGTTTTTCTCAATTTTAGCCGCGAATTAGAGTCTTTTTTGTTTTTGTCTTTTCACTTTGAGCCTAAAATAGCGCTTTTCTCTATTGGTGTCATGGCCTTGAACAGCATATTAGCGCTATATTTCTTGGCTCCCTTCGCGCGTACGCCACTGATTTTTGGTGATTTTTTGTTAGGATGTCCTTTTATTCTTAATTTAAATTAAGAACAACAACAACAACAATAGCAGCAGCAGCAGCAGCAATAACAACAACAACCACAGACGAACAAAACACGGAAAATAGTCCTAGCACGCTGTGGAGGGCGACCCATTAGTTTAACCAAGACAGCGCATTTTCTATATTTTACCTCTGAACGAGCACTCTTTCACAATATTAGCCGCGTATTGGCGATGTGTACTTCTCAAATTAGCCGCAAATTACCACTTTTTCTCAATTTTATAACCACCAATAAGCGCGTTTTCTCAAATTTAGCCTCATTTTCATTTTAATTGTGATGAATTAGTGATGTTTCTCAATCTTATAAATGCTTTCTAGCAACTTAAGCCGCAACTATGTATTGGAGTTTTCTTCACATTTATAATTGGGAATGACTTTCTCTCAATTTTAGCCGCGAACGAGCTCTTTCCCCCCACGTCGCGGCTCTTTCGCCATGATTTAGCGCTTTTTCTCAGTTTAAGCCACTAGTTAGCGCCTTTTCTTAATTTTTATCCGCGAATTCGAGTTTTCTCTTATTTAGCCGCGAATTAGACTTTTTCTCAATTCTAGCTGCTAATTAACATTTTTTAAAAAGCTTTTTAAAGTCAATTTTAGCTATCCATGAGCGGGTTTTTTCCCGGCTTCAGCAAAATTTGCCAGCCGAAGTCGCGAACTGACGCTTTTTCTCAATTTTTTGCCCTTAATTCGCGCATTATCTCAACTGAACTGCGAGTTAACGTTTTCTTATTTTAAGCCGCGAATTGGTGTTTTTTTTGGCCGCGAATCAGCGATTTTAGCGGTGAATTAGTTTTTTTTTTATTTTAGTCGCTCATTAACGTTTTTTTTTTGTTTTAAGACTGAAGCCATTTTTTCACTTATATTCATTAGTTAAATTCTTTGTCATTAGCCAGAACTGCGAGTTAACGATTTCTTATTTTAAGCCGCGAATTGGTGTTTTTTTGGCCGCGAATCAGCGATTTTTCTCGATTTTAGCGGTGAATTAGCGTTTTTCTCAACTTTAGTCGCGAATTATCGTTTTAGTTTTCTTCACTTTGAGCCATAAATTTGAGGTTTTTCTTCAATTTTGACTGCAGACTTGCCCAAGAGCAGCACATTAGCGTTTTATCTAAAGCCGTGAAAAGGCCTCCGCGTACCGCGAATTGGAGAATTTTCTCAATTTTAGCAACGAATATGATGGGTTTGTTTGTTCGCAATTTCAGCCATGAATATTAGTGTTGTTTCTCAAATTTCATTTGCGCAATTGCCCAAACAACAGCTCATCTGTCGCGGATCAGTGCTTATTCTCATTTGTAGCCGCGAGTGAGCGCTTTTTCTCAATTTTAGCCGCGGTCTTGCTTCCCCCCTCCCTAAAAAAAAAACAGGTCATTAGCGCTTTCTCTCAATTTTAGCCATGAAAACGCCTCCGTATAAGCCTTGAATTCGCGGTTTTTTCAAACTTTTAGAGCTCTATCCTGTTTTTCAGCAAAGTTCTCTCCATTTTCTTCGGGATTTTATAGCCGCGGACTTGCCCCTCAACAAGAGCACGTTTAGCGGCCTCTCTGAATTTTGGCCGTGAATGTGCGCTTTTTCTCAATTTTAGCCACGAGCAATAGTCCAGTAAAATTAGACGGATTACAGGGAAATAGCGGAAAGTTTTGGAGTAGTTTTGAAATTTGGTACCATATGGTATTTTGGGGTGCTGAACACGAATCTGAGGTTTGGTAACAAAACTTGTTGACGGAAATATGTTTTTTTATCCAACAACGACGAAATTTTTGGAGTTGTCCTGTTATTTTGATAATAACTCATAACCTTTGCATTTTGGCTTGAAAACTCCTTATATTTAATAATAGAGCATTCAATTTCATACATTTTACGTATTCGAAGTTTTTTTGTACGATTACCCGTTTAGCCGTCACGCTTGATTCTCGTCCGACAAAATAAAAATAAAAATCCTATTTTTCGTTTTTTTACGCTGTAATCGCATTCTTTCGCTAAAATTGACTCAATTCGGCGTTTTAAATGGCATTTTGGTATAAATTTAGAATTTACAAGGTAGTAATATCACGTGTGGTGGTGGTGGGGGAAGACCCTCAATGGTCCCTTAAGGGTCCTTAATTATTGCACTATAATACTGACCCAATATGATGTTTCAATGGTACAATGAGCTTTTAGGAAACATAATGAGCCATTTACAGAGTTTATTTTCAAATATTCTTATCGCACTGGACTCGATATTTTCGCTTGAATTTCACATTTTTGAAGTTGTCGCCAACAATATTGTTGAAGCCTCATGAAATTTGATACGTTCGTCAGCCACAACGCCCGAACTAATTGAGTACAAAGACGGGTTGTTTGGAAATGGGAGGTGCTGCATCAACAATTTGTGCATCTTTTTCTAATCGTTTTGATCTCTTTGTGACGGCTGAGTCCTTCAAGGCTACATGCTAGACTGAGGTCTGACGTATGGATTGTAACACCTCAGAATGTTTCAATTTATTGTGAGACGTGCTGCACTCAAGTCATACCCATTGTCCACCTTGTCAATACATATTCCCCTACACCCTCTCGTCCATGGGTGAGGCCACCTTGCACTTTCATGTTCTTCATTTACTGTTAAGTACATGTTATTCATTATTTCATAAACTGCTCTATGACCATATCAGTCCATGTGCCACACCAGAATTTTGGTGCACGTCGAATCGTGAAGAAACCCTGGGTTGCAAATTGGTCATTTTCTTTGATGGGCATCGCTTGCTCCAAGTTTATCATGCCTCGTAAATATAAATGAGCGCATTTAGCGCACAGAAAGTGGCCTGTCGCACGGAAGTACGAAATCATCTGCCACACAACTGTTTTAAGATGATGAGACCAGTTGCCCATTCTCTCAGAAACGATGAACATTTTGACGAGGTTATGTTATAGCTGTGATGGGGCTCCAAGTTCCATTAATATCTGAAGTTGCTGCTCGACCTTCTCTCTAATTTCACGGCATTCCTCAGGGCTCAGGGTGTGGAGCGAAGACAACCGATTTATCGAAGCTGTAAGGAATTTCGTCCAACTGTATTTCGGCTTCTGGACTGAGATTTAACATATCCGTAACGATTTTCATGCTGGCCGCTATAAGCGATTTAATACCACGACTTTTCACAGTAGTCAAATGAGTTCCACATTCTAAAAATGAGTCACATATGAAGTTACGAAACACGGTGCCATAGTGCGAAAAAAAAAAAAAAAAATCGTAAAATCACACTGAAAACGATAAGTGTTCGCGCTTACAGCGCCCCGCCTCACCGCCACCCCTGCCCAAGGCTCCGCAACTTCATCCATCTCCAGACCACGAGACGAACCCCACAAATCCACCAATAAAACTCAAAGTCTACTCGCACCTTCAGTGCGAGTACCCTCTAATTTCTTCAACCCATATACATACATATTACTACATCTTAAATTCTAAATTTAGATCAACATACAATGAAAACGTCACATTGAGTGCATTTAAGTAATAGAAGGTTGAAAGATTCCTGTGTATAACAAAGCGTGACTGCTAAACGGTTGATCGTACAAAAAAAAATTCAAAGACGTGAAATGTAATGTTCTTTCATTAAACATTAGGAGTTTTCTAGCCAAAATGCATAGCTCAGGAGCCCAAACACACTTGCGTTTTTTAAACGCGGTGATTAAAAAAACGCGCCCGCCCGTCACCAAAACCGTCTCAACACACTTGCGTTTTAAGTATCGCGTGTCCAGTCCAGTCTCCAGTAGTGAAACGGGTCTCGTCAAGACAGCTTGATCCCACATTTTGTCTTTCAAATTTCTATAATGTTCATCTTTTCTGTTGAAGAGAGCAGACAGTGGCGGATTTACGGGGTGGGTTTTGGGGGTTCAACCCCCCCCCCTCCTAAGAAGATGGTGTCGGCTATAATTTGTTGATCACCGTACCAATAAGAGATTTATTTAACTTTTCTCGCACCAAAATACTGTAAAAGGGGGAGCTGTAAAGATGACACCCCTCTATCTACCCTCGTTCACAATGTAACAGCCAGTGCCACAGTGCATCGATGATGATGGTGGTGGACCACTTAGAGAGGGGGGGGGGCACTGAAATGTTTTAAGATGAAAAATATGGATTTTTAGATTTTAAAGCGTTCATTAACGGCAAATATTGAGAACAAGCGCTCATTTGCCAATTAAAGTATGAAAAATACAGAAATTCGGACTGAAATTGAGAAAAATCGCTGATTCACAGCTAAAATTGAGAAAACCACATAATTCGCGGCTAAAACTGAGAAAATTTGCTAAATTTCCGCCTAGAATTAAATTAAGCCGCTCATTATGGCTAAAATTAAGGAAACGCAATAATTAGCAGGTGACTTGAGAAATAATTATCGACTAAAATTGGGATAAAGCGCTTGCATTGCGGCAAAAATTAAGAAAAAAGCTAATTCACGGACACAATGTCATCAAAAACCCGCTTATTCACTGCTAAAACTGAGACAAACCGCTAATTCCCGCCTAAAATTGATGTAGAACGCTCATTTGCAGCTAAAATAATGATAATGAAATTTTAAACTCCTGTCTAATTTTGGCAAAAAGCGCTCATCGTCAGCTTGAACGGAGAAAGATGCTAATTCGCGGACCAATTCGAGAAAAATGCGCTAATTTACAGCTAAGATTGAGGAATGCGGTGATTCGCGGCTAAAATTAAGAAATAATGCAACGCTAACATTGGGAATATAATTCGCGGCTAAAATGAGATATAGCGCTAATTCACGACATGTGAAGCTAAAATTGAAAAAAACGCTAATTCACAGATGTATTCGGACATCCCGCTTGTTCACGACTAAAACTGATCCTCTGACTGCTGATTCCCGGCTGAAATGATGAAAATGCGTTAATTCGCGGCTAATATTACAATAAAGCGCTCATTCGGAGCTAAATGGAGAAAAACGCCAATTCACGGATTATGTGGAAATTCCTCCAACTTGAAGCTGAAATTGATTAAAAGCGGTGGTTCAGGGGTGGAATAATTCACAGCTAAAATTCAGAAATAATTCTCAGCAAAAATAAAAAACGCTAGTTCGGATGACTAAGAAGTGAAGAAAAACGCTAGAATAGTGAGGGGGGGACTTTAACTCTTTGCTAAAACTGAGGCAAACCGCTAATTTCCGTCTAAAATTTAGATAAAGAGCTCATTCGCTGCTTAAAAAAGGGAAAATGCACGGCCGTGGTGGGCGTGAGTATAAGAAGCGCTTATTCGCTGCTGAAATAGAGAAAAAACGATAAATCGCGGATGAAGTTGAAAAAAATCCTATAATTCACGGCTAAAATTGAGTAAACACCGATTCACGGCTCCTGTAGAGACAAGTTTGCGGCTGAAACTCAAGAGAAAAAGAGAGATTCAAGGTAGAACCCCTCCCTAGATGAAATCCTAGATCCGCCACTGAGAGCAGGTCTTCTCTCGATTTCTACGATAAACTTGTCAATTTCAATAACAACATTTCGCGTTGTAACTTCTTCGTCCGACCCAGACATTATGTTAAAACCACGTGTTGAACACGTTCACAAAAGAATGACAAGAAAGACAAGCTCAGAGCCCAGCGTTCAAAACACAACAGAAGAACGATTCAAAAGGATTGAACGAGAAGATGCTGGGGGTTGACGACCAAGCAACCGAAACAATTTTATTAGGGGCCAAAATGAAAAGTCCGCTAAAAACGCGCCTAGACGAACGCATGTGTGTGCAAAGCCATTCATTTCTTTGTGTTTCAGAGCGCGTTAAACGCCCCGCGTCGAAAATAGAACAAGTTGGGTTTTTTTAAACGCGGCGTCTTTTTAGACGCTGGTGTGTTCGTTCTCATACAATTCTATGTGTTGCATTTTTCACGCGGGCGCGTTTTTTTAATCGCCGCGTTTAAAAAACGCAAGTGTGTTTGGGCCCTTATTTTCAAAACTTCAGGGCACTTCCCAAAATTTCGTAGTTTTTTGGGGGAAAAACATACTTCCGTTGAAAATTTTTGTTACCAAACCTCATATTCGTGTTCAGCACCCCAAAATACCTAATAGTACCAAAATTCAAAACTACTCCAAAACTTTCCCCTATTTTTCATAATTTTACTAGACTACAAGCGCTTTTTTCCCAATTTCAGGGCCAAACAAGAGTGGTTTTTCCCAATTTTAGCCGTGATTAGATTTGTCGTGAATTAGTGCGCTATTTCTCAATTTTAGCCGCAGACTGCCCTCCCCCCCCCCCAAAGAACAACAGATTGGCGCTTTTCTCAGTTAAAGCCGTGATAAATTCCGTCGTGTAAACCGTGAGTTAGAGCGCTATTTTAAACTACTAGCCGCGATTCAGAGCTTTTCTCATTTTGTAGCAAATTGTGAGGTAGCGTTTTTTCATGCGCAATTAGCGCTTTTTCTCAATTTCAGCCCATACTATAAGCAGTGTTTCTCATTGTATCCACGAATGAGAGATTTCTTCTCAATTTTAGCTGCGAATCACCGCTTTTTCTGATTTTTATAGCTACACTCGAGCGCTTTTTCTAAACTTAAGCTGTAAACAAGCGCTCTTTCGCAGTTTTTGCAACGATTTTTTTTCATTTTAACCGTGATCTGATGCTTTTTCTCAATTTCAGCCGTGAACGAGCGTTATTTCGATAACGAGGTTTTTTTCTCTATTTCGGCCTGTATAGTTACGAGTGAGTGTTTTTTTTTTGCTATTTTTTACCCACGAAAGAGCGCTTTTTCCCAATTTTAGCCTCCAATGAGCGCTTTTTCTAAATTTCAGCCCCAAATAACGGGGGCTTTCTCAATTTTAGCAGCGAATTTGTAATTTTTCCTCAGTTTGGTTGTGAATAAGCGCTTTTTCCTATTTTTTGACATGCATTAGCGCCTTTTCCAAACTTTAGCCCCAAACATGCGGTCCGTCTCAATTTTTATAGTCCTGAATTAGTGCTTTTTCTCAATTTTACACGCGTAATGTACCTCAAGAACGGCACATTAGCGCGTATTCCCAATAACATCCGCCTGGAGAAGCTGGGACCTCAGAAGGGCTTTAGGGCTCATAAAGCTGCTATTTATTACATTACTATAATCAATTTCAGTAGTGAACCAGCTTTCTAAATAGCAATCACAGCGCTTTTTCTCAATTCTAAGAAGAAGTTGCCTGCGGGGCACCAGATATCCTCGAAATTGTATTTCGCTCTTACAATTAGCACTTTTTCTCAATTCTAGCCCAGGGCTACCTACCAAAAAAAAATTTCCTTCAAGAACAACACTCTTGGACTTCGATACTCTGGAGTCAAAGAAAATCGTCCAAAAACCAATGACCGTAGCAAAACGTTCCTTTTTCGGCGATGAGACGAGTTTTGGCTGCGAAACAATCACCCCACTTGACCCTCTCGGCGGGTTTGGCACAAAAAAAAAAAAGGTCAACATTTAAAATTGGGCGAAACCGCGTACCTATCTAGGGGGAATCAGGAAATTTAAACACAATTTGCGATCAATTGAAAGGGGTTTCGCTGTGATTTTTGTTCGCTTTAGCCCGTTTTCGGGGACCTCTCACGAATTTTGTCGTGGGCTTCGATACTTCGTAAAAAATCCGCCCTTGGAGAACCATGAGCAGTGGCGGCGGAAGTATTTTGGTTCAGGGGGGGGGGGCGAAAATTAAGGCGCTTCCCCCTTCCCTTCCCCACCATCCCCTACACTACCATCACTTCCTTAGTTTTCATCAATAGAAGGTGAAGTGTAGTGTAGTTCTCAATTTTAAGTAAATAGAGGAGGCAAGGTATTGTATGGAGGTGCCCAATAGTCTTGAACTTTCAGCATTTAGGGAATGATTTGAATGTGGTATACAACGGCCTGATTCTTGATAGGTTTTTGACTAATAATATTTTATTTTTATCCCACATGATACTAAAACCGAATTTTACGGCCGCAAATGAGTCCCAAAAGTGTCTCTTTTCATGCCTAGGAACTAAAGTATTTTTCAAGCGACATGCTCCGAAAGTAGTCATTTTCTGTACCCAAAAATGTCTGGGAAATTGACCATTACCGCACAGTGACATTCGAGAAATTTTCTGTACTAGTCCAGAAAATATTTTCCGTCCTAGTACGGAGAGTAAATGAACTCGGGTTATAACCTCGTTTAAGGTCTTCTTAAACTAAAGACACGAGAAGTCAGTAGTCAATTTGTCAAAGTCAGTTTTATCATTTCCTTGCTGTCGCGTGAAAAAAGTCGTACATCACTCGTAGGAAGGGGATTTACCTCGCCTCGCCCGCCGGGCTTGTAATGTAATGTACCGCGGCAAATTTTACGGCGTTTTAGAGCCACGAATTTAGCTCCTGCGTATACATATACTATTATTGATTTCTTAGTTGTTTTTTTGCCACAAGAATATGGCAAGTATTCGTTTTAAATAATAAACGATAATCATTCGTACTCAAATAAAACAGCAAAGTGTGGGAATGCAGGTAGGGGCATAACTAGAAATCCGGATCCGGGGTTCGGATGGGGGCCCCTGAATAGCTTGAAGATGAAAAATCGGGATTTTCAAGTAGATAAGATGAAAACGAATGGCTAAAATCGCTTGTAAAAGTGAGTAAAACGCTGATTCACGGCTGAAATTGAGAAAAATTGCTGATATGGCTGTTAATATTAAGAAAAAGCGCTAGCTAATTCACAGCTGACATTGAGATAACGCAAAATCACGAATTGTTGGGGCGAAATTAGGAAAAAGCGCTAATTTACGCAGCTAAAACTGAGAAAAGCGCTAATTCAAGGATGAAAAAGAGAAAAACGCAAATTCGCGTCGTCTTGAAAAAAAAAGACGCTAATTTACAGCTAAAATTGTGATAAAGTGCTACAATTTAGCAACTTTCAAAATTTAGAACAAGCGCAAATTCACAGCTAAAAGGGAGAAACGCCAACTCAAGGATTCTCGGGGCAACATTGGGACTAAAATTTAGAAAAAGCGCTAATTCACGGCGTGAAATAGAGAAAAACGCGAATTTGCGTCTAAAAGTGGAGGAAAACTTTAATTCACAACTAAGGTACAAAACATTTCAATTTTGCAGATAAAATCGAGAAAAAGTGCTATAATTTCCAGCTAAAATTAAAAAATGTGCCCATTCACTGCTAAATTGGGGGTAAAAAGGCTAATTCACAGCTGAAATTGAGAATACCCCAACTTGCACATTCTTGGGGAACTTTTGGAATAAAATTGAGAAAAAGCGCTAATTCAAGCGGCTAAAACTGTGAAAAAGCACTAATTCGAGGGTAATAAATAGAGAAAAACACGAATGGTTTTTTTTTTGTAATGGAGAAAAGCGCGAATTTACGGCTTAAATTTAGAAAAATTGCTAATTTGCGGATAAAATTGGGAAAGAGCACTTAAACGCTACCTAATTTGCGGATTCTTAAGGAAACTTCACGGTAAGAGCTTGTAAAAAGCGCCGATTCGCAGCTAAAAATGAGAAAATGAGCTAATTCGCGGAAAAAATTGAGAAAACGCACTTTAGAGGCAATTTCGAGGCTAAAATTGAGGAAAATATATACTTCAAAGCTGCAAAAAAGTATATTTACGGTTTAATTAGAGACTAAAGGGCCTCCTAGAGATTTCCGCCCCGGGCCCCGGACAAGTGTTGTTCCGCCACTGGGTAGCGGTGATCGCATAACAAAACAGCGGGTTTGATGCCCCCAGGGTAGAGATGCCCGGTGCGCACCGCACACGCCGCACGCCCCTTGCTACGCCTGTGCTTCATATTGCTTAAATTTGGGCTAAAACCCTCTCCGGGGAGGGTGGCCGATAGGTGGATCGCCCTCCTTTGCCAGATGGCAGGGGTAAAGTGTAGAAGAAGAATCAATAATATACCTAACAAAAAGTCTGCAGAAAAGTGAAAGATTGGGGGGGGGGGGGCGAATGTTCTAGGCATTGCTATTTTTCATCTTCTCGCAAATGATCCAGGGTTTTCGATCTGAGTGACGGTCGCTTGGTCCTCGAATAAGAAGCGAAAAGGATAGAATAAGAACTTTGGGTGCAGTATTCGGGATAGAAGATTGGCATTGAAGCCTGGGGGGTGCGACGCCCCCCCAGACTATATTCCGGGGGGGGCGGCCGCCCACCCTGCCCCCCCCGGTTCCGCCGCCACTGACCATGAGCCGTTGAAATTTCACTGCTACTGGGAACTATTGACCAGTGAGAAAGCTCCAAGTGGTGTGTGTAGCGCTGGGACAAACAAGAGAATGCTGAAGATTGTGTACGAGAAATTTCAAGACCATTTTATATATTTTGTTTTGTTATTAGAAAAAATTAGCGCTCAAACTTAATTAAGAAGCCCCATGAATCTCATGTTAAAATTAAGTAATTCAACTAGGACGTTTTGGGAGCTTTTTCTTTTTTCTGAGCAGCAGCCTCAGCTTCGGATTTTTCGTACGCGTCAATTAACCCTTGAACTTCACTATTGGCTAGAATTCTTGTGACGCACTTTCCGTTGATGCGTTGAAGGGTGGCAACTTCCGCTGTGAAGTTATTGAGAGAGAGAGAAAAAAAAATGAATACAAGGGACTTTTCAGTTAAAGATTAGAAGACCATACTTCTATCGGTGGAAAGTTTGGTTGTGTCGAGAATTTTACTCAGAACTTTGATTCCTAGAGCGAGAGCATCCTTAATGGTCATTTCACCCTCTTTGTAGTCGGTTTTCAGACTTGAAACGGCGGCCTAAATGGTTACAAATTAGCGTGAACCGAGACATTTAGAATTATTGAGTATTTAGCTGAATTTACCCCGCTGTTGTGACCAATGCAAGTGGCCTTCCATCCGGAGTAATTACCACTGGGGTCAGACTGATACAGTTGAAACCCGTAGTGTTTGTCCCAACCCATGTACAAGACTGAAACGCCGAACGGACGTTTGCCACCGTACTGCGTGTACGCTTGTTTAACGTCGCACAACCAAGAGACGAGCTGCTCGCACGGAATGGTTTCACCGTACTGGAGTAAATACCGTTGGGATATTAGCCGCAGTTCATTTGTAAGTACGTTGGCGTCAGACGTGATGCCGGCCAAGCTACAAATCATGTTCCTAACGGGGGTGGAAGTATGAGCGCGTGATTTCAGGAGGAAAAAAAGTTGGCACTCACTCGTTTAACTTATAAATTTTCTCGGAGTACACGGACTCATCGAGTAGCTTATTAGGATTTTTCTTTTCGGCTACCAAGATGATGCCATCGTTAGCCAAAATCCCGATACAAGTACCAGCGTGACTAATCGCTTCCATGGCATATTCAACTTGATAAAGTCTCCCTGGAATAAATTACCACCGTAAGCCTAGAAAATCAATTAAAAATTAAATTATTTTGACATGAGTACCTTCAGGGGAAAATATCGTCGTCCTGGAGTCATACCTTCGAGCCTATTAAAAGCACACAATATGATGAATTCAAGAGGTTAATTTATAGAAGATTTCCCCCAATTTTATTGCTATTATAATCGTTTAGGTACTTACCATTTCAAAATACAAAGAAAACGAGAAATTAACTGAAAAGCAACCAGGTAAGGGTTACACGGCAACTTTTTTGTTTTGTCAGGTTTGGAACCTCTCGAAAGTGATTCCTCGTATTTTCCTGGTTCTCCTGCAGAGAGCAGCAGTGATGGCAATGAAGAACTGCCAAGAAAAAATCTGGAAAAAACGACGAAGTGCTAAAGCCCCCCCCCCCCCACAATAAAAAACCAGTAATTTACGCCGAATATTTCCGGCTGTAAAGTTTAGATGACCGACAAGCATAATTAGCACAGTCCGAAGAAGTAAAGTTTTAAGGCTGAAACAGTGGCGGAACAACGCCTGTCGGAGCCCGGGGCGGAAATCTCTTGGAGACCCTTTAGTCTCTAATTAAACTAGGAATATAATTTTTAGTAGTGTTGACAGTGGCGGCGGAAGTATTTTGGTTCAAGGGGGGCGAAAATTAAGGCTCTCTCCCCTACCATTTCCCACCATGCCCATCACTACCATCCCATCCTTAGTCTTCATCGATAGAAAGGTGAAGTGTAGTGTAGTTCTCAATTTTAAGTAAATAGAGGAGACATGTATGGAGGTGCTCAATAGTCTTGAATTTTCAGCATTTTGGGAATGATTTGAATGTGGTATACAACGGCCTGATTCTTGATAGGTTTTTGACTAATAATATTTTTTTTTTTTTTATCCTACATGATACTAAACCCGAATTTTATTACAGCCGCGAATGAGTCCAAAAGTGTCTCTTTTCATGCCTAGGAGCTAAAGTATTTTTCACTCGGCATGCTCCGAAAGTAGTCATTATTCTCTGCCCAAAAGTGACTGGAAATTAACCAGTGCACAGTGACATTCGAGAAATTTTCTGTACTGATCCAGATAGAATATTTTCTGTCCTAGCACGGAAAGTAAATGAATTTGGGTTATAACCTCGTTTAAGGACTTCTTGAACTAACACACGAGAAGTCAGTGGTCAGTTTGTCAAAGTCATTCACAACACAAACCAGGAATTCCAATCGAGGATGGAAGGTGGATAGTATTTTATAGAAAACTTCAATCAATTTCTTTTCTTACCAAGGGGAATGAAACACTGCTGGATATGCACAAAAATACTTGACTCAAACACCGGCTCTCTTACCTTCTTACAGCCGAGAATTTTCTCGATTTTAGCCGTGAATTAGAAATGTTTTTCACTTTTAACCATGAATTAGCTCTATATCTCAATATCTGCTATGAAATGGCCCCCGAAAACAGCGAATTTACGATTTTTAATTTATTTTCATGAATGAGCGCTATTCCTTAATTTTATCCGTGAATTGGTGTTTTCTCAATTTTATTTTCGAGTGCGGAGTTCTTCTCATTTTTAGCCCCGAATCGGCGCTTTTCCTCAATTTCAGCCGCGAATTAGCACTTTTCTAAATTTTATCGGCGAATCAGCATTTTTCTCAATTTATCCCGCGAATTATAGCGTTTTTTTCGATTTTGTTTTTTGTTTTTACCATTTTAGTAGTTTTTCAAAATTCAATGCTCGAATTTCCTCCACATCAGTACAATTGTCTCAATTTCTGCTGTGAATGGGCCCTTTTTATCAATTTTAGCCGCTAATTAACGTTTTTCTCAATTAACCGAGTTGTGAATGCGCTTTGCCTCAATTTTAGCCGCTAACCTTCATCCGCGGATTAACCATTATATCAATGTTAGCAGTGACTTAGCGATTTTTTCTTATTTACAGCTATGATTATCTGTTTTCTTCAATTTTAGCCGCGAATCAGCTATTTTTGCCTATTTTATTCGCGAAATAGCTTTTTTCCTAATTTTATCCGCGAAATGGGTGTTTTATAAATTCACCTGTGAATGAGCGCTTTTCATACCTTCAAGTCGATAATTTGGGGGTTCCTCTATTTTTACAGCGAATAGCAATTTTTCCAGTTTTAGCCATGAGTTAGCAATTTATCTCAATTTGCAGCCGAGAAATGCCCGTTGGAATCGTGATTGTCGTTTTCACAATTTTGGCTGTGATTGAACACTTTTCCTCCATTCTAGCCACCCATTCGTCTCATTTTTAGTTGCGATATCACGCCGAAAACCGTAAATTTCTGATTTTTCCAAGTACACTCGCGCTAATTCACGAATAAAATGGGTAAAAAGATGAATCCACAACTAATGTTTTTGTTTTTCTGTATAACAAAGCTAAATCGCAGGTAAAATTGGAACGAGCGCGAATTCAAACCTATAAGAGCCAATTCGCGGCTAAAAATAGGAATCCGCCTTTCGGGCTCAGCCCGATCGCCCACCCCCTGTATCCGCCCCTGCCCTCCATACAATACCTTGCCTCCTCTATTTACTTAAAATTGAGAACTACACTACACTTCACCTTCTATTGATGAAAACTAAGGAAGTGATGGTAGTGTATGGTAAGGTGGGGAAGGGAAGGGGGGAAGCGCCTTAATTTTCGCCCCCCCCCCCCTGAACCAAAATATTTCCGCCGCCACTGGGCGGAAATCTCTTGGAGACCCTTTAGTCTCTAATTAAACTAGGAATATAATTTTTAGTAGTGTTGACAGTGGCGGCGGAAGTATTTTGGTTCAAGGGGGGCGAAAATTAAGGCTCTCTCCCCTACCATTTCCCACCATGCCCATCACTACCATCCCATCCTTAGTCTTCATCGATAGAAAGGTGAAGTGTAGTGTAGTTCTCAATTTTAAGTAAATAGAGGAGACATGTATGTATGGAGGTGCTCAATAGTCTTGAATTTTCAGCATTTTGGGAATGATTTGAATGTGGTATACAACGGCCTGATTCTTGATAGGTTTTTGACTAATAATATTTTTTTTTTTTATCCTACATGATACTAAACCCGAATTTTACAGCCGCGAATGAGTCCAAAAGTGTCTCTTTTCATGCCTAGGAGCTAAAGTATTTTTCACTCGGCATGCTCCGAAAGTAGTCATTATTTCTCTGCCCAAAAGTGACTGAGAAATTAACCAGTGCACAGTGACATTCGAGAAATTTTCTGTACTGATCCAGATAGAATATTTTCTGTCCTAGCACGGAAAGTAAATGAATTTGGGTTAGAACCTCGTTTAAGGTCTTCTTGAACTAACACACGAGAAGTCAGTGGTCAGTTTGTCAAAGTCATTCACAACACAAACCAGGAATTCCAATCGAGGATGGAAGGTGGATAGTATTTTATAGAAAACTTCAATCAATTTCTTTTCTTACCAAGGGGAATGAAACACTGCTGGATATGCACAAAAATACTTGACTCAAACACCGGCTCTCTTACCTTATTACAGCCGAGAATTTTCTCGATTTTAGCCGTGAATTAGAAATGTTTTTCACTTTTAGCCATGAATTAGCTCTATATCTCAATATCTGCCATGAAATGGCCCCCGAAAACAGCGAATTTATGATTTTTAATTTTTTTTCATGAATGAGCGCTATTCCTTAATTTTATCCGTGAATTGGTGTTTTCTCAATTTTATTTTCGAGTGCGGAGTTCTTCTCATTTTTAGCCCCGAATCGGCGCTTTTCCTCAATTTCAGCCGCGAATTAGCACTTTTCTAAATTTTATCGGCGAATCAGCATTTTTCTCAATTTATCCCGCGAATTATAGAGTTTTTTCGATTTTTTTTTTGTTTTTACCATTTTAGTAGTTTTTTCAAAATTCAATGCTCGAATTTCCTCCACATCAGTACAATTGTCTCAATTTCTGCTGTGAATGGGCACTTTTTATCAATTTTAGCCGCTAATTAACGTTTTTCTCAATTAACCGAGTTGTGAATGCGCTTTGCCTCAATTTTAGCCGCTAACTTCATCCGCGGATTAACCATTATATCAATGTTAGCAGTGACTTAGCGATTTTTTCTTATTTACAGCTATGAATTATCTGTTTTCTTCAATTTTAGCCGCGAATCAGCTATTTTTGCCTATTTTATTCGCGAAATAGCTTTTTTCCTAATTTTATCCGCGAAATGGTGTTTTATAAATTCACCTGTGAATGAGCGCTTTTCATACCTTCAAGTCGATAATTTGGGGGTTCCTCTATTTTTACAGCGAATTAGCAATTTTTCCAGTTTTAGCCATGAGTTAGCAATTTATCTCAATTTGCAGCCGAGAAATGCCCGTTGGAATCGTGATTGTCGTTTTCACAATTTTGGCTGTGATTGAACACTTTTCCTCCATTCTAGCCACCCATTCGTCTCATTTTTAGTTGCGATATCACGCCGAAAACCGTAAATTTCTGATTTTTCCAAGTACACTCGCGCTAATTCACGAATAAAATGGGTAAAAAGATGAATCCACAACTAATGTTTTTGTTTTTCTGTATAACAAAGCTAAATCGCAGGTAAAATTGGAACGAGCGCGAATTCAAACCTATAAGAGCCAATTCGCGGCTAAAAATAGGAAATAGCGCAAATAATTCGCGGCTGAAATATTAAAATAACGCTCATTCACGGCTACAATAGAGAAAAATAAGCGACAAATCACGGCTATAAAAATTTACCAAAAGGATACGAATCGCGGCTAAAAGGCAGAAAACCCCCAATGCACAGCTGAAAGTGAAACAAATTACAAACTCGCGGCTCTAGTTCATAAATATAGAAACGAAAATTTTTTGCCGCTAAAATTGAGAAAAGCTCCTATTCGCGGCTAAAATTGGCGAAAACAGCTAATTCACGGACAAAACGGCTAATTCGCAGCTAAAATTTATCCGAGGTCTCACCGGAGGCCGCTTCGTCTTGGCTTAAACAAAAGAACGCGACAATTCGTGGCTGAAATTGAAAAATATCGCAAAATTTTGGGGCTAAAAAGCTTTAAAAAGCGCTAATTTCACAGCTAAAAACTTATGGAAGCTAATTCGAAGCTAAAAGTGAGGAAAATCGCTAATTCGTTGCTAAAAAGGTAGTAAAAGGTGCTCGAAACTAGAAAAAAACTCTATTCACGGCTAAAATTGAGAATTAGAGACCGCATTCGCAGATGTTTCTGGTGTCAACTGCTAAAATGGAGAAAAATTGCTTTAATGGCTGAAATTAGCGCTATTTCCCGGATAATAAAATTGTGGGGAAGTTTAGAATACATACATTCACGATCACTGCGAAGCATAAAAAGTCCGCTTCGCGACGTGGCTTAAACATAACGCGCAATATTTCACGTCAGAATGTGAAGGGTATAGCTAATTTTGCGGCTAAAATAGAGAAAAAGTGATAAATACTGCTACTTTCATAGCTAAAACCGATGAAAGCTAATTCAGAGCTAAAAGTGCAACAAATCTTTAATTAATGGCTAAAATTGAGACCTAATTCCTAAATAATAAGCGGTTAAAGTGGACATTATACAGCTAAAATGTGGAAATCGATGCAAAAATGTTGTTTTTGGGCCAAAGCCACGGCTAAAATTGAAAAAACACCCTCTACTATCACAATGAAGTACAAGCCACATGCAGTATAAAATTGACAAAAACAACGCTAATTCTGGTTATAATTGGGCAAAAATGGCAAATTCACGACTGAAATTGCGAAAAATCGCCCATTCGCGTATAAAAAGAAAAGAAATGCCGCAATTCACCGCAAAATGAGCATAACACGCTAAAATCGCGGGTAAAGTGGAGGTAACACATCATTTCGCGGATTTACTAAGATAATTCGCAGCTAAAATTGTGAAAACGCAAATTCGTAGCTTCGCTTCGAGGCTAAAACATGCGCTAATCCATGTTGAAATAAGAAAAAAAATGCTCATGCGGGGCTAAAATATTGACAACAATGCGATTACAATTGAAAAAAAAAACACTAATAATTAGCGCGCCTAAAATTAAGAAGAACGCTCATTTTCAGCTGAAATAGAGAAAAAGTGCTAATTCGCTGAGCTAAAAATGGCAAATCTGTACCTAAAATTGAGAAAACCCTAGTTCGAGACTAAAATTGTGAAAAATCGCTAACGGAATGGATAGAAATAACGCTACTGTGCAGCTAAAAGTAAAAAAAAAAAAGCGCTAACCCGCGAATAAAATTGAGGAAAATCACTAATTCCCGGCTAAAGTTGAAAAAACAGAAATATTTTTTTTTTCAACACCTTCCGCCCGAGTCTAAAACAGAGAAAAAACGCTAATCCATAGCAAAAATTGTAGAACAAAAAAAGAGTGCCAACGTGGGACTACAAAATGTAAAAAAAAAGCAGCTAACATTGACAAAAACACTAATTAGCGCGGCATAAATAAAAAAAACGATAATTTTTAGATCAAATTGGGGAAAGCTGATAATTCCCTGCTATAAATGGATAATTTGCAGCTGAAAGGGCTATTTCGGGGGCTAAGATTGAGTAAAATCGCTATTTCACGGATAAATTGTAGTATCTACTTTTTCGCGCCTTCTGTGGCTAAAATTGAGAAAAACGGCAAAACGGCAGGTTATAGTCAAAGGTAAAACAAAATTGCTAATGCGATACTAAAATGTAAATAAAGAACAATGATTATTTGCGGTCAATAAGCAATTATCCTCTAGAAATTAAGGGAAATACTAATTTTCAGCCTTAAGTTGTTAAAAAATGCTAATTCAATGTTAAAAATGGGAAAAATTGCCAAATTTGCTAGAAAACCCTAAAAAGCTTCTAAACTTAAGAAGATTCGCGGCAAAAATTGAGGAAAATCTCTAATTCGCGGTTAAATAAGGTAAACATTTCAATTTGGGTCAACAGTTAAAAAGACGCCAATTCGTGGCTTCTGAAGGCAATGTTGAGGCTAAAATTGAGAAAAACCGTCAATTTATGGGTAATAGTTGGAAACCCCGTTAATGCGTGGCTATAAAACTGGGATTAGCGTTTGATACCGCTATTTTTTGCGGCTAACATTCAGGAAAACACAAGGAAAAATGACAATTTTTATCTCAAACTGAGAAAAGTGCTCATTCCCTACTAAAATAGCTCTGCTAGTTTACAGATAAAATTCAGGAAAACGCCAACTTGAAAAACAAAACCGCTAATTCACAGGATAAAAACGCTGCTTTGCCGCTAAAGTTGAGAAAAAGACAAATTCATGGCTATTTGTGTTGTGGTGATGGAGGGGGGTGAAACCGCTAATCCGAGGCTGAAATTGGGGAAAACCGTTACGCGAATAACGCTAATGTGCGGTATAAGTTGTAAAAATTGAGAAATTCGTGGCTTAAACTGGGCATAAGCGCTAATCGGCGGATAGGGTGTGGAAATAGAGCATAATTCGTGGATAAAATAAGGAAAAGGCCATAGTTTAACGCTACAAACAAATTATATTTCTCGTTTATATATAATGTCGTTTTCCATTTGCGTAAAACTCAGCTCTGGAGGCGAGCATTTCTACCCGTCTTCTCCTTTACCATAATTATGATATAATTCCAAGAAGACGGGTGGAAATGCTCTGCTTCAGAGCTGAATTTTATGCAAATGAAAAAACGTTAATAGAGACTTAGGGGCCTCTTGGAGATTTTCGCCCCGGGCCCCGAAAGGTGTAGGTCCGCCAGTGAAAACAAGAACCAAATTTTACGAGTCATTCAAATACCAAATTTCGAGGGTTAGACTCCCTGCAAACAACTATCCGGGGGCGGCGGCGGCAGGGATATAATTTTCGGTCGGACAGAGGTCGTTATTGTTCAGATATCAAATTTCGTGGACTTGGATTTAATGCGGAGTCGAAAAAATTGTTCAAAACCTCACTGACACCATGAGAATTGTCAAAAAAAGCAAAAATCAACGTCCAAGCGGATATCAAGTCTCCTTTTCACGTTCATACATTCATGAACATAAAAACTGAAAATTCCCATTTTTGGGCGGCTCCCTCTCTTAACGGCGGCAGCCCACACCCCTCGAGAAAATGCACTATGAAAATGCGTTCCTGCACTTCAGCCCTCTAGCGTACCGTGGCAGGGGCGAGGGGGGGCGGACCGCCCCGGTCCCCCGTTCAGATGGGGCCCCTGAAAAGCTTAAAGATAAAAAAATCGGGATTTTTAAGTAAGTAGATAAGATGAGACCGAATGGGTAAACTCGCTTCTGAAAATGGAGAAAAACTCTGATTCCCGGCTGAAATTGAGAAAAATTGCTGAAATTTATGACTGTTGGTATATATAAAAGCGCTAATTCACAGCTGACATTGAGACAACGCAAAATCACGAACTTTTGGGGCCAAATCGGGACTGAAATAGGAAAAAGCGCTAATTCACGCAGCTAAAACTGAGAAAAGTGCTAATTCAAGGAAGAAAAAAAGAAAAACGCGAATTCGCGTCTTGAAAAACAATGTGAAAAGCGCTAATTTCGCAAAAAACGCTCATTCACCGCTATTTGCGGATTGCGGCTGAAAATTGAGACAAAATCATAATTCATGGGTAAAGGTCAGGCAGGTGGCCGAATTGTATATCGTGATTTCTCAAAAATAAGAAAAATTGACTCATGTTTACCACTCTCCGCTAATACCCCGGCAGTTTTTACCAGAATGACCCCCCCCCCCCACTCACTGAGGGGGCCCAATGTCTCCCCAGGCCCGGAGCCTCAAATGTAGTAAAAACAGCCCTGACTTTTTGCTATTTTAACAGCGAAAATAAGCAAATTAATTTTTTTGATATTAATTGTTCCTTAATTTTTTTTTCTCTATTTTAGACGCAAATTATATTGATTTGTTTCATTTTCAGCTTTGAATTAGCGCTTTTCTCCATTGTAGCTATATAAAAAGAGACTCTTTTTTGCAATTTAATCAGTGAATAAACAGTTAACAACTCTTTTATATAGCCACGAATCAGTGCTTTTTCTCAATTTTAGCCACGAAGTTGTATGCAGATTTGCTAGAAATTTAGCTACGATTTTATATATATTTCTCAATTTTGTGAATTAGCACTTTCTCTTCCATTCTAAAGCGATGAATCAGTGCTTTTTCATAATTTCAGCCGTGAATTTGAATGTTTCCTAAATTTGAGCCGTAGATTAGCGATTTATCTCAACATTAGGCGCAAATTGGGCGATTATTTCGTGCTTTTTCTCATTTTTTTAGCCTCGCAGTGAATGACATATAGGCTCGAGAATCCGCAAAGTGGCCTTTTTTTAAATTGTTGCTGCGATTGATCTCTCTTTCTCAAATTCAGTCGGGAAGTAGCCTTTTTTTCCTCATTATAAGCCATTAAAACGTGCCTTTTCTCCATTCAAACCGTAAATTGGTGCCTTTTTTGCGATTTTATAGGCGCGAATATGGGTGTTTTGTCTCAATTTTAGTCGCGAATTAGCGTATTTCTTGATTTTAGCAACGAATCCGTGGGGACTGAATCGAATATCCAGTCCCCCGCCCACCCCCCCAACACCAACTGCTGGCCACTTGCAACGTACTTTTTCTCCTGATCGTGGACTCGGATGGAACGAAAATTTGAGACGCGAAATAGACGAGTCAAATATTTGCCGTCCAAAACCGTTCGCCATAAAGTCTCGACTATTTTCACGTTTTTTGCACCCCTCAACATAAACCAAAAATTTCCATATTTTAGGTTCTGACATGGGAGGGGGGGGCTGCTCATAACAGTGGATGTCCCCTCGCTTATATTAGTACGCTACTGTGGTTGCAGTTTTATGCTTTTATCAACGCGCGTTGACAAGTAAATCCTAATTTACGGCGTGCCCTTGAAAAAAAAAAAAAAAACATAAAAAAAGTCGATAATTTTTTTATTTATGAATTATTGATATTAAAGGACCTTTAATTAACCAGTAAAGATCATCGTTGTGTAGGTACATATTTCATTATGTATTTACTCATATACATGTATACTTTAGTGGTTCGGAAGAGTGTGCATCAAAGAAGACACTACACATTTCCTGAAGCAGTTTGATTGATTTTTTTTATGATTAGATTGACTAAGAGTGGAGAGGAGGCTCTGTTTAGCCAAACAACAAATCTAAAGATCCCTTTAAGAGATAAATTTACGATTATTGAGGGAAAAGTAAACATTAGATTTTTTAGTCGAAAAAGAAGAAATCTTAACTTTAAGGTTCGTCAGAATCTTTTTTCGGCTGTAATTTCAGATTGTGTTGTTTTTTTTTATTATTATACGCCCATAGGAAACAATTAACATTCCTGCCTGCTCTATAACCCTCGTGGGAGAACGAAAATTGCGGTTTTTCTCCAAGTGAAAGTTATAGTGTGAGTGTATTTTTTTCTCCCCGTTGGGTTGAGGATGGGGTTCAGGTTTGCCATTTATGACCCGCGCGTAAACCTATTTGTATTTTTCTCTTCTTCTTCTTCTTCTTCCAAAGGATTTTCAATTCCTTTCAAAGGCTCGCAAATATTGCATCTCGCTCCCCCCCCCCACCCTGTGCGTGGCCCAATGCCAAGTACTGTGGGGTCGAGAGGGGCTCTTAAGTGCAACAAATCATCGACTTAGGGTAATGTTTCACTCAAAATGATGTAATAGTAGAAAACTCATCCTTGACATGAATGTATTTTCTGCGTTATTTAAGTTAGGATTAAAACGGAATAAAATCTGGATACTTTGCCTAGAAATGAGTCGCTCAAACTGTGATTTGAAAAGAAGAAAGGAATGGCAATTAGAATGCTAATTGAATTAACAAAGTGTGAGTCACATCCGTTGGGTACTTAATCTGTTCTTGGAGTGAATCTTTAAAAAAAATAAAGAATTCCCAGCCTCCTAAGCAAAGGGACTTTGAATGTTTCCGCAATCAAGTCTTCAAAAGAGAGAGGGGCTCTCGATTCTGCGCTTTCAAGTCATCGATTCGTTGGCTAAGTCCCTCTCAAAGTAACACTTCTCGTTTATGTTTCTTTTTTATTATTATTATTTATTCTTTTACTAACTAAAAGGGCTTAAAATCGAAATCAACGTTGTTTTCACGCCTTTCAGACAGAATGAGATAAGCATTTTGGTGGTGGTAAAGAGAAAATTGGTCCTCTGAAGACCGGACTATTGAAGTTGTCGAGGTTGGTGGCAGAGGGCGGTAGTAGGGAGTTGAATTTTAATAGCGAAGTACTACAAATGGCCACTCAGTAGTTTTTCTTTCCGTGTTGTTTAACGTTGAGAGTGTCCGACGGGGGGTTGCGAACTCGGGTATTTACACTTTTTTTTGAGTGATTTGAACGACGGAGAGATGACTCTTGTGCCCTGTGTTAGCTACTGTCTGTCTATTATTTAATTTCGAGGTGAGTTTTCTTGAGTATAATTGGATCGTGGGGCTTAATCGCTGGGAACAATATGATTCTTTGTTGGGATGGCTGAGACTCTCTCTGTCTCACTCGTAGAATGGCTTTCGAGAGAAGGGTCATTGAGTGACAAGTAGGGTGAAATACCTTTGAAATTGTTGTTTTTGGGATTTGATAAATTTAATATCGTGCCCATCATTAAACTTGAAGATTATTGGGATTATAATTGTCAAAAAATCCTTAAAATGTGTTCGCAGGTGTCGGAAAAATGGGTCATGCCAGCCAAGGGGGCTCCGTGGGAATTTCTCGGCGAATCAGTTATCAGCTTCTCTGAAGATGTGAACGCCTGGACCAGTGTCTTCACCGCCCTTCGGGTGCTTGGCCCCTCGTGTTCAGACTTTTTCCCGAAACCCCTTACGCGATTCCCAAATGTGAAAAAATGAGGACAGATGTGCAGTTGAGTTGTTTGTGCGGTCGCCCTGATTCAAATTGTTGAAAAACAAAACGGGAGTCCAGAAATGTCCTTCGAAGTCACGTGCCTGGTTCTAGCGGCTGTCACCTGCGTCGGTTGGGCGGACGTCGAAGACAGCTTTATGAGCGTCATGAGTTCGGACAAACGAGCCGTCGGCTTTGATCCTGAGACGAGCGAGCTGTTCAATCGAACGCTCGCGTCTAAAGACGGCGTCGGCGGCAAGTACAACAGTCTGTTCGGTCGAGGGGCTCGAGCGCCGGCAACGCCGCCGTCGCGAGTCGTCCCATCCTATTCACCGCCGAGTCGAGCCTTTATCACGCCGCCTCTGCACCCTGGCTACACGTCGCCATTCGCGGACAAGCCCATTCTACGTGATACGAATTCCGATTCGGGTGGCGGCGGCGGTGGTGCAGCTGGACCCGGCGCTGGAAATCGTCGTCCGATACCGCCTCCGCCGCCGTTTCGTCTACCAGCCGAAGATCTCATACCGATAAGGCCGCCGGATCTCGGTCCACGCGACGCGAAAAAGAAAACTCTCAATACACCCAGCTTTAAAAAGGTGAGTTTTTTTCATATTTTCTCCGCATGACCATGCATTAATTTTCGCCTGAAAAGGATTACAGCAACAAGCCTAATTGTCAATAAGAAATTTCTCTTCTTTTCATCTTTTGTTCTCTCTATAATGAAGTCTGATTTTCACATCATTTGACAGGACAGCCCATTAAAAAACACTTCCTCCTATAGTCCCCCCTCACCCTTTCATCCTTACCATTCTTATAAAACCGAGCCTTTTAGGGCTTCTTTTGAGATGACATTTAAATCTCTAAATGCCCCTCATAATCACTAGGTCATCATAATTGAAATTCAAACAATTTCAAGTTAAAATGCCTTGCATAAAACGATGTCGTAATCCCCCATCCGATGACGAGACTCCATCGACCAATTATCTAATATAATTCTGTTTGACTTAACTAGTAGCGGTAAATCCAGCAAAAATCAGTTTTTTTTTTTCTTGCGTTTTCCGACGACTAAATACGTTTAAAATTCAAATCATTTTCTCCCTCCTCGGCCCCCCTCAACCCATCAACCAAGCTCAATCAGCGGTTTCGTTGAATTATCGAGGTAATAAAACTTTCAGTCGGAAAAAGAATGAGATTTATCTCGATAGACAAGCTGACGGGTTAGAAAATGGGATTAAGGAAGATCCTAAAATTTCTTCTTCCTTTAACTTCGGGGGGGGGGAGGGGTCTGTAGGATTAAGTTGTGGTTGCAAGGTTGTCGGTGAGGGCGGGGGAGGGAGGCGATATCGCAGAAATCCCTTGGAAGCCTCGGGGTTTTGTTTTTAAAGGATTCCCGTCTTGTAATTCTACCGTTTTGATCCAAATCCAAAGTATAGTTCTACAACTTCTCTGGAAAGGAAACGGAGAGGTTTGTCCTCGTTCAGACACGGATGACACCTTTACTCAATAATGTCAGTATTTTTGTTCTGGAATAGGATAAGGGGAGGTCTTTGAAGTTCTTGGGTTCCACCCCTGTTATAGGGGTAGGATAGGACACTTCCCTGGGGCCTGACTTTTTTTTTTAGTTGGGGAATCCATTGAAAGACGAAAAAGTGCAATTATTAGTGTTGCAGGGAAGATCCAAAGGCCAGGCGCGGATCCAAAGTCAACTTAAGGAGGGGGCCATATTATATGACACCATCCGGCCCCCTGCCCTAGAAATATACCACACGTCACACAGTTATCCAGACAGACACCGTTATCAATGGTCTCAATCTCTGATAATTGAAAAATCGGAAAATTAAGGAAACCCAAAGGTCGAAAACATGAAAAAAAAACAACAACATTCATCGTAACGTGAACTATTAGTTTGGCAAAAATACGCCTCCCGCCGAATGAAGTAAACTCAGCGCCGTGGTGGAGGGGAAGCTCTTATGTCTCACGGCTAGCACTGTAATTTTAACCCTCAAAATTGGGTTTTTTTAGTGAGCGAAATTACTGTTTATCGAGTGAAACCATCTAAAAACTGTTCTTAGTGCGCAAAATCGGCGCAATCGGTCACTGAAATAGGCCACCCAGTCAAGTTGGTTTACTGGCAAACAAATTTACCAAAATTGGCTGTTGATAAAATTGACAGTCTCCTCATGAAATTAACACTTTCCTCGTAAAATTGGAAATTTCCCAATAAAATTGACAATTTCCTCATAAAAGGGACAATTTCTCATATAATTGACAATTTTCTCTTAAATTGACAGTCCCTTCGTGAAATTGACATTTCCTTGTAAAGCATACAATTTTCTCATAAAATTGTCGATTTCCTCATAAAATTGGTAATTCCCCTATAAAATTGAGTATTTCTTCATAAAGTTGACAAATTTCCTTATAACATAATACAATTTCCTGATAGAATTGACAATATCCTCAAAAAATTGACAACCTCATCACAAAATAGACAATTTCCTCATAAACTTGTCAATTTCCTCATAAACTAGACAATTTCCACACAAAAATTATTATTTCTCCATAAAATTGACAATTTCCCCATAAAAGTGAAAATTTCCTCGTAAAAGAGACAATTTACTCTAAAAATTGACAATTCCTCATATAATTAACAATTTCCCCATAAAATTTACCATTTCCTAATGAAAGTGACCATTTCCTTATAAAGCATACTATTTCAGCATAAAAGTGACAATTTCCTCACAAAATTGACAATTACTTCATCAAATTGACAATTTCTTCATCAAATTGACAATTTCATCATAGCATAGACTATTTTGCCTTTAAAATTGACTATTTCTTCATGAAATTGACCATTTCCTTGTAACATATACATTTCCTCGTAGAACGGACAATTTCCACATAAAATTGACAATTTCCTTATAAAGCATACAATTTCCTCATAAAATTCACGATTTCCATATAAAATTGACAATTTTCTCATAAAATGGACAATTTCCTCATAAAATTGACAATTTCTTTATAAAGCATACAATTTCCTCGTGAAATTCACGATTTCCTCATAAAATTGACAATTCGCCATAAAATAGACAATTTCCTCATGAAATTGACCATTCCCCCATAAAAGTGGCAATTTCCTCATAAAATTGATAATTTCCTCATAAAATAGACAATTACCCCATCAAATTAATAATTTCCTCATAAAATTGACAATTCACTCTTACATTGATCATTTCTGCAAATTCATTCAAAAAAGGCAATTTTCTCATTATATTGACAATTCCTTTTACAATATGTCATTTTCTTCATAAAATTGACTATTATCTTACCAAACTGACGATGTACTCATCGAATTGACACCTTTTAGTCTGAAAATTTCATCATAAAATCAACCATTATGCTCATAGGCTTAAGATGCTTACAAAATTGAACGTTTTCTCATTTTTCTCATAAAACAGACAATTTCGTTATGAAATTGACCATTTTTTCGTGAAACCGACGAGTTTTTTCATAAAATAGACAATAATGTCACCTTAACATTGCTCTCGGAGAAGCGTTTCGCATTATTATTTGTTTCCCTTGACGCTGCATTTCACGTAAATCTCGCCTTGAATGTGACGATTCACGTGAGTGTTAAATGGAAAGTTGGTTATTTAAATTTGAACAATTACAGCCGCGTAGTTTTTGACAGTATGCATTTCGGGCCCAATCCCGGTGCCCCTCATCAGCAATCTTATCGCCACTACGGCAAAACTAAGAAAACCAACAAAACAAAGATGAACGATTCACGTGAGTGTTTTCCCGAATGTTGCGTTTTGCCCGCCGTGGGGCATTTTGCGTATAGTTTACTCGTTGTGCCGCAGCCTTTCTAAAGAGTTTTTTTCCCCCACAATGTGACGTTTCGCTTAAAGTTTGCCCTTGGCGAGACCTTTCGCATTCATTTTTCCCTTGACGTGGTCGCGTTCCACCCTCGAGTCTCTGACAAAATGACCCTACAATTAGTGGTAATCACCCCTCCTCGATAGGATTTTGTAGGAGATTTTGGTGATTTTTTTTTTTTTGCGCAAGTGACCTCGACTCCAAGGGAGGGGCCATGGCTCCGATGGCACCTCCCTTGGATCCGCCACTGCCAAAGGCGGGCATAACTAAACTGTGGGTATCATAATTCTAGTCTGATTCCAGGAGCTCAAATTAGGTTGTGACAAAATTCCACATTTTTCACCAGAAAAAGGCAGAATTGTGCGTTTTTGAACAGAAACATAATATGACTTTTCAGCTTCCTACTTCCCTGGGTTTGTACACTGAGACTGTCCCCCTCCACCACAGATAAAGAGCGCCTATCCCTCTCTACCACCACTGAATCAGCCCCCGCCCAAACCGCGGAAAATCCATTTGCTCCATACCACAATTTCACAATATGTATATAAGTAGTTCACCCCTTCAGGGATTCTCTACTATACAAATTGCAAAACAAAACTGTCACATCTCAAGATGTATGCGTTATTCGAGGCCGCGCAAAACTATTGCAACCCAGCAATTTTGCGAATATTTTACCCCAAATCTTGGGAATTCACTGATATTTAGCTCCGAATCATACTTACATTTTTGCTGCTATTCATCAAGCTATATGGGCGCTTTCGAAGCCAGCTTGCAATTCTGCTCAAATTAGGACCCGAACTTGTTAACTCACAAATACTTATGGACGTTGCAAATACTCGGCTATTCAGTCGGGGACGGCTTTCCCAAGGTCCACTCTCACTAAAAAAAAAAAAAAAGGCCCAAAAACTTGCAATTTCACATAAATAAAGACCAGGAGCTAGTGTTTTCAGTCCCAAAATAGGCATTTTTTCAAATTTTGAGTTAGGATGTGATGTTATTTCGAGAGGCAGACACCGTGGGGCGCCTTCGTGGCCGGGTTCCGCATCCAATAAATAAAAAAAGCCCGGAACTTGCAATTCTGGGAAAATTAAGACATCAAACTCGCGATTTTTAGAATATTCAGACTGACTCGAATCTTTACAATTTCCAAGATATTTGAATTCGAATGACGAACTTTCACGGTTACCCAACAAGCTTTGTGAGGTCGTGGAACCGGCTAGACTGGACTCCGCGCCCACTGTGGCTAGGAACTTGCCATTTCCCTGAAGTGAATACCAGATGCGTGCTATTTCGCACCTTTTAGACCAGAAACTTGCAACTTTGCAGGTTTTCATCTTATTTTGCGTTGACTTGGTTCCAATGTTTGATTTTGACTTTGTTTATTGAATGTTTCATCTTGTAAAGTCATTCCAATGACGCGTAAAAGCAAATTGATTGCTTTACAATTTTGCTAGTTTCCCCTCTAAAATGGTGGTTTTGTGGTTCTTCGTAGTCGCAAACGCGTGCAGTAAGTGACTATAGTCCCAAAATGCCATTTTACGGATATTTAGCCTCGAAACTGGCAATTTCGTGGCTATTTATCCATCGAATCTCGACTCTTTGGCCACCGCGCCTGCAATTTTTGCGGCTATTCATCGTCATAAATAACTAATAATATCTAATCGACTTTGTCCTGAATTTTAACAGTTTCGAGGCTATTTCACGCTCTGACTAGTAATTTTACTGATTTGTTAATTGTTAACCTCCGAAACTTGTTTATTGACCATATTTGTCTGTTTGGCCACCGAATGAACACAACATAAACAATTGTGGAGCAAATCCGGGGTCCGGTGTTGACGGCCTATTATCCGACATAAACCACCGTGATTTTCTGTAAGTTACACGGTGAAAAATTCACTTTTGACTGTCATTTTTTCGAGTCAAGTTGGCTTTTTCTGGAGTTTTAAATCACGTTTTATAGCCAAACTAATCAGGCTCTGGGGTCTAAATCTGCATTTTTCTGCATCTTTGGCCAGTCCTTGTGAGGTGATGACGTTATTATCAGTTTCTGAGTTAATTAACAAAAAATGACGGTATCCCCATGGAAAATATCCATTTTGGTGAAAGTGGAGTTGTCACTTTCCGAGCAACTTCATCGGTTTCTTGTCAAAAATTGGCACTACGGAAAATCGACAGGTTTGCCATTAAAAATCTGTTTCTCGGGCGAAATGTAATGATTTAAGGACTGGAAAGGAATGCGGTAAATTGCGATGGCTTTCGGGTTTGACGTATGTCCCGGCCTTGCGACGCTCTTCTATGGAGTGTAGAAAGCCCGCTGTAGAAGAGACCCGCTAAATTGGTTATTTGAATGAGCCCACCTTACGAAATTTTGTTTTTGATGCAGCGAAGCGCTCGAAATTGCTTTTTTTTGGTTATCCGAGTCCGCGAAATTGCGTTTAAGTGAAATTAACTTTGAATAGGTCTACAGTGCGAAATTTTGTAGTTAGTGCTGAGAAATCCGCGAAGGAGTATCTTCGTATTAGCTGTATCAACGAAATTGGTACTGTGAGGGCATACCTTTCGATATTTTTTATTTGAAAGGAGTCAGACCCGCGTCATTGGCTTTTCGAGAAGGCCAAACCCGCGGTTTTTTTCTTTTTATGACCAAGCAAGCCCCATGATATTGGGCCATATGAATAAAAAAGAGCCTGACCTTATACTTCAATTATGCTCATCTGTTTATGAATGAAAATGACGAATTTCATTCATAATTGATGGCCATATGCTTTAAAAAATGCAAGCATAAGGTCATGCTCTTTTTTATTCATTCGGCTCATTTTAATGAGCATACTCCGTGTAATTTCATTTTCGAAAAAGCCGGACCCAGCAAATAGCTTTCCGAGTGGGCCAAAGTAGCGAAATAGTTTATTTTTCTGGATGAGCCAGCATGGGGCCCATACAACCCGTAGGCTATAGATCCAATGAAACAGACTCTACCGCATAATATAATGGAGCCATTTTTTATGAGGTCCTTACAATGCACGCATCTATTACGTACTAACTTTTTCACAAACCATCATTTCATACTGGAAACGATTGACTGAGCCCCGAACCATGAGGTTTCCCTCCAAAATTGGTAATTTTGAGCCCACAAACTGCCTATCCGACTGAATACCGGACACTTCTAACCAGGTAGATTCGAATGATGCCCCTGGAACCAGGTGGTTCAAAACCGGTAACGTGCTTCCTGGTGCCTTTCCAAGAAATGTCCACCTTCCTGGCGGTTACTTGTCGTTTAGATTAAAAATGGAACTGTTCTGCCAAATAAAACAAACACTTCCTCTTTATATTGCTTTGACCTATCGCGGGTGCGGGTGCACTTACAGGATCCGTGGGGGGGGGGGGGTGCTCTCGGAGAAATTGCTAGGGCCTGTGGCGTGGCTGGATGGGATGTTTATGGACGGTGTGACAGTGGCCTCTCCAGGCACTAAAGATGTTCAGCCAAGAAAAATCCTCTGACCACAATCATGTTTTTCTCGCCAGAACCTGCCTTCAAAGGTCCCAGAAATAGGAGACCGGGCTTTAAACTGGAATCCCAGAAGTATTGCTTCAGTTTTTGTGATCACTATCTGACAATTATAGTCGTTAAACACACTATCAGCTTTATAAATGATGGTAGCAAATCCCCGCCTTTTCTACTACATACTAAGAACTTCATACTTTCGTGGAGATTATAAAATATGTTCCGAAGGGAAAATTCCGGGGAATCGCTTTCTCACCCCCCCCCCCGGCCTTCCTGAATAGGAACTACTGGACTTTTTTCTTCGTAGCACATTTGAACAGGGGGGGGGGGGTTCAAACCATTTTTAAACTCCTGGGAACAAGACATATAAAGAGCTTAGCTGAAAGTTAGTGATTTACGTCGTGTAATTTTTTTTCTACGTTCAAGGCTACGGTTGATACGGAACATTAAAATTCTGGTAACATGTACAAGTTTACCATAATAGTATTCAACCGCCCTTCAACGTGAGACAAGAGGACCCCCCTCACCCACACCCCCGTCAGAATGTCAGGGCACTATAAGTTTTTCAGTACTCTCCTCCTTTCACTCGTATATATTCCCCTACAACTCCCGACACCTAATTTCAGTTGAAATGAAGAGGTCATTCAATTTCGATAGGCAATTTGTTCGTGCAATCAACAAACTGACCCATTAGTTAAACTCACACAAGTGTGATTGCTTTTCCTCCAACTCAAACAGAAATCCAGCCCCACACTTTAGCCTGGGCTTTTAATCGGCCAATGGTAAATGGCCCATGGTATTCCATTATAGTTACCCAAAGGGAAATGCGATGTTTAAAATGGAAAACCTCCGTCTCTAAATCAACTTATAGACTTTCCCCGCACCATTCCTTTAGTTGTGGGATGATTTATTTTTAAGTAGCCCTTCATTTCTTTTTAAAAAACCTAGGAAACGTTTTATCCTCTGGATGAAATTTTAATGTATTGAAAGGGATAATGTGGTTTTTTTCATCGACGTATCGGATAAAATATTCGGAGCTGATGTGGTGTAATTCGACCTGATATATTATTATACCTAATCCTTACGGGACCTCACCCTTTAATTTAAAAAAGTAAGTATATAAGATTCAACGTATAGGCGCTTTTTCAATTATTCCACACGAAAAATTGTGTTTTTCCGAGGATCGTAATGACGAAATTCGGTTTTATTATTTTATTTTTTCAAGAGACATTCGATCTACATTCAAAACCACTTAGAGCAAATTGGGATGATGGGTTGCGGGGAAGGGGCGGTGACCCAGCGCCATCACCCAAAACCAACACGCTCAGAGTTCGCGAGCTATATATTTCATATCAACAGAATGACCTGAATTGTCGCAGCGACTTCTCTTCATACATTAATCATAGACTTGGGATATTAGTTCGTCGTGTCTTTAATTGACATTGTGAAAACCACTCGGTGTCTCCCCCCCCCCATTTAACCCTAGTCCCGTTTTCTACTGCCTTCACCCCCCCCCCCCAATGCACTGTGGTTAAACCGCAACAATCTCACATGCAGTATTGGTCAAAACAGGACGGAAACAAAAGTTTTTTTTTTTTTTTTTTTTTTGTATGTACGTTGTTAATTCACCTACAGACAGACAGACAAGTTTTTGAGTTTTACTCCCATCCACCAGCTCCCTCCAAATGGTTTTTGTTGTTGCGGGGGAGGGAAAATTGATACTGGCCCTGTCAAAGTTTATTCGGCAGGTAAAATTTCCGGGCGATGTGCGATCGGGCGCCAAACTGTTATTTCCACCCGAATAACTTGGTTGAAAATATATATATATATATGGTAAAGAAGAGAAGGTTGTTTATCCAATTTACGTTATTTGACGTAGGTAAATCGTAAAAGCAACATCAATTCAAACAAAGTACTGAATTTTAATTATTCACGATTTTTAATTAAAAATGAATACATTCCGGCCGGTAACCACTTTTAACCAATGCAAGAAAAAGGTTAATTTAAATATTTACCGTGTTTACCCCCTCATCTCCATATTTTTTCAGTCAATTAGAATAAACGCTTCTGAAAGAAATAGTGTTAACGTCAAATCATCTTCGCTAATTTGTGCGAGAAAATGTATAACTCCCAAAATTTCAATTAACGCTATGCAAACAGTCGCTTCATGCTACTTAAAAAAATGATTTGATTACGATTTCAATTTAACTGATTAAAAAAAAAAAAGAGCTAGAGTCCTCAATCAATTATCTTCAAAAGCTCGCTTCAACAGCACGGCTTCTCTTTTATTTGAACGACCGACTAACAGTTAGTTGAAAATATTCAAGAAGGGAGGGGAGGGTAGCCAGGACGATTGACAAACTTTGGTGTCAATCAAACATACCAAAAACGCCTTATTAATAAATGTCGGACGATAAATGAATGGGCTTTAAAAAAAACTGATTGGGAGAAATAATCGTTTTTCATTGAATGTCATCAAATAGCAATGAAATAATTGAGGAGGAATTTAGTTGGAAAATGCCTTTCGGGGAGATAAAAAAAAAATCGTCATAACATCCAAAACGTTTTCGATGAATGACGATCCTCCCGTACCTGTAGTAAACGCCAGTTTAAGAAATCGTTGTTTTATGGTCGAAAAGGTCGACTGTCGTTAAAATAAATGAACCCAACAAACTATTGTTTTGCGGTTCCCGGAAACAACGGGGAACGTATACAAAGCGCGAAAGAACTAAGCGTGTTAATAGGGTGTTAGCTTGGGTTAACCGAGAGTGTTAATAGGGTCGGTCTTGGAGGAATGAAGTGGACATTTTCGGTACCTTCCTTTCCCGCCCCTCCTACGTGAAGTTTGATTCTATAATTTTTGGCGTTTGAATTTGTTAACCCCCCCCCCCCAGACTAATGAAATTGGGTAGCTCCAACGATACATAAACCCGGATTGCTCACATTGGCCTGGAGGGGTTGCGCCGCCCCCTGATAAATAATGACCATCCTCACCCCGTTCCTCTCCCTGTGTAGTTATGGCAACACCCGCAATTATTTTGAAACCCCACCCCTCTCGTCCACTTTCTGATGGCCACACCCGGCGTTGCGTCCGGAAGTCCGGAAAAAAATTGTAAAGTCGCCTTTACGGAAGTACGAAACAGGGACATGATGCTTTTTCGCCCAAAAACCGGGGCCTGTCGACCCAAACTTTGGACGTAGATTAAAAGTAATGCAGTCGCGACTACTACTTTCACTATTCAAAAACCGGTGCTTATTGAATCGTCAGCTAATTTTCAAGGCGCGAATGGTCAGTTTAGCCATTATTAGGGCGCGTTTAGGCATTTTACCTATTTTTACTGCGTGAATAGTCTGTTTAGCTACTTTCAGGTTGCAAGTTGTGAGTTTGAGCATTTATAGGGCGCGAATAGTCGCGGAGTGACTATTTTCAGGGCACGGACCGGCCTTTTAGTCTATTTGAAAGTGCGAACGAGCACTTTAGCCAGTTTCAAGTCGCGGTTTGTCATTATTTATACACATTTTGTGGACGGAAATAGTCGTTTCCATTTTCCGGGCGTGAACAGTCCGTCAAACTTATTTCTAGGGCACAAAACGGTAGTTTAGTCAGTTTTGTGGTTCAAACTGTCAGTTGACGCATTTTTATGGAGTGAATCGTCAGTTTAACCATTTCTTAGACGCAAATAGTCAGTTGTGCCATTTTTCGGGCGTGATTAGACAGTTTCGCTATTTTCAGGGCGCGAATGCCCATTTTAGCCGTTTTTAGGTCGCATATAATCAATTTTGTCAATTTCCGGGCGAGAACAGTCAGTGTGATCTTTCAGTGCCCGAAACGTCAGTTTACTTAATTCCAGGGTGCGAACGGTCAGTTTGGCCATTTTTAAGGTGCGAATCTTGAGTTTAACCGTTTTTTGGGCGCAAATAGTCAGTTTAGTCATTTTTCGGGTGAGAATAGCCAGTTTGGTTATTTTCAGTGTGCGAATCGTCAGTTTTCAGTCATTTTTAAAAGGAGCGAATGGTCAGTATAGCCATTTTTAGGGCGCATAGAGTCAGTTTTGTGAATTTCTAGTCGTGAATAGCCAGCTAGGTTATTTTTGGGGCGCAAATTCTCAGCACATATGACCTTTTATAGGGCGTGAATAGTCAGTGTGACTATTTTCAGGTCGCGAATCGTCAGTCTGGTTAATTTGAGGGTGCGAACGGTCCCCTACATACCCCAGTATAGCCATTTTTGGGACCCGAAAAGGTAATTTTTGTCATTTTCCGGGCGTGGGTTCTAATAATACCGTTTGCCATTTTCAACGCCCTAGTTTTTTTCGTATTTATTTTATTTTATTCAATACTTTTTGTCAGCTTTATCATTTTAGGACTTGAAAGCTCAGTTTGTCCACTTTTTTTAGAGCTTGAATTTGGCGTTTGCCTATTTTTATGGGGCCAATTGTCATTTTAGCCATTTTCAAGGCCTGAGTCACCAGTTTTGCCTTTTTGGAGGGCGGATAGTCAATTGAGCAATTTTTTAGTAGAGCGAAGCAAAAAATCGGAACAGGACAAAATGTTGCTTCAATAAACACAGTTTTTCTCAGGTTTCTCACAGAGGGGGGGGGGTGACTGTTTCACTTGATTGACTCCTTTTTTGGGGTGTAAATAAGAATTTCTGGCTTGTCCAAGTTTATGATTCACTAATTTTATCTCTCCCCCCCCCTTGTGTTTTGTCAACTTTAAATAGGTAGCGAAAGGTGAAGGTTGAAGGTTTAATTTAATCCCCTCCTCTCACCTTATCCGCACGTGTTGCTACTGTGAGTTCAGAGTAGCGAAGGTAGTAGAAAATATTCCCCCGAGCGTTCTCGAAATATTTTGCCCCCCTCACCCCCTCTTTTTATTCACAACACCATCCATCATCAACCCTTCATAATAATTAAGCGTTAAACAATTGTAACAACGTTCGAGGGAGGGTTCTCTTCCTCGATAAAATTAATAATTTAAGCGCCCCATGAAAAGTGTGGTGGGAGGGTTTTTGAGTTAAGCCCTCCCCTCACCCACAACCATATTCTTCATCCTTTAGCCCTTTTGAAGGGGAAAGAGAAGTAGAGAAATTTTCGACAAAATCTGATGAAAATGCCAATCCTTTCGCCGTACTGCGCTTCTTCCCTCCCATTTAGAAAATGCCTGATGAAATATTCAAGGAGCAATTCACGAAGTGGGTAAAATAGGAATCTCCCCTCCTCACCTTCAGTTGCTCTGACCCACCGAACAAAAAGAAGTGAAATTCTAGTGCTGATGGGCAGGGGGGTCGGAGATCGCGAAACCTTTTTCATAAAGGAATGGTCGGTTTTATCCGATAACGGTAATGAAATAAATTCGAAACTAATTTATTTCGCCTTGATTCCTCCTTGCTCCCTAGTATCATTGTGGTTATTTATTCAAAGAAAAACCCAAGTATGGATTCCTCAATTGTGCTGTTGTGTTGGCGGGGTAATAAAAGTTGCCAAGATACAGTCGTATGTGACTAAAGATAATGGAATGACAACCGCGATGGGTTTAACAGGAAGAGACTCTGAAGGACATGGTCATCATCGTCTATTCGGCTTTCTCAGAATGATGACAAGCCACGCGTGAAGAGACACATAAAGAAAAACAGAAAAATAACATCAAAGAGAATGAATCTTCAGGTAGATTAAAACGGCAGAAAAAAAAAAGAGGAGACTTACAGAGAAAAAAGGCTTACAAGAGTATTGACATTCCTTCCCAACTCCCTCTCTAAATTGTAAATACAACGGTTGAGAAGGCTTAAATAGTTTTAAGGGTTGAGGGTTACAGCGGTACTTTTATTTATACGCTGACCAAGTAGCCAGCCACAAAAGCTCATTAACTCCCAAGCGTTCTTTCTGTTAATATGTTTTTTTTTTTTTTTTCTTAATCGAAGGGATCAAGTCGTTAAAAATTAATCGAGTGGAAGGTTGGAAAACACAATATTTCAGCAGCCCTATTCCCCTCGCCTTTATTTTTTGGTGAGGTACTCTTATCATGAAGTTAACGTACGTAAACTGGATGAGAAAGCACTTGGTCTTTTTTCATAGCCCACGCTCTTCTCTCTCACTCTTTCCTATCCCCTTCCTGCTCTTCATCATCATCAACATCAAATACTCTTGTCTCGCTTCTTCCGAGAAAGAAGCTTAATGTTTGCTCCGGAACGAGTTTATCTACGTTTGCACCCACAACTCAACACAATTTATATTTCAGTATTGTAGAAGGAAACTGGAGGTTTCCGAGAGAGTTAGGCCTTTCCTCTCTCCCCCCCCCCCCGACCGAGACACTTTTGTTTGTGAATTCGATAATATTCCCCCCCCAAAAAAAACGAGAAAAAAAAACATGAAAGACGCGTCCCCGCGTCTATTACATGGTCCGGAAGATTCAATATTGATTTAGTACCCCACCCCGATTACCCATGCTCTTAGAACCTGCGACCCCAAAAAAAATGCAACAAGAAAGACAAAAGGCCCGTTATAATGTGGTGGTGGTGGGGTGAGTGGATCAGGTTTCATTTCTCCAGCTTCGTCTTTGTTGTCTCTCTTTTTTTTTAATTCTTTAAAAGTAAAAGAATTAACTGAAATTTAAATTGGAAAAGAAATGTGTGACCCAAAGCGGAAGACAAATATCCCAAGGGTTTTCCGACCACTAACTCTGTGTTGCTCTCTCTCTCTCTCTCTCACTGTGTTTCCCTCTCTCTTTGCTTTGAGAACCTTGCGTAACACTTTTCATTACAATTCCAGTCAAATACGGTAAAAAAAGGAGGATTTTTTTGGACCTGTGTGTATATTTCGGCTTTCTCTTCCTATCCACGTACCACCCGCTGGGATTTGACTTTTTTCTCTCTCTCTCTCTGTCCCTCTTAATCCCTATCTGCCTATGTGCCGGTTCGGTGGAACACCATAGGAACGAACAACAGCCCTAATTAGCAAACTACAGTACAAAATATAATCTGTTTTGTGTTGGAGGCTGTTGGGAAATTGATGAAATGGATTGTAAAGTTAATAAAGGCGATGGGAAAAGTGGAGACGGGTAGGCTAACGAGATTTTATTGAGAAATGAAGGAAATGAAAGTTTTACGAAACTTTCAAGTCATTTAGGTAGGTACTCGTTTAGCACGTACACCTTCCACCCCCCCCCCTTAACCCTCACCAATTGCCCTTATGTGAGCCACTTATTTGGGCTATGGTCGAATTTTCTTCGGTCTACATAATGCCCCGAACAAAAGGACGAGAAACTCTGCCGCGAGTTACTCGGTACCCGGTAGCGAATAAAAAAAAAAGTCGTACAAAACGTTTACCGAGGGAAATTATACTCTCAAATCACCTTCTCTCTGTCGGAGAGAGAGACCTGACAAAAATATTCAACTCTCGTCGGCGAGAAGTCTTGGAGAACAACAAAAAGGAACATCCACCCCTTCCTCCATCGCGGGTCCTGCCTGTACGCCGCTTATCTTGTATCTTCATGTTTCTCCCATAAAAAGTAATAACGAATAATGTGCAACAGGAACATTTATTTGAAGTTGGGCACTTTCCTGGAGATCGAAAGGTGAAGCTCCCCCCCCCCCCCGTCTATTGTGATAATTCAAGGAGTCAGAGACAGTTTCGGTTGAAGAAACGTGCTGTCATAACTGTAGTTTTAACATCCCAAGGTTTTTTTAATTGGTCAAAAGATTCGTTCATAGTTACTTGCCTTCTTCCGTTACTAACGAGAAATTTTATTGCCGGTATGTGGACCGTGCCACTTGTATTTTTAGCTAGACAATGTTTTTAATTGCATCTTCGTTTAAAAAAAAAAAATAATGATTACGGGAGGTCGCAGTGAAATTAGTCTCGGTCTCTCGTTTGGCGGTGAGGGGGAAGGGATTTGTTTTGGTTGTTCACATTCGGATATGATGACCTTCGTCAATAATTTTATCTTCTGACGCGAAGGTTGTCAATAAAGCCCTTGAGTGTGCTAGGTTGAGTAAACTTTGTACTTGAGCTTCCCCGCAAACCGGTCAACTTTTCCCACGCTACTCTTATTTTACGTCCTCTCACGCGCCTCATCCTGCCCCCCCCCCTCACCATTTATCAACCATTGACGAAGTTAAGGAGGGTCACACTGCGATTTTTTTTTTTTTTTTAAAGGGTCCCGGTGTCTGCAGCAGAATGGGTCTCACATGCAGAGGCAAACCCGTGAAATTCCTTTTGTGAAGGAGCCAAACACCTGCACCAAATAGCTTGGTGCATGAGGAGGCTAAAAGAACTGGCGAGCGCTATTCATGTTTCTCCCCTGTCAAACATGACATGTTTCTAGACTTTTTTCATGTTCGAGTCCTGTGGCGGAGAGATACCATACCGAGTTTGGTCTTGCTGGGATTAGTTGGAGGTGGGGGTGGGGGGGGGAATCGTTTTGGACAAATACGAGAGAGTCCAACCCGTGGAATGACTTTCTTGAAGAACCCATAGCTGTGAAATTTCTTTTTGAAGGAGTCGACCCCGTGAGATTGGGTTTATTTGAACGGTTCACGGAAATTGGCTTTTTAGGGAGTCAGTCCAGTGAATTGGTCTTTTAGGGAGTCAATCCAGCGAAATTGACTTTTTAGGGAGCCAATCCGGCGAAATTGGGTTTTTATGGATCAATCCAGCGAAATAGGCTTTTTAAGGAGCCCATCCAGTAAATTGACCTCTTAGGGAGTTAATCCAGCTTAACTGGTTTTTTGGAGAGTCAATCCAGTGAAATTGACATTTTCTTTGAACAGAACCCGTGCGTGCTGTGAGTGTCAACGATATGCAAAATTTAGGCTTTGAAAGGAGCAGGACCCCGTAAAATTGCTCATTGAGCCACTCAGTTTTTTAAAATTATTATTCGGTGTGTTGGCTCGAACACTCCGGAAATCTTTATTTTAAACGTGCGAAATCGCTGGCGAAATGAAGCTGACCTTTTTTAGGGAACCAACCCCGCGGAATTGCTTTTTCTGGCGTACCAGATTAGTAAAATTTGGTGTTTGAAAGAGCCAAACCGGTGGAATTGTGTTTATTGAGGAGCTAAAGGTGAAGTTAGTTATGGAATTAGGCAACTCGCGAAATTGGGTTTTGTATGTGTCGAACCCCGCGAATTTTGAACTTCGAAACAGCCCAATCCGAAGCGTGGCTTTTTTGAAGGACCAAAAACCGTCAAAATGTTTTTTTTTTATGAGTCAACCTCTCGAAATTGACTTTTGAGGGCGTCATTGACTGTAATTTTAATGTGCCAGACCTGCGAAATTGTTTTCTGTGAGTTCCAATAATCCGCCATATTTGGGCTTTGTAAGGACCAAACCCGCGACATTTGTTTTACACTCATAACATAAATGAGTGAGCACAATGTTGATAGGATGAGGGGGGGATTATATGTGCCCCCTCTCCGTCATGCTAAACTGAATTAGTCGACCCCGTGAAGATTATCCAAAACGGTCATTTTTGACCAATTTATAAGGTGCGCTGACGACCGGCCCTCTGTGACAGATTTCCCATCAGGCGAGACGTTGAAGTGGTTCTCCCTACACGTGATTACGGGGTTTTGTCGCCACTTCCGCACGTTTTCAGGAGCCGAGTTCCGCGCAATCAACATCTCCGAAGTCCAAGTAACAGCCAAGCCAGATCGACGCAAGGAAATTGCGTTTTATGGAGGAAATTAACTTACAGTTTCAGTTTGAGGTACCAAAAAGCCTCAACAAAAACCACAAGCTATAGGATTCGAAGCGTATCCTTCTCTTCACTGGTCTTTATTGCCGAAATGGACAATTGGGGGGGGGGGGTCGCTCATATGTATCAGTGACGATCACCTTATGTTTGTCATCCATTTTTTTTTCGAACATGATTGGTGGATTCTTGGATGACACTCATGATTTGAAAGATCGGCGGGAGCGGGATTTCCATAACAACGTTGCCATTTAAAACCGTGACCGAACCGTCCCCGTTGGGTTGCTTTTGCCCATACGCCCTCCAACACCGTTACTTACGGCTCTGAGAGGACATCGTTGCAGCAACGTGGAGGATACGTGGCAAGTTCCACTTTTTCCTTAAAGTCGGCATTTCGGCAACCGGCTCGACCTATTTTATATGCCCCTCGGAGTCTCCTCGTTTGAACGTCACCCCTCCTCTACGGGAGTAAAGCAGGCCTCTCCCTTGATTTCATCGATGTGGTGCCTACCTCGCCACCAACATAAGTCGGACCGCTTACTGCAGACCTTCCCTATTCAAGTTGACGGTCGTTCTGCAGTGACCTCAACCACCCGTCAGGCAATTTCCAATCAATGAAAAGCAAAATATGGCACCCTCTAACTTTGCGGCCGCCCAATTTGTTCACCCACTTTGAAGACCCAGTGAGCATTCCTGCCACCCTCCCCCCTTGAGGCATGCAACTCGATTCGCCCATAAAACACCTCCCATAATTGCTGTGGGCGCGACTGTTCGAAGCTGACCTTTCCATCGTTTCCACCCCGTTTCGAACAGGGCGTGTGGGGTCAACAGATGGTCAACTTGAGTCCTTTGTTGCCAAACCTCACGACCCGGCCACTTCTCTGTCATATGAAGAGTCCTCACAAGGTGCAGGGCGGTCAGTAACCCTAACTTGCACGTGTCAGGCCATTTCACCCATCAGCTGCCTAGAAATGGTTCGTTACATATGGCCTACCTATCGTTGGCTTAGTAACTATAGGGAGTGAAAGGAAACCCGTTCACCCCTCTCGCTCCTTCCACTGTCTATCAAAGTGACACGATAATATTCGTTCAATTTATTTTATTATTTCAGGAATTTGGGTTTATCAAGGGCGAATGTGATTGTTTTGAAGTTCCACAGCAATTAAAGATAATTTAGGTCACACCATAAATAGCTTATTTTTTTCCACTCCCCCTCTATGACATCCCATTTTTCCTTCCTTTCATTTAATAGCTCTCGTGTATCAACGTTACTTTTCGTAGACCCTTACACCTTCACCCCTTTCCATAGTTTGAAGAAACGAAGGACAGAAACGCCTGCGCAAAACCGGTTTTATTTAACAAATTTATCAATTAAAAAAAAAAAAAAAAAAACATCGCGTTCAAATGTTCGAAATCTTGTTTTTCTCCGCCATGTGCCGCTGGAAATTTTATTATAAAAGGAGACCTCCATCCTTTGCTTCTGTCGTCTCCCTCGCTTCCTTTTACCAACTTCTTAAACGACAACTTGATTGGATCATAATTCAAAATTGCAAGGGGAAGGGTGGTGGAGAGGTTGTAGTTTGTGGCGATGCTGTGGTGAGGGGGGGGGGTTGTTTAGGTCTTGCTGTGCCTTTGCATAACTTTTCACCGCGAGCATGATTTTTTTTTTCATTATTATGTAGAACCGTTTTTTTTTTTTTTTAAAGGACGGAATCGACTCGGGTTTTGGTGAACGTGTGCGAGGGGGGGTCCTTATAGGACCGTCCTTTGGGGAGACGGCTGGTATGGTAGGGGGAGGGGATAAATAAATGCCATTTTTTTTGTTCAGTAAATATAAAACGTTGCATTTCCTTTTTTGGCCGAAAGAGAAATTTCTTCGGAGGAATTTATCGCTTAATTTCGTTGTAACTTATACCCTTATCTTACGCGCAGTATCAAAAGTTTCCTTTGTAAAAAAGAAATCCCATCTCCATATCGGCATCGTATTGGAGGTTTCCAAAAACTCCCCCCGCCCCTCTCCCTTCACACCATCACCACAAACTTCAGCCTACTCTTCCATTTTTCCTAAAAGGCAGTTTAGATCATTTGTGTTCGATAATGAAAAATGTTTCCGTCCGTGTTCCCATGCAATTTGGCACTCGTCCCAGACGGGAGAGAGAGAGAGAGAGCGAAAGGAAAAACCGCAAGACTACCAATAAACACGACACGCGGTTGTTAGGGCCACGGGAGTGGAGAAGTTCGATAGATTTGTATGGATTCTCTCTCCACTTCGCGGGACCTTTTTTCCTCTCTCTCTCTCTCGATATTTTCGAGTGCCCACCCCTTATTTCACCCTCTACTTCTGTCTTGAAAAACACTTATGGAGAGCCCTCATGTCTAGGATTTTTTTTCATTTTTTTATTGGAAAGAAGTCATTATTTTTGAAGTCTTTTGAGGGGTTTGATTGGTTTTCTTTGGTGGTACCAAGAAAAGACCTTATATCGACTTGATCAAACGTAGCGTGATAAATTTTTATAGGTGGATTAACGTCACACATCGGCGAGTCGCCTTTTATTAATGCCCCCTCCGCCCACTTTTGGTGCGTAGCAGGGGTGGTGGCCTTTTGTTGTACCGATCAATATGTTATAAGAATTTTCTATTTTTATTTTTAGGATTTTTTTTTTCCTGAGTGCCTCATTGATTTGATGAACGGTTTGTTTGAAAGAACCCATAAGGTTTACTTATTTATACCCTTTTTTTAAAAATGTAATCAAAGCTGAGTTAAAATGGTTCTTCTGTTAACGCTTTTTTGGGTAAAGTTCTCAGTTCCGGAGGGGGGGGGGGCTATTTTAAAAACAATTTTTGGAAATGCGCAGTCTTTTGTCTTGTACGCCCCGCAAAAATATCGTAAATTGCTGCTGATAGTTCCGGATTAAAATGATCCTATAAATCTGCCCGTGAGAACAAAAGCTCAGCCCCCCCTCCCGTCATCGTACTTTTCTTCCCTTACATCTGGTGTTTAATCAAGGCTCCCCTGGTAGGCATTAGAAAGAGAAAAGCAGCAATAGAGTTCGGAGGAAGGAGGGGGGGGGGCTTGTATAAGCCTTTGATGCTTTGGATACTGTTAGGGACTTAATTAATTCTAAATTTGAAAAGTTTAATTCCAACGACTTTATATCTCGTTTTCCTTTTTCACACACACAAAAAAATCTGTTTGTTCAAGTAATTTGTTTATTAACCGTCGTGTTACATAGAGGTAATTCTAGTTGAATTATTTCATTACTGTCCGTCTCGAAATTGACTGCCGCAATCAACTTTGAAATTTAATTATTTTGAGCATTAAACGTTAAAAACATTCGGATGGCTTTGCCTCCAAGCTCTAAATATTGTATTTTTGAGTCTCTTTTTCCCTGATCATTATACCGTTTCATTTTATACCTAGGAATTTATAATTTCAAATGAGACATTTTTTTTTTGTAAAGTGAGGAACTTCATCAAATTACATTTTACTTCTCTTACACAAAATGGCTCCCGCAGTGCTCCGTTACTCCACAATATAGGGGAGCTCAAGTTTACAGTTTTTTTTCTAAACCGCAATGTTGTAGCGTCGAAAAGATTACAACGTTTTAATTCGTTCCCAACCTTCATCAGAATACTAATATTGCAATTTTATCGAATTTGGCATTCCAATGTCTCGAGCGTTACAGTCTAACATTCCAAAATTAATTGCGTTGATTTTTATCGGAGTTGTAAAAGTCTTTCAACCCTGCCACGACTCTTTCTTTATTTCAAACTCATTTACGCGTTCATAATGTGATGAACAGAATTAAGTCCGCCAACCTTCTTTTCTTGGGGAAAAAGGGAAAGCAAATTCAGCCAAGTAGCATTGGATGTTGGGAATTGGTTTCTAACGTAACGCATTGATTACCTCCCGACGCATTTTCTTTCATTACTATTAATCGGCAATTTGCAGGTTTGGCTTTTTACAATACCTACCGAATTTTGCGTATCTGGCGCGTCAGGAACCAATTTTGCGCGGTTCGTTCCGCCAGAAAAGTTTCACACCTTTTACTTTCATGTTACTCCGTAAGGAAAAGGAAGTATGGTGTTCGTGAAAAAAATTGATTTCGAGCTGACTTCAAAATCTTGATCCACAGCCACAGAAAGAGAGAAAAAAATGGTTTTTGGCATGACGTCGGTTTCTCTCCCCCCCCCCCTCCCAATAGGTGTTTCCAGCTTTTTCGCTTATTTTAAAGGGCAGTTTCGTGGAGTTGGCTCGTTTAAAATTAATTTTGCGGCGCAGGTTCCCCTCAAATGAAGAATTTCACGGTTTTACACTACTACATAAACGAAATTTTGCAGGGTTGTCTAATTTTAAAGAAAGCGTTTTTAGCGCATTCAAAAATCAATGTTGTAGGGTATGGTACGACTTATTCACTTATCACTGGTATTGACTTATTCAAATGCCCTGTTTCGCAAAGCAAATTCGTGGATATCTACCACCTTGAAACTGCAAATTTCGTGGATTGCAGCAAATTGATCTTCCGTTCAGTTTGACCGTGATGGGGGAGGGGGGACCTTTAAAATAAGCCCCCAAATTTGCAATTTCATGCAAAATAATGGACGTCAACAAGCAATTTCGGGAGTATTTAAACAAGAAACATACATTTTTACGAAAACAAAGAACAGAAACAGCAATTTTTTGTGAATATTTATACTCCGAAGAACTCGAAATTATTCATAATTTTTAGCTTTGAGTGATGTTAGCTCGTGGCAATATTTGCCAGACTTGGGGCACTGTCGGGGACGGTTAGCTCCGGCTCTGGGATCACCCAAAAAAACAAAGCCCCAAAACTGGCAATTTCCCGAACGTAAAGACCAGCAACTGGCAATTGCGTGAAAATAAAGACCAGGCAAGTTGCAAATTTGCTAAAATAAAGACCGGAAACAAACAATTTTTGAAGTTTTCAGCCAGGAAACGTATCAGATATTTAGAATGTCTGAATTTTTTCAGATATTATTTCGTGGCTATTCGTCTGCTGTCGTGGTCACTAAAAATGTCCAAGGGTTTGCAGATTCAAAAATCCAATTTCGCAGGATTTTTCTCCCTACAAAGTCAATTTTGCGTTGTTGACTCGTTGTAAAATCCAATTTCTCAGGGTTCCATGAAGAAATTTCACGCGTTTTGAAGCGTTCATTAATGAAACGCCGTGGGTTGGCCTCTTTCGTAGTTCAAATTTCGCGTTTTTAGGGCATACAGAATTTAGTTATGCTGTTACTGTTATGGCTAATTCGAGAACCAATTTTGCGTTGTTAATCCTGGTGGTCTGGGTTTTTCAAAAACCAAATTTTTGCGGATCTGACACGTTTTAAACCAATTTCGTGGTGTTGGCTGCTCCTTAACAAAAAGGCCAACTTCACGGATTTCACATCTTTAAAATTAAAACTTCCACAGGAGTTTCCTCACTTCGAGGAGCCATGTCACGGTTCTACCTCCTTTCATAAATAAAAATTTCGCACTATTGACCGATTAAAAACCTATTTCGCTCGCCCAAGTAAAATAATTTAGTCGGTTCGGCTCACACCAATAGGCAAAATTGACAATGCAGACAATCAAAGAATCGAAACGGATTTTTCGCGAAAATGAGCGTTTTTCCTCAGTATCAATCGCGTCGGGCGCAATGTCCTCAGTTTTAGTCACAATTGTGCGCTTTGCCTCTATTTCAACCTAGTGCTTTTTACTCAATTCTAGCCGCGTACTTCTACTTCCCTCCACCCCACCCCAGCACTTAGCAGCGCGCTTTATAGATTTTAGCCGTGTATCAGAAACTAGGGATTAGTGCTTTTCCTAAATTTTAGCCTCGAAGTTGGCCCGAAGAAACCGCGACTCTTAGTAACTTGGTAATTTTTCTCAATATCTGCTGTAAAATTGCTTTCAGAATAGCAAATTAGAGTTTTTTTAATCAAAATTATACTCGCGAAGTTGCCTCTAGGTACCACGACTTAGCGTTTATTCTCTACTTTAGTCACAAAATTCGCCCAATGCGCACGTGAACACTCGCTAGGATGCTCTGGCGTCCACCAAAACTAGAGGCAAGGCAGTAACGTCCCATTTGCGGCCACGGCACGGGGCGCTGAAGCATGACCCCTGACAGGCGTTTTGCTCGGGACCATCTGTGTTAGTCACTTGCGTGCATATTTTATTCTGAGTACTATGAGGGGGATTCTTAAACCGTATCGGGCTTGAATTGAAGCATTTTAAGCCAATTTTCAAGGCGCGAAAGGCCAGTTAAGCCATTTTTTTTTTTGTGTACGCTAATCCTCAAGTTTAGCCACTTCGTTTAGGGCGAACAGGGTTAGTTTTTCAAATGTTTTAGGATGTGAAAAACCCGCTTTTGGCTATTCTTACGGCGTGAATATAGCCAGTTTGGTCATTTTTAGGTCGTGAATAGAGCCAGTTGGCCACTGTTTATGGCATAATCGGCCAGTTTTGGCATTCTTAGAGTGGGGAATAAACCGTCAATATCAATGGGAAATGTCTGTATCAATTTTAATGATACAAACCGTCACTTGAGTCTGTGGCGCGAATGGCCAGATTGCCGTTTTTAGGGCGTAAATAGCCAGCTTGGTCATTTTTAGGGCAGACTACAACACTGGTGAGCTTTGTCAATGCTAAAGCGCGAATATAGTAGTCACGCCAGTCTTGGGCACGAATGTTCAGTTTGCCATATTTTAAGGCGTCAATTGTTTGTTTAGCCATTTTATCAGTCTCGCAGTTCAGCAGTGACGAATTAGTGCTAGTCCTCAATTTCAGCCATGCACAGGTCCTCCGCGAACCACGAATTAGCCTTTTTCTTCATTTTAGCCGCGAAGTTGCATACTGATATCACAAATTAGTGTTTTCCTACAATTTTAGCGGGAAGTGAGCGGGTTCTCTCAATTTTAGCGGTGAATTAACCCTTTTTTCAATATGAGCCGTGAATAACGCTCTGAATCTAAAAAAAAATCCTTATTTTCCCCATCTTTGAGCTTTACGCGGGCCCCCTTTGATCGCGGTGGCCTGTTCTTCCTCATCACTGCCACGGTTGGCTTCTGAGTGCATGTTCCATATGCCTCTTCTTGAATCTGTGTCGTCAAATCCCACGATCAATACTTGTTTTTGATAAATCAAATATAAGTATTTGATTAAGTTAATAAAATGACCAGTAATGAGGTGACGGAGCCTCGTGGTTTCGGGGGTAATAGGGGTGATCCCCCCCCCCACCACCATTGAATCCGCGACGGATAAACGCAGTTAGGGGTCTCAGCGTTTAACCCGCCCGTTCACAAGCTCTATGTACGCTTTCTGTGGAGTATATGCAACCAAACAAATTTATTCCCTCTAAAAATGAAGCATTTTCATAGGTTGTATAGACTCCACAGACGCATAACATATGGTTTGTGAGCGGGGCTTTTAGGCCGGTTCACAGGCTCTATGTTTGTGTTGTGTGGTGTCTATGCAACCTTTCAAAATGCTTCATTTTTCGGGGGAATGAATTTGTTTGGTTGCATAGACTCCACACAACGCAAACACAGAGCTTGTGAACGGGCCTTTAAAAACGAAGCGCTTTGCTCGTGTTATTTTATAAGTTCGAGGGAAAATCGAAGATTCATTATATTATGTAGTACAAGTATAGCTGCCAAATTACCACATTCAAGCCAGTGGGCAGTATTCTGAAGGGAGACGGGATCAGACGGATTCTGAGACCCATGTCACTTCGAAAGAAGCTGCCTAGGGGCCACGTCTGTACCCGAGATTCAATTACTCTGGTAGTCCGGTCCCGATGAAACGGACGATGGAGTCGGAGGGGAGTTTCTTAATATTTGCCCCTGCCCCTCCCACGGCCAAATCTGCTCCTTAAAGCGAATAGTCCACCCATGGGACAAAAATGTTGGATCAATTTTTTCAATGGTACTGCGGGTCATTTTCTCTTTCTTTTCGAACAGCAAGCAGTTCCAGCCGTGAAGTAGCAGATTGTGAGATTGTCATTGTCCTATTTAGCCGTGCCTCTCAGCTAGTCTTTTCGGGGAAAGCAACCCATCAAATCGAAGCTAATAAAATAATGAAGAAAATGAGATTTCAGTGTTGAATAATTCTGTTACCTCTCTCGATTATTTATAGAAAGTGAAAATAACTTTTGAATTGCTTCGACATTTTTTTTTTCACAGTCATTGTTTCGCCCCATCCCCCCCCCATCCATCACTCACCCCGCATTACCGTCATCTTTCCGTACGAATTAAGCACGGTATTGTTCAAACCGATTTTTATGAAATGACGAAGATAAAAAGAACGGTCGAATTCGGGGAATTGATCATCTCATAGTATTGAATGAATAAGCTTTTTTTTTGCGAAGTCGTTGGGGGGTCTCAAATAAAAGACTTTCTCATTTTTTTTTACGTCCAATATTTTCTACTGGTGTGCGTTATATTAGAGAAAAATAGGTATGGCAGTCGTATCGTCGTATCATTTGCGACGTTATTGAATTTTCTTTGAAAGTGTAACCCGAATAAACCAGACGTTTTTCTCTGTAATGACCAATTATGGATCGCGATCTGTATGGTGAGGGAGAGAGGTTCGATTTAATTATTTATTTTTCTTTTTTTAAGGAGGGAGGGAGTTCGTTTTTGAAATAATGATGCGCAGTGGGAAATGATTTTTGCCATTTTTTATTTGATCGAGCAAAAAAATTATGGTTCAGCGCAAACTTGATTGCTCTTTTCGTGGAAAACGATATCAATGATGTTTCATAAAAACACTCTCTTGTTACCTACTTTTTTCCCTCGCCAGACTAATTAAAATAATTAAATATAACACGACAAAGTGAATTGAGCGTACTTTTAATGATGGTGGCATTAAAACAATTGTAAGAGAGGGAGCCGAGGTTGAACAAGATTTTTTTCTCTCTCGATTTTTTATTCACACCGGTAACAGCGGACGTTGTAACTAGAAAAGAGGGTCTTTCATACTTGACACTTTGTTCCTGCCTGGTAAGAAGATAGGCAACGCAATCAGACCCCAGCGTTGGTCATTACCTCCCCCTTAGTCTCCGGATATATTTTTTCTTTTTCAACAACTTGTAACTTCCTTCAAAAAGACCGGTTTAAAAATTTTTGTTCGGTTGAAACAAAAGAGCCCGGAAAAAAAAAACTTTTCTTTTCTCTCTTTCCTCTTTATATAAAAAAAAAGTAACCCTCGAACTTGCAAATCATGGTCTTGTTGAACTCATTTAATCAACACTTTCCCCTCACTTTACCACCGTTTCATCCCCAACAACAGATTTCGTGATCTTAAAACATTTGCCTTTGGACACTCAATTAGATATCTGCCCGTAGAAAATAATTTCGCCCTAAATTCTCGAACGCTAGAGTAATAAAAGTTTAAGTTCTTCTCCCCCTACCAATTTTGGTTTCCTTTTTTTTATGACCCTCTTAGTTATGATTGCTGCTCGGGAGTAATTAGTTCCAGTCGATCAGTAAAGAAACGCCCTAAATTACGGCAATCTTCCGCCTTTTAAAAGTTATTTTATTTTCTATTTCCTTAGGCCTTTCGTGTTTAAATCAAGATATTCTTCCTCGAAAATGATAACCAATTAATTATTTCGCGTGGTATCTGTATAGCGTCGTGTTCCGTGAAAGCGTTATTGATGTTGGAGTAGGGGCATTGTGGAGGATTTCATTTTTTTTTTTTTTTTTGACCGGTCTATGTTTTTTGATACATAACAGTTTATCACGATGACAAGCCTATTTTTAGTTGAAAAAAAATAAAAGGGTTGTTACTCGGCCCTGAGCGTTGGTATCAAGTTCTGAGGAATACAGGAAACATTGTGAGTGCGAGAGGGAGAGTGTTTCTTGCTTGATTTTGTGAGTGCCAGCACCGGTGGACGATTTTCCCCGTTTGGTTTTTCACGTTTCGAGAAGGGTGAAAACCCAGTGCCATTAGTTCTGGTGTGTAGCTGAAAAAGTATATTTATAAGGGGAGAGGAAGGGGTTCTACTGGGGAACTGTCAATAATGATGAAACCCAGTCGGTTAGAATTTTAAACCAACCGTCTTTTATTCTTTCTTGTTTTTTTTTGTTTTCTTTCTTTATTTCTTCTTTTCAATTGGCATTTTCGCCAGTCTTAAAGTCAAGCTAATCCATTTTTCAGATAATTCCAAAAATAAACCTCTCAGAAGTTCAGAACTTGGCAAAAGTAGCTCTAAAAGCTCCAATTTGACAAAAATATATTTGAAAAAACCATTGCCACTTATCCCAAAGAATATTGACACTGAAATCCGTTCATTTGAGACGCAAAACCTTGACCGGATTTCGGAGTAATGTGGTGTTGCCTTTTTCGAACAGGAACATGCTATAAGCCTGTTTGTGATGAAGATTCCTCCCAACTACTGCCACCGGCCTTCGGAGGATGAATGGGAAGCCTATAGCACCCTGGCAGTGGTGTACCCCAATGCACGTACATGCCGCAAACTGGACTTATCAGCCGCAAAATATAATATGTTCCCAATTTTAGTCACAATTAGCGTTTTTTCTCAATTTGAGCCGCAAAGTTGCCTCCAGAAACAAACTGCCGATTGGCATTTTCTCAATTTCGCTTCGAACTTGATAGATTTTTCTCAGTTTTAGCCTTGAACTCAGCCCTTTCTCTCGATTTTAGCTCCGAATGATCGGGCTGTTTCACCCGGGGGAATCCAGCTCGCTGGAAATGACAGGTGTTTTTTTCATTGTCAGTTTTGACCGCGAATTAGCGTTTTTTCGCCACCCCAGCTGCTTTAAAAAAAAAAACAGTAATTTAACCAGCGAATGAGCGCTTTTCCTCACCTTCAGCAACGAACTAACATTATTTTGCAAGCCACTTGACAAATAGCGTTCTCGCTGAACTTTTATGCGCAAACCCGGCCAACCTAGGGTGCCAAGTCTTCTCTTTTTCGTTCTCAATTTTAGCTGCAAATTACCACATTTCCTCAATTTTAGCCGCGAATTAGTCTTCTTCCTCAATTTTAGCTGCGAAATAGCGATTTTCCCTTATCATAGCTGTGAAATAGCGATTTTCCCTTATCATAGCTGCGAAATAGCGGTTTTCCTCAACTTTAGCTGCGAAATAGCGATTTTCCTCTATCCTAGCTGCAAAATAGTGATTTTCCTCAATTTGAGCTGCGAAATAGCGATTTTCCTCAATTTGACTGCGAAACAGCGATTTTCCTCAACTTCAGCCACGAACTAACATTATTTTGCAAGCCACTTGAGCATTCTCGCTGAACTTTTATGCGCAAACCCGGCCAACCGAGGGTGCCGAGTCTTCTCTTTTTCGTTCTCAATTTTAGCTCCAAATTACCACATTTTCTCAATTTTAGCCACGAATTAGTCTTCTTCCTCAATTTTAGCTGCGAAATAGCGATTTTCCTCAATTTTAGCTGCGAAGTAGCTATTTTCTCTAATTTCAGCTGCAAAATAGCGATTTTCCTCAATTTTAGCTGCGAAGTAGCGATTTTCCTAAATTTTAGCTGCGAAGTAGCGATTTTCCTCAATTTTAGCTGCGAAATAGCGATTTTCCTCTATTTTAGCTGTGAAATAGCGATTTTCCTCTATTTTAGCTGCCAAATGGCGATTTTCCTCAATTTCAACCTTGAATGAGCTTTCTCAATTTATCCGCGAATTGGCATCTCTGCTTAATTTTAGCCGCGAATATATTAGCGGTTTTTCTGAACCTTTCAGCCGTGTACTGTTTACAGTTGTATTCGCATATCAGCACTTTTCTCCATTTTTGCCGAGACTTAGCGCTTTTTCTCAGTTTTAGCCGCATAATTAGAAATTTGTTTTCAATTTTAGCCGGCACTTGAAGTTTTTCTCAATTTTATCCGCAAATCGTCATTATAACCAATTTCAGCTGTATACAAAGTTGCCTCCAGGTACCGCGTGGTGGCGTCTTCTCAATTTTAGGGGCGAGCGATCGTTTTTTCTCAATTTTAGCCGCGTGTTAGCACTTTTTCTACATTTCTTTCGCGATTTAGCCCTTTTTCTCAATTCCAGAAGGAAATGAGCATTTTTTTTTTCAAAATTGTAGCCGAGCTCTTTTTCTCTATTCTTGCCACGAACGAACGCTTTTGACAAGTTTTGCCACAAATACCAGCGTTTATTTTTTATTACCTATTACTTTTTACTTCTATCTACTATGACTTTTTTTTTAACTGTGATGGCTCCCCCCCCATTTTTTTAACGGATACAGGCCCAAGTCTCCTTTTCATATTATTATAAACATCATTCACCGTGAAGCCTAAGAAATTCTCTGTTTCCCATCATTTCAGTTACAATACACAGCAGTTACAGTATAATTATCACAGGAGCTGTGGGTTTATAGCCCAAAAACTGGTAATTTCACTGAAAAGATAGACACTTTTCGATTATACGTATATGTATACATATCCCGGTGTAGCCGGGACTGTCCGGGATTGGCTAATTTTTCCCGGGCAAGGTCATCCCGGCTCCCGGGACGCAATTTCTCCCGGACTCTGCTCTACATTTCTAAAAAATTGACATTGGACATGCATTAATTTTATACTTGGAATGAACTTGCACATGATCTTGAAAATCGTCATATTCGTTTAATAATCAGCGGTTCACTTTTACTGTGGGTAGACTTTTTATGGTCAGAGTTTTTCTTGGTTAGCGCATCCTTGGTTAGAGCTTTCTGTTGTTGGAGCTTTTTGTGTTGGTGCATTTTGTGGTTAGTGCATTGTATGGTTAGTGCATTTTGTGGTAAATTGCTTTCTGTGGTTGAGTGTTTCTTGTAGACATAGTTTTTTGTGGTTAGTGTATTTTTGGTTAGAGGTTTTCGTTATTAGTCTAGTTTAGGTTTGAACTTTTTGTGGTTGCCACTTTCTGTCATTCGAGTTTTTTGAGATTAGATCTGCTTGTGGTTTGAGCATTTCGTTGTTCGAGCGTCTTAGGGATGCAGCTTTCGGTATTTTGGTTTTTAAGGGGTTCACGTTTTTGTGGTTCAATTTGTTTGTGGCTAGACCTTTTTGTGGTCAGGGTTTCTTGTGGTTAGAGTTTTTTGGTATTCGAATTGTTTTTTGTTACATTATTTTGGGGTCAGTGGATTTTGGGTTTACAGCTTAATCGTGTTGTTTGAGATTTTTGTGATTCAAGTTTTTTGTGGTTAGAGGACTTTGAAGTATTTTTCTGTTTTGTTTTTGCAAATTCGTGAAGCCGAGACCTCAAATTAAGAGCCAAATCCGTGAAATTTGTGGGTTCCCTGGTGCTGACTTCACGAAATTGCGTCCATAAAGGGCCAAACCCGTAAAAACCTACCTACCTAGGCGAATCTGCAAACTTTCGTCAGCGACACGATTTTTGAATATTTTTTTATGATTCGAACCGTGCCGAGAGGAATCAACTTTTCTTTCAAGAGCACAATAGCCCCCCCCCCCCCATTTATTGTTTCAACAGGAATGCCCTTGGTGGAAACTGTCTGCTCGCTCAAAAAACTTGGCTTTTTGACGCCATGAGTCCCCATGTTTGCCTTTTTTTTGTCATTCGACTGACCCGTTTGTTTTTATGTTCACAGGTGCCGGATGCTTCGACGTACTCAGAAGCGCCCAGTACCACCACGTCAAATAGTCGCGTCAATGACACTTTTGACTTCGTGCCCATACTGCCCTATCCGAGCGTCTCGCGGATACTGTCCGGTGGAAGTGGGCGAAAACACGACGGTCTTCAAGACATACTCGAACGGGCTCGAATCGAACACGACAAAGAGCCGCGAACGATTAAACAACAAGACAAGGTAAAAACACTATTACCACCGTCAACAGCCGTCCAAGAGGAGAACAACAGACAGCAACAATCGGGTGGTGGCGGCGGCGGCGGCGAGTTGTCACGGCCAGTTGAAGAGCAAGAGCAAAAACCGCCTCATCAGTCGCGCGATCGAAATGACGAGCGACCCAAAGATCCGCCACCGCCGACGACACCGTCCATGACGCCGTCAGACTCGCCGCGACTGAGCGAGGAGGCGGCAAAACAAGAGGTGACGGATGACGATGATGATGATGATTCGAGCGGTGTCGAATCTGAAGCGGCGCCTCAGCCCGACCGACCTGAGCCGCGAACGCGGCACGTTCTGGGCGTCGCTTGGGATATTCACGTGTACTTAATAGCCACCCTCTTCGCCATACTCGCTTGTTGTTCCCTCGTTAATATTATTAGACTGACCTATTTTAAGCATTTACTTAGCCGCGGCTATTTCCTATCCGTTCACGGCATTCTTCTCATCATTGGCTGTATGAGAAGTTTTTACTTATTCTATGACGCTTATAACATTGACAAATCCTTGCCAGTGCCCGTGTCCAACTTGCTCATGCACATGGTGTTCCCTCTTCTTACGTCCGCTTTTGCCATTCTCTTCTTGTTCCTACTCACTGCAGCTGATGTTAAGGCGATGAACAATCGTATTCAAAGGGTGTCTTTCTTAGCTGTGTTCATAGTTGTATACTTAGCCGTCAGTTTCGGGGTTCATTTGTACGCCAAAGAGACTCCGTACTCGGTGTTACTCCCGCTTATTTGTCAGTGTGTTTTCATCATACTCTGCGTTGGACTTGGACTGTCGTATTTGTACCTGTACAAGAGTCTGTCAGCGTCATGCGTACAAAAAGCGAGCCACATGTACAGTACGGAGGGCGAGCGGTGGAGTTTGGCTCATGCGGTGCGGGTCACCCTGGCGACGGCCATGCTCAGCCTTCTTATGGCCGCCGTTCAACTTTACGGCATGCTCGGTGACTACGAGGTACTTATGAAAGATCGCCCTCAGCCGTGGCTCTGGTGGGGTTTTCAACTTTCAGTTCGAGTCATTGAAATCTCCATGTGCGCCCTACTCGCTTGGGCCGGCATGCAAAGAGACGCCAGCGCTCTGCCACAGCAACCGGCCTCCGTTGAAGACATCTATCCGGCCATCTGTACGGCGAATCAAGCCTACACAATGCGGTCGACCAAACAACACTACGACGACACATTTCCGTTGAACAGTCTGCATCATCACCAGCACCGTCCTCATACGACGGATCGTCGTTCCCTTAAAAAACAACATCCCTCCCTCGAGCGTCGCCTTCAGCCCTCGCCGTCCATGCTCGTCGCCGAGAATGGATTCGTTCGTTTCCGCACTATCGCCGATGCGGACCTACCGGACGATACGTACGCGACAGCGAATAGCCTTCACGAGTTCACGTGAGCTTCTTTACTTACAATCCTCTTCCCTACCCCCATTCCATCACCCCCCTCCCCTCGATTTTTTACCTTTTTTTGTAGATGTTCCTGTAGTCGTTGTTTATAGATTTCGACATTCCATGTGATTTTTTCGTTTTAAAAAGGTTTTTTCTTGCCTTCCCCCTTCCTCCCTTAAATGGTCTCGCTTTCCGACCAGATTTAGGAGTCTGATATTACAAGTAAAACACGTTTCATGTTTCAAGCGCTTTCAACCCCCCTCATTTTCGAGTGCGATCCTTGTTCCCCCCGCCCCAGCCATTGCCATTCTTTCCCCCACCCCCGCCGCAGGGTCATCTCGTATAATTAACGGTTTATTTGAGATCAGAATCTCGAATAGGAAAAATTACGTTACCCTCTTAGCTGTAAAAATAACCATTTTTTGTCTTTGTCACAACAAGGGAGGAGTGAGAGAAAAATCTGACGCGTTTCGGGGTGTACTTTGAGACTCTGACACAGCAACACTCCCCCTCCACAACCCCTGCACACGCTCGAGAGTCGCAATTTATTTCTTTTTCTCCCTTGGGTTAAATTACCGTAATTATTCTTGCCGGATTTTCTTCACTGCCAACAAAAAAAAAAAATCCTATTTTTACGCCCTTTTCCGTCCTCCGGAATCCTCCCAAAAGGATCGTACGCTTTTGCTTTGTTTTTGCAATCTGATAGTGCTACTCATTGCCCCTCTCCCATCTACACCGCCCGCCCCCCCCCATCCACCCAACCACGTCTTATTGGTTTGAAACTTTGACGTATTCGACTGTGATTTGAATTAAAAAAAAGAAAAAAAAATGTTTAAAATGAGAGAAAAAAATGGTACCCTCTCATTGTTCGGTTAAAACGCGAGAAAAGGAAAGAGCGATACAAATTTTGAGCGTAATGTTACCAAAGCAATTAAAAACTGTGAAAAAAAACACAAAAAAACAACAGATCAACGCCGTTGTTGGGTGTTTTAAATCAAAATAGCATTACAAGTGAAGGAAAAAGGGGAGAATCTCTTCAGCCCTGAGAGGGTATCATTTTTTAATTTCAAGTCAAAGTTTTAAACAAGCTCTCCCGCCTCCTCACCACCACCATGCCATCTATATCCACGCTGTATCATTATTATTTATTTTTGTTGTACATACGGTGTACCTTTTTCCAGTGATATACTTTTTTTGATACTTTTCTACGAGCTTCTAATTTTTTTTTTTTCTTTTATGTCTTTCTTGCCTGCAAAACCATACTTCCCCCCCCCACCATCCTGAGTTAAGTCACGGCGGCCCTGTGTTGTGAGAAAATGTTTGGTTGTGGGATGTCCGCCCATGTAGTAAGCAAAAAAAAAAAAAAATTATATTTGCTCGAATGAAAAAAAACATAACGAAAATGATGAATATATATAAATATATAATTTACAGAGGTCTATTTATTGTACTAGAAATTAAGGAAAGAAAAAAATAGAGTAGCGACGCTTTGAATTTTACTCAAAAAAAGGGAAAAATCTAATGTTAGTGTAATAAAATTGATTTAAGCATTGTATAGAAGAAAAAACTAATTAACATAGAAAACATCTCAGTATTAGACTAGTTTCTCCTTAGTTTTTGCAATTTTTCTTTTCCTTTCTTTTTTTTTATTTATTGTAAAAAAAAATACGAGAAACTGTTTAATTCTTGGCTTTGTACTTAGAAACTCGAGCGAAGAAAACTCGCTCTACAAAATCCTTGCCACTTGTATAAACGCCCCCCAACTCCCCCTCTTGTCCTTTTTGTAGATATATATATTTTTCTTTTTTAATGGCAAAAAAAAAAGACAAAAAGAAAGAGAAAAAGAGAAGAATCCGGAGTGTTTTTGTACAGAAAAAAGAAAAGAAAGAAAGGTCACAAAATGTGTACAGTGTTTTTCGGTCTGCTAAGTCATTGCTCTTCTTCAACTGAAGAGCGTACTTTTTAACGATGAATTTGCAATACGAACCCCCCTCCCCCCAAATCCCACATTCCCTCCAATCAGGACGTTTCCTTCTTTTTAAATAAGAACAAAAGAGAGAAAAAAAAGCCTACCGCTCCCTATTTGCCGTAATTCATGTATTTACTACTGTACAAAAATATTTAAAATAAAATACGAAAAATAATGTAAAATTGATTTTTCGTTGTATAATAATTTTTTTTTTTTCTCTCTGTTTAGAAAACATGTCAAGACCCCCTCTCCCTTTCTCTTGCAAGCCTCTACATTTTCTTCGGGATCGCGTATCACGAGTAAGTCTGCCCCGCGGGTTGATTAATTCTTGAAAAATGGTTCGTTCCTCGTATCCATCCTTCTACCATGAAATGGTTGCATATAGGGGTGAACGTGAGGGTGAGGAGGAATCGATACAAAAGGCTTCAACGATGTCATTTAAAACAAAAAAAAAAACGCACTAGGGAATGAACCTCCCCCCCCCTCCGCTACCTCTTCCACTCTTCCTCACTCTACGATGTTTTTTTGTTTTTCATTAATTAGGTGAAAATAGAGTAGAGAGAAATACACTGGCTGGTGTGGCTGAATTTTGAAGAGAGAAAAGGCAATACATTCGCCCGGGTGAGTTGTTTTAAACTTTAATGTTTTCTTTTTAAAAAACATGAAAATGAGTTTCTCTATTCCAAAAATGGAACAGACAGAGAGAAAACATGTTTGTGGTGGTCGGGAGGGAGGGGGTTTCAATCTAATGACAATTTTAAACTTGCAGCTTATACGCTAGAAGTAGCGTCGCTCCATCCAAGAGGCAAAATGGTAACGGGGTTGCCTCGAGCATATTTTATGAAAAGGAGTTGATTTAGGCAAGGGGGCTTTGAAAACCTTTTTAATTTGGAACAAGGTGAAATGGAACTGTAGAGTAGTGGTGGTGGGGGGGGGGTCGCCAAAAATTCCCTTGCGTCACCAGGGGCGGATGCGAATAGCGATGGCCTAATGGTTTGTTTTTCGGAAAAGAGATGGCAACACTTTCGATGGGAAATGTACATAGCTAATAGTTTTGTGAAAAGTGAACTTAATTAAGGGAGTGCCTAATTTACTGACCCAGAGTTTTCTCTACTGACCGGGCACTTTAAATGCTCCAATCGAGCTGAAACTTGGCATACAATTTACGCGTGGGCCAATACGACTTGTCCTCAAATTTGATCCCGATCGGTTCAGGGAAACTCAGGAAAACCCGGAAAAGCCTGCCCCTCACCGTACCCAAGGCGGACGGAGAAGGGACATCGTTCACCGAGGGTTTTGGGCATGATGCCGGACATCCCGAACCGTGTCCAGGATCCCAGTGTGGGTCCTCCTGGAATTAAGGCCCCCACCCCTATATAAACCACCCCATTTATGCCTTAGGGCCGACATTGCCGCCGCCCCCTTGATGAAGATGTCAACGGGAGGGAGTCCCGTCAGTATCTCCATTGTTGCAGTAGGAGTGGAGTGCATGGAGCCCCAGTGACCATCAGGCACGCCAGTCTCTGAACACTATTGAGGGTATTTTTGGCCCCCACTTGTTCCGCTTTGTGCCACCAGACCGCTGAGCAATATGTCAGTGCGGGTCTGACTATCGCCGTATATAGCCATAGGACCATTTGCGGCCTCAGCCCCCACGTTTTGCCGCAGGCATTTTTCGTCCTCATAAGCAGCATTTTACCCCTGTCGGCAACTGAGTCGGCTGACTGAGTCAAGTCCGACACCACCCCGACATGTCGCCCTCTAATGACGACGACAATGTCGTCCGCGTATCCCTGGACATAGAACCCATTATCAGCCAACCGCACCAATAAGGAATTAGCCACCATGCCCCACATTCGGGGTGACAAAAATATGACGTTAGTTTGGGGAGGAAAATTTTTTCATCTCTTTTCCCTCCTGTGACTGTGGGGATGATTTTTAGACACTGCTTAGAGGATGAATTTTAGATTTTCATCGGATTGCACCTAAATTGTGTATGGGGGTTTCTTTCATCTTCATAAAATTAAATATGACGTCTGTTTGGGAATGAAAATGTATTTAAACCCCTTTGGCCCAGAGACTCCCTTTACACTGCTTAAGGGATGATTTTTAGATTTTCATAGGATTGCACTCAAATTCGGTATTTAGACGAACCTTCTAAAATTAAATATGGCGTCAGTTTGAGAATGCAAATTTTTTTCAACCCCTTTGTCACTGTGACTCCACTTCTCAGGGGATGATTTTTAGATTTTCATCGGATTTCACTCAAATTCGGTATTTAGGGGTTTTGGAACCTTCTAAAATTAAATATGACGTCAGTTTGGAGATGAAAATTTATTTCGACCCCTTTCTTCCCGACACTACATCTTGCACTGCTTAAGGGATGATTTTTAGATTTTTTTGTCGATGAACGGTAGCTTCCCCAAGAACTGGAATAGTATTTTGCCTTCCTGCGGCATTTCCCATGAACGGCAGCTTTCCTCAAAACTGCAATAGTAATTCTCTCATTCCCGTAGCATTTCCCATGAACGGTAGGTTTCCTCAAAACTGGAATAGCATTTAGCTCATTCCTGTGGCATTTCCCATAAACGGTAGCTTTCCCCAGAACTGGAATAGTATTTTGCCTTCCTATAGCATTTCCCGTGAACGGTAGCTTTCCTAAAAACTGGAATAGTTTTTTATTCATACCTGTAGCATTTCATATAAACGATAGCTTTCCCCAGAACGGGAAGAGCATTTTACTTATACCCGTAGCTTTGCATAATATGCATAGTAGCTTTCCCCAAGGCGATAGATATAACAGGTGGCGCACCAAGAGCTCTTTTCTTGGAATTGAGTAGGACTGCCTACGTCACTCATAGACCAGAAAGTCTGATTGCCTGACCGTCTGTTAGGTTTTATAGTTACTTTTCTCTTTCTCAAACGGTGTAAAGGGCCGTTTTTAGGGGGTTGGCAACCGCCTAGGGGCTCCGACCCATGGGGGGGCCCCCGGCTTGGAATAAAAATAATTACAAAAAATCTCGATGGAGAGAAAATCCTAATTGGGGTTTTACAGAGCTAAAATCCGAATAATTTGGTTTTTGAAGAATTCAGCCCCGCAAATTTGGATTTTCGAACCACGAAAATCAGAGAAATTGGCTTTGAAGGTGCCAGATCCACAAAAAATGGTCTTAAAATATCCAGACATGTGAAAGTGAAATTGGCGTATTTGAGCCAAACACGACCCGAAATGTCTATTTGAAATAGCCAAATCAACGAGAATTGGTTGCCAAAGTGAACCAAATCGTGGATTTTAAAAGAAAATAAATCTAATTTTTGCCAGAATTTGTGTCACGGAAGCACCTAGTAGTTATTCAAGAAGAGGAAGATGCTAATGGTGAATTAAATAATCAAGGTAGAGAAGAAGAACTGGAAGTTGTAGCTAGAGAGTCTGACGATCAAGACCTGATGTCGCATTGTCATTCCCTTCAATATGAAAACGAATATTTGAAGCTACAGCTAATGGAAAGCCTTGAAACCATAAATCGTCTTTAGTGTGAAGTTTTGAAGCTCAAGAAGCAAATTTCAAGTATGAGAGATGACACCAAGACAGAAATATACGGGACTTTTGGCCATATATTTACAAATCCACAGTTAGACATAATCGTTGGGAAGAAAAAGAAGGTTGTTTGGTCAACGGATGACGTTTCAAGTGCTTTTGCTTTGAGATATTTCAGTGTTAGAGCCTACAAATTTATAAGGGAGACCCTACACTTTCCGCTCCCGGCACTATGTTCCCTTCGACGATGGTCGTCCAAAATTACGATGAGAATGGGTGTTTTAAAAGAAGTTTTGAAGTTCATGGAGATCAAAGGCTCGGAGCTCAGTGAAATGGAGAGACTCGCTATTATACAGTACGACGAGATGAAAGTTTGTTCTGTTTACGAATATGATCGACTAGAGGACCAAGTTTTGGAACCACGCTCCCAAATGCAAGTTGTCATGGTAAGGGGCTTGGTTGGAAAATGGAAACAACCAATTTATGTAGATTTCGACAAAAAAATGACGAGAAATTTGCTGTTCGAGCTCGTCGGCGAATTACACAAAATAAACTACATCGTTTGCGCATGTGTGAGTGACTGCGGGGGATCAAATTTAGGTGTTTGGAGGGAATTGGGAGTAATAACCACCCAAACAAGTTTCCAGCATCCAAGAAGCCCAGGAAAATTGATATACGTCTTTGGGGATCCTCCCCAACTTCAGAAGTTGACCAGAAATTGGCTGTTGGATACTGGCTTCAAATTGAAAGATGGCTCGCTTATGACAAAGGTGCCTTTGATTAAGTTACAAGAAACCACTGCGCAAGAAATTTCACCATGTTTCAAGCTGACAGAGTCACATTTGAACTGTGAAAAAACAAAACGACAGAATGTTAGGCTGGCAACCGAGCTAATTTCAAATACCGTAGGAAAAAGTCTGTTATTTTACAGTTTGGAGTGCGACAAGAGCGAAAAAACGGCCACGGCGGAATTCATTTTGAAAATGAACCAGTGGTTCGATATTATGAACTCATATTCTCCTATAGCAAGCATAGCAACGAAAAGAGCTTTCGGTATTCATCTTGCCGATCAGTTGACGTGCCTTCGTGACGTGATAGAGACAATGGAGACGATGCGATGCATAAACAAAACATCACTTCAAATATTCCAAAAGGCGATAATTATCTCGTCTCGATCGCTAATACGCCTCTATGACAGCTTGAAACGGGATCATCCGGAGTTGAAGTTTTTAATGACACACAGGTTGAATCAGGACTCATTGGAAAACTTTTTCTCCCAAATTCGTACTCGAGAAGGATTAAATGATCACCCTACGCCGCTAAACGCTTTATACAGAATTCGAATGATCCTTCTGGGGAAAAATCCAGGAGTGATACAAGATAAGACAAACTCAATGCCTCCAATAGCAAACGAGGAAGGGGATGAATTCATTACATCCTCCATAATGAGTAAAGCTGTGCTTAGTGACACCGAAAGAGCCTACTCGTACTCCCAATACCAATACTAAGTAGTTAGTTCAATATTACACAGAAATAATACGACCCTTTCTTTCCCTTATGTACTATTTGCTAACTACACCAATGCATCTTATGTCGTACCGGTATCTAAGATATGTGTGGGCTCAAATCGGCAAAATCCAAGGTCTTATTGAACAAATAGTATTGTACAAACTTTCTGCAGATTGAACCAGAAGAAATTGAAGCCCCAAAAGACTCGGAGGAAGAATACTTGCCGGATTTGGAAATGGAAAGCGTTTCTTTGCCGTCTTCTTCGGCCACGGATGGTGTCGGAACTACAGTGACAGAGGAAGATGGCGTCAGCTATTTAGCTGGCTGGATCGCTAAGAAATTTAAAAAGAAGAACCCGGAATTAGGGAGTTATGCGAGGAACGACGAAAGTAGCCATTGCTACAGTATGACCCCGACCTGGTTGAGGTTTCTGTCTTATGGTGGACTTACTGAGCCACCGGAAAAATGGCTCTCGACGTCAAAAAAATGAATACCGTTTTCTTAAATTACAACGCGAACAATTATATTTCAAAATCTAAGCGTGTCACGTCAAAATTAACAAATATTGTAATTGGGGATAAAATTGTTGAACGGGACAGGGAAATTATTCGGTATTTTTTCAAACAAAGAATTTTTATAAGAATTAAGTTTGTAAATATGAAAAGAGCTCAACAAAATTACGTAAACAGCAGGAAGAGGAAACCCGAATATTCTAGACAAATTCAAAATAAAATGAAAAAAATTTTAACTTGACAGGATGGTCTTCATACTTCTTTTATCTGATACTTGTATGCAGTGAGCTTAAATTACGCACGTTCAAAGACAGTCGAGCGTGGTAAATTGATTTCGTTATTCATAAATTGCAAGAATCATTCCGCACGCTCCGCAGTTTTGCTATTTTCCGCCATGGATATACTTCGTACGCTTAGTCAAATTCCACCTATTCCATCGAAAACGCTAATTCCATCAAATCCGCGTGCTTGTGGTCTTATGATAAATACGTACCTAAGCGATAAACGTTTTGAACCCAATTGAACTGATAATCCGACAGAGGATGAGTGAGTGAGGGGAATGATGCATAGTAAGAATCAGTATACGAGCGCAAAGATATCCATAAAATATCTCGTAACACACACCTTTGCACTCGCAAAAATTATATTATGACCTGATCACATTCCACTAGTAAAAGAGTATGAAGGAAAATTTGTAGTGCGTTCGTATCGTTTTACTTATCGAGGTACATGTTCTAATTTCGGTTGGAAATGATTTTTATGAATTATATGTATTGATGCATGCCAAGTTAGCAAGCAACACGACCAAGCAATTATATTAGAGTTATGAAGTATAGTGGAGCAGAGGTGGAAAATATAAATTGAAGTCATCTGCCCACAGTATCCCCTCGCACCTCATCTGAAATGATCAGACCTTCTTATATATAGACCATGGGTTTACACTGAAGTGTCCGAGCGTCTCGACATAAATGTAAAGTGCCAGATGTGAAATTTATTGACTATACAAATTCTGATAAAAATTTCTGGAAGTTTGTGTTTACACCAAGGAAATTTTATGTCTGACACTAAATTTCAAGCAACAAGTGTCGCGGGACACTATGGTGTAAACGCGCCTTAAGAAATAATGAATCTTGCAAACTATACATTTTTAGATAATATAACAATTATTATCTATTGTGATATTGGTATGTTATTTTTAGATATAACATACCAACGAACTCTCAAATAGCCAAGAGAGTTATTAAACGTTCCCCTTTAGACTTTAGATTAAATTGATCGTGTCCCGGCCAAGTTTGTGAACATTCCGCGTCCAGCTCCTTCGTTTAAGCCGCTTATTAGGGCACTTTTGACGGCTACAGAGCCGACCAGACAGGTAATTTTATTGGCCGGACTAGCAAAATATTCTGTCCATATAGAAGTGCAAAATACTGTTCGATTTAATCTGCTAATAATTGCAAAAAAGCCCGTAGTTTCATGAATGAATCGCCTATTTTTTAATATTATCCATTTTACTGAGAAATAGTCTGTTTTGGGGGCTTTTCGGATCTTTTTGTAGGTTGTGACTGTCTTGGGTTGCAGCTTTTTCATCGTGAAGGCAAAGAAAAGAAAGGAAGGTCTTCTCCCACTTGTTTTATTTGAACTATCATGACCGTGGTTCTCAAACAATTCAACGAATAAAACACTACCGGTGTTGATACTTCCAGGGCACAAATCCGTTATTTTAGTCATTTGCATTTTCAGGGCGCGAATCGTCAGTTTTTAGCCATCATTAGAGTGCGTGGAGCCAATTTAGCTGTTTTTAGGAAGTTAAGGCCACGTCGATTTAGCTATGTTTAGGGCGGGAATCATAAACTTTTAAGGCATTTTCATGGCGCGCTAATCGTGCGTCCAGCAATTTATAGGGCGCGAGAAGTCAGTTTGGCTCTTTTTAGAGCTGCAATCGCCAGTTTCGCTATTTTTAGGTCGTCATTTTTAAGGCACGAAAATCGTCAGTTTTTGCCATATTTTGCGACTGTAGTCATACCTAGATTTGAAGGATGCGAGTGGCTATCAAGCCAGTTTTAGCAGAGCAAAGCATACAATTTCTGAAGCCCCTCCTTTTTGAACAAAACCCGTCTCCACGTCTGTGTTTAGTATACATTTAAATTATCCACCAGCTGTTAGGGGGCCCCCTGATAGTTCTCGCCTACGGGCCCCGCGAGGGCTAGAAACGGCCCTCGGTGTAGACAGATTATTAATTAATTTTTCACTCTATTTATGGTAATTCTCGACACGACCCGAATATCGAGGTAAATAAGTTTGTGTGTTTGTGTCCTGATTTCAATTTCGAGCACACAGCACACATTTAAAGGAAAAATTAGACGACGTTAAATACATCCTGACAAAATTAGCGTTAGCGAAAAATTGCAAATTGTTGGTTTAGAGACATAAGCCTTGTTCGAAATCCAGCATGTATTCCTTCTTAACGAGAAATTGTAGAAAATGCTAAATGGAAAATGGGGAATGGCTAGCGCAAAGGAGCAGTCGATCGTTTTCTTCTCGTAGAGGTCTATGGATGACCTCAATTCCCAACCTCGTCCTAGTATGGCAACAGGGGAGCTGCGCCACCTCTACATAGCTCTACCACCTTGAGCTTTCCCCACAACTGAGATAGTATTTATCTAACCTGTAGCATTTCCCACAAACGGTAGCTTTCCTCAGAACGGAAATAGTATTTTGCTCATTCCCGTAGCATTTTGTATGTATGGTGGCTTTCCTCAGAACTGGAATAATTTCCGTAGCATTTCACAATGTATGGTAGGTACAGTCCACAGATGGAAAGAATGCAGTTCGGAAGGAAGTGCCTAATGTCTTTTCTAAAAACATTTACTTCAACCCCCCGGCCCCATTACATTCGGAAAGACTTCCACAGTTCCCCTCGCATAATCACGCAAAAGGGTAGTAGATTGAGAGTATAGAGTATAGAGGGAATTTCTTCAACTGCATTCTTTCCATCTGAGGACTATAAATATTCTGGGGGCTGCAATACAAATGTCAGCAAATTTGAATGTCAATATTCTGGAGGAAGCAAATTTCACTGTCAGTGTTCTAAGGGCAGCAAATTTGCATGTCATTATACTTCCAACTTTGCATATTCTCTTCTTATCAATATTCTAGAGACAGCAAAATAAATGTCAATTTCTGGGGGCAACTAAATCAAATGTCAACCTTTTGGACCATCAAATCGAATGTGAATATTCTGAGGACAGCCCCTCTGGTCAGTAGGATTTTCCGGGTTTTCCCAAGTTTCCCTGAACCGATCGGGATCAAATGTGAGGACAAGTCGTATTGACCCACGCGTAAATTGTATGCCAAGTTTCAGCTCGATCGGATAATTTGAAGTGCCCGGTCAGTAGAAAAAACCCTCTGGTCAGTAGGATTTTCCGGGTTTTCCCGAGTTTCTCTGAACCGATCGGGATCAAATTTGAGGACAAAACGTATTGACCAACGCGTAAATTGTACGCCAAGTTTCAGCTCGATCGGATCATTTGAAGTGCCCGGTCAGTAGAGAAAACCCTCTGGTCAGTAGGATTTTCCGGGTTTTCCCGAGTTTCCCTGAACCGATCTGGATTAAATTTGAGGACAAGTCGTATTGGCTCACGCGTAAATTGTATGCCAAGTTTCAGCTCGATCCGAGCATTTAAAGTGCCCGGTCAGTAGAGAAAACACTCTGGTCAGTAGGATTTTCCGGGTTTTCCCGAGTTTTACGGTACGGTTCCCGAGTACGGTAGCCTATCCGGGAAAAATACCGAAGTAAATGATTGAATTGAATGATTGAAAATTTATTTCAACCTCAAAAATCGACGAAACTGAAAAAAAAATTTTTCAAATTTTTGTTCTCCATATTTCTCCTGGTGAAATTTTTGGGCTGTTTTACCGATAATTTCAGAATCACTTGAAATTCAGTTTATAAGGGTTTCATAATTATCTAAAAACGAAAATGGGGTCCGTTTGGCCAATTTAATTTTTCTCGACAGGGGCCCCCCCCCCAAAAAATGGTTAAATTTAATTGCTGGCGACGAGGGTTGAATTTTTCATATTTTCAGATTCCACTCAAATTTGGTATTTAGAGGTTGTTCGACATGAGAAAAAAGAATATGACGTCAGTTGTGGGGTGGAAATTTTTTTCAACCCCCTCCTCCCCCGTGACTGCTAGTACGCCTTGGGGGATGGTGTTTCAATTTTCATCGGAATGCACTCAAATTTGGTATTTAGAGGTTTTTTGACATTAGAAAAAAGAATATGACGTCAGTTGGGGGGTGAAAATTTTTTTCAACCCCCTTCCCCCTACTGTGACTTAGGGGATGATTTTTAGATTTCCATCGGATTGCACTCAAATTCGGTATTTAGGGGTTTCGGAACCTTCTAAAATTAAATATGACGTCAGTTTTGGGATTAAAATTTATGATCTAAAAACGAAAATGAGATCTGTTCGCCCAATTTGATTTTCCTCGACGGGGTCCTCCCCTGGAAAACCTTTATATTTTCTGACCGGTGATGATTTTTACATTTTTTTTTTTTTTTTTTATGAACGGTAGCTTTCCCCAGAACGGGTATAGTATTTTGCTTTCCCGTAACATTTCCCACGAACGGTAGCTTTCCTCAAAACTGGAACAGCATTCTGCTCATTCCCATAGCATTTCGCATAAACGGTAGCAGGGGCGGATACAGGGGGTGGGCGATCGGGCTGAGCCCGAAGGGCCGGAGACCCCGAGGGCCAGTGCGGCCGGAGGGCCGATGCCCCCCCCCAACATTTTGACGTATCTAAAATGTCCCATTGAGGGCGAAATTTCTCAGTGTTCCGACCTTGCACCAAACGCGATTTATGAGTCCCTAGAGCAATGCTGAAATGACAAATGGCTAAGCATTTTGAACCATTATTTAAAATGCTCCGATTTGAGTTGTATGCTGGTCCGACCCCTTCTCGCCGTATTTTTGCCAGCAATCCTCAATTTTTGTCACAAATTAGAGCTTTTATAATTTTAGCCGCGAATTACAGCTTCTACTCAATTATTGTCCTGAATTAGCGAATTTATTCATCATGTTGATCCAAGCATTGGCATTTTTCACCCTTTTAAGCTAAGGACGAGTGTCTAATGTCAATTTCAGCGATGAATTACGCTTTTTAGTGCATTTCATTCTGAAAATGCACTATTGGTCTCGTCGTGATGGTGGCAAACATGGGTCATGTCATGTTTTTTTCACGTTTCAGAACCTCTAGAACCCGAATTCAGTGGTCTCCAGGATCATATATATATATCAAAGGCTCACTGGGAATCAAAGGCTACTTTTGATTTTTGTGCCAAAGCGCGTTCCGCTAAATTAATTTCTTCGAGAGTTATCGTGCTGACAAGAAAACGGCCATAAGCTTATAAATATATATATATTTATATGATCCTGGAGACCACTGAATTCGTGTTCTAGAGGTTCTGAAACGTGAAAAAAACATGACATGACCCATGTTTGCCACTATCACGACGAAACCAATAGTGCATTTTTAGAATGAAATGCACTAAAAAGCGTAATTCGTCGCTGAAATTGACTTAAGACACTCGTCCTCAGCTTAAAAGGGTGAAAAACGCCAATGCTTGGATCAACATGATGAATAAATTCGCTAATTCAGGACAATAATTGAGTAGAAGCTGTAATTCGCGGCTAAAAGGTGAGAAATTTTTCGCGGCTAAAATTATAAAAGCTCTAATTTGTGACAAAAATTGAGGATCGCTGGCAAAAATACGGCGAGAAGGGGTCGGACCAGCATACAGCTCAAATCGGAGCATTTTAAATAATGGTTCAAAATGCTTAGCCATTTGTCATTTCAGCATTGCTCTAGGGACTCATAAATCGCGTTTGGCGCAAGGTCGGAACACTGAGAAAATTGGCCTAAAATTTCGCCCTCAATGGGACATTTTGGCGAAAATGGCAAAAAAAAACAATAAAAATTGACGAAATACCTCGTATGTCAGGGTTTCATATCACGGGGAATCGGAAAATCGAAACAGATTTTCCATCGGACGAGCCGTTGAAGTAGTTCACTCCGTGATTTTGGCGATTTTTGCCACATCTGACCACGCGAATTTTCCTGTGAGCGGCGGACCTCGCTGGCCCACGTTTGGAACGGAGAAATAATGCCGAAACCAAGGGCAACGCGAAACGGGGTCAGATTTGGTCACTTTGAGGCCTGAGCGACTGTTTCGCCTTGACCGCCTGTAGTTCTCAATTCAGCATGGTCGGAGAGGGACCCATGACCAGGGTACAGCTTAAATCAAAGCATTTTGAAAAATGGTAGAAAACGCTCATTCACAACCGGCGGTTACCGTTTGATGGAAGAAATTGTCAAAAATCAGGAGAAGATATCGGTGGGGGGGGGGGGTGAAAAGGTACCTTTGCCCACCCATTAGGAACGCCTCTGGACACAATATCGTTTTCTGTAGGGGAATTGAATGAGAAAGTCATATTAAAGCGATTAAAGGAATCAAGAATGCCCGAAATGACTCAAATGTACTGACCCAAATGAATTAATGTTTCAAATTTTCATTTTTTTGTGTCCAAAACATGGACTTGGCTACACACATACCACAGTAGCAATATTCGCAGCTGCTTTGCCAAGGTGATCACCATAACCTTACCCGTTTGCGGCTTAAATTTGGTATTGCGGGAGCAGTTGTAAGCATCAGGTATTGGATAAACTTCATAATATCCTCGCGCAGACCTCCTTTATTCACTGGCAGTATTCGTATTATAAATAGTTTTTTTTTTTTTGTCACCTAGCAGTGTCTCAGGGCAGCTAGAACCCAATCGTTAGAGATCACTATCACAAAACCTGGAAAACACAGAGTTGGGTGTAACGTACAAGCGAGAAGAAAGTGTGTAAAAATGTTTTACCCGAATTATTAGACCGGCAGCAATCGTAGTGCCCCCTACTCTGAGCATAAATCGGCCCAGTTCTTTCATGTCTTTGTACTGCTCAAGGCAAATGGGTCGCGACGTTTCAATGACAACTATCGCGTTCGTATTCTTTACCAAACACCTCGGCCTTTTTTTCACTACTTCTCCGGTATTTTTATGTAACTGCGAGACTATTTTCGTAATGACCGCTTGTTCAGAGAGACATTGAATGTGGAGCACCGCCTATAAAATAAACAAATAAAAAAAGGTAAATCAAATTGGGCGCCATATTGGCCACTAAAACCTCGAACCTGGAAGCCTCGAGTCACCGGTAAAGCGATATTAAAAGTAACGATTCTCGCTTCAAATTTTGAAGAAACAGGAACGGGAAAAACTGGATCGCACAGAACGTAACCAATGGCGATGTTTTGTTGATCGTAATTCGATAATGTTAAACTAACGTAATCTCCAGCGAATGCTGTTTGAAAGGGAAGCTCGTCTCTGGTAATGCCTGAAAATGCGAAATTTTAAATTGTTTTCAACTCGGAACGGTAAAGAATTCAATGGAAACCTTTAACTGTGGCGATTTCATTTTGGGGCGAAACAAGAACGCGACTGCCTGTCTGTACCATTCCAGTTTCAACGCGACCGCTCACACAAAAGCCTGTACCAGTCCCTTTGAAAACGTCATTCACGAATATTCTAAGCGGTTTTGAAACTGGCCTTAGTGGGCTTTGGAATTTATCTGAATAATATTGAACATAAAATGAGCGTTTCTTCAACTATAAACGCGGTAAAAACTCGAGTCACCTATAACTTCGAGAAGCGTAGGGCCTTTATACCATTTCGCCAGGTCACCATTTGTGGATTTCTCGGTAAGATTTTCACCCGTAAGACCGCTGCAAGGTACATAAGTGACGTCTTTCTCTTTGAAACCCGCTTGCTTAAGAAAAGCACCGAGTTTTTCCGATATTTCCTGGAATCTTTCCTGATTCCATCCTACGGTGTCCAATTTATTTACCGCTACCCCTAATTGACTGACACCTGTAAATTAATAATAAAAACTTAGTATCGCGGGCTTCAGGGCTGAACATTAATTTACGAACCCAACGATCTAATCAACAAGGCGTGCTCTCGTGTCTGTCCACCGCTTTCAAAACCAGTTTCAAATTCGCCTCTCGTTGAATCGACAACAAGAAGCGCGACGTCGGCTTGCGAAGCGCCGGTGATCATGTTTGGAATGAAATCTTTATGCCCGGGAGCGTCCAATAGAGTAATAACTTTTGTTTTCGTTTCAAATTTGGACTGACCGACGTCCATAGTTATGCCTCTAGAGCTGAGAAAAAAAAAAAAAAGTTTAAATCGCATTGCGTCGAAAAAAGAAGAAAACCTCACCGCTCTTCTCCTGTTTCATCGAGCACCCAAGCGTAAATGAAAGACTGTTTTCCAAGTTTTTTACTTTCCTGCTCGTATTTGTGCATCGTTTTAGAACTGACGTGACCCAATTTGTACAATATGTGACCCATGAGAGTGCTTTTACCCGCGTCAACGTGTCCAATAACTACCATGTGAAGTTGGTCTTTTAAATCGCCTCGCTCTTTTTTAAACGCCTCTTCAGCGTTAACCCTACAACAACAACAAATTATCAAAAAACTTGAATCGATTATGTTATAACAAATTGAAAATAGTTCTGACTTTTTGGAAGATATAAAACCATCGGATTTAGGGGTTTTAATACTAATCCCTTCGCAAGGCGACTCACTCCGGGCGGGTGTGGTATTTCCAACAGCGATTGAGCTTTCTTCAAAACGACAAAAATAAGAAGTGCATCCGTCGGTTTTAAACGAAAAATTGTCCACTTACCAACATTGATAGAGTCAGTTACATTAAACCCTTTCACTACTTTCTGTCTTCTTGAAGGGCTTGAAGCGATCGTGATGACAGGGGAAGAGGAAGGGGCTACTTCCTTGACTCCTAACGCTGCGAAAAGAAAATCGTAAATAAATTACACGTGACGGCACAATGAGGCTCTACTTAAAAGCTGGAATTTCAAGGCCCCCTAGTAACGGCGGCTGATGGTGGACCTACACAAATCGCAGGTTCCGGGGTAAATAGCCAGTTTCGAGGTTAAAAATCCATTTTAAGGGGGAAACTGTGAAATTGAGAAGCAATAATTTTTACTTTTGGACGTGATTGTACACGGGCAATTAAATGGAATCACAGCAGTCAGTCAATAAATAAACGGCAGGGCGAAAGAGCCGCAGAGTCGCAAAATAGCCACTGTCGAGTCTTGAATATATCTGCAAAACCGCCAGTTTCGGGTATTAATTTTGGGATAGTCAGCCCCGACAGCTGCCAAAATCCTGACGAAGGGCCAAGTCTGTCGAGAGGGAGAGGCACTGGGAGCGACCCCCCCCCCCCAACCCCGGGGGCTCGACCTCCCTTGGAGGCCTGGATTTCGGAAACCTTTTAACCCTATTTTAAGCCCTTCACGATAGTTGGAGACTTGTTGGGGTTGTGCCTTCTTCGTAGTTGAAGCCTAACTGTGGCTAGGCGTTGAATAGATACTAGTAAATTGAGTAGAATATCGCTACTTTTCAAACAATAACCAGTACTTTTAGTTTCGATACAGAAAATGAGTAGGTACTTGAGGTATCGATACTTTTCATTCGACACTGGGCACGATTCGATACTTTTAATCGATACTGAGGGTTTTATTTTATTCATTAACATTTATTTCGAATTTTATTCAAACAACAAAGGTGCCGTCGTCGGTAATTTACGTTTCAAATGATTAATTTATTTTGTATAAAATAATACAAAATTGTTCCGAGTATAAAATACTCGGAATTCGGAGAGGTACAAATGAAAATAGTCTTTATACGTATGAGAGATCAGTGATTGAGGACTCAGAACAGAATTCGAAATGATGGAGGGGGGGGGGAGCTGGCCCACAAGACTACAAACGTGTTGAATCGATAATAGTAGTAAATATAGTAAGGTATCGATACTTTTGAATCAATATTGATTTCTTTTTGGTATCGATACATTGAGTCAATATAAAATACTTTTAGTCCAGGAAGCAGGTAGTTCAGGGAGGAAAAAACTCCGGGACTAAGTTTTATGTCTGATTCTAATATTTTCAGATTTGCTTAATCCCAATTTCAACTTTGCCCAACGCTACGACCCCGGCAACATGACGAAATTCGATTAAACTTTTAAAATTCTTTTTTTTTTTTTTTCTGGTCTTTTGCCATCCTACGAGTAATATATATTTTTTTCAATATTATGATTCCCGCACATTTCTTACGTCTTCAGGTGTGCTTAATCTGAATTTCAAGCCCCCCAACCCCTAAGAGAGGCGCTATAGCATGCAAGCCGAAAAAACTGCAAAACTCCCTTATTTATGGGTTTTATGGCGTCATAAGCTGAAATTGACGTAGTTCACGTTAGTTTCGGTTGGGCAAAGCTGGAATTCGCATTCAGCACACCTGAAAGCGTAAGAAATGTGCCGGAACTATATACTTGAAAAAAATTATTTCGGGTGGCATATAGTCCGGCCAAATCGTATACAAAAAATAACCATACGTGAACAAAAATCTCGCCTTTGATTTTTCACTTTATTCTATGTTTTTTTGGTGTGAGGAACACGAATCTGAAGAGATCATTTGCTTACAACTCTACTTTTTCCACTTTTTTTTTAAACAAAACCGATTTTCATCGCATAGGGTCACAAATGCTTTCCTTCTGAGATACACGTACAGTTGTGTTTTTTTAGCGACTGCCTACTTTTTATCCAAAAAACTCGATTTCACGGCCGAACCGCTGGGCTTGGAAATAAACTGTTGACGTTTTTGAAAAAAAGCACCAAATTTCACTTTAGAAAACAGTGCTCTGCATCGCTGTTAACGTTCCTCAGTATTTTTTATGATTTTTCAAAAATGACGGCGGTTACTTTTTTGAAATTTCTCCTATAATTCAGCGACTGTTTTCTGCCGAATTTACCGGTCCCAATATCAGAAAAACATGCCCGTTTTGTGAGCTTTCCAATGACCTTCTCAAAATTGATGTTGGTCCAATTTTGAGAGCGATATCACACATATGAAAGCCGAAAAAACAAGGTGTAAACGTGCAAAATCTGTACGTTTGTCCCGGTAAAAAAAATTGTCTTTATGCACCTTCAACGTACCATTGTACTTACGAAAGGCAAATATTGCTTGGAATTCAGTCCGAAAATGTCACTTAAACGCAAAAACCGACGAATTGCCCCCCCCCCCCAACTCATTATTTTCGGTTACGAAAAAGATGGTTTTTAATTTTTTGCGCTAAAGTGATATTATCGGATTGAATCCCAAGCAATAATTGCCTTCCGTAAGGCACAATAGAACTTTTCAGGGGACAATTTTTTACTGACACAAACTTACTGATTTTGCACATTGGTTTTTCGGATTTTATGTGTGATATCTCCCTCAAAATTGGACCAACATCAATTTTGAGGAGGTCATTATTGGAAAGCTCACAAAACGGACATGTTTTTCTGATATTGTGACCATATTGGAAGCATTCCAATATAAATTCGGCAGAAAACAGTCGCTGAATTATAGGATAAATTTCAAAAAAGTAACTTTCGTCATATTTGAAAAATCATAAAAAATACTGAGGAACGTTTACAGCGATGCAGAGCACTGTTTTCCGAAGTGAAATTTTGTGCTCTTTTCAAAAACGTCAACAGTTTTTTTTCCAAGCCCAGCGGTTCGGCCGTGAAATCGAGTTTTTGGATAAAAAGTAGGCAGTCGCTGAAAAAACACGACTGTACTTGTACCTCAGAAGGAAAACATTTGCGATCCTATGCTCATAGGGTGATTTTGGTCGTAAATTCTTAGTACTACAACATACTTCAGTATATGCATCGCCTCCTGAATCACCCTGTATACAAAATATCCCACAATTTCTACGCCATAAGATGGATATTTTGGTAACGTTACTTTTGAATCAATACCAAGTACGTTTGATATCCCCACTCTTGCGACAACAACAAGTACTTTTGGTATCGATAGTTTTGAACCAATACAGAGAGTACCCTTGGTATCGACAGTTTTGAATCAATACCTAGCACTTTGGTACCAATACTTTCGAATCAACACCGAATACTCTTGGTATCGATACTTCTGAATCAATACCGAGTGCTTTCGGAATCGATACATTTGAATCGATACCGAGTACCTTTGGCGTCGATAGTTTTGAACCAATACCGAGTACCTTTGGTATCCATAGTTTTGAATCAATACCGCGTACTTTTGAATCATTACCGAGTTCGTTTGGTACCGATACTATACAGGGTGTTCATGAATTAGCTGGACAGAAGAAAACCAGTTATGGGGCACATCATTTGCCATCGAACTTACTATTTGGAGTTTTTGGAAATTCCGCCTTGTTTCCGAGAACACATTTTGTGATTTTTTCACGAATTCCCTTTTTTCCCACTTAAATGCTTGCCGTACGCTCGTAAAATGGTATTAGCCCAAAAATAATCAGCTCATTGGAAAGAGCACAAAATTTCCTATAAAATGTGTCCACTTTCGGGTGAAAATTATTTCCGTACCATTCGTGAGAGCAGCTGATTTACTAAAGAAACTGGCGACTCACATTTTCATACATTTTTCCGACGCGATTTTCACCTCTTCGCCATTAGGAAGAAAAAATTGAAATCAGTGGAAAAACTTCCTTATTTTGTAAGCTTTCCAATGATGTACAAAGATTCATAGTTACTGTATTTTTCCGTCGAGATATGAGCAATAAACTTGAAAAATCCAGCCAGGAAACGTTAAATTCATGCATTTCTTCGACAATATTTTATTACACAAGGAGACATTTTTTTTTCTTTTATTTTATTTGTGACTCAATTATTCATCTTTCATCTTCTTAGTCAATAATTTAAGTTCCTCTCCCCTCCGAAAGAGACCCCCACCACCACTCATATGAGTGCCTACGTAATTATTCTGGGGGAGGGGGGGATGAGTTCACGAATCGAGCTTAAATTATCAATAGTCCAGTCAACGAATGCCTAAAATAGGGGTCTAGACGGAAAGTCAAAACGTACAAAAACTAAACTGCGGTACGTTGTTTGGTGTACCTAGAGGTATGACATATTAAAAGTCCTTGCCCCTAGTGATGGTGCAAGTGGTGGAGAGGGAGGGGCAAAGGTCTCTTATTTTGGTTTTATGGCTTTATCTCGGAAGGGGTTGGTTTTTTACAGCATGTATGCGTATACAAAAGTATAGCTCACACAATTTCATGCATATTTTATTCCTAGGGGTTTTTACCGTCTGTAACCGTTAGTAAGATATAGTTTTCGGCAGAAATGGCCATCTCTTGGAAAGAAGAATGATTTTTCTCTTGAAAATCGCTTGTTTTGTCCTACCCAATTTGAACGAGCTTTGTGATTCTTAACATGCTTAAACTCATTAAAGCTTTATCCAAAGTTTTCTTTCGAACCGAACGGAATGTACACTCCTACCAAATTATCAAAAACTGTCGCTCCGGCAGGTGGCTGTCGGCAAGGGTGCATTTCACTACTGCGAATTTCGGCGTGGTTAGCTGTTATTCGACGAAATTAGCGCACTTGATGATTCTACTTGTAGATACCAATTTCTGGCTAAATAATTGCAAATGAACTAAAAACGTCGAAATTCGCAGTAGAGAAATGCACTCTATCCGACAGCTAGCTGCGGGAGCGACATTTTTTGGACTTTGACAAGCGTACACAATCCGTCCCGTTCAAGGGAAAACTTTGGATGATGCTTTAATGACGTCAATCATGCTAAAAATCACAAAGGTCGTTCAAATGTTGTAGGTCGAAACAGGCGATTTTGAAGAGAAAAACCATTCTTTTTTCTAAGAAATTACCATTTCTGCCGAAAAATCACTGATTAACTAAAAATACTTCCGAGAGTAATTTTAAAAAGAACACATTGGGCAAGTTTTTCCCACCCATGGGATGTCAGTGCGCTCAAATTTCGAGTAGAAAAGTGGGGGTTGACTTTTTTGAAAAATTAGAAATCCTCGATTTGCAAAACTTTGAGCAGCACTCGAGGCCGCAGAAAATGGTTGAATTTTTTGGAAATGGCTAATCCTGACAGAAAAAAGTGTGCTCTTTCCGAATCTGTCATCAAAAGCTGCAAAATGTCAGCTAAAAACTGAGTTATCCGCATTCAGTTAAGAAAAATGATGTAAGTCATAATAAACGTTAGACAAATCATATCTCGTAGGGTTTTGATTTTGGACCATGGTACATAGGGTGTTTTCGATCAAAAATGAGGTCTACTTTCACCCAATTTTTTTGTCACACTTATGAACTCGGAACAAGTGATTTTCGAAAACAAACTTTTTTGCAACACATTTTATGGCAAAATTTTGCGGCCATCGTCTCTGATCTTAATTCCATCGAAAATAAAGTTCTGTAGAATTGAATTTCATTTAGAACTTGACGTGTGCCACCAAAAGGGGAGACATGATGATTTCTCCAGGAGAAAAATGTGGAAAAATAAATTACTGTAGAAATACCAGTGGAGGTCTGAGATTTGGACTCAAAAACAAGTGGCTCGGCGTACAGCTTTAGCTGATGCCTATTTGCCTACTAAAAAATACCGCTTTTGAGTGTGCGTATGCACTCAAAAGCGCATACGCGCTTAGGTAGTCTAATTCATTCATTATTTTTTGGCAGAGACTCCTCTTTTTTTTTTTAGTAAAACTGAAATATCTCTCCTTCCAGCTGTTATTATGGTAATTTTGACGATAAATCCTGAAAGAGGACACTTTTTTTCATTGTGGAACGGTCGCATCCAACGGCACAAATCATCATAAGCCTTCTCAACGGAGGTTTAAAGTGGCGTTAAATAGCGTTCTTTATATTTTCGCTAAACTATCCATCGACAATTTGGCAGAATAAGTTCATAAAAGGCGCCCATTTTTGCTAAACGTTCTTCAGATGGATGCGTTTAGAATCCCTCATACTATTGTTTTTTAATGGGCATCCCGGATTTCGATGAAATCGTTTTGACATTGAAAAAATTAGGCACGCCTGTTCAATTTTGCATCGTTGTTCACGCGGCTTCCGCGCTATACGATACGATCGAGGAAAAACGTGCATGGGACCTTGAAGTGGCTTTTTTGTGGCCTTCAAATTGAGCCTAATAGAATGATTAGTCAGCACTGATGGTTTTGGAGATATTTCAGTAAAACGAACGTAATGACTGGCACTGGCAACACCCGACGTGAAATTTTTACACAATGGAGGGAGGCGGGTCCGAAGGAGATCGCACCAAATATTTATCAGTTTTTCCAGTTTCCAGACTTCGGCCAATTTTACGTCAGCTTTTAGTTTCCTTCTCTATTTCTACCAAAAGACGAAGGGAAGGAATATAGTGGTATGATAGTTTCTTGTGTAAAATTTTGTGCTCTTCAATTTTAGTCTGGAACATTTTTGCGTTAAAACAATTGGTTCAAGAATTATTTCGTGAGAACGATCGAAATGAAACGTCTACCAACAGCTGCTCCTTAACCCTTCGCAGAATCGTTGGGAATTTTGTGTGCTGTGTTAGGGGAAGGATATCAAACAGTGTGCACCAAACGTTTTCCTGTTCTTTTGGGTGTTTGGGCCAAATCCTAATTTAACTGTTCTAAACCTAAGTTTATCTTGCTAACGGTTTGAAATGGCCAAAAAACCATGGGATAATAAAAAGTAGAGAATTTTGTGAGCTTTAATTTTGTATACGCATAAATGTTTTGAAAGACCAACCCCCACTAAGATATAGGCAAAAAACCATAAATAAGAACCTTTGACCCTTCCCCATCCCCTTTTGCGCCAACCCTAGGTTCAAGGACTTTTAGTACGTTATACAACTAGGTATCCCAAACAACGTGGCACAGTCGGTTTTTGTACGTTTTGACTTTCCACCTAGAATCAATAGAATAAGAAAACAATAGTTCCTTCGGTTATAATGGTAGTGAAAAAATGCTTGAATTCCACGATTTCTGACTGGGATTTTTCAAGTTTTTTTACTTATGTTTCAACGGAAAAATACTGTAAATGTAAACTTTTACACATTGTTGGAAAGCTTACAAAATAAGGATGTTTTTCCACTGATTTCACTTTTTTTCTTCCCTACGGCGAAGAGGTGAAAATCGCGTCGGAAAAATGTATGGAAATGTGAGTCGCCAGTTTCTTTGGTAAATCGGCTGCTCTCACGTGTGGTACGAAGTTAATTTTCACCCGAAAGTGAACACATTTTAAAGGAAATTTTGTGTTCTTTCCAATGAGCTGATTAGTTTTAGGCTAGTACCATTTTGTGAGGGTACGGCAATCCCCTGAGCTCGCGCTCATCGACCAGGAAGGTTCCCTGGTGGAATGAGCAGCTCGAGGGGTTGAGAAAAGCATCGCGGAGGCTATTTAATCGGGCAGTCCGCGACGGGCAGTGGGAGGCCTATAGGGCCAAGCTGGCGGAGTATCGGCGGGGGCTGAGGAGTTCGAAGAGGGCGTCCTGGAGGGGATTCTGTGAGGAGGCTGAAAATACCTCCTCGGTGGCTCGCCTTCAGCGCCTTCTCTCCAAGGACCCGCTGAATCCCGTTGGCACACTGATGAAAGTGGACGGTAGTTACACCGCGACGGCGTCGGAAACGTTGACCCAGGTTGGGGGTGCACTTTCCGGGGGCCGTGGGGGTTGTATCGTCCATTCCACCCGTGGAGCCCTCGCGAAGGAGGGCGACAAGGGTGGACTGGCATGTGGCTAGGGAGGTGGTCACATTGGGAAGGTACAATGGGCCATTGGCTCGTTTTCTCCCTTCAAAGCTCCTGGACCGGACGGCATAATCCCCAAACACCTGCAGGAGGGGGGGCCAGAGGTTGCCAGACGACTGTGCTGCATCTTCAGGGCTTGCCTGGCAATGGGCAGAATCCCTGAGGTGTGGCGGAAAGCACGGGTTGTGTTTATTCCTAAGCCGGGGCGTCCGTCATATGCACTGGCTAAGGCGTACCGACCCATATGTCTAACGTCTTTTGTTTTGAAGACGTTGGAAAAACTGGTGGATAGGCATATCTGGGAAAGCTGCCTCCCTTCGAGGCCACTACACCCAGGTCAATTTGCCTACCAGCAGGGAAAATGGCCTTCACTAGAAAGAGGAATTTGGGGGACTTTAAAGAACCCCTGTTCTACGATACCAGGCTATCTCTTCGGAGGGAAGTGAAGTATCTGGGGGTAACCCTGGACTCCACGCTCACCTGGAACAAGCACCTGGGCAGGGTTGCCGACAGGGGCAAAATGCTGCTTATGAGGACGAAAAGTGCCTGCGGCAAAACGTGGGGACTGAGGCCGCAAATGGTCTTATGGCAATATACGGCGATAGTCAGACCCGCACTGACATACTGCTCAGTGGTCTGGTGGCACAAAGCGGAACAAGTGTGGGCCAGAAATACCCTCACTAGTGTTCAGAGACTGGCGTGCCTAATGGTCACTGGGGCTATGCACTCCACTCCTACTGCAACGATGGAGGTACTGACGGGACTCCCTCCCGTAGACATCTTCATCAAGGGGGCGGCGGCAATGTCGGCCCTAAGGCATAAATGGGGTGGTTTATGGAGGGGTGGGGGCCTTAATTCTAGGAGGACCCACACTGGGATCCTGGACACGGTTCGGGACCCAGTGCTGGGCATGATGCCGGACATCATGCCCAAAACCCTCGGTGAACGATGTCCCTTCTCCGTCCGCCTTGGGTACGGTGAGGGGCAGGCAGTGAAAAGAAATCACAAGGAGCGATTGTGGTTTACAGACGGCTCTAAAACGAATAACGGGACTGGTGCGGGGGTGTACGGGGTGGAACCCGAATGGAGGCTGTCTACACCTCTGGGGGTATACACCTCGGTATTCCAAGCCGAAGTCTACGCAATCAAGGCCTGTGCTGCTGAGAATATACGTAGGGACGTGCAAAATGCCCATATACGTATCCTCACGGATAGCCAGGCTGCCATTAAGGCACTAACGGCTCCGATAGTGAGCTCCGGGCTTGTATGGGACTGCCGCCAAAGCCTTAGTCTGCTGGCCCAGGATAACAAGGTAAGCCTTGAATGGGTACCGGGACACAAGGGTATCTACGGGAACGAGCAGGCGGACTCCTTGGCCAAGGAGGGCTCGAATGGAGACTTCACTGGCCCGGAGCCGGCGCTCGGCGTCCCGCCATCGACCTTCAGGATGGCGATAGCTAAGTGGGTTAATGCCCAGGCGGCTATTCGCTGGCAGAGACTGGAGGGACATCAGCAGAGTAAGCGCATGGTCGAAGGACCGTGCAGGAGGCTTACGAGCAAACTGCTCCGACTTAGCCGGAGAGACCTTAGAACGGTGGTAGGCCTTATCACAGGATTCTGCCAGCTCCGTTATCATCTACACCGCATCGGGGTAATCACAGAGTCCCCGGTGTGCAGACTTTGTGGGGAAGAAGACGAGACCGCCCATCACATCGTGTTCGAATGTGAGGCGCTCGCGGGCCACCGGCTTAGCATCTTCGGGGCCGACCAACTCGAGGGTGCTCCGACCGGCGAAACTCTAGCCGAGGACCTCCTAAACCTCGTCAGAGGGAAGGGGATCCTGGACTAGATCCACAGACCCAGGGGGGGCACAATAATCCACCTAGGATTCCGTGCCGGGGGGGCAACCCTCCTACCCGTGGGTGTTGTTTCAAAAAAAAAAAAAAAAAAAAAAAAAAAAAAAAAAAAGAGGGTACGGCAAGCATCTAAGTGGGGAAAAAGGGAATTCATGAAAAAATCATAAAATGTGTGATTTCTCGGAAACAAGGCGGAATTTCCAAAAACTCCAAATAGTAATTTCGATGGCAAATGGTGTTTTCTTCTGTCCAGCTAATTCATGAACACTCTGTATAGTGATTCAATACCGAGAACTTTTGGTACTGGTACTATCTCATCAATACCAAGTACTTTTGGTAGCGATACTATTGAATCGATACCGAGTACTTTTGGTATCCCATTCCGGACAACCCCTACGAGGGCCATGGAAAGATTACTAGGCCTGAAGCCCCTGGACATTGAAGTCAGGGGTCGGGCACTTGAAGTTGCTCTCAGGTTGAGATGCCAGGGAGGCCGAAAGCGGGCCAGGCAGGGCCAATGGGACTGCGAAGGGGAACTAAATAGAGTATCCCCGTCCTCGGCACTTAGGCCGGATTACGTGGTTAAAAGGAACGACTTCTCGACCAAAATCAAACAGAGAGTCATTGTGAGAGAAGAGGGTTGGGAATCTCAGCAAGGGGAGCTGGTGTGTTACACTGACGGCTCCAAGAAGGGTCAGGAAGGGCCGACCGGAGCTGGAATTTTCGTGCCGGAGCTGGGGGTGGAAATAAGTATCCCGCTAGGGGGACACACCACAGTTTTCCAGGCCGAGGTGGTAGCTACTGAAGAGGAAAGTGACAGGTAGGGCAATCGGTATCTACTCTGACAGCAGGGGGGCGATCACCAAACCCGTGGTGGACTCAGCGGCCGTAGCGAGGACCTCCATGGCGAAGGGAACTCCTTAACGTTGGGATGGATCCCGGGTCATAAAGAATGGCAGGGAAATGAAAAAGCAGACGAGCTGGCCTAGGGCTTGAACCATCGGTGGGCATTGCCCAAAGGGCGGTTTTGAGGGAGATAAGGGCCTGGGCCAGAGACCAAGCTCTCAGGAGATGGCGGACTGAACCCGGGTGCCGGCAAGCAAAACTGGGAATCAATGAACAAGACCAGGTTGCTGCAGACCAACACGGGTAAAGCTTAGGCGGATAGTAGCGATGTACACAGGACATTACGCCCTTAACAGGCACCTGTCCATCATGGGGGCAGTAGGGGAGCCCGACTGCGATAAATGTGGGGAGGATAAGGAAACCGCGGAGCACGTCATATGCGAGTGTGACGGCTACGCGGCGGCCAGATACACTATTTTTGGTGACGATAGGATATCCTTCCCTAGCTTCTCAAAAGAGAATGGGACCCGTCTCCTGAGATTGCTGGAAAGGATAAATAGGACTGAGGAGCCGTAGTAGGCTCTCCCGAGTCCGGGCCCTAAGTGAGTATGGTGTATGGACCGAAAGGCTTTTGGCACCTTCGGAGTCGGGAGACCATCCGAGCCCTAAAAAAAAAAAAAACCTTTAATATCGATAGTTTTGAATCAATACCGAGTACTTTTGGTATCGATACTTCCGTTTCGATACTATACGCAAGTAATATCAGTCTCGGTGCTTTACTTCCGTTACCAAGACACCCATTCGATGATTCGAATGAGTAAAGTATCCATACTCTACTGGTAGAACTCCTCACCAATAGTGGCTGGAGCTTTGTCTGGTCAGCGCTTTTTTTGCACGGAACTTTGCCGTGATTGGAGCTACACTGCGTGTTGGTGCTTTGCTGTGGGCCTGAAGCTTTCCTGTGGTTCGGAGACATTCTATGATTTGGAGGATTCTATGGTTGGTGCTATACTGCTGTTTGAAACTTCGCTTTGGTTTTGAGGTTTTGAGATTTTCTGTGACAGCGCATCTTTGTGGTTTAAATAGCCGCGGCATTGCAACATTTGGAGTCAAATACAGGGTGTTTCAGTTTTAATGTGCAATACTTGCGCATGTTGTTGTACTCACCATGACACACCAAAAACGTCATTTTGACACATGTCCGGAAATGCTTCGTTTTGGAGATATTCTCATTTTTCCTCTTTTAAGCTTATTGACATTTTTTTTGCACAAATGCCGTGCTAACAGCTAACCTATGTGGCTCAGACCAAAATTGACGGTAGTTTTGAAAACATCACAAAATTTCCTTCAAGATTTCGTCGTGGAAGTTGTACTAAGTTGTAGTAGTGTAGCGTTTATTGTCAGGTAAACTAGAAGAAAACACGATCTCGAACCCCCTCACCATCCCACCAAAGCAAACTCCATCTCTTTTGGCCCCCAACACAACACTATTTAACTACCTGCAGGGGGGGGGGGTAATCCCGCTATTACCCTCCCCCTCGATACGCCTTGGAAGGGGGTGGTCGCCCTTCCACGAATAGTCCCATCCTCTCAAAAACCTGACCCCAAAATTTATGGGCTGACTGTGACGCTTTGGCTGCGGAGGAGACAAAATTGCTAAAACCAATAACCTCGCGAAATATTATTTTTCAACTCTCAGAGAGCATAATTACCAGTTATTTGGGTTCGAAAAGCTCACTGTTTGAGCTCAACTGCCAGTCTGGTGGTGGCTCAACTAGCATTTTCGAGGCCAATCAGAAATTCCTGGGGGGGGGGGGTTGTCACATTTTATTCACCTGAATATTCGTGTTCTGGGGCTTAACTGAAAATTTTCCGGCTTAACAAACTCTTGTGCGGGGTACTCCTTTATGCCCCCATTGAGCAAAACCTTGAATCCACACCCTAGCAAACGCTTCTCATTTGACTGCCAACGTGCCCAATCCTCAAAATCCGAGTGTATGTTAACGCGATTGAGAAAAAAAATTAAATAATTTATTTGTAAGATAGCCATACATTGGAAAGGATTAGTGTAAATTAATTCGCTTTTTAAAGGCATTAGAATCATCAGGCGAAGGAGAATCAAACAGAAAACGTTTGATAGCCTTTTTTTTCTGGACGCCAATCGTATCTCGACTTGGCTTAGAACTCATCTTTTTTGAACAAACTTTAACAGCCTTCAAGCAAATGTAACGCCCCAATTTTGACAATTTAAAAGTACGTAAAGACGAAAAAGACAGTTCGTGTTTTCCCCGTTGGTTTTTCACTTGAACACTAATCGCTACGCTACTATTGTCGGACTGATGAGATTCACTGCTAGGCTTATTGACGACGGTGGAAACCGTTTTGACTGTCGAGATTTTAGCCGGTACTAATTCAATAGGCGCGAAGGGGCCGCTGTTCAAAAAAGCGACAACATCGAAACGAGACGGGTGGACCGCGGCCGGTGGCACAGTTTTACTGCCAGTCCCAACACTATGGATTTCGTCTGGGCCACCTGAAGGGAGAGAGAAAAAAAATGCGCGCTCAATGAAAAGTAACGACGAGTTATACAAATTTAGAACTTCAGTTGAACTTTACCAACGATAAAGTTGAGCTGAAATTTCAAATTAGTGCAACATGCCTATAGATCACTAAATACCGTTAATAATTGTCATTAATTTATTGCTACTTAATAAAACTGAAACCGACAATTATGGTCGAGGATACAAAGCATAAGCACCTTGCCTGGTCGATGGAAGGAAAAATAACGATTTTTCCGACTGAAAGTCAGGACGGTTTAAATGGAGATTGGCCTTACTTCTTGGACACTCAACATACAAGAAGAAATAGTCAAATCAGCGAGGGGACTGCTTATATAATCTCAGGAGACAATTTTCGCTTAAAAACACCTAATATAACTACAAAGCTAAGTGAAAGGATTCCCAAGCTCCTAAACAAGGGCGTAGCCAGATCGGGGCAATGTTGTGCAGCTGTCCACCCTGTTTGATTATAATCATAACAATCCTCGAAACCAGCTAAGCTAGAGAACCGTCAATTTACCTATACTAATTCGCTAATTAGCATTCAAATGGAACATTTTACCCTCAAAAAACAAAAAAATCTTGAAATTTCGTCCGAAAAACTGATTTTCTGCAGGAAAAAACGCTTCACGGCTAAAAATCGAGAAAAAGTCAAATCGCAGATATAAATGAGACAGCGCTGATTCGCGGCTAAAATTGAGAAAGTGTGCTCATTTAGTCGCGTAGAGCTAAAAATTGAAAAACGCCAAATCACGATTGAAATTAATAACCACTAATTTGTGGTTCCTCGAGGAAATTCGTGGCTAATATTGAGGAAAAACACTAATTCACAGCTGAAGTGAAGAAAACATGAATCAAATTTTTGCAGGGTTGCGACGTAATGGAAAGCACGGAAATCCCAGACTTTTCCCGATTTTCCCTGACCAGTTTCGTGAAATTTCCTGACCAAATTCGGTTAACATTGGAAGAAAAATCAACGAAGTTCTTCTTTTTGACTGTCCAATAAACACCTTTGAGATTATAATGAAAATTATCAGAATGAAAAATTCAAAAATTTGGCTAGAAAAAGCCAATTCTCCCTTGCCGCAGGATCCGATCATTCAATTAAGATATCTCACACGTTTAGCTATCACAAAAATCAATTTTAAAGAACCGAGTCTTTCAAAACCCGAATTTCATGGCGTTGACTCTTTTAAGAATCTATTTCGTAGGCGTTGGTCCTTTGAATAATCAAATTGAAATTTTCCGGGTCTGGGCTCTATCAATGACACCCAATTTTGTGGTTCTGGCTCTTTCAAAAACCCGATGTCACGGAATTTGGTTGCATGAAAAACTAAATTTCGCAAGTTTGGCTCTTTCATAACCGAATTCCCCGGTCTATACCACCCCTGTTTTTGAAGGTATCATCGTGAATAAATTTGAGAAATATCACTAATTTATTGCTAAAATTGAGAATTCGCGGCTAAAATTGAGAAAAATGCTAATTCACAGCTAAAATACATAGAAATTATTCATTCAAAGCTAAAATTCGGAAAACACGCTAATATTTTAAAAAATTGCTCATTCACCGCTAAAAAGGAGATGCTCGCAACCGCTCTTTTTGAGAGTATTAGCTGCAAAATTACATCATTCGGAGCTAAATATCTGCAAAATAGTAAGCTTCAAGTCTAAATATCCGCGAAGTTGATAGTTTCCGGTATCAACTGGCGTAATCGCCAGTTTCTGGTCTTCATTTCCGCGAAATTGCGAGTTTCGGGGATCTTTCCTAGTGACCGCAGAACCCGGGCTAGCCGGACACGACATTGCCCAAAAGTCTTCCGACGAATAGTCGCAAAATTGCATAATTTTGAAGGCAAATATCCACGAAATTAGAAATTTACAGTTGCGGGGGGGGGGGGGTTAAGAGTGAAACACATGTGAGACGAGATGAGATTGACATTATGACTGTTCCAAACATCTTGCTGTACCAGACTTATTAACAGCTGTAATTTACGCACACAAGGCTGTGAAATCCTATGACTCGTCTCACATGAGTTTCACTTTTCTATGACAACGCCCTAGTTGAATATGCACGATACTGCGAGCTCCACGTCTTAATTTTAACGAAGTTGGCCGTTCAGGCAAGACAACTTCGACAGCAGTCAAAGCCTGAAGAATAGGCACAGAATAGAAATTTGGAAGGCAAATTGTGGCTTTTCGTTTGTAACTGCGGAAACCCGGACTAGCTGTGCGACAACAGCGCCCAAAGCCTGACGAATAACCATAAAATTTCACAATTTTCGAGATTGAAATGTCCGCGAAATTGGAAATTTCACGTCTTGATTTCAGCGAAATGGTAAATTTCGGACCTTTTTTCGCCGCCAGCCAGCGGCGACAGCGCTCAAGGCCTGGAAAATACCAGCCATCCGGAGCTGAGCAACTGCGAAATTGCAAGTCTCGGGTTTTAATATCCGCGAAATCACTTGTTTCCGATCTTTAAGTTTGCGAAATTGCCAAATTTGTAGCCCCCTGACAGAGAGGCGCCACCCCATGTGTCAGGACCCCAAGACAGGGCCCTTATTCTTTATTTTCGAAAAATTGTAAGTTTCGGGCTCTTTTTCTGTGTTCGCCGGACCCTGGGCTAGCTGTTTGGAGGCTCATCTCATAAGCCCTATCCCTACAACATTTTGGAGGCAAATTTGCGCGACATTTACAAGTTTCGGGTCCCAATTTCAGCGAAATTACAAGTTTAAGTTTCCCCCTCCTCCTCAGTCCAGCCGTCCACGAAAGCGTTCAAAGCTTGATAATTAACCTCAAAATCACATCATTCGGAGCTAAATATTAGGGATTTCCTAGATGAATATCCGCGAAACTACAAAGTTTAGGATCTAATTTTTCAATATAAGAATAATTTCAAACTTTGGGCACTCGACGAATGCCCACGAAATTGAAAGTTTCCTGGCTGAGTATCCACAAAAGGGCCCTCGGGCCTTAATTTTAGGGATTTTAAAAGCTTTGGGCATTAATTTCGGAGAAATTGCTAGCTTCGGGCCCTTTTTTTAGTATCACCCTAAGTTTGATGAAACTCACGCCCCCCCCCCCACCGCCACACCTTTAATTACCAGATTTTAATAAGTATATAAGATAAGATAAGAAAACGCGTTCCTCGTTGAGACAAGCTCAAGGGTGTGCAAAAGCCTTAATTTCGCGGATATTAACCCTCCCAGAACTTTCAATTTTATGGCATTCTGGCCCAGAACTTTAATCTCGACCCCCCCCCCCCCTCTGGAAAATCGCAATTTCGAGGCAGGTTATACTATGGTTAACCCCTTAATTAAAATTTACTTGTGCGGCTATTCGCCCCCCCTCCACCATGCAATTTAAATTTAAAAACACTTTAAAAAAAAAACGTTTTGAGTACGATTATCTTCCAAAACCTCAATTTCGCAGCTAATTATCCTCCAAAACTTACAATTTTACAGCTTTTAGCCCTAAAACTCCATCACGAAAATCACAATTTCGCGGCTGTTTGTAATACTACGGAACCGTTAGGCCGTCTACACACGGAGCAACTGAAAAGAAACTGTTTGGAAACTTGAGTAGCAAACGAGTCGCCTTTGAGTTTCTTCCTTGTTAGATGGATATGATGAGTAATTCTGTCGCCGGTATTTTTAATTAGTAAATTAATTGAACTGATGTTATCCGGACAACGATGGAAGGGCATAGCCCAACACGATTCGAGTTTCGAGAAAAATGGCTCCCCGGCGGGATTTGAACCTGCAACCCCCGGGGTTACCAGTCCAGCACGCTGCCAATTGCGCCACGGAGACGCCTTTGGGATTGGGAGTCGTACTCCGAGGGATAAGCTAAGCCGAACCCCACGCAGGTCCATTGTTTCTCGAAACTCTAGGCGCTTCTCCTGATCGGTAAACCACGCCGAATTTTATCTTATCTAGATGGTGTTAGATGGATATGATGAGTAATTCTGTCGCCGGTATTTTTAATTAATAAATTAATTCAACTGATGTTATCCGGACGACGATGGAAGGGCATAGCCCAACACGATTCGAGTACCGGCGACAGAATTACTCATCATATCCATCTAACACCATCTAGATAAGATAAAATTCGGCGTGGTTTATCCGGTTTATCCGTATAGCGTGGCGTGGTTGGAGCTTATCCCTCGGAGTACGACTCCCAAAGGCGTCTCCGTGGCGCAATTGGCAGCGTGCTGGACTGGTAATCCACGGGGGTTGCGGGTTCAAATCCCGCCGGGGAGCCATTTTTCTCGAAACTCGAATCGTGTTGGGCTATGCCCTTCCATCGTCGTCCGGATAACATAAGTTCAATTCTGTGGTAAGATGGCAAAAGGTGATAAGTCATATCATAAGACTTATCATCTTTTGCCATCTTACTACAGAATTAATTTATTAATTTCTTCCTTGTATTTTGATAAGACTCCACACACGGAGCAACAAAAAAAAAAAACGCATTTGAGAAACTGAATGTTTTCTGATTAGTGACCAAAAATAAACTGGCTGGAGACTCGAGTTACTAGCCAGTTTCTTTCGAGTCTCTTCTGTGTACTTTAATGAGACTCCACACACGGAGCTACTGAAAGAAAACGCGTTTGAAACTGAAGAAACCAGTCAGTGTGACCAGTTCCCTGGGCGACTGGCATGCTCCGAAAGTTGCAATTTCGTAGCGTAATAGCCCTTTAACTTCAAACTCGTTACTCCTTGGGTATTGCCCAATTCGCCATAAGTCTCCGGCGAGCTGTGTGACTCCCTTCACCCTGTGCCCGGCTAATTTTGCCTATCGCCCCCCCCCCCCAACGAAATCCTAAACGCTACGCGTCTGTTGAGCTTATTGTATAAAAGTTAAATCTGGGAAATTCGAGTTCAATGGGGTTAAGCCGCGGATTATAGCCATTTCTTGGGTCATAGTGTTTTTTTGGGCCAGACTGTTGAATTTCAGAGCTTGACTGCACGCTGTGATTTCGATTTTTTGAGCTAATAAATCAAACTTTGGGGACATCATTCTGTTTTGAAGCCGAACGGCCCATTTTTGGATCGCCAAACCGCAGGCCAAAATTGTTAGTGTTGTCGACTAACTAGAATGGCCCATACGAGGTTGCGTGCCCCCCCCCCCGCCTCTTTATCCTAACATGACTCTAACCACTAGACGCACCAACCAAAAAGACTCATCACTCCCCAAAATGTTTGGCCGCTGCGCCTCTACAGACGAGGATAAAATGACTGAGCGAAGTATTTGGACCTTGGGATTGCCAAAACATGTGTGATGGGGTGAAGATTACATGCAAATTGGCCCTAAAAAAATGTTCGAGAAATTTCAGATTGACCCCACCGATTTAGGACCCCTAACCGCTCTTTGCTTCAATTAATTCAGGTTGGCCCTTGTGTTCAAATAGTGCAAGAAGAGTTGATTTGTACATAAGTAACGCCCACTCCCCAACCGTGTATGTATATCTTCGGGCGAAGAGCGTTGGCTATCTGGCAACCCTAACCATAGGATCCCCGAAAAAGCCCTACGACGGGGTTTACGGACTACGTAAGCTGCCCAAACCAAAGCGGAAAGTACAAACACAGTGTGATTCACGTGAACCAACATTATTCAATGAATTATTAAGGATGTTGTCTTACCGTTTTCAGTTTTAGGCGCGATAGTTCTCAGCGGCTTGGGTGATTCTGTAAATTATGAGTCGTTGTTAGTCGCAGATTCAATGACCCAATAAAATTAAAGAAAACAAATTACCAGGCGGGCGATCCTTCGCGACCTGTGCAGTGGGCGCGGTGATTTCGTCAGCCGAAAGAAGCTTGTCCAAAGCCTTTTCAGTGTCAAACTTAACGGCCACAATTGCGTCGATAAGTTTACTCTCGGGCACGGCTTCGCCTAGGACGTTGCGCACGTCGTCGAGACATGACATCAGTTTAACCCGTTCAGCCTCTTTGAGACCTCTCGAGTCGATCAAATTTGTCGCTCCCGCGTCACCTTCATCTTCGTCCAGTTTCTCACACTCTTCAGCTATGCTTGTGGAGTCCGTAAGAAACGAGGACACTTGAGGCTGAATGCTACGGTCGTACATGAATGCAGCTAGAAGAACATGATTTTAGTCAAGCTTTTGTTGACGGACCTCTTGGTGCTTGATTTTTTTACCGTCACTGGGTGACATCGCATAGTCTTCCTCGACGGAATGACCGTAAACGTCGTCGTAGCCGTCATACTCTGCAGGGGAACAAAAAAATCGTGAACTCTTACCAATGGTAGGGATTTTTAAAAATATCTGTGTATTACCATCGGAATAACGCATCGAACGAACGTTTCTATGTCGCGACATATCGTCGATCCGTTATTTCTCAGACATTAATTCGAAATCAACTCATTCACGGAGTGAAATACAAAAATCTCAGAAAAATAGCAGTTGTTTTTCAAACAGCATTACATAAAAATAAAACGCCACACGTAAAAAAAGAGATGAGGTTGAAGCGGCGCAGGTTAGATGTTAGCTGCTAGAAGGCTGGCTGAAGATAAAAATACGACCTGCCAGCTGCCACGAAGAGGCAAAGTCCGGGTTGTTTGTTAATTATCAAATTGTCGTAAACAATCGAAAAATGACGGGATCCCCTACTTGAAGTGTTTTCGGATTTTTATTTCGTTCAATCCTTGCACATCACCTTGCTTGGATATAATTTAAAGATTGAGCGCATTGTCATTCGATGCTCAATGGATGGTGAACGATCCACCTAAAGTTTTTCCCAGTTTTTAATTTGTTCATTGACGACTAGTTGATTCATGTGTGATGAACAGTGCTTGGCACAGGACGAGCTAAGTGAGCTGTGTTGGAAAAAGCTTAGGTAGGTACTAGAGTATTATCACGGTTCTCTCATTCCCGCACCGGCTTAATTTCTGTTAGTGTCTAGGTGATGAAATGGGCGTTAATAGGACAACGACCACAACGGCTATCCCGTTGACTTTAAACACTACAAGTGTGGACGACGACGTCATCGATAGTCCGAAGAGTGACGTCGGGTTCAATTACATTTTTGTACCGTCCTTCACGCTCGTCGTCGTAGTACTTCTAGTCATTCTTGTAAGAACACTCTGTCTCTATAATTCCATCTCTGATCTGAGGGTTGTTTGTTACCACAACTTTGCCTCGAGCTGTCTATTCTCACCGAAACAGTCGAGTTTTGGATTTTGTACAGACTGTTACGCTCGTTGTGCAAAACGCGACTAATTGTATGAAACTCGTGACTTGGGAAGAGGAAAAGAGTAGGAGGGCATCTAAAGTTCTGGTTCAGAGCTGGAGACATTGACTCTTGAAATCTTGAAAAAGTCAGAATCTCCCCCCCCCCCCACCACAACAAAGGAGAACCTATTTGGCTCATGTGGTGCAATTTGTCCCCGGCAAGAACACTTCGGGACGCATAATTCTCGGAAAACAACCAAACGGTTGGATTCCAAGGCTCAGAACTCATCAGTTGACCGTCTGGAAGAAATTCCATAGTTATGGTTGCCAACTCGAAATCTGACAAAACGGAAAAAAGCGGGGCACTCGCGAAGGACGTGCTTGGGTTCGAACAAATCTAAAGCCGGCTAGAAACGGTCAATTTTTTTCCTACAGAAACTGACAATTCGCATCAGACACTTTCGAGCATAAAACTAGAACTGGAGGCGGTCTTTAGAAGCTCTGAGCCTGTTCCAATTGAAACCGGGTAACAAAATGATACGATGTCGTTAATTTACTCCTAGACAGGAAATATCCACCACGGGGGAGGGGGACATGCAAAATGTGTCAATTTTGACCCTAGAAAATGATACTTTGGCCTCTAAATTTCAATTATTTACTGCTACTTGCTAGCCTACTAGCCTAGGCAACTGGGTGCTTAAGCCCACAAACTTTGCCAGTCCCGCACAGAACTTTTCTTGGCCAAATTAGGCCAGGAAACCGAGTGAAAACTTGTTATTTATAACGAAATAGGGTCTATAAAGAGCCGGAATCATAGTATTAGTTTTGAAGGGGTCACACTTGTGAAATAAAGATTTTTTTATTAGCGAAAACCCCCGAAATTAGCTTTTGACTGAGACCCCCCCCCTGCCCCACACAGATGGTGGCTCTTCGTTTTTGTTGAAACTGCAAAAGTGTTTTTTCTGGAAGCCAATTCCGTGAACTCTGATAAGATCCGCCCACGAAACTGGTTGTTAGAATGAGAAATGAGAATACCCCCCCCCCCCCTAAACTGAAGAAGATTTTTGAGAGAGTCAAACGTGCGAAAGGTTTTTGGATGAGCGAAACTCGCGAAATGAAATGAACCCCCCCCCCCCCCACCACCACCGCTACTACCAAACGAGAGAGTCAAATCCACGACACGATCATTTTTGTTTTTCTGAGAAACAAATCCATGCAATTTGGTTTTGATAGAGCCGAACTAGGGTCTCTCGAAAAGTCAATTTTAGTGCATTTCATTCTGAAAATGCACTATTGGTCTCGTCGTGATGGTGGCAAACATGAAGATATACAGGATGTTCGAAAATTCGACGCTCAGCCGAAAACTGGTCATAGTACAGCTGATTTGTGGTCGAAATTACTAAATTCACTTTTCCGGAATTCAGCTTGGTTTTCGAGTTATTCCACCATCTTTAATTTTTTTGCGGGGCTATATATTTTTTGAAATACTTGCTCCCGGCCGCTCTAGAATCAATTCTAGCCCAAAACTAATTGGGTCATTCGAAAGAGCGCACAATTATCTTTAAAATGACTGTATTGTATTATGAATTTGGCCATTTTTTCAGGGTACTAACGCTGGTCGAAAGTGATATTTTTTCATCTTTGTATCTTTCCCTTGTTTTTTTCAGCTGCGATTTTCTCCCACTCCTTAAAGGAAAATATTTTTTTGGGTTTATTGGAAAAACTTCCTCATTTTGTTAGCTTTCAAATGGAGTGTAATAGTCCCGGGATTTTACAAGTATTCGCGAAGAAGTAGCTGTTTGAAGAGTAAAAACCGATGGGCTTTGTGAAGAATAACAGAACTTTTTTAGAGGATAAGTATGTTTTGAAGCCAGAGTTGGTGAGGTGAGAGACAGGGACCTCTCGGAGTGTCTGAATGTAAGCTAATAAATTACAAAAAGTACAAGAATAGCAATTGAAAAAACAGCCGATATTCGGAATTAGTGATGGGTAATGAATGAGGGGAACGATAACTGATTGAGCCAAAGTTCTCCTTGTGCGAAAAGGGACATCAACCAGGAATTTGGCGACGTTTTTGTGCATTACAAGAAGACGTAATCGTTGAAACAATCGCGAAAAATTAAATGCCAAAGAATTTGCATTTTCATTTTTCCTATAAGCACATTCACTCGAAACTGGTGTTGGTAATGTAATGAGTTACCTTCGTGGCATGGGGATTAAACCCCCAATACATGGGAACTTCAGCAATTTTAAATCCTTAATCGGGGTGATCCCTCAGATACCTCCTTAACCTAAAACGTCGAGGTATGACGAGCAGAAAATCATTTACGACTCTTTCCTCATCAGTAGATTCCTATAAACCGATTATTTGAGGTTCTGCCCTTTTTGAGCGCATTGAGGACGTTTTATATCCGTTGAGAGACCAGTGAAAGTATTTCTGCGTTACTGCTAAAAACTCATCCAAATTCTGTTTTACGAAGGCAGCGCCGAATCTTGGTTGATGTCGGTCTACACATAAGGAGGAACATTTGGTTGCAGATGAAGGGTCGCTCTTTCCACAACGAACGGCACTTCGTACTTTTTCCTCATTCTTAATCACTTTTTCCTTAAACATTGACTGTTTTTTCAATTATTACTTATATTATCTATGCTGTTCTTGTAATTTATTAGCTCACATTCAGACATTCTGAGAGGCCCTGCCTCTCCCCTCACCAACTCTGGCTTCAAAACATACTTCTAATCTAAAAACGATCTCTCATTCCCCATCAAAGCCCGTCGGTTTTTACTATTCAAACAGCTACTTCTTCACAAATACTTGTAAAATCCCGAGGCTATTGCACTCCATTTGAAAGCTGACAAAATGAGGAAGTTTTTCCAATAAACCCAAAAAAATATTTTCCTTTAAGGAGTGGGAGAAAATCGCAGCTGAAAAACATGGGAAAGATACAAAGATAAAAAAACATCACTTTCCAGCAGCTTTAGCGCCCTGAGGAAATGACCAAATTCATAATACAATACAGTCATTTTGAAGAAAATTGTGCGCTCTTTCGAATGACCCAATTAGTTTTGAGCTAGAATTGATTCTAGAGCGGCCGGGAGCAAGTATTCCAAAAAAAATATAGCCCCACGAAAAAATTAAAGATGGTGTAATAACTCGAAAACCAAGCTGAATTCCGGAAAAGTGAATTTAGTAATTTCGACCACAAATCAGCTGTACTATGACCAAGTTTTTGGCTGAGCATCGAATTTACGAACACCCTGTATACATATAAGCTTATGGCCGTTTTCTTGTTAGCACGATAACTCTCGTAGAAATTAATTTAGAGGAACGCGCTTCAAAATTAATAGTCATAAGACCCCGGTCGGTATTGCATTTGGGCCAAATCGGTCAAGGTGGAGGGGGGGGGGGTAAATAGGGGTTGAAATGGTAAAAAAATCACTACAAATCACCAGTTGATTCTAGGAGCATCATATTCGGTACGTATACTCTATGTTGGAGTAGCCGATGAATCCCATTTTAATTTTTTGAAAAAGTCAAGGGGGAAGGGGTGGTGCCCCCGGGGTGGAAGTAATAGCGTTCCCCATTTGCATAAAATTCTGCAACGGGGTAATTCATTTCCACCCGTTTTCTCCGTTAACATATGATTTAATTCAGACAAGACGGGTAGAAATGAACTGCCGAAATGCAGAATTTTGTGCAAATGGGGAACGTTGAAAGTGTGTGGTGTTCTGGTGTTAGCATGATAACTCGAAGAAATTAATTTAAAGGACCGAGATTTGGGCCAGAAATCAGCAGTCATAAGACCTCGGTCGGTATTGCATTTGGACCGATCGGTCGACGTGAAGGGAGAGGGGTGATAAGGGCTTAAACTGGTAAAAAAATCACTACAAATCACCAATTGATTCAAGAAGCATTAACATTCAGTACGATGATCCCATTTTGAAGTAGCGTCAAAGTTCAGCTTAAACAAACCCGGCAGCGAACAGTATGAGGGAGGGTCAAACATTAACGAAACAAATCATGGTCTCAACATTATTACTTCTGGGACGGCTTAGGGTATCCGTATACGAAATGAAATGCACTCTTTCCGACCGCCAGCTGCCGGAGCGATTTTTTTTTTTTTTTTGGTGAGCCAAACATGCAAACTTTGTGATCCTTTTCAAATGGTTTGTAAAGAACAAATAATGACTTTGTGTGGCAAAACATGTGAGAATTCGACCCCCCTCCCCCACAATGCTTTATCGCATGAGCCAGAACTGCGAAGTGTTATTTTTTCAGGGAGCCAACTCAACTAAAATTGGTTTTGAATGAGTCGATCCTGTGAGAATTGGAGTTGAATAGGCCAACCCTGTAAAATTTTATTTTTGAAATGAGCCAGACCTGCAATATTGCTCGTTAGAATGAACCAAAATCCTGGAATTTTTCATTTTGAATGTGAGAAATCGGTTGCGTTGGATTTTCGTAGGGATTAAAGTCTTTTGTGTGAGAAGCGTCTATTGGGTGCGAAGTGCACAGCGTGATCAGGGCTAGGCCAAAGAGGCATTTCCACGCAATCCTGTTGTGCACAAACGTGGATATCCCTATTTAAACCACCGAAAGAGGCCCTTCTATGTCATTATTATAAAAAATTTATAATCATTGATTCCTTATTGTGCAGGTAGTAATCCTGCTGCAAAGAAAACGGAGAATCGATCGCCTCAGACATAATCTGATGCCTTTTTATAACTTTGCCCCGGGAGAGGAGGACGACTGGGAAACTGAGCTTCTCGACAGCGATGGAGAAACTCGTCGGGTATAGCGCTAAATCTATTTTCATCGGCCTTACTTCATTAATCTTTCAAAGGAACTAATATTTTTTACAAAAATTATCTACATACAACTTACGTACTTCTGAATCCCAAAAAATGGTGCCGTGTTTTTGTGTTCTTGTCGATATTCGTCAGGTTTTTCGAGTTGGGGATCAGTTATTAAATTAGCTTAAATTGATGTGTGCATGACGGGAGAAGCAAGTGAACGTTAAAATTGGAATTTTTGATTTATGTGTTAACCCAATGGTTGTGGACTTGCGCTGAAGCTAAATAATTCGCTTTTTTGCGCTAATGTCGCTATTTTTACTAGTCTTTGATGTTCCTATTATTTATTTCAGGAGTACCATTCGATAAGTAGCTATAGCTCTTACCCGCTATTGAGGAGGTAGAGGCAAAAATCCACGTGTAATTATTATAAGTCTGATTCCTGGAGGATTCCACTACCTATGTGATTGGAACTAGAAATAGTCAAATTTTGTATAAACTATGTTAATGTTTTCTTTATACCACGATTAACTTCGTTTTCATTGTCACGTCAGTATTATTGTTTTCATTGATAAACTTCATTGACATTCATTAATTTCTTGGTTCCTTTATGTACAGTAACCGTTATTGTTCCAATCGACCACATCCCAACCGATGTCATCCTGCGCCAATGTTGTGGAGCGAAGGGGGAGAGATGCCCGGACTGCCATCGCAGCTTTCGATGTTGCGTACTCTTTAAACGTGAAACGACAAAATTGAGAGTTCAGGGGATGGGGGGTCATGTCCATGAGCTCCGGTTGCCGTATTTGCATCTGGGTAGCAAATTTTATGAGGACTGGGCAGCCGGCCGTATCTACAGGAGGGGCTACAAGGGGCATTTCCCCCTTGCGGGGCACTTGAGCTCGGATTAAGAATATTGAGATGAACCAAAATTATGTTCGTGTGTGTGATAAAAGCGAATTCAGATTTTCTCTGGCTTAGCTATTTCTCTGGAAGGAAAGGTGGGAGGAGTTATTATTAGCTCGTCGAATTATTGACTCTCAAAGATCCAAATTTCGCAGGATTTGCTCCCTAAAAAGCTAATTTCGTGGGAGTTAACTCATTCAAAAACTGGAATTTCACGGGTTTTAAGCCTTCAAAAAAGCCATTCCGTCATTGGCCGGTTTCAAATTCCAATTCCGCTGATTTAACACTTACACAGGCCAGTTATTTGGCGGTTTTGGTTATTTCGAGAACTGTTTTCGTCCTTAGCTCATTAAAAAACAAATTTCCATCGGTTTTGACCATTCAAAAACAATAAATTTAGCGCGTTTGGGGTTTCAATGCCAAAAGCTTGCAGATTATAGCACTCACAAAACCCAATTTTGCGGGTTTTTACTGACTCGAAAAAACAATTTCGCAGGTTCGACTCCTTAGAAGGCCAATTTTGCGGGGTTGACTTATATAAAAATCCATTTTTTTTACCGACTCATTCAATAAAGCAATCTGACGGGTTTAGGACCGCCAAAAATGCAATTCCGCGGATAGGGCTCCTTCTGAGTCTCAATTTCGCGGACACTCCATCCAATTCCAAATCCAATTACACAGTATTGGCTAATTCGTGAACTAATTCATTTTTCTGCTTTCTAATTCTTCTTTTATAAATAATAATAGACCAGTCAATATAGACACAAAAATCGGGGTAAATCGCAAACATGCATGTAATTGATTTTTTTGTTGCGTGTTGTTAGGGCCAATGAGAGCAGTTATTACTCAAGTTTGCAACCCTCAAAACCTTGTGCTTAACTCATGGCACTCGAAAAACTAAAAAATTTCATCACATTTTCTGGGTTTTTAAACAAAAATACCAGAAGGAAGAGTTTTTCGGGCATGATCACTGTATACATTGTTAAAGCCAACTAAATTTGCTACAATTTAAGCCATGCCCGAGCATCCTGGGTCTGTTAGTTCAGGATATACAGTCAATCAACAAAATACCTAATCTCGCCATAAAGCGAGATTTTATTGGTAGGGTCATTTTTCAAGACCCGTAGCACTCAAATACACGGTGATTGGTACTTGGTTGAACAAAATGAGAGGGGTGATTGTACACCCAAAATGCAACAAAAAATTTCCTATGACCTAAGGTCAGATTTCCATTCCTAGTTCAGATAATCAATTTGTTGTTTTTTAGCACATCACGGATTTCCGCAACAAAAACATCTGTAACATGGGAAGTAAGCGTCCTAGGTTAAATCCAACGACACCACTGAAAAGAGCACTCTTTTTTTTTTGTGTGTGAGTAAAGACATTTTGTCTAATGATAGCGAAAGATTCTTGGAGTAAACTGGGAAAATATCAGGATATTTTAAAAAATGTCAGTTTTTGACAACTGTTCAAAGCTAGACTACATTAGCCATGGTGCTCCCAGCGCCTGGCAAGTTCCTCCAAAACTGTATGAAGTAACTTAGTTTAATACTTCATGCTTATTTTACTCCTGTCCTTTGCAATTTTTTGATAAAAATCCATTGTTATACAAAAAAATGAGGCAATTAGGCCCATTTTGAGTGCCTACAAGAAGATCAAGAGCCATTCCCAAAACGTTTTTTTTTCAGCTTAATTCACTTTTCCTATGCTCATTTATGAGGAAAGACAAATAAAAGTGGAATAAGCTGAACAAAATTTCTTGAAATAGCTTTCGTATCTTCTTTTAGGCACTCAAAATGGGCCTAATTGCCTCATTTTTTGGTATAACAATGGATTTTTCACAAAACATTGCAAAGGACAGAAGTAAAATAAGCATGAAGTATTAAACTTAATTACTTCATACAGTTTTAGAGGAATTTGCCGGGCGCTGGGAGCACCATGGCTAATGTAGTCTAGCTTTGAACAGTTGTCAAAAACTGACATTTTTTAAAATATCCTGATATTTTCCCAGTTTACTCCAAGAATCTTTCGCTAACTTTGGACAAAATGTCCATTCTCACACAGAAAAAAGTTTGCTCTTTTCATTGGTGTCGTTGGATTTAATCTAAGACGCATGCTTCGCAAGTTACAGCTGTCTTTGTTGTGAAAACCAGTGATGTGCTGAAAAACGTGAAAAAATCTGTTATCTCGACTAGGAAAGGAAATCGGACCCTAGGTCGTAAGACAATTTTTGTTGCATTTTTGATGTTTAATCACCCCTATTATTTTGCTCATTCAAGTACCAGCCACCCTGTCCTATAGAATATCCACGCGAAAATAAATTTTAGACAATAGCGTCAGATTCAAATTGAGTTACTGCCTAAGATTTATTCTCTCGTGGATATTCTGTAGGACCATTATGTATGAGTGCTACGGGTCTTGAAAAATGACCCTATCAATAAAATCTCGCTTTTTGGCATATTTTTTGATTGGCTGTATCTCCGAAAATAACAAACGTAGGACGCTCGGACTGGGCTTAAATTGTAGCAAATTTAGTTGGCTTCAACAATGTATACTGTGGTCATGCTCGAAAAACGCTTTCTTCTGGTATTTTTGCTCAACAACCTAAAAAATTGATGGAATTTCGTGGTTTTTCGAGTGCCACGAGTTGAGCACAAGGTTTTGAAGGTTGCAAACTTGAGTATAAACTACTCTCACTGGCCCTAACAATGTGCAAAAGGAAAAACAATTACATGCATATTTGCGATGTTTGATGTTTATATTGACTGGCCTATAAAAAAAAACTCAATCTGGCTTTTTCAAAAACCAAGTTTTGAGGGTCTGGCTATTTCCAAATAGGGTAAGGAGGGTCAATGCGTCTCGGACGTTTTTCTGTACATTCTGGGCTCTCCAATCAAAACGCTTTTTTCTGATTTGTTAAACAATCGAAAGATTTTCAACTGGAGATAGCCCAAAATGTGCGATACTGACTTTGCACCACCTGTCCCTACAAAATTTCACGCGGTTGGTCCTTTCAACATCAATTTCGGGATGTTTTGCTGGATCCGGCTTTAGCAATTTTGCTCGTGAAAAAGCAATATTCGTGTGACTCACTCACAGGAAAAAAAAGACATAATTTAACGGTTTTGACCCACTCAAAAAGCCAATTTCGGTCCATTCAATTCAAAAATTTCGCGAGGTCGGCCCTCTCAATACCAATTTTGTATTCCTAAAAAATCAAAATTTCGCGGGGTTGGCTCGTTAAAAACCCAATTTCGCAGTTATAGCTCATCCAAAAATACAATTTCGCTCTATCAACTACAAAATTGCGCGCTGTTGACCTATTTAAAAAGTAATTACGCGGGGTCGACTCAGTTAGTCATTCTAATAACCAATTTCGCCGGCTTGGCGTGTCTTGCCTCTTTCAAACCCTGTAACACCTCTCACAGCACTGTCTCAACACCCCAAAGAACTTTCACATAAACTAGTTCTAAACAACCCAAAAAGTTTACACCAAGTAATCAACACACACAACAGAAAATTTCTAGAAAATGGTAAAAGTTAGAAAACAACACGAAGAACTACAAAAGAGACTTATCCAAGATTTTCACACCTATCATCACCTCTAGATACACTGTAAAAAAATTTGAAAACAAAATTGAAAATATGAAACCACATATCAAGAAAAACAAAAGCTAAATAAAAAGAAGACGCCTGAGGACCCCTTGACGAAACGTCGTTGAAAAACAAAAAACGCCGGCAGGATCGGTCAATAAAATTAAAACCCTAAAAAAATTGTAGCAATATAAATGTATTTCGTATGTTTTATCTTAAAATGCATATTTTAGGAGATAAAGTGAAAAACCCGAAAAAAGTGCAAGAATTTCGCGGTTTTTCGAGTGCCACGAAAGTAGCACAAGTCTTTCGAAGCTGAAAACTTGGATTTACACTACTGGTGCTGGTCCTAAAAACATACTAAAAAATCAGAACTAGCCGTTTAATTGCGATTGTATTGTTTTTGTTGACTGGCCTACTATGCATATATTTCGCGGATCTGGCTTTTTGGAAATTCCGAGGGTGTGACTGCTTCAAAAGCGAAAATTTCTCGAGGCTGGCTCATTTTAGACCAAGCGAGGCTAAAGAGTGACGGAGTGTTGGTGTGAGGCCCAAATTACACACTATTAACACGTTACAGACTGCTGTGTATAACGTGCACACCTCCTCATTTAGGGGCGACTTAATCGAGTCTTATCCCCCCCCGTTAGATCACTATAGGCAGTCCTCGGGGCATCTGAGCTGTACGGGGCGAATACCACGGCCTATAACAACGCTAATGGGAATGATCCATGAGAGCAACCTCAACTCGAAGGGTCACAACCTGCAGCGGCTACTCTCACAGGAACAGAAAATACCAGAATCGGGGCGGTCCAACACTCACCAGAGCGGTTTGTGGGAAATAAAACGGCAACAATGCAATCGCCTTTTTTTGTACTACACCTCCTCCTCTCATTTCACAAGGTTTCCTGTAGTCAAATCATGTCACATCCTTTACTTCGTACCACGACTTCTGTGGGTGTGTCACCTCACGTCCTGTGGTGCTGATCTCCTCGATAGATCATCTACTGGGAACAAGTGCTTCGGCAACTGGCCATCGATTCCAGTGTACTCTATGCAGTCGGTACTCGTGACACTTCTCGCAGCAAGCAACATCTTAGTGCGGATCCCTTTAGGGCAGGCACCAGTATGGGGTTGCCGAACTAAATTCCTGAATTTGTAGACGATTTCTAAATTAGAGCTTAGTCCCTGATTGACACTCGTAAGTCGAAAATCATTTTCGGGGAACCATACAACCACAGTTCATTGGCTCATTACCCGTATCAAGTTGGCTATAAATCCAACTTTTCTCATTTTTTTAACGAGTACTACACTTTAAAGGCGTCTTCACGACAGCTCGTCATCAATTAAAGGCCAACACGTAATGGGACTCATTTTCTTTCAATGAAAGCAGGTCGAAGACCGAGGTCAACAGATCACATCATATGAAGGCGCCTCAAATGCTAGTGTCCCCACTCAAGTAAAACCTCCACCACCAATCCCCTCTCCCACCAATTCTGAATACGCCCAGGCTCAGTAACTAGCCACCCATCTAAACAAAATCTGACCCTTAACCGCAACTGCACACCATAGAGCGTAGACTAAAATTTGAAACAACCCGTGAACCCGCTCTTTTCTCATTCGCATAACCCGACATTTGATGAACATCAGCAGACGATAAGATACCAAAAGCCGCTATTGGACGTCAAAATAGATGAATGCCCGATCAAGGGATTGTAATGTACACTTATTTACACACCGTATAGACAAACATGGGAAAACCATCCAGACTACCAAAATTAGTTGTTTTCGATTTAGGTAAGCCTATTTCTGACCGAAAATACTAATAGCTGATAGAATTACAGACTCTCAAGTTAATCCACCTTTTAAAAATTATAAGCACGTTTTGTTTTCCACTGTCATTCTTTTCAAAAATCGGTGGACTCATTCGTGCGAGTTTAAAACGCCAGTGACCCCCCGGGTGCTCTTAAAACATTACACGGGGGCGAACGCGGACTTTAAAATAGAAGGGGCGAATAAGTAGATATTGAACATTCCAAGTATAGGAAATTTATAAGGGGCGGAAAACGAATCGTTTTACTAAGTAGGAATGCTCCTAGAAAAGAAGAATACCTCATCTTTCACTTAAAACATCATTAGTACAAAAGAATCGTTTCAAGGTTGCTTGAATACAGTGGAATTTCCTACGAAGACATGTTAATCTTCGACAATGAAGATAGCAACATTAAAGAGCTTTCAGAATGGAATGTGACGTGCGTATACTCGTCCGAAACGGAACGGCCAAGGGTGTCTGACTTATGGACTTGAATTATTCGCGAGTAATAAATGAAAAAAAAAGAAAAAAAAAAAAGACCAACCAACTTTTGCAACTTTTGCTCATCTCACTGAAATCCTTGGAAAAGAAACTTTGTAATTTAGTCGAATATAAAGGATCAACCTTCATATAATTCACTGTGACAGTAGCTTATTTTCTTTAATTTTCCTTTTCCGCATATCTTTCTTAGGGTAATCGAGTAAAAATGACTCTTATTCCTCCAGGAACATTATATTTGGGCATATACAACATATACCGGACCATACCTATACGTCATAAAGGATGGTATTCACCATTTTCACGACCAAAATGACCATTTATGTTTTACATGGGGGCCCAATTCAGCTGCTTACGGAAATGATAGATATTTTCCCAATTCTCAACAATTTTGTTTTTGTTTAATAGAAATACGAAGTCCTAAGTGGACATGTTAAGCATATTTCTTGTTTCTTTCAGGGTTTTCTTGGTGCGGCAAACAAACCACCACGAACTAGACCACTTTTCCTCCTAGGTTACATTTCTGCAGAAGCTAGGCATACTCATCTGACTACGCCACTAATTAGACATGTACTGGGACTGGTCAGCATACCTAATTTTTCCGAGAAAGTCATTAAAATGCTGAATTCAATAGCTTCAGGTTATTCCCAGATAGCACTTTCCACATTTTTTTTGTTATAAATGTTTTAATTTGGTTCTTAATAATCATGAAAAAAATCGAAGCCTGCGCGAATTGTCCCAGCCCCACGAACTAGAGCTAATCCCACGAAATTTTGTACGGCGATATTGTGGTTTGAAAGGTCCAAAATCACCGTCATTCAGTTTTCGAACCAGCCGAATCCCCGAAATTGGGCTTTGAAGGCACCACGTTCAAGAAATTTGGTTTCAAAAGAACGAATTTCCGCGAAATTTTGGTTTGAAAGAGCAAAACGAAATAGAGTTTTGAAAGAGCGAAATTGGAGTTCAGAATAGCCTAAATTGTGATGTTTGGTTTTTGAAAGAGGCTATAACGCGCATGATTGGTTTTGCACCAAATTGTGAAATGGAGGTATGGCGATCTACTGGATATACACCTAGTCGATTTCAATTACCGCACCTTTCCACAACTACGGGACGTGAACAAAGTTATTGCACAGGAAAGTTTGTTTTGGTTACGCTACAGCCTCCCCTCCCCCCATCTACCTCTTAATTTACAGGCTACAACAGACACTTTCAAAATTTCCACATACAAAAACTGGAAGGTACATACCTTGATAGCTGACGGTTTCACATTGGAGAGTTTTAAAATCACCATTTGTTTCAGATCTTACACTATGGGCGTTCCAAGTCGATAAATTGAAGTATCCTTTTGAAAAGCGCAGGTACATTAAAACTTTTGTTCAATTTCTTTAGCACAAATCGACTTTACTCACCTCGCACTGTTTTAAAGCTGCGGACAAATATTCGACAACCGAGGACAGGTTTGCCGACTTTTCCCAGAAACGGAACAAGTGTTGGACGACTGCTCAAAACGAGGTTTGTCAGTTGCAGTGGCGTCTCGAGTGTCTGACGTTGCTGGAGCGTATCAACTTTTGACCTTTTTCAAACTTTGGAGGCGTTTGATTCACGTTGAAGTGTATCCTGCGAACAAAACGCTTCATTTTAAAAGGTGTTAAAAGGTGTCTCGACGATTAATTGTCATAATCTGTTGGAATCTATGTTTTAGACTAAGAGCCGAATCCGGAATCACGTATGAGGACATGTTCTTTTATGATGACGATGTGAGGAACTTGAAATCAGTGAATCGCTTGGGAGTTACTTGTTTTTTAGTAGAAAACGGGATTTCGAAGGAATTTTTCGTTCAGTCATTGTTAGGAAATAAAACGCCATTTTAACAGACAATTAGAGATTCAGGGGGAAAAAAATCGAGGACGGATCTCGCAAGTCATTCGGTTTCAACCTCTCTCCCCTTCCCAAGCTTTCCAAAATTCAAGACCTCAATCACGAGGGTCCTCATAACTTGGAGACTCTTCTAAATTGTGATTTTCGAGGCCCTAAATTGGCAATACTGGCATTTCAAGATCTTTCTTTTTTTATTCAAAAACAGTCAAATCTAGGGGTGTAACAAGAGCTTGCAGTACCATGGGCTGGCTGATAAGCGTCACCCACCCTCTACGCGGAGAAAAGGGGCCACGACAAGAAGTACAAGACCACCCCGGTCAAGCACCGCCTCGGAGAAAATAATTTTTTCCAGGAATATAGTTTTCCGAAATTCGTGATGCTACTCTTGGGTTAGCTCTTGGTATTTCCAAAATTATTCGGTTTTCGAGTTCCCTGAGTCCAGCCGGACCAGGTACTGTCTACCATCTGGAAATTTGGAAAAACCAGGACCAAAAAGTTCAAGGACTCAAATATGCCGGGGCAAAAAGGAAAAAACGAGACACGTCTCTATGAAATTTGAAATCATTTACTGACTGCATAAAGATGTAGTGGAAGGTGATGACTCATTCAAGATATTACTTTTGGGGCTGTTGAAAAAAAAAATCGCGGTACGACTCTATTAAAATCAATCCAATCAACAGCCAATTTGAACGGCCGTTGCAATGGCTGTTTCAAAGAACAAACTCACAAAGGCTATAAAAAGCCAAGTTGGCGGATTTCATTCACTTTATCAGATCATTTAAATAGAACAATTTTGCAAGTTTGGCTCCCACTAAAAGTATATTTTCGGGTTTGGGTATTTTGAAACCCGAATTTCACGAGTGAATGGTAAATTTCAAAAACCAAATTTCTAGGGTTCGGCTGTTCAAAACAATAACTTGACCCTACTGAACTCCAAATTTCGTGAGTTGTCCCCCTTGGAGAATTAAACGCGAATATGACCAGACCAGATTTCACGGATTTGGCCTAGAGCAGAACGAATTTCGTCGATTCTATTCAGGATCGACTATCTCAACAGAAAAATTATCGGGCGGGGGGGCTTTCATCAAACCCATATTTCAGAGATTTCGCTCTTATAAAAACCAAATTTCGCTGGTTTCACAATCTCAAAACCCCACTCTTTCTAAGGAGGAAACCATTCAAAAAACCAATTCGAAGGATTTAGCCAAACACGGAATTAGTTGTCGGAAGCTCTAACTAAAACCAGCAGACAACACCGGAGGAATTTTTCGCTCAAAAATCAATTTCGGGGGTTTCAGCCATACAAAAACCAAATTTCACGAGTTTGGCTCCTTCGAAAACGGATCTGGCTCTCAGAAAACCCGAACTCGCGAATTTGACTCTTGAGAAAAAAAATAAAAATTGACGCGTTTAGATATTTTGGAAGGGGAAATTCGCGAGTTCGGCTCTTTCAAAACCAACATTATGGCTCAAGCAAATTAAATTTTGCGGGCGTGGCTCTTTCAGAAAAAAATTGACTCGTTCAAAAACCAAATTTCAAGGTTGTGAAATTTTTACGAACCAAAATTTCTTAGATGTTGACTCTTTCTAAGATGAGCTTAGCAGGTTTGGCCAATTTACAAAACTTTTTTAGCACATTAAAAACCAAATTCACGAGTTTGGCTCCTTCGAAGCGTGAATTTGGCTCTCTCATTCTACAGCTGCGATGTAGGCTCATTCAAATCAATTTTGTGGGGTTGAAACTTGCTAATAAAATCTGTCTGGAGTGGTTAACTCAATAAACCAGTTCGACTGATTCCGAGGGTATCTCAAAGCCTAATTTCGGTGGTTTCACTCATACTAAAACCAATTTCACTGTTTTGTTCTGACTTATAAAATCTATTCCGCGAGTTTGGCTCTTTCAACACCCACCAAATTTAACGGATTTGGATATTTCAAAACCAAACACATTTCTGTCACATGGAAAAACCCCATTTCACGGGTTGGTGTCTTACAAAAACTTGAATTTGTCCTCATATCGTGTAGTGATTTATAGAGGCTGAAATCGAGCCGAATATCCCAAAATTCCCTAACTAAAACAAACTTGAAGGTTTAAACGCCAAAAAATTCAAATTCATTCGCTTAATTCGTTAGTTTCTTCAATTCTTAGGTTTCCAGGGTAATATTCCTCGCCGTAAAGCGCAGTTGCTTGAGCTAAACAGTCGGATGGACAACTTCGGCTAAAATTTCCCAATGTTCCTGTTTCTCAACCAAATAACTTGTCAGTGCGGCTTAACGATACATTACATAAGAAAAAAATGTGGATATCATTATTATTTCTTCAAGACTCTATCAAACTTGTTAGTTATGCAGAAATGCAATTTGGTTTGGCCATAATTATAACTGCGGTCAAAGAGTTTTTCGTGGTAAACTGGTCGCTGTAAAAATTTCGATTATTTGAGCCAAACGGTAATAGTTTCTGGAACAAAATCTCTTGTTTTTAACCAACCCATACAACTTCAACGACCTAATTTGAGTTATGTGGCAAATGAACCCGTTCATTTACTATGTAGAAATCCCCAAGACTGTTAAAAATTGCATCTTTGTAATCTGCCCCCCCCCCATTGAATCTTTTGGACCGGGGGAGGGGGTAATGCGTATATTTTAGGGACGAAATTGTCCGGTGGATAGAGATTTTTTTAGGTGAGAAGGTCCTTGAGGATAGAACTTCTTGCATTCGGGCTTTCGATAGGCCTGTTTTACACGAGTAAGTTTTTCGTTCAAAAATATGTTCAATCAAAAATATCACAACCAGACGATTTGAGGCGGGGAACATCTGTCAATTTTTTTCAGAATGGCTAATTCGATCAAAAAACTTACTCGTGTAAAAGGGGCCATAGACAGGGCAGTTCGAACTACAAAGAGAGGTCCTACCACACAATGTTCTCACAGCAAAAATCGTCTACCCTCACACAGTTTTCGAGAATGTGAGCTTACTCTTTCTTATTCATCGAGGCGCATTACACCTAAAGCCGACCCTATTGTGAATATCTCTTATAACCTAAAAAAAAAAAAGTTATAACCTATAAAATGAAGCAGTTTTGTAACTCAAGTTCATACATTATTTGATGCCAATCACATTTCAATTCAATTACAAGAACATGAATAAGAGAAGGGTCATTTTCCATTGTTACCCGCGAACAATTTGAGCCCCTTACTAAGTACACTCATGGTCATTCCATCTTTGACGAGTACGCACGTCACTTTCAATTGTGAAAGATCTTTGATATTCCTTTCTTCATCGTCGAAGAAAAGCATTTCTTCGTACGGAATTCCACTGTATTCGTGAAACCTTGAAATGATCAAATTGAAATAATCAATGCTACTTGGAGTTTCTTTTTTTGCAAACGAAAGATTTAAGAGCTGCTTCTTTAAGCCTCTGCATACTTTTTAAAATGATTCGTCTTCGGTCCCGGATAAATTTCCTTATACTTGAAATACTCATTCCAGCCAAATAGCTCAACCAACTCATTAGCCCCGTCTATTTCCGAAGTCCGTGACGCCACTGCCATTGGCACTTCCCAATCGTGTAATGTTTTAAGCACTTTGGGCGCATCCTCGTAGTGTATGATCGCTTTCCCACGGGCGTCCACCACTTTGTTACTGGCGTTTTAAAAACACAAACTAAATGAGTCGATTGAATTTTGAAGAAAAAAAGGACGGGAGAGGAGAAAAAAATGCTTACTTGCGCTTTTTAAAGGGTGGATCTACGTGAGTGTCAACCCAAAAAGGCCAGAGTGTATAGTCTGTGTTCGAGGGGTGATGGAGGTGTAAAATGAGTCAATTTATTTTCAGTTAGCAGTTTTGACGGTGAGAAATGCTTACCTAAGTCAAGAACAACTAACTTTGGCAGTTTGGATGGTTTTTCCATGACCTGACTCGTTATCGTCGTATAAAATTTACGTAATTTCCTTGGACTCAGCATTCATCATTCGCCTACTGTGTGATCTTTTTCGTGAAATCGTGACCAACTAGCGGCGTCGGCGTATGATATCTTATCGTTGAATGATGTTCATCAAACGTCGGGTTATTCATGAAAAGAGCGGGTTGTTTCAAATTGGACCAATACGATGTGTGGATGCTGGTAACGGTCACTTTTTCCCCCCGTTAAAAACGGGGTGGAAAGGGGAAAGCCCAGAACTCAGAAGAAACTATCTCCTACCAACTAGGCCTATAATAAGACCTATTGTGGTGAATAACGGTCACTTACTAGTTAGGGAGTCCGGCAAAATTATGCGCGGTCCAGTCCCCGTTTCGACCTTTAGCAATCAGAACTACTCGGTCATGGTCTCATCAGCCCGGCAAGACAATATACTGGCCCGGGGCTAAACCACCCTAACATATTCATTCTTATTAATTATTGAACTCGGCTGCAACATCCCCAGCCACCATTTCGCGCTCACGGTTCTCATCAGTCCGAGCAGGGTATCCTCCCTTACTCGGATTTACCGTGGCGGGGATCGTATAGTGCTGTCGTAGCACCTCCACTCCCGGCTCATTTGCAATCAGCTTTGTACTTGGCTCAATTGCCGGGCTGATGAGACAACTGGATCGCGAGTATCTCTGACAGATGGAGATCTGCGAGGCCGAAACGAAGACTGGACCACACGCTCGGTCGTGCAGTTCTCATGATTGTCTGGTGGGTTTAACCAAAGGCCTCCTTTAGTTGGGGCGTCTAACCCCCAAAATCGTACCCGTTCACAATCCAAATCTAGAGGGTGGTTTCTGGGTTATTATCAAATAGGGGCTGCAATCCTAAGTACATACCAGCTTGTATGGGCCGGCTTAGGGTTGCCAGAACCTTGAATTCCTGACTATAATAAGGCAATATACAACACGAGTACTGCAACACGAAAATCGGCGCCATACTTGGTCCCTCATATGGTTATAATTATCACCTGATCTCAGTGACAAGTAGGATATTTTTATTTATTTCGACCGCGTTCCGCGTTTGTTTGCTGTTAAGATGACAATTTTTTCATTAATGATATTGTGTTTACCCTAACGACAGAGGGACCAAGTATGGCGCGGAAATCCGTGTTGCAGTACCTGTATTTTAAAGGTTCTCTAACTATAAGAGCGAGGACAAAAACTTAAAACCAGGCCAAAAACGGGGACATACCCTTATAATCATGCTCTATGCAATATGCATCCTTTATGCTCTTTATAAAATGAATTTCGCGGTTTTGGCTCATGAATACCTAAACTAATTTCGTGGTATTTAATTGTTGAAAGCCCCAGTTTTGCTTTTTTTTGTTTTTTAAAATAAAGATTATTAAAAAAGAAGGGGGGGGGATAAACTATCTCCTACCAGCCGCGACCTACGTATAAGACCCATTTGGAGTGGCATGGTTTCACTAGTGATTCCTCGACCCCCCTCCACTCTTGCCCAGCCGATACTTTTCCAAATGTTCACATACATTTTGGCCGTATGTCTACGCAAATCCGAGATTTCAGAGTCTCATTTTAATCTCCAGGAAATTGTACAGGAGCGGTAGATATTACTTTTTCAAATTTCACTCCAGAAATAACTGTAAAAAACTCGAACCTTAGAAATTCATGCTCTTCCGTCGCCTTATTTCGAAAAGCAAAATCTTAACGCTCCTATATAACTTCCTGGAGATTGAAATGATACTCTAAAACCAGATACTTTGGGCGTATAAATACGTCCAAAATATATGTGCAAAAAGATAGACGGGGCATGATTGAAGGGGAGTCGAGGAATCACGGGTGAAACCCACTCAAAATAAGCAATATCTAGGGGTTTAGTAAAACACAAAAAACAATTTCTTCTAAGTACCAATTCATTTGTGGTTTCATAAAATTTCAAGTCTTTGTTTCTTTCAAAACCCTACTTGGCGAATTTATTCGTTTAAAATTATTATTGAGGGGTAAAGGGGTTGCTTCCTCAAATAACCAAATTCGGTTGTTTGGTTCATGGTTAATGCATGCAAAAAAACCGTAGACGCGTTAGAGCCTACGTTGTCAGTCTTCCCTCGTCGAGTATTGCGACACCGACGGATCGGTTTTGGTTGCTCGCTATCTTCAGCGTTCAATTTCACAACTGATACTCCTGAAAAACGCTGAAGATGGCGAGCAGTCGAAACCGGTCCGTCGATGACGCACCTCGACGAGGGAAGACTGAAACTTAGGCTCCTAGGGCTCCGATTTTTTGCATGCATTATCATTAGTATAATATCTTCTACTAAAACTTTTAGTTTGTAAAGCATGCATCAATCTGTAGCCGTAGGAGCCTACATCGTCTGTCTTCCCCCGGTGAGGTTCATCAAAAACGCGAGGTTCGTCAATGACAAACTATGTAGGCTCCTACGGCTGCAGCTTATGCATGTTTTATTCACTAACCCTCGTAGATTAAGCGCTTCTAATAACAATTTAAATTTTAGTTTGGTTCTTTCCTAAAACCTAATTTCGCAAATTTGGAACTTAATAGATATAATTTCTGAAATGTGCGGCTCTTCCAAAAATAAGGCCCATATTTATAGACATTTCTTAAACTTAAATTTCCCTAAGTGGGCGTCAAAACAGATGACTTTATTCCAACTAAAACTGGATTGACTTTTACTTAGGAGAATTTTAACGTAAGTAGCGACTATGAATACGGGCCTAAATTTCATTTCTTTAGCTCTTTTACAAACCAATTTGGCTGTTTCCCCTCCTATAAAAAATCTACTCGTGACGTTGGCACTATCCCAAATATCCCGACTTTTTATGGGTTTGGTTATAATGAACCAACTTATAATCCTTACAAAAATAAACGCACTCTTTCTCTTTACAAAAACACGTTCGCTGATTTGGCAACTCAAAAAAACCAATTTTGTGGATTTTGGCGCTTCCAAACGTCAACTTTACCTCCTCTGGCAACTTCAAACCTCAATACTCGGCCAAGTTCACAGCTCAGAAATCCTTCCGGAGGGGGCGATTCCGGCAGTCCGTAGCCTTACTAAGGACCGGCGGGGATGGGCGTTGTAATGAATGCCCTTCGTATTGCTGGGATTTCGTAAAAACGTAGCTAAAAACGGCCTCCCGGAGGGGCCGATCCACCCATCGCCCCCCTCCCTCCTGGGTACGCCACTGACAATAGTAGTAGCACTGAAAATCAAATTTTGCCGTGTAATGCCCGCCGAAACGTGTAGCGTTTTCCATGTACATACAATTCTGCTCCAGAGTAGTTTCATTTCCAGTACTCGTCTTTTCCATTATTAACATTGCTTTTAATTCAGAGAGGACTGGGGGCAACCATGAGCTAGCGTTAAAAAAGTAACGAAAGCGGTAACTAAGGACGCTTTTTCACAAATAATGTTATAACGCCACAGATACCGGGTTTTGACGGTATTCTTAAGGCCAGGTCACACTTATCATGCACGCTTCCGATCCGATACCGATCATGCATGTCGGATCGGAGACTGTGGAAACCCTCGTAACGGTTAGACTATATTTCGGTTGGAAAGGCGATTTGAGAGGGCTGAGAAGCGTAATAGCCGTGAATTATTCGGTATTAACGCCTGTTACGGTCCCCACACCTATCAAAAAATGCATGATCGGTGTCGGATCGGAAGCGTGCATGATAGGTGTGACCTGGCCTTTACGCTAGCTCATGGTTGACCCCCTGGTATAATATTAATAAATTGCTCCATCGAAGATTTTTGTAAAAATGGAAAACGCTCTATCCCAAATCCTGAAAAAGGAGGGCATTTACGGGGACAAATGTCCAAAACTGAGGACATTTCCGAGTAAACAAGGACGTCTGGCAAGCTTATATACCCATACCCATGTAACCATCTCCGATTAAAGTAATGTTGTATTGAAATCGTCAGAATCAATACTTTTTGAACTTTTGATATACTAAAGTCCAGTAATATCACTTCCCCCCACCCCACTGTATCATTTTTGAAATAGAAGCTGGTAGAAATGGCACTTAATTCATGCTTAATTCCAGCGCATTTAAATCAAAAACTGTTGTTTCCTTGCAGGTGGAAGAATTTTTTTTTGCCTTGACCAGAAATTAGTGTACCATGAGTTATGAGAACCAAATCTTGAATTAACGCTTTACGTAGTAGGATCGGAAGGTATTGCATATTCTTCTTCCTTTCTCTTCGAAATTGAATCATGCGAGCCGATTATCATTAAATGAAATGATAAAAAGTAATTTACCACGCATAATTAAAAACTATAGTTTCATGTTTAAATAGAATGATAAATTCGAATGACTCCGAATTAGCAGGCCAAGGATAAGGGCGAATAAAAAACTGGACAAAAAAATCACGGGAGAATCTATCTGAGTTGCCGGCGCACTTTGGTGGCACCACGCGAACTACTAGAATGACAGGCGACTAAAAATGGAGGGAGGGGTAATTTCTCGCGTCTTTATCGAACGGTGTGAGGTGGGTTTCCCTTTTCCCACAGAACCACCGCATATCCACACCACGGTGAGAGAAAAACGTCAGTGCACTCGACTCAGCCGTGTCAGTCCACAAATCAAGTGCGAGGGAGTCGTTTGCGTAGTGATCCCCCCTCCCCACCAACCACTCAGTCACAAACAAAACACAGGACGACCCCTCCGTGACACGATGAAAAACGGCAACGATTCCGTGGACAAATCGCCGACAATTTACCATCCGTCGGAGGAGGCGCGGCGGTCCTCTCATGTACCGTCCATGGAGCGCTACCGGCAAATGCACGCCGAGTCGCTGGCGGATCCGGAGAAATTTTGGAATGAGATCGCCTATAAACAGTTTCATTGGGAGACGCCCTACACAAAATTTGTACAATACAATTTGGATCGAACCAAAGGACCCGTGAGCATTAAGTGGCTGGAAGGAGCGACGACAAATATCAGCTACAATTTGCTTGATCGTAACGTCAAATTGGGTCACGGGGATAAAATCGCGTTTTACTGGTGAGTCATTTTAAATCAAAAATTTATTTTTTCTTAGTTTGACGCGGAAAATTTATGAAAATTACACCACGCAATTTTAAATTATAATCTGAAAACTAATTATGTACTTTTATGCTGCCTTCAACAGCAATTTATGGGATCGGGTAGGCACAATTGTTTAAAATTCGCTTGGTATTGTATTTAAAACCAACTTCTGGCTTTATTAATTTTTTGAGGTCGATTAAAAAATGTTTTCGTTCAAATTATAATTAAAATTACAAAGAGGATGGGGGCAGTTCTTATAAGCACAAATAATTTCTCGAAGAAATTTCTTCGTTTAGTGTTTGTAACAACCTACTGCCACCCGAAACATGGCTTTTGTTTCGCTTCTATCCTTTACTACTACCCTTGATTTACTATTATCCTTGAGCAATTTTATTGTCTATTTCCTGGAATTCACACCATATAATTCTCATTTACCCAGTAATTGGAGTATTTACGTAAATGGAGGCAGGAGACAACAGCAGTTGCAGCGAGAATATAGTAGTTACAGGAAAAAAACAAAATCTATGCCACATTAAAATTTAACGAAAGTCAATGCCCTGAGAACATAAATTCATTTCAATGGCTCACAATCCCCCTAATCAACATAGCGCAGATTCATTCCGATTTTTTTTTTTTTTTTTTTTCATTTTAGGCTAACGTTTTAAGGCCTTGCGTGTGAATGGGTGTAAGTAAAGTTTCAAAGTACTTCAGTGAAAAAACGACTTGGTAATAGCGAAGGTGGACGAGATAACTCAAGGTTTATGGAACCTTGATCCTAGCTATGAACTTAAGCAAGAAAACGGTACGCTTTATAACTTGAAGCATAATTCCAATTAGCGGACTGAATTTTAACTTTCTCCTTTTGTTATTAGTTAGAATAGAAAAAAGGGCTCAAATGCTCCCGGGCGCGTTAAAAACGACGAGTACTCAACTGAATGGTAAAAAAAAAAAAAACTTATTAGAATGACGATATTACAAAAATTATCTGGCACTATGCGGTCTCGTGAAAAACACGAGTTGGGGAAACGTAGAAAAAGGACCGTATAAAATTGCGTATTTTTTATCGCAATTATGCAATTTTTATGAATAAATTGGAGAGGCGGGATTGTATTGATCAAATGAACTGGGTCAAACTTTAACCCTTCACTTCAACCTTAAAAAATCCGCTGTTACAAGCTTGGTTGAGGGTGCCGTCTGAACTGATTTTTTTCAAAAGACTCTAGGATCACAAAAGACGCATTATTGAATCCATTTTAAAAATAGCAATATAAATAATAATAACAAAAAGCTCGCAATTTGCTCGTTATGTGCTCCCCCCTCCCCGCTATCATTCAACAACAGGATGAACAACGCGTACAGCTTATGGTCGCTCTTGAAAAAGAACGAAATTATGACTTACACAATGCAAACGGGAAAGCGAAAGTTAATGAATCAATTAACCGTGTAATTCTCATTAGCCAGCGTCAATGCGTGACCTTTCCTAAGAGTTACTCATCATTTCGCGGCTTTCGGTCGTTCAACAACATTTTTTTGCCGTAACTACAATCCATCGTGAGATCGAAAAGAATAAGAAGAGAGAAATGTATTAAACAATAACAACGAGGTCCTTCTTGAATGTCTCATTATTTTCGGAGCATCTTTCAATATAGTGACGCTGAGGAATTTTCTAATATTGCGAGAAATGCCGTTCAATAATCTCATTCCGTAGCCTCGAGAATTTCCTCATATCTCGTAAAATGAGTCATATGAATTCATAGAAAGAGTTCATCAAAATTATGAGAATTAAAAATCACGTCGCCTGGAGCCACCTGGCAATCGCTCGTCTACTTCTAGGCGACAAAGAGAGCGCGTGTCGTATCTTGACAACAGCCACAGACCTGGAACCAGGCCACTGGGAAATCTGGAGAGATTTAGCACGGGTTAGCGTAAGCTGTCGACGCTATGACACGGCATTTCACGCCTATCTTCGAGCGGCCGTTCTCAACGAACGATTCGAAGACGGCGACCTGCTCAAAAACATGACGATCACAGGTTTGGCGGCGGCAGCAGTGAACCAGGAGGTGGAGGCTCGCGAAGCGGCTTTAAGACTTTTCAAATTTTTAACCTCTAAATTTCCAAAGAACGTTCTCTACTGGTGTTATTACGGTTTGTCAACAGCGGCCACCGTCGATCCTTCACCAACAGTTCGTACCAAAGCCATAGCCACTATGAACGAGTCCCTGAAAATACTCAACAACCCATATAATAAGTGGCACCTTAACCCAACTGGCGCTCAAACCATAATGAAACACGCGCAAACGATCGCGGCTTGTTACATCTCCGCCAGTAAATTATTTCACGGTACAAACGAGGAGGTAGAGTGTTTGAAAATTACGAAAAAATTCATCAAAGGAATAAGAGAAAAAATTGAGGAGTATTACACCGACCTATTGTCAAGTTTTGTGCGTCCCACATTTCAAACTTCTTACTATGATGTTCAGGACATCGAGAACCATCTCGAACTTCTCGAGTCCAACATTAGAAATCTCTGACAATAAATATTGACAAGGATCAAGAAAAAAAGAAGGAAAAAAGGCTTCCATTGTTACCACGAGGCAATCCAACCATTAGCAACGCTAATTTTTCCGGAATGTTAGACGTCAAATAACGAATGGCTTTGGTTGAGTAATTAAAAGGGGAAATCATAGATTTTACCGCACGAAGTCAAAGTAAAAATAAAAAATGAATTGACGTTAATGTATAGTACTGAGATCACTAGACTAACTTGTCTTTAAAGGCGAAAGAAGTGACGTGGGTTGAAAAATTTCCCCGATCATTGTTTTTTGTTCTAAACTCTTTCCCCATTGTGTCTTCATTCATTCAAAAAAGTCCCTATGGCCCATGGAAGAGGGGGGGGGTGGCTCGAGCAGAGAGAGCGTTTTTCTCAGTAGGGTAGGGTGAGGGATGTATTTGCTTGGTTTCTAGCTGAAAACGAAAGTATGTATATATGTTATTCGCAACGGCCGAATTCACCCATTGCCCGAAAAATTTACCCACAACGCGTTATAGGCAGTGCATGCGAAAGCTCCATCGAAACCGGGGGGGGGGGGAGGCGAAACCTGTCACAAGACATCTCCCCGATCAGCTGTTTATCTGTTAAACATTTCTACGGGTAGAATAATTGAAAGTGTACACTGAAGTGCCCCGCGACACTTATAGCTTGAAATTTAGTGTCAGACACGAATTTCCTCGGTGTAAACACAAATTTCCAGAAATTGTTGTCAGAGTTCGTACAGCCAAAAAACATATGTCTGACACTGTCAGCTACATTAATGTTGCGCAACACTTCAGAGTAAACGCACCTTAAAGTGTCAGACATACATTTCTTGACTGTAAAACTATTATAAAAATTTCTGGAAGTTGGTGTTTACACCAAACTTAGTGTCTGACACTAAATTTCAAGCAATAATGTCTCGCGGCACACTATCGTGTAAATGTACCTTTACACACCGCGCATACATTTATAAATTGGATTGGCGCAACACCAAAATTAAGGAGCTCATTGGAAAGAGCACAAGATTGTCTTCAGTGGAGTCAATTTTCATTATGTGGCATAAAAGAAGCTTAATCAGGAAGAAACGATACTCATCGAAAGAAATAACGACTCATCAAGAGCAGCACTTGAACGACGCAGCTTTGATTTTACCTGCATTCCCAAGAATCTAACATACGCCAATCAATGACTAAAATAATGAAATTAATGAATCAAAGGAAGAAAATCAAAGAAAGGAAGAAATGCCCTAAAACCATCTACAAATCTACAATGGGGTTTTCACGGGGTAGAGAATCTTTTTAAACCTTATATTATGCGAGAGGGTTGATAAACAGAGAAGGGTAGGCCACTCCTGCCCGCCACCCTATTTTTAGTTCACGTTGCTGAAGGACGTGAAACACACGCCCTTGACCCTCGAAGAGAGGGAGCGGAAATCGGGATCAATTCGACACGAAAATGGGTCAAATAAGGGGAAGTTGTTTGCTCTGAACTGGGAAAGGAAGAGAGTAACGCAGAGGGGCTATAGAAGAACACGATGTCTCGTGAATCTTGGACAAAACATGACAAAATCAATTACGATTACAATTATAATGAAGAAAAAGAAAATGGTTCACTGTATTGGATTTCGTGAATTAGATGTTGTCGTGATGGTAAATTTCTTAAGGCCAAATAATTATTAAGTAATCCTTGATTGAACCAAGAAAAAGTCCAAGTCATGACTTGTGTTTTTCTTTATCCTTCTGTATATTAATTTTTTTTATTTATTTTTTATTTTTTTTTAAAGGGAAGGAAACGACCCAGATGACTATAGCCGCCTGACATACAGAAAGCTATTGGAAGAGGTGTGTCGATTCGCCAACGTACTAAAATCCAAAGGAGTGGCGAAAGGCGATCGCGTTGGAATATACGTGCCAATGATCTTGGAAGCGGTTATTGCAATGCTCGCCTGTGCAAGAATTGGAGCGGTCCATTCGATAGTGGTAGGCAACATGTATTAAAATGACAAAACACCCCCTGCCCCTCACCCTTCGACTATTGAATTGAGTTATTCTAATTTGGAACTTTGTCGAATAAAGTTTGCCGGCTTCTCCTCCGACTCTCTGGGAGACAGGATTTTTGACTGCAAATGTAAGGTGATGCTCACGGTGGATTTCGCTTACCGAGGGGAAAAACTGTTAAAATTGAAATCAATCTGCAGTCAAGGTATACGGTTCGCCCATTAAATGCTTTAGTTCAAACGCTAAAATTATTGTTAATTTCAGCGATGAAAAGAAGCGCTGATCTGGGACACACGGTTCAAACTTGCGTTGTCGTTCGACATCTTCCAAGGCTGAGCGCATCGATGAATAATAGCATAAAAGAAGACATGAATGTAACTATACAATTCTTGAAAATTCTACTAGTCACGAGCCGTGAAAATTGTTTTTAAAAATCCTTGAAAGGATTAAAATCGATGAATTAATGGAGTAATCATCTCAAGTTTTCATTATTGTTAATAGCTTCCTTGGGACGATGACACAGACGTTTGGTGGCACGACGAAATGGAAGATGCCGACACGGCTTGCTACCCAGTTTGGGTTAACGCAGAAGACCCATTGTTCATGCTCTACACAAGGTAAGCTCCATCGAGATAGCTTGAACGCCGCAACGGTTAGCGAACCGAATTTTTTTAGCGGTTCAACCGGGAAACCAAAAGGAGTCTTACACACTACTGGAGGCTATCTGATGTACTCAGCGACGACATTCAAATATGTATTCGACTATAAGCCGAATGACGTTTACTGGTGTACGGCAGACGTCGGTTGGATTACCGGACATACGTACGTTGTGTATGGCCCTCTGGCGAACGCAGCCACATCAGTCATCGTACGCTATTCTTATTATGAATGTGAAAATAAAAATTTTCATTGTTTTACTTTTAACAGTTCGAAGGAGTTCCTTTCTACCCAGATAATGACAGGTTTTGGTCCGTCATTGAAAAGTACAAAGTAAATCAGTTTTACACAGCTCCGACTGCCCTTCGAGCTTTAATGAAATTCGGAGAAGGTCCTTTGAAAAAGTAATAATTACTTTCTTTCCTCAACACCCTAAGAGCCATTATTATAAGGAAACAAAATACAGGCATGACTTGCAAAGCTTAAAAGTACTCGGTTCGGTGGGTGAGCCCATCAACAAGGATGCGTGGCTCTGGTATTTCAATCACGTTGGCTCGAAAAAATGTTCCATCGTGGATACCTTCTTTCAAACTGAGACTGGAGGGCACGTTATAACTCCGCTACCAGGGTGTACACCGATGAAACCCAGCTCAGCCGTAAGATACACAAAAAAGTAATAAAATCGACTATGAATCGTATGATATAACACCCCTTCCCCCCTCAGACTTTCCCATTTTTCGGGGTTGAACCGAAACTACTAGACGAAGAAGGCCACGAAATAGAAGGCCCAGGCGAAGGCTACCTCGTCTTTAAACGGCCCTGGCCAGGCATGATGCGAACACTTTTCGGGAATCACGCTCGATTCGAGGAAGTGTACTTTTCAAGATTTCCAGGATACTACGCGACGGGAGACGGAGCCCGACGGGACGAAGACGGCTATTTATGGGTGACGGGACGAATCGACGACATGTTGAACGTCTCCGGGCACTTGATGTCAACGGCCGAGGTCGAGTCGGTTCTAGCCGAACATCCGGGTGTGGCCGAAGCCGCGGTCGTCTCTCGACCCCACACAGTCAAAGGGGAGTGTCTTTACTGTTTCATAACGCCCCAAAATGGCCAGACCTTCGATACAAAACTCACAAATCAACTCAAAAACCAAGGTAATCCTCGATACTGGTAACAAAATTCCCCCGAAACAGTAATCACCTCTCCCCCTCATATTTTAACAGTTCGCGAGAAAATAGGACCTTTCGCAATGCCCGACGTTATCCACTACGCACCATCTCTCCCAAAGACCCGCTCTGGTAAAATAATGAGGCGAATACTGAGAAAAATCGCTGTTAACGACACCAATATTGGAGACACGTCCACCCTAGCCGATGAAAGCACGGTAGCAACTTTATTCAAAACGAGACCAGAGAATTTAAAAAACGGGTCGTAAAAGAGTAGTCTAAAACGCTTTTCGGGCCTCCTTAAATGTTTGCACGAGTATTTTTTTTCTTGCGAATTTTAAATTCTTAGACAAGACTTTTAGTGTCCCCCCCCCCCTTTAGCATATACCCACTTATTAAAAGTGTATTTTTTATGGTTTTTCTCGGTGTAAGTTATTAGATTTATGTAAATAAGTTCTTGTGATTGAATTTTAAGTTTTTAGGCGGACAATATGTTTTGCTAAAAAGCTGGCCGATGATTGAAAATCAAAGCTTTACATGTTAGACTAACTAGAAGGCCATACTGCATCGACATAAATCTCGTTCTAGCTGTTAGCTTTAAGAAAAATTGGAATCTGTTGACTATAAAGCGAAAGTTTATTTAAATATTGATGTTTGAAGTATTTTTTTTGTATTAATAATCTCAAAAACACGTTTTTACCTCGATGAGCACAAAACATTCATGTACGAACAAAAATTATTTTGTGATGAAAAATTGTGATTTAAGCCAAGTTTAACGTATATTTTGTTGCATTGTATGTGTGCATGACTTAACGTAAAACGAGAATAGTGATAATCGAAACAAATACATATCATGTACTGTGTTTAACCCAAGCTACTGTAAGCATAAGACAACAAAAATACAAAATACTGAAGTGTTACCGTTAAGAGGCGAACTTATTTCAATTAACGCATGCGACAGACCATTGCAGCCCATTAACTGACGGTAAAACGATGCCTACTTCCAAGGGCAAACACATTCGAATAGAGGCCGCTGTGCCACTGATGGCCTTTCTGTCAAATATTGAATACATTTCCCCCACAAAACGATATTTTATGTGCTAAAATTGAAACGTTGGTCCCTTGGAACTCCTCAGGCTTAGCAGCTCAGGTTACTCAGTAATTTAGCCTCACAAACTGACCCTCGCCGCCAAGACGACCAGTTTATCGCGCCTTGAAAATGGCTAAACTGACAATTTGCGCCCTTCAAATAGCCAAACTGGCAATTCCCCCCTAAAAATAACCTAACTGGCAATTCACCCCTAAAAATAACCTAACAGGCAATTCACGTCTTAAAAATGGCAGACTCACCATTCACGCCCTAAAAAACTATTGATGTATATTCGCACCATAATCATTGGAAAACTGACTTTTTGTGTCACAAAATGGTTAAACTGACGATTCGCGCCATTAATGACTAAACCAACCGTTCGCGACCTGAAATCGACTAAACTGACGATTGAAACTGACTATACGCTCAACTGAACCTCGCAAATAATGCTTAAACTGACTATTCGTGCCCCAAAGGTGGTTAAACCGACTATTCGCACCCGTAAAATGGTCAAACTGAACATTCGCGTCTTCAGATGACGTAAAACTGACGTCTTGCGTCATTGAAAATTGACAAACTGACTATCTGCGCCCTAAAAATTGTTATTTTGCTATTTTGTGCCCTTTAGAAGATAAACTGACCATTCGTTCTCGCACCGAACATGTACTCCCCTTCCCCTACCACCTCGCACACCAAGAACGGATGAAAACTGACTATGAGCACTCTCGCGGGGTTAAATTGCTTGACTGGCTAATAAAACATCCTAAAATTGGCCAAACTGACTATTCGCGCCTTAAAAATTGCTAAACTGTTCTCTTTGGCTTTATCCACGCTACTAAGAGTTTTTCATATCCCTCCCCCCTTCACCAGTAATCACCCAATTCCCCATTCCCCGCAAATCCGGTCCAGGCAGCCCGTTGGGAATTTCATCCCTAAAACACTACAACGCTGGCAGATCTCACCCCCCCTCCAAGGACCCAGTTTCTCCCTATGGACCTCAGAGACTGACTTCTCGGCGGAGTACCAGACACACACGGCCGATCTAATTTGACAAACCTATACAAACGAGTAATTATGTAGCTTTGATTGACAGTCAACTCGGCCTTTCAAAATAATTAGTCCCCCCCCCCAACTTTTTTTAAACCCAGAAATAACAGTATCAGATGGGTACAGTAGGTACAATTTAGAGAACGGAAGAGGCGATTGCCCCATTTCCCCCGTCTTTGTCCGCCGATGCCCTGAATAACTCCAAAACTGAGAACTTCGGTTGTTCGTAACTTATCCATATTGCATGCTGGTTTTTCAAAAACATCCGGTCACTACCAAGGAACATAATATGTTCCTTCCTTGTTTAAAACATATTATGTTTTAAAAAAAACAGCATGAAATATTGCTTCAAACATTGCATCGTGTGAACAGGGCTTAAAATTTGTTTTTTGTGGGACAAAACAAGCGAAATTTTGTTTTTGGGCGACCAAACCCGCGAATAAATTTTTAAGAAAGCGAAATACACCAAATTTGGATTTCGGAAGAGCGAGATATGCGATTTCGGTATTTGAAAGAGCCAAATTTGAGAAATTTGTTTTTTTGGAAGTGAAAAACTCAGGAAATCGTGAAATTCACAAAAAATTGGTTGGTTTCCAACTGTGGATAACTCACTACACCTTGCCAATAACGCAAAGAAAATAGAAACCGTTAGTTTACTAGTCGTAGAATGATGGGAGAGTTGCGCTCTATTTGTTCAGTCGAAGCAGAGGGGAATTTTCCATCAGACTAACAAAATGAGAAAACATTCTTCACGTGATTCGGGCGTTTTTGGTCGATTTTGGCACAATTTCATTGCAAAATTGTCGAACAGAAAAGCCGCAGCAGCCTATAAATCTTGTTAAAGTCCACTCGGCGGGTGGCAGTAAAAGCCATCAAACTTTTGGTTAAGTTCTAGCAATTTGCCTGCCCCCTTCACCACTTGCTATGGCGTGTCAAGGTCTATTCGTTTGTCGTCCCGGAGACTACTCCGAGCAACGCGAAATTTTGTAACCTCGCGGGTTACCGTGTGGAATAACACGATAAAAAAATGGAAGGTTAGTACTTTCAGTGCTAGTGGTGCAGCTCCGGACGACAAACGAATAGACCTAAATTCAGCCCGGTCAGAGCACTTTAACGCGAGTTATGGCTCAGCCAACTTGTGTCAATGTAATGTATTCCCCAAATAAACTATAATTCGTTTCAACGTCTGGCTGGTCCGGCCAAAATGAAACGTGTGGCAATAACGCCTTTATATAAGTTGCGGTCCACAGAATTCGACAAGGGGACTCCATAATTTGCACAACAAGAAAAAAAACGTCGGGCCAGCTACTTAAAATTTTCCAAACGAGCCCAAATTGGGCCCGAGTCTGTCTTACACAAACAGCTAAGACCTCACCAAGTCTCATTGCCCTAGCCTCAAAACTACTGGCACTTTACTTCGAATGCAGCAATTCATCCCAAATTGAACACGCATACTTAAGCCCTGTTCACACGATGCAATGTTTGAAGCTAAATTGCATGCTGGATTTTTAAAAACATCCGGTCACTACCAAGGAACATATGTTTTTAAAAAACCAGCATGCAATATAACTTCAAACATTGCACCGTGTGAACAGGGCTTTAAATGCTTCAAACGAACCCAAATTGGGCCCAAGTACTTCTCATACACCAACAGCTGAGACCAAAAAATCATCATACCAAATCAAGTATCATTACCCTCTAGCACCAAAACTACTGGTACTTTTTACTTCGAAGGCAATTAGTACTCGAAATCTGCAGACCAGAATCAAAAGTTTGCAGGTTGGGCATTTAATTCAGCTATTCAACCCAAATTGAACACTTCCTAATTTACTGACGCACATATAAATCACCCGGAACCCCTCGAAAATTGAAATTTTCCCATTTTTTATGAATTACATCATCGGCAGGCTACCCCATCAACAGAACAAGATAAATACCAGTACTTATATGGTTCCTCCCCCCGCATCTAAGTCGGAAAATGTCAAACAAAACGCCCGGCACCCCGCAAAAAAATTATTTTTTGGTATTTACCTACACACGCAGTAACTACTATCCAATAGGCAGTAACGTACTGAGAAATAAGTCAGAAAATCCTAGTACTTATGGTACCTCTCCCCGCGCCAAAGTCGGAAAATGTCAAACAAAACGCCCGGCACCCCGCAAGAAAGATTGTTGGTATTATAAGCCCTTCGGCGGGTTGAGTAAAAATTGCCAAAATTTAAAATTGCATAGAATCGCGTATAGGGTTTTCGATCGGGGAATCCAATACAATCGAATAAACGAGCCGTTCAGATGAACCGTGTATACTTCCTTTATCTATGAGGCTACACCTCCGATGCCGCCGTTTTGGCCCGCCCCTTCCTGGCAGAATGGCTCCTGGGGACGACCTTGACACACTCAATAACTCCAAAGTAGCACTGAGGTGATTATTTTGAACCTTGGTCGCCTAAGCTGGTCGAGATGCACTTCAGGCACGGATTATTTGAATCCGAATTGAGGGCAGACTCTAATATTTAGTCACAAAAACTGCTGGGCACTTGATTTGTACCATTTCCCTAAGACGGATGGAATGAAAATTGTCACATGGGGCCGAAACGTTATCCAAGCGGATACCAAATATCCTGTTCGCATGCATGAAACTTGAAAATCTTCATTTTTCCATGTTTAAGCTTATTGGGGACCCTGAGCGGGGATTCGAATCCACACACTCGATCTGGGCGGTTGCCCTGAAACCCGAATCTGGGAGGTCCCGGCTGCTCATCTCCAGGACTGAAGAGAACAGTGAAGGCAAAACAGGGCCTGAGGAAATTAAAATTAAATTGTGGCTGGACGCCACGCTGCTGACCAGTTCAAACATCAACACAGTTTCCTCGGCTTCGCCAAGTTTAGCCGGAGATCGTAGTGCAGTGGCAATAATGGCAATAGTGGCTCCAAACCCCCAGCGTCATTCGCATTCATTACGAAAAGCCAAAATTTCAACTTTCTGCTTGGGGTGGTCATCAACTCGAGGTTTCTCCGTCAGGTTGAAGAAACACAGTTTTCCTCCAATAACTTGTAGAACCCATTCTCTTCGTTACTTGTTTGACTCCACAAACCTTGGAGGAAGTCGGCCGGGAGGGTAGCCATATATGGGGCGGCAAAAACAAATTAGTCCCGGGGCCCTGAAGCACCAAAACTTAGAAGGTGAAAGGGCGACAAGTATACGTGTTCAATTTGGGTTGATTTGCAGCATTTTAAATACCCGGCACGCAGACTTTTGCTTCTAGTCAGCAGATTTCGAGTACTTGGCTTCGAAGTAAAGTACCAGTAGTTTTGGTGCTAGGGCAATGATACTTGGTGTGGTTTTAGCTGTTGGTATGAGAAGTACTCGGGCCCAATTTGGGCTCATTTGGAGCATTTTAAGTACCCGGCTCGCACGCTTTTTTTTATTCGCGAATTAGGGCGTCCCTTCGACAAGTCGCCCAGTAAAGGGGGAAGGGAGTAAGCTAATTGCCGGATCGCAACCAAAATTCGGTGGCTCGTACCCGAGTAGAGTCTAAATACAGAAAATCAGCCCGACCGGAGCACTTTATAGGGAGATTAGGGAGTTTTAGGCTGGTCCTCAAATCAGGCAGATATAACTATCCCTGGCCACAGCAATACTGTGAGCGTGAAGGAAAGAGCTTCGTACATCGTCAGTAAAGCGAATCAACAAAAATATAAAAAGACATAAATGAATTACTCACCAATTTCCAATTGCTGCCCTAAAGCTGAAAAATAAAGTCGACACGAATAAAATCCACTTCTACGCTTACTTTACGAGCCCCGAACTTGAACTATTTGAAGGACAAGGACGAACTTGAAATGAACGAAGAAAAAAACAAATGCTACGCAAAAAGTGGCGTGATCCTGTTTGACCAATCAAAAACAACTGAGAAAGAGCAGGGTTTGTCGTTTGTCATCCCGGACTGCTCTGGTCTTCGCGAGATTTTGCAACCTCCCGCGTTATCATGACAAATTGCACCGGTGGGTGAGAGTGGAATGTTAGCGATATGAGCGAACAAATGAAGATCATGTGTCTAATAAATCAAACAAAAGAAGATTATAAAAGTGGGGGAACGCGAGAGCCTTCGTCGTGGTGGTCGTGATCTCCGTCTCCGATTGGGCTTGTTTTTCTAGTCGAGAGTCGAGAGTTCAATCGCGCAGGTTGTTCGGATGCTGGAGTCGTTGTTGCTTTGTGTTGTGTTAGAAAACGAGGATTAGTCGTGAGCTCTTTGAGGTGAGTTGAGTATTATTTTATAACTTTTTCTTTAAAAATATATCGCCCTGCACCGTACTGAACGTTTATTGTTTGATGGGCATCCGCACTATTTCGGTTCACTTGAAGATTCAAGATACTCACAAGAGAAAGTGCTGGCCCCTGTTCGTGCGGCGCGGGCCGAATCCGGTAGTGTTAGAAAATATTTACAGGAATGGTGTATTTAACGGGGGAACTGGAGAAACAGTTACGAAAATAAAAATTGTCGGTACTGAGGAACGAAAGAGCAACGAAAGGAGGCATCACAGATCACACCCACCCCCGGCACAGGTTTCAGTTCATTTTCCCACCATGCTTGTGGTGCCTTGGATGCTACGTCACCAGTTCCCGTATCATTCTTGCGATTTTTGTGGGGCTTCGGCTAGCTTGGCCCTTCCTGGCATGGCCTTTGGCCTTTGGTCAAAGGCGGATCTGAGTGATTTTGGGGGGGGGGGGCACCCGAAAAATCTATGGTGAGGGGGGGTGATAACAGGGCATGAAGTTTGAAAACATTGCCAAATTTCACTCGTTTATACAAGCGTGAACAGATTTGGTAAAAAAAAAAAAAAATTTAGCCATAATGTATCGCGTCCTGCCGTCATAACAATATTTTGAAAAATTCGAAGAGACGCTGGGAGGAAATGATCATGAAGAAGTTTGTAATTACGGAAAAATCGTAAAATACCTCTAGTTTACCCCTGAGTTTTCGAATTCGGGACAATAAAGGCCAGGGCCGTAGCCAGCCCTTGATCCAGGAGTGTGCAGAAGAGGTCGGATGTTCTGGAGACCCGCCAGCAAAAGAACTGGTAGTTTATGAAATCCGAAATGGGCGCATTAAATCGTCAAATTCATCCCCGGAAACTGAGTTTTCGCAAAAAAAAAAGGACCGTAATCCATCAAAAACTAACCAGTCAGTTTTAGCCTTCTATTCCCGGTTTTCTGTCCAAAAACTAGCAATGTTTTCCCCGGAAATCGGTATACTTTGTAAGGAAAGGCTTGGCACTGAAATACTGGGTGGCCGACTTTTCATCAACATCTTGTCTGACGATGAGAGGCGTAAAAATCTAGCATTTTTGTGATGTGATCTAACACGTTTTAAGGATGTTTTTAGGCCAAAAAGGAAGACTCTGCCTTGAAAACCGGCGATCTCACACCAAAAAGTGACGAATTCATTCGTATTTTTATGATTTTCAGAGACCACTTTAACGATTTGGATTCAAACATCGACCAATAAGACGGCAGTTCTTTTTTATTTCCAGTGGTTACGACAGCCTTTGACAATTTATAAACTTTGTCCAAATATCTCGGCTATTACAATGTCCATTTCAACGTAGGTCATTGGAAAGCTTACTATTCGAGGAAGTTTTTTCCGTACAGCGACTCATCTTGATAATGCTGTGTGTGAAATTACAGCTTTTATAAAATCCATGTGTGACGGTAAAATAAGACAACTTGGGAATTCAGGCCAGCATTAAGGACCTTCAACTCCAGCTGATTCCAAAACCATGTAGACATAATAAAAAGACAATTTTGTGCCCTTTTCAGCGATGTGCTTCAATATTACGTGCAACGACAATGGTGGGAGTTATTGCAGTTTGTTTGAAGAAAACCATCGATGCGTTGAAAAAGCGGAAAAGTGCGTTTTTCTCGGATACGGTTGATATTTGGACCATGGTATATTTAGTCATTTCTGACGCAAATATGGTCTAGAATCACCTCCTTCATTTATGCCACGTGGACCAAATACACCCTGTACACTGGTAAAACTAATTTTATCAGTTTTCTCTCTGAAACTGGAGGTTTTTCTCCAAAAAAAACTGGTAATTGTAGTTTTCGTGTCTCGTGTCCAAGGCAATTTGTCGATAAAGCCAATAAAATTGTGCCTTTTCCCCGTAAATAAGCTTCTTTTCAACCTGAAACTCACGCTGCCCTTACACTGCCAATTTGGCCGTAGAATCTGAATGTTAGCTACAGAACTAGTATTTTAGAATAGACAACAAATATTCAGTCCAAAATTTCTTGGTGACATAAAAAGGCAGTCTATTAGATATGATCTAACCTACAGTCTACTCGTTTTCCCCACAACTGCAGCGTTGTTTATACTGCCCCTTGATGAAGTGGTACTTGCTTGATCTATCTATATTTTTGTCTTCTGACGCGAATTTTTGTGTGTTCTAAATGATGAAATACTTTGGTCTTCAATAATTTATAATACTTTTTGTGACACTTTTAAAACGATTCGATGTTAAAATTAGTTGAGACGGAGTCATTGCGCATACTGGAAAAATACCGTGTTTTACTTCTTATTAATTAGAGGTATCACATTCCCCAATGAAACTGAAAAATACGTATCAAGTGTTCATTTTAGTGGTGTAATGAGCGCGGAATTGGTAAAATAAAAACTCACTTGAATCGGGATTTAATAAAATTTTACCCCAACGTTCCAGAAATTCGAAGGCCACACCGTTAGTCCAGCCAAATCCTTCCTGTCCAACATATTCTCCACCACCACCTTCCCGCCCCTTTTCCAGAGCATTGTACTATAAAGAACCACGCTTTTAGACGCCTGGATTCAGTTTAGGGGGGGGGGGGGTAAAAACTCACTTTTTCAAACATCTTCCCGAATGACTTGTACCCGTCGTAGTTTGAGCTAATCCATTTCTGAGCCAAATTGAAAGAAGTCATTCGTGACTCGAAACTTCCCAATTTGTCCAGACCTTGTATGAGGAAAGCCTGAAGAGGAGGCCAAGCGTTAGGATAGTCCCACTGTTCGTTCGAATACTCCATTGAAGTAGGGGTCCCTCCTGAAAATAAATGGCGTCCCATTAATTTGTGATAGTAGGATAAGATACGCTTATTTAAGCGGCTGCTCGTTAATTCAAATACCAATATATTTTGATAGCTCATTGTCCTTGACGTATTTCATAATTTTGCCGGATAGAACGCGCCGGTCCATTTTGAATGAGCCCGTCCAAAGTGGCGCGAAATTGGATAAGTAAAAATACTGCCTCGGTTTATCGTTCAATATATCGTAGTCGTACCATATCCCGTCGTTTTCATCCCAAAAAACCTGTTGATAGTGTTGACGGCGAGAAAGGCTTAATATATCCATTCTGCCTGGATGGTAAAAATTCGTCTACTTACTGATTCAATCGAGTTTAAAAGGTCGTTTGATAACTTTTCGAAATGCTCGGCTTGAGTCGATCGACCCAGGCGTTGATTCCACGCGGCAAGCAAATAGAAGCACTTTTGTAAGATGGCGTTTAAATCGACCGGTATGATGTGCATTGTTGCGGCGTTTTCCAGACTTCCTGATGTGATAATTATAGCGTTTAAATCCCGGATCGCGGGATTGAAAATAATGTATTTTAAACATGTTCTTGTACCTTGGTTGGTGCCATTAGATATGAACCATCGCGATGAAAAGTCCCAACCGGACTCAGCTGCTGATTTAATGTTGATGTAAAAGACGTTGCGCTCTTCTTCAGTTCCCATTTTCTGGGCATTCTCGTAATCCTCCCTGTTATTATTTATATTTTCATACGACAGGTTTAAGCCAAACAGGGTTAATCATACCTGTATGATTCGGGACGAGGGCCTGAAGATGCGGCGTAGTACCGAAACATTTGATAGTCTTTTCCGTTTCTACTCACTTTAACCTGCCTGTTTTGTAGGAAGTATTCCATTTCCGTTTCCAAGATCTAAATATTACCTACTGTTTTTATTTTTTTGGTACTTTTTTATTATTTTATGGTCGCTAGCATCACCTCGATGTTTTCGGCAATGAAATTCCAATCCCGTGTCGACTGAAGGTAAGCCTCCATCATGAGTATCAGCATCGGAGGTTGAGACCTTTGTAAATAGTAGACCCGACTTCCATTAGGGATGTGCCCTATTTTTTTTACTAGATGAAGGAAATTTTCTATGACTCCTAAAAAGAAACAATTGAATGGTGAAATTCGAAATTATCTTTTTTTTACTTCCTGCCGGAGGAATGAAACTACGGTGTTATTTTGTTGCGTTCTAGGATATTGATAAATTCGTACCTTTTGCAGTTTCCTTCATATCACAGATTAGCAGGCCCCTAACAATCCAGTAGGTATCCCAGTAGTAAAGTTCAAGAAATCTTCCTCCAGGAATTACAAACCTGCAGGAATAATAATTGTTATTGTTGAAAATTGAGCGCTTTTCGTGAATCAACATGGATTAATTACCCATTTGGCACATAAATCAAGGAAGTCATGTTCTCATTAGTCTTAACGTGATCTGTCATTTTTCTGCTTAATTGTTTCCATATTTTGTTTAAATTGAAAGCCCATTGTTTATAGGCGGGATCTATCACTTTATTCATAATACTGGGTCTATCACGCCAATCCGGGGGTGTCCAAGCCTGGGGGAAAACAATGACGTTAGTTTGTCGACCCCTACGATAAAGACGTCGACGATGGGGCGTGGGTCTTACCTCCAAGTCGGAGCACTGGCCGTCAATGTGACAATTTTTGAAATTGTCGTCGACAAATTGTTTCAGAACGTCAGTTGGAATTTCTTCGTTGTATTTTGACTTGAGGTCGTTGAATGAATGCAAAACCTTGTTAACAGACAAATTAGACACAAAATTAGAATCGCTTCGGGCGGTGCACGGCGAACATCAATAGCAGGAATTTACTTTTTCTGGTTCTTCCTTCAAGTCCATATCTACGAAAGTCTTCGAGTCTGGAAATATGCGTCTCAGTTGCACTGTAGCTAGCAAGTCTCCCTGGCAGTAAATTTTGCTAATACCACCCCCGCCGCAGAAAGTAAATTGAAACACGCCTCAAATTGAAAAAAAAAAAAAAAATCTAACCTGTCGCATGATGGTGGTAGGCTGCTGGTTGCGTAGGTTGACACGAAGATTTTTGACAGAACTGTCAGACAGAAAACAACCGGTTGATTCATTTTCCCCCAAAAAATGTCGTGGGACACAAAAACAAGGGCTGGTCATACCGGTCTTTATAACGAACCCTGCATTTTCTCTCTGGCATTGTCTTCACTTTAACCGATAACATTATACTGAAAAATAATTCTTTTGTGTTATGCAAATTTTCCGTCTGTGACTACCGTGAAAGCTATCAACCGGTGAAATGTGTGTTTTAAAAAAAGAATCACCTGGGGGGGGGGGGGCTGATAATGGATAGTTTTATTTTGTATGTGTCTGTAGGTTAGTGGGTCAGTCTACAAGGAGGATCAATTTAAAATTTTGTGAAACCTCGTTGAGATAGTTTGTTTTGCGAATAGTTAATGTGAACTTCCTGACTAAAAGCACCAATTACGCTGATGATGGGAGTGGTACCAAATTATGCGAAAGATATACAAATTTTATTCAGTTAAGATACGAAACAGTTCTGCGAAGTCCCAAAAATATTATTGTTTCGTACTTATCGTCCTGTTTTATTGTTTTAATTTTTACTCCTCAAAGTCCCCCTCCAGATACCAAAAACAATACCTAATAGTTTCGCACATTTTCGTTACATAGAGGAGATTCATGAGGAGGCTCAGTGCTACTTGAGCACTGAACATATTGAGCACTTTACAAAATTTCGTACGGTCAACGCCTTTTCACGAAGAGTATTATTCTTTCTCCAACCAGAAACTTGAAATTTCATCCGGAAATCATTTGAAATTTCATCCGGAAATCATAAATACAGTTTCACAATCAGGGAAGTTAGATCGAGAAACTGTCTGATTACTTTCAATTAGTTACAGAATGGGGGGGGGGGTTCCCCACTGAAACGCTAGTTTCGCGTGGACGTGGGGTTAGAGCGCATTACTCATTTTGCTCTTGGATCGAATTAAAAATTTGCATGGTGAATATTTTCACTTTAGGATCCATGTTTGAAGTTTCCGGTCCTGTAAAGGGGCCGGGGTCCACATAGCAATTTCCAGGGTCAAACATCCAGTTAGTTTTTGGAAGTGATCTCGTCAGTTACAAAGCCAAATGCGCGAGGGTTCCGACTGAAATACAAGTGTTTAATCCAAACTTATCAAATCCACAGGGCTGAATTTCCACGTTTCCTCCATCTCCTTTTCTTTTAACATGAATACGTTTTATTAATATACGGGAGTAGGTATAGGGACCAATTCGGTAGAAGTGGCAAAATGGGCCTCACAGCGCGTGCGCCCCCTATTGTTGGTGGAGCTGGGTGGATGGAATTGGGGTGATAGAAGGGTATCTTACCAAGACACCAACTCAACTGATGAAAAAATGAATACCAATTTATTTATTTTCAAAACATGCTGCTGCCCCCCTAAAAACACCGGACCCGGGTGCAATCCTCCCATCCCTGTCCCCTTACCGACGGCCCTGCATTCTGAAGAAACTGAGAAACGAACTGTGACACAAACTATAAAGCTGCGTCCACACTATGCCGAATCGAAAGCGAATGGAGTCGATCGACTTGAGTCGAATCCAAGTGTGTCGACCAAGTGTGGACGGTCAAAAAACGACTCGAATGGAGTCGATCGACTCCATTCGATTCGGCTTTCGATTTCCAGTCGACTCATTCGACACACGTCCACAGGTCGACTCTAGTCGATCGACTCCATTCGCTTTCGACTCGGCATAGTGTGGACGCGGCTTTAGGTAGTGGTGAGAGTGAGGGGATCTTCCCAATTTTAATTTCACTTTCGAAATTTAATCTGAGATTTGTGTAAATCGTAATTTTGAATGAGGAAGTTTCATGGGTCAGAACTTATTCATAAATATATTTTTTAAGGTTTATTTACACTAAAATAGAGCATAAATCGGGATCCGTTCGCAAAATAACCCAACAGTTAATAAATATACGATTTTTGAAATTTTAGGTAATTTCAAACACGCCAGCTATATATATTTGCACCCTTGCTACAATAGTGTCGTAACTCAAAATCGTATATCATGCATAAGTCTGTAGCCGTCGGAGACTTTCAGTTGGGAAACCAAATGCTGAAGATGGCGAGCAGCCGAAACCGGTCCGTTTTTGACGAACCTCAACGAGGGAAGACAGACTATGTTGGCTCCGACGGCTACAGACTTATGCATGATTTAATATAGCATGTTATCGTCCTAAATGCCTTTCGAAAAAAAATCACCTGTAACGTTGGTGTCGGTGAGCGGTTTGTTGTGTTTTTTGCCTTATTTTCTACTAGAGCTCTCCAATAATAAAATGATGGAGGATAAATAGAAGAGCTATTTAGAGGCATGAAAAGGACAGAGAATACATGGGATGTTACGTTGCGGAAAATTTTCGTTTTGGCGGGATTTCAAATGTGCCAACTTTTGTTAATAAATAAAAAATATTTCTGAAGGGTTTTAAATTTTTGTCTATTTATTTGCATGGAAGAATTGATACGCCTCATTGAGAAAAAATATTTTTGGAAAATGTGAAACTTCCTCATTGTAGATATTTATGTGGAGTCGGACAAAATTATACTGTTGGTTTTTTAAAATATAATTATTTCGCCCAAACGTTTAAATAAAGTATTTTAATGGGATACAAAGAAAAATATAATGTTAAAAAATCCGTCCTGTAAAATGTTTTAATAAGAAAATCTCACCCGTTAACGAAATTATTTAAATACCTTTTTGAATGATGCGGGAGCTACAGCAACGAGCCATTCAAACGGGGGGACACGTGTCAAAAAACGGCGATCTCCGAGTATATTTCTCTATTTTTTCAATTTGACATTGTACGCGCCTGACCCATTTCTCTGGTGTACTAAAAAACTCGTTGCTAATTTTTTGCGCTCCACGCTTCGAGAATTTGGCGTAATGAATTCATGACGCGCATTTTTTTTTCTCAGTGTCGTAAAGTTACGTCACTTCTAACGTTTATCGTTACGAGCAAAAATAATTTAGGTCAGTAGAATGGTCTGATTGACGATTGTGGGTGAGGGGCAGGGGTCAAAACAAGATTGAATGGACGTGCCGCGATTGATAGCGGACATTTGTGTTTGGAGCCTGGGAGTGTGGCAGCTTTTTGGACCTTGGCCAAAACCTGTTGTCAACGTTTTTTAGGGGGGGTTCTCCGGGGTGTCGGGGTTCAAACTGAATATCGTAAACATATGGTTCCCTTTCAGTCCGCCTTTCAGTTTATTTAATTCGAGAATGAAACAATAACACCACCATTCAGGCTAAATCGTCCTGACACTCGTCAGGAGTTTTTAAATTCGGTCGTTAAAATTTGTAGTCTCCCCCCCCCCCACTCATTTACCGATTACCTTGATATTTCCCATGCACTATCCTTGTGAGTTTCAATAAGAAGTCTCAAGATGAAGCTGGCGGTCATTTCATTCTTTACGCTGATCATGTCGGCTTTTAAAGTCAATTCAGAGGAAGACCTACTACCCACATGTGACAGGTACATCAATTGCATTGCAGTAGTGGTGGGGGATAATCCATTACTGCCTAAGTCGTCGTCACGAGAACCATTAAACTCACTCCGCTTTTTCGTTACAGCGAGATTTATTGCTATGGAAAAATCATCGAAACGGTTCAACTCGCAAACATTTTCCCTGATTCAAAAACATTCGTTGACATGGATCTGAAATCTGATCCAGAAACGGTTTATTAATTTTGGATTCTTCATGAAAAATAGCATTTTTAACCATCACGTTTGAAGATAGTGGAAAAGTTCGACAGAGCCTACGCTTATCACGGAGGTAACATGCCCGTAACCGCCGTAAAGGAATTTTTGGAGGAAAATTTTTATTTTTGTCACGATCCTGGTCAATGTCCAGTATTAGAGGTAAGGGAGTTGGTCGATGGATGGGAAAGGGGTGTGCTTTTGCCCGATGAACGAGAAAAACAAACATTCCCACAGCCGTGGGTACCGGAAGATTGGAAACCGTCGCCGAGTATTTTAAACAAAATTTCAGACCCTGAATATAGGCAATGGGCTTCTTTTTTGAACGAAAGGTGGAAAAGTTTGAGCCGAAAAATGAGTCGTTCCGTACTCTCGCATGAGAATTCGACTTCTCTCATATACGTTCCTAACGGGTGCTTATAACTTACGCTCCGCTCTTTAATTTTCACGAGAATTTAATTGATTCTTTCAAGTTTTATCATACCCGGTGGTCGTTTTCGTGAAATCTACTACTGGGACACCTATTGGATTATCAAAGGGTTGTTGCTTTGCGATATGAAAGATACAACCAAGGGTGAGAATCCAACACCAATTTTCCTGCTTGTTTACCCCCCCCCCTTCCTGCGTCATATTTATTTAGGTATACTTGAGAATTTGCTGTATCTGGTTAAGAAAATCGGCCACGTCCCCAATGGCAATCGAGTTTACTACACGCGACGTACCCAGCCGCCTTTACTGATTATGATGGTTGAAGCTTACATTAAACATACGAACGACTGGGATTTCATAGCTGAAAACATAGAAGTAAACGAAGTTCTGAATTCAAAAATAAACTTCTAATGAAGGTTGAAGATTCTTGAGGCCGAAATGGATTACTTTCTGAGAGAGAAAGAGTCTACGTTGAAAAAAAGTCATTGAAGTACACCATGTTTCGTTATTACGTGCCCTACGCAGGCCCACGGCCGGAATCATTCAGGCATTTCAGTGTTGCTTCCATCGTTCACATTTTTTCAAAATTAATTCATCTTGATTGACAGGGAAGATTACAGAGACGCTCAAAAAAAGCCTACTGATGCCAAGAAAACCACATTTTATATCAATATAAAGTCCACGGCTGAATCAGGTTGGGATTTTTCATCCCGCTGGTTCATAACGAATGGCACCAATCAAGGCATGATGCGTGGTAAAAACACAAATCTCAAGTTTTAACGTGCCTTTCAAACGAAAGGAACTCTGGAAAATATCGCGACGATCCACATTGTTCCTGTCGATCTGAACGCAATTTTACACAAATCCTTCTGTCTGCTAGCGGAATGGAATAATAAATTGTCGAGACCAGCCAGAGCTAACTTTTATAAGAAGTTGAGCAATGAATTATTGGATGCTATTGAAGCCGTAAGGGTTTTTACTCAGCTTGAACCTTTTTTTAAAAAAAAATATATACGAGAACAAGGTGTAGATTCTTTGGAACGAAGCGGACGGAATTTGGTACGACTTTGACATTTTGAACAATAAGCCCAGGGAGTACTTCTACCTGTCTAACTTCTTCCCACTGTGGACTGGATCGTTCAGAAAAAGTCGCGGAGCCGTGTCATCCAGAATTCTTCAATACATCAACACTCAAAATATTTTCAAATATATAGGTTACCACTCTCCCCCACCCCAATTCATAATCGAAAATGAAGTAAAACTCAATTACAGGAGGGATACCTGTATCGTTTGTCCAGACCAATGAACAGTGGGATTTTCCAAACGCCTGGCCACCTTTACAGTCTGTACTGATTTCAGCTTTGGATCGGGGAAATTTTGAAACGATGCTCGCGGCGTTCAATCTGGCCAGACGATGGCTGTCCGCCAATTACAGGGGCTACAAAACGTTTGGGAAAATGTTTGAAAAAGTGATTTTAACCGCCCCTTCCCCTCTTTCTGATAATATGAGCCTGTGATATGGAAATGATGAGGTGTGGGGTTTTGCAGTATAGTGCAGTTGAAAAGGGAAGAAAGGGCGGTGGAGGTGAATACACTAACCAAGAAGGGTTTGGATGGACGAATGGAGTAATTTTGGAATTTCTTCACCGATGGGGCAACGTTTTGATCAATACGGATGGTAAAAACTCCTTAGAATTCCAGTTTTCCTATAGTAATAACTTCATTTTCTTCCTCATTTCTGCATTACAGGAGACGAGTTACCTCTTATTATTCGAAAATAAATTGTTGTCCTCCTTTTTGTTGTAATATTGCACTTTGTCACAGGGCGCCCACATGGGGAGGGCAATGGCGTGGGGTAAGCCATTGAAATGGGGGGGGGGGGTTTCTGACCCCGTGTTCCCCTGTTTTGGTGGTGAATAGGATCAGTGCATACTGCATAAGAGTTTCTCCCGGCATGAGAGTGTCACCTTGCCAGCGCACCTTTCAAAGGAGTTAACTCGAACTGATTAAGCGCGATTCTTCGTTACCGCGGAGACGAGACGAATGATTCCTGAGCCACCTTCGTCCAGTTTTAGTATTGGTTACACCGATGGCTATAATCTGGAAATCTCACCCATTTTACCCCTAATTTCGCATTATTTGGCGTATAAAGAAATCAATTTCGCGAGTTTGGCCCTCTCGAAATCCAAATTCTGTGGATTATTTTTCATAGAACGCAATTTCAATAAAAACTCCAATAAAAAAATCCAATTTCACAGGATTGCCTCTCCTATGAAATTTGAACAGAATTGACTCCTGTACGCTAAAAGAAAAGCACGGTTGACCAAAAATCCAATTCCACAGGATTAAATCATTCTGAAAAGCAATTCCACTGGTTAGACACCTTCGAAGTCCGAATCTTAATGATTTGTCACGCAATTTTGCGGTTTTGACTAATTCAATTAATACAATTTCGCCATTTGTGCCTTATAAAAAGCAATTCACCGGTTTTACTCTTTAAACAAAAACAAAGTTTGCGGATCTGGCATGCCAGAACCCAATTTCACGGGGTCGGAAAGGATGTCACACTTTTTTCCAGAGCTTAAATTTCCAGTCTGTATTTTAAAGAGCAATTTCTCTGGTCTGACTTCTGTCAAAAAGAAAATTTCGCAAGGTTAGCCCATTCAAAACCCATTTCGCCCCAAGAGAATGCTTTCGTGGGCGTCGTTGCTTCAAAAACAGCTTCTTGCGCTGTTGATCTATTCATCCGTAGGCCAGTCAACAAGAATACTAGGCCCGAATTCATAGTCGTCCCTTGAACTGAGTATTTTTTGAATCGTATGACTGATTTGAAGTCATTCAAGGAAATATTTTCCTCAGGGGACGACTATGAAAATATCTAAAATCCCAATTAAACGGTTGCTGTTCGGACCAGCACCGGTCGTGTAAAGCCAAATTAGCAGCTTCGAAAGACCTATGCTACTTTTGTGGCTGTCGAAAACCAAAAATGTTTTGCAATTTTTTCAATGTTTTCACTACATCTCCTAAACTAAAAGCTATGAATTTTTGATACTACACGTGAGCTATGTTTTTCCTAGTACATTTATTTATTAAATTCGCTACAAATTTGAGACCTAGCCCTGCCACCCTATTTCAATTCATACATTGGCGGCCCTCCGATGTCCGAATTACGTTGGACAAAGCTGGATTGCCCACTTCAGACCGTCTGGCAATAAAGGTTCGGTTGCGGGGGGCCACTCTGAACACTCGCCAGGCATTTTCACAAACTGAAACCATTCAGTCGGTGACGGCCAACGGCTGAGCCCGTGCACCACTGGACTGGTGATAACAAATATATCATCGCCTACTTCATAGGAAATGTGTTTAGCAAGTCCTAGGGTCACATCTCGAGTATCCTCAATTTAGCCATCGTTAACCACGAGCTTTTGTGGAGATCTCTCTTCAATAGTAAGGAAATCAATAAAATATGAATAATTACGCTTGTATTTACACGATGACTTAGTCATCATCCTCTACAGGTTCTGGCAACCCAGTCATGTTCGTGAAATCCGCCGTCTTAACAAAACGATGAGGAACTATGTACCCCTTTTTCGGCCCCAATTGAAATATATTATTCCCGGAGAAAAGGTTTTGAATCTGCCTTACTTCACCCGCTTTGAAGTGAACTTTGGATGTTTTCCACGGTAAAAGCCCTTGAAATACGGCGATGTAGTTTGTACCGTCTTTTTTATCGCAGTATATCCTGAGAGGGTAGTGATGAACAATCGCTGTCACCTTTGGGGATACACATTGAAGTGAATATCTTGAGTAAAATGGTCATCAGGGGAGGGGGCTATTTACTTGGAACGACGAAAGACATAGAAGGCCAAAAAATCCTAAAAACTCTTCATAGCTGCCGATGAAAATATTGTCAGTGAACGAAATATCTGTTGTTGAGTAGTATCCTGCTGCGACGACGGCGGCATAACAGACGAAGCTGAAATAGTGGCCGCCCAAAATCATCGTCTGGTACGGCCCTTTGTATATAATTCTATATGTATCGTCGACATTATCTTTTAGTTTGAAAGCGGACTCGCTTTTAGGAGGAATCTCCGTTGATTTCCAGTAGTGTCGGGTGTTGACGCTCAAACTGTTGATTGCATGACTTGACCACTGTTTCGTTTTGATCGCGTTTGATTTACCGTAATTTGCCTTTGATGAGTGAATATGAAATTGTCTGAGCAAGGCAGTTAAACCGACCCTAAACATGCCGAAGCCGAATAATGTTGAAAAAATGCTACTCAGCGTTTTATCTTTGGACAGGGCCGCGGGGTTATTTTTATCATACAAGGAAGCCTCATCCAATGAAAACCTTTCCCCCGGTCCCCGAGTGACAGTGCCCAAGTGCCGGCTTTTCTCTGCATTTCTAGTGATTGCTTTAATTTGCTAAAGAGTAGGTGATTTTGTCGTTTTTGTTGATCTTATTCTTGAAGGATTCCATTTTTTTTCCTACCTACAGGTGAGATTTCGTCTCTTCTTCGAGGAGGTGAACTATCTACCAGCATCGAAAGGACCACCCTTCCTACCGACGAGTTCGTTAGCCAACGTTCTCAAATAAAAGGTAGGGATTATTCTATTTTAATCCATAACGAATGAACATTAATCAAACAAAATGAAAAAATATGTTAATAATATGCATTGTATGGATTAATTACCGGAAATATGCATCTGGTGGTAACTCCAGCTGTATGTTGGTCTCCCCACGGTCGTAATTTTATAAAACTTTTCAAAACGTTTTCGGTTCACCGACCCACCCTCATTGAAAAATAACCACAGAGATCAAATCTCAAGTTTAGGAAAGCTACGGGCAGTGTTTGAATTAGACAAACCCGCGAAACTGATTTAGACCCGTTTCACCAACTTTGTTTAGAATTGATCGCGATTAGTTGCCATTAGCGACCATAATATTTCTGATACAAAATGCTATTGTAATCGTGATTAGTCGTTGATCGGAGTTGGTGAAAACGGGCTTAAATTGAAAACGAAACCCACGAAATTGGTGTTTGGAGCAGCCTAATCTCCAAAATGGGGTTTTGAAGTAGCCAAAATCGTGAAATTTGATTTTTTTAGACATCCAAATCCACAAAATTAGTTTTTAGTTAGTTCACGAGCTAAACATTTTCAGTTTGCTGGGCGAATACTCCAGATTATGGGGCGTGTGAATTAATTTCTTAGGAAAGTGATGAGGGTAGGGGCGTACGATGTCTAGGCCTGAGGCGCACCGTACGCTGAGCAACCATGGTTGACACGATTGAATATTTTCGGCTGTTGAAAAAATGAAACGTATTATGTTTGTTTAATCGTTACTTATTTATTGCTAAATAATTGGTTTGATTTCATTTTTAATATTGCTGAATAGTAAAATTCAATTTACTACAATAATATTTCATTTTTTTTATAAAATGAAAATTGACCACAAAAAGAGTGATATCTTATAAGCTCAGAAGTTAATTGAACGAAAATTACCTTTTCACTAAGGCACGTATTGAGGAATGTGACCCGAAAATAATTGCAACAAGAATGGAGAGAAGGAAGCAACTTAAGTATTTCCGATAAGTACGTTGATGGTCAGTCTCAGAATAGAAATTGAAAAAATATTTTAGCGTTCCAACAGATTTCGGGGAAGATGATTATAAAAATATTTCGTTCAAAATGTAACAAAATTTCTACTGAAGCCTTCAGGCCATTTTTCTTTCATACGTCTAATGATATAAAAATAAAATATGTCAACATAATAGTACCTATACGCGTTAATATTTTGGAAAATTAATAAATATAGTTTGTCTAGCACCTTGGAATCATTCCATTAACTGCATTTCTATAAATGAAGTTTATAAAGACTGTTCGTACCTTGTTTCGGAGAATAATTGCGTGTTACAATTCAATACTGAATTAATTCGCCTTCAGCGTTGTTTCTCGTTGGGTGAACCGGAGCGCTATTGGTGTGTGCTAGAGTTCGGTGGTTAACCTTAACGACGAATTTCCGTCAGAAATCGAAACTAATAACAATTACAAAATAGTCTTACGTTGGCTATGTGGACTAGCAATGTCGCCAATTCATGGTCTTCCGAGTAGCTATTTTTGAGTGGAACACTTCTAAATCCGGTTCGTAGACCGATGACCTGACAGAAAAATTGAATGGAGTGTTGGGGACGTTGAGGCGTAGGGTTGAAATGCTTACCGGATACGTGGCTTGACCGATGAAGTTTGAATCGCCAAACATATCTTCGTCTTGAACGTTGAAACGAATCATAGCCAAGTAGGGGTTGATGATTTCTAGTTCACAAGTTTCATTCCAGACAGGATTCAACCCGTTATCCTCTGCAATTGTTTTGTTGTTTTTTTAAAGATTTGAAGTAAACTCAAGGGTAAAGCAATGCCAAAATTACGTAAAGTCCGCGTAGTGAGTTTAACGCCCGAATCGTAGTCAGCTCCGAGGACTTCGATTTGAACGAACGGACTCGTCATGCCGCGTTTCGACCGGATCAAATGACGAGCCGCTATGACTTTGATAACGAGTGTCAGGCGGTCGGTGAATGGAAGACACAATGGGTCATAAGGATCATAGTCGGAGCGGAACATGACTTCCGGTTTGAGAACGTAACCACAGCCTCCATTCAGTCTAAACTTGCTTTGATTAATCTGCATTGCTTTGTCTGAAAATGAAAAAAAAAAATACTGATTAACAAGGTTCTTATTGATTTTAATAACATCAAAATGATTGGATGTTTCCAACATCGATGTTACCTGGGGTTTGAAAATTAAGTGCAACCATTTGACTTCCGGAATTCCATAAGGAGACAGGATTATAATTGGAAGAATCGATTCTTTGGCCTTTTGGGTAAACTCTACTAAACTGGAACTAATCATTTTTCTCCTATTAGATGATACCGTTCATCCGTCATAAGATGTAGACGTTTTACCTGATGGTATTTTACGAAAAATGATATTTCTTGTTGACATATCAATTTTTCCGCTTTGGTTTCTGGGAACGAAGACATTTCATTGTAAATGAAACCTTTCTGACGCAACCGGTCAATATTAAAGGCGACGCTGCGACAGTAGATGATTAAATTGGACATTTCCTTGGCTATCCGCCAAGCTCGCTCCATTTCCTTGTTTTGACTCTCTCGAACACTGGCCGACTGAGCGGTCTCTTTAATGGCCGCCATCCATTCTAGTGCTTGATCATGGCTCGGCACTCCCACTTCAAATACAGTGCACATGTTTGGATTTTGTATGCGAAGGATGTAGTCAAGACCGGGCATGTGTCCCGGTCCTGGAACCATTTCCACGACGGCGCCCATCACATCGAGGCTACCCTTTTGAAGGTTGCCGAGAAGCATAGAGTCTGATGACTAAAAAAAAATTTTTTTGAAAACGGTCCAATTCAGGATGAAAAATGTGCGTTTTAAATTAGGAGGAAGAGGGTTAATTACGCTATCTTCTCTCTCCTGCTGAGGTTCAATTTCCTGCACGTAGTTTGAAGGGAACCAATGTTGACGCTTTCCACCGTAGTCTCCCTTCCACCAGCCACTGTCCTGTTTGCTGACATTGGTTATGATCGAGTGTTTGCAAAACGAAAGTTCATCCTCGTGTCTCGCTTGATAATCGTACAGAGCTTTCACGGTCACCTGTGGGACGGGAGGGGGTACATTTTTTTCGTGTGAACTCTAAATGACTGCTAGAGGACATAATACTTTTGAAGTGAAACTGCTGGGATCCATATAACCCGGTGTGCCTACGACGTAGGAGTCATCCATCACCTGAAACGGGTAAAACAGGTGGAATGAGATCGAATGGTGGAGGGGGGCATAATATTTCATGACGTTGAGCCATGCTTTTTGCTGAAAATAATATGTCGTATTTTCTTCCTTCTTTCGCCATATTTATTTTCTGAATTGACTCTTCCATCACGCCCCCTTCACTTCCTCACATTCAACTACTCATCTGGACAAGTGGACAGTCTGTTTAGTGAAGATGAAGTCCCATTTAGGAGTTATCGAATCCTCTTTCATGCAATACCTTGTGTATATTTCAAGAGAATATTTGTCCTGTTTTTGTTACATTACTTTTAGTTTTTTTTTTTTTGCGAAATGTGTTTAAAAGTGAAATTCGTGGTCGTTAATTGTGGTCGCATCAAAGTTACGTTACGTTGTGTGCTTCTTCCAATGAACTTGTTTTCCTCCAACATTGAGCGCGGTCAAGATGATAGGAATAATACATTCCTGGGCCCTTTGATCTAATGAGATGGTGGAAGGGAAAGGTCAGTGGACCTTGTACTTGTCAACCTTGAAACCCTTCGCCCTTTCCGAGTGGTGGCCCTCAGCTCCCAAACTACCCTTTGTTACTTACAAGTCGTATATTCGATTTAATAATTTTTAGTGGATAACCAATAATAATAATAATAATAATAACAATAATAATTATTATTATTATTATAAAATATAAATAACACGAATTTTTTGTTGTGAATGTAGTGAGGGGGGGGGGAGGAATAGGTATTATCCTGCAAGTTATTTCAAGATTAATCAATCCTTAAGAAAGGAGAGGGAATGGTTGGAATGAAGGCTTAACCGGTAGAAGGAACAATAAAAAAAAAAAAACTTGATCATGTTAGGGACCATATCCGTCTTTCTTTTCTTCAAACGTAGTTGAGTGTTCGTGAGGTAGTGTACATCATCCTGGAAAGGTAAATTACCTTTACACAGACCTGCTATTTTCCCCTTGTCTAATAACTTTACTTGGAGTTACAGATGTCTTTGATTATATTATTTTACTTGTTAACGATGTTCTCCGCGTTAACGATGTCATGGCAAGAAAACCCCCTAAAAATGGCGGTAAATTCTCACGAATAATACTTGTGTTAAATTAAAGCAATAAGAATTATTTTAAATGTATGAAGGGTGTACGACCGGGATACAATTTTCAATATTTTATTCGCAATGACGAAACCGGCGATTTTAAAAGTCAACAAGAGGTTCGAGAGGGGGATACAGTACGAGGCAGTTACTCAGTGGCCGAACCTAACGGTGACCTTAGAGTTGTGACGTATCACGCTGACCAGAACAGCGGATTCAATGCTAAAGTTCAGGTAGTTATCCCCACCCCCTTCGTTGCTCTTGAATGTGTTTACAGCAATCATTTTTCATGTATGAAAAGGTTCAACCGAGAAGCGTACCAATACCGTTTCCACCCATAAAATCGTTTCACCCCATGGTGTCACCGCCCAACCCGAACTATCATCCACTGGATATCAAAGTGTTACCCCCACCAACGACAACAACCGAGCCGAGTAAAAAAACCGTTGAGATTTACATTGAGGACGAAATAGCGCCAGAAATTTCGACTACCGAACGAGCTTCAGTGGCTTCGACCACTTCAGCTCAACCACCGCCGGTACAGTCTCCGTGTTCGCCGGTAGACATTTCCGACAATCGTCATCGTCCGTTACTGCCTCACCATAGGGTGGTGCCAACATTGTCCAACGTTCCCATGAATCCCCTGTACATCCATCCATTCAGTTTTGATTATCCCAAACATCCCCCCCAACCCATACCTACCCTGTACAAGAGTAATGTACAAACAAAACCTCAAGCGTTAAATCCTGCGTGGGCTTTTATACTCGTCCCAGTTCAAGAGTTCAAGGATAATACTTACCACGGTTAACCGTCGTACCATGTCCTCACTCACTGGATACCATAATTTTATTTTTCCGTACAAAGGATGCCTCTCGTAGTAGTTGATTAACTCGACGAGACTTTCGAATTGATATGTACCGATAGTGTACAGGCGTCCTTCCATTTTAATCTTGCAATGCTTGATTTTTTTGTCCGCCCTAAAGGTTAATAAAAACAATTGTGAACGCTGTAATATTGAATAACTAAAGCTAAATCTTAATACCTGAAAGAAATAGCATAGGCACTTTGATCCTTGTCCGACGGTCTCACTAGAAACGCTCCGTCATGCGGCACGCGTTTCAATAGATCCTCAGCGTACGAACGGGACGCGTTATGATGATACCATTCCTTACCCTCGTGTTTACTCGGTTGTGGAACGGGTTCGGCCAGCGTTATAACGAATTCCTGAGAAAACCGAATAATATCGAGAGTCGGTGGTTTAGGTCAACTCCTCAGGTTGTGGGGCGTTGGGAGCTCTGAGATTTACCTGACTTCGCAAGGGATGAGTTCGATAGTGCGTTATTAGACTGTAGAGACTGTCGAATGACGTACTGTCAATTAGCATGTACTTGGTTTGACCACGGTCTTGTTTTGACCGTATCCGACAGTGATTGACCTTGCCCTGGCGCCTGGAATTAAAAAGAAAAGGTAGATGTAAAAATATTTTACATTTTTAAATTTTTTCGAATAAACCTAACCAGCAAAACTGAGCGGGTTTGCAGAAAGAGCGGATACCACGACATTTGGTTTTTGAAAGAGTGAGAATACGCGAAATTAAAGTGTAAATTAGCAAAAACTAGTGAAATAGGGTTAATGAAGGAGCCAAATCTTTGACATTTGATTATGGATGAGCGCAATTGTGGTTTTAAAGAGCCAAAATCACGACAAAAAGCGTAAATCCCTGAAATTGGGGTTTGCATGAGCCAAATGCAACATATAGGTTTCGAAAGAGCAAAAAACCCACGAAATGTATTTTGTGAAAGAGCCAAACGCGAATGATTGGTTTCGGGTCAGATTGTGAACCACAATGTCCGTTCTTTCGGTCGAATTTTCTGGATTCTGAGGACGAATTTCTAGATTTTTTTTCGCGTAATATAAGCATGATGATGTCTGGATGTATATCAGGGGGTGATATCGCTGACAAGGTTCTCCAATAGAATCTGAGTCTGCTAATTTTAATTACCACCGCTTCACGGAAGCGTGGGCAAAGTTATCACAGCGGGACGTTTGTACTGCTTTTTTTTTACTTAATTATGTTTACCTTTTATGTAGTTCAATTCTATGGTTCAACTGAGCCAATCAAATCTCTGGCCAAAGTGTCAAAGAATTTTTTCTAGAGCCGATCAACCGTGCTTTGAGGTAAAATTTACGGTAATTTGGCTCCAGAAACTGATCAGCTGGGCCCATAAAAATGGGAATTCAGACATCCAGCAACTGTCTGCCAGCAGTGGCCCTCAGTGGGGGGGGGGGCTCCAGTTTAATGTATGCCCTTCCCGCCCTCACTACAAAAAAGTTTCACATGTTTTGTGCCTCCCCCCCTCAGAGAACCACCCGAAAATGATGAATGATGTCAGTTTTAACCTTTCGAGGACTACCAGCAAGCGGTAATCCGAAGGAAATAAACTATTACATACACAAAAAAAATATTAATAAAAAAAAGCGGAATCTTTTTACGGAATTTTTTTTATTAATAAAAAAATATTAGTATAAGCCAAGGGGTCGTTCGTTGCCAAACAAATATTTCCATGACGTCGGCCTCTCCAAATTTCCCGGCGGCGGAATCAGTCCCAGCCACTTGTTGATTGTTTCGGTGAAATTATAACTGTCCTGAGCGTTGTCCCCCTCCGAGCAGAAGTACAGAAGAGCAGCGCACGGCATGTTCGTTTGAGTGCAGACCGTGAAAAGAGTCCGAGTAAATCCGGCTCCACTTAGCCTTGGACAGGCAAACCCTTCTTCGGGATTGTTGCCCTTCATTCGAATCCAATTGAGCGAGGCGGAGTCAATCAGACTCGAAGCTTGTGAATTAGTCAAAAATCTGAATGAACCAGAGCGAATCTCAGTGTCGTCACGGTTGTGACCGTACATTCCCGAGAGGATGACTATTTTTCGACTTTTGAGTTTCTGAAGTTGTTCGGCGAGTCCATCGCAGAAGCTCGTGTACTGGGAACGTTCAACAGGTGCTCGAAGCTGAACCAAAAGTAATTTAACGTCTTTACAGTAATAGATGTCGCAGCCACTACTCATTCGCGTAGATTTCGGGTCATAAGGATCGGCCCCCGCGAAGGGAAGTACGCCCGGGTGCCACACACATCCTTTGTACTCCGCTTTAAGTGTCGCAATGATTAGATCAAGAGAAAGTTGACCAACGTTTCCAACTGATGGGCAAGCTACTAAGGCTGTATCTACTTCGCCGCCTAAATCTGACAATTTTACGAGCATTTTTCTAGGATTCAACTCTGATTTCTTCCTAAATACAATTGCTTAGGATCTTCAAAACTGTTTATCATTCGCATAAACCTAGCTGAAACCTTCCTCCGAAGCTAACGCGGTTCCCGAAAAATAATTTTAAAAATTCATGAAAAACTCACCAAAACGATAACGAATAATCTCCAATGAACGTCTCGCTCTCTCTGACTAGAAATGTCCCATCTCCTAGATGAGAATAAGTTTTGAGTAGATTTTCGGCTTCAGCCCGCCCTCCGGCCAGTTTTCCGTGGAACCAATTTTCTCCAAAATGTAGCTCATCGTTAGGGACACCCTTAATAAGAACATTAATTTTTCTCGGTAAAACACGAAATGTTAATAAAAATAATAAAAGCTTTGAACAACTCACCTCGCGTAGTCTCGACTGTCCCACCGGTCCTGCCTCTTCAATTTCACCGTCCTCGTCGATCTCTTGGTCATTCTCGTGGACGCTGTCCGTATAAAAGAGTTTGTTCTGAGTTAGTACGAAAAAATGTGGATTCCACGCTTTGTCTATGGGGTCTTCCAGGTGGAGAACTCCGTTTTTCACGGTGTTCCGCAGGTCCATGTCTCGTCCTGAAGAGAGTTGAAGTCAAATTAAGAGACAAAATGGTTTAATGGGATAAAGAGGGGAGGGATACCGTCTTCGGTTCTAAGTAGGATAGACCCGTCGTCGGCTCCTTCCGGCAATTTTTTGTGTTTTATTAGGATTTTCCGTCTAAGCTGGTACGGCGATGGAAGAGATGTTTCATTTTTTTCCACGGGGTACGTGAGCAGAAGTTCGCCAAACACTTCTATCATGGCTTGAGCCATATTTCTTTGTTGAGGCAACGAACAGTTGTCTTCTATTGACAAAATTACCGGATATCTAGGCCAAGAAGAGAAAAGTTACACGGATTTTCGCTTTACTTCATAGAATAGGCAACTTACTCCGACACGGCAAAAGCATGCTCTTTGATCGTACGAATGACGTCCATGAATTTAATTCGTGTAGTGAGCGTGTGACCGTGATACACGATGGGCATGCCGTCGGGACCGTCCCAGCAGTCCAATTCGATACATCGGCAGCCCATTCTCAGGCATCGAACGTAGGCCTCGCAGGATGATTCACTCGAAAACTGGTCTCCGGTCAAGTACCTAGTCGCACAAAATCAAGGATTAGGTTCAGATTCTAATTTTTTCAACATTTTTTTGGAGAAAGACTCAACTTACGTATTGTGCGAAGATGAGATCCAATAGTGTGAAAGCGGTCTTGTCATATCGTCAGTCACTTCATTGAGATGGTAGTCCCAAATGTCGTTTTGTTTAGAAAATAAAAAATCTAAAAACTGAAATGAAAAAGTTCAGACTGGATCGGTGGCATTACAACCCCCATTTTCAAGCACTTACTTCAACTGTAGTAAAATAGGGCTCCTGAACATTCCTTTGGGCGTCTTGTAAATACTCTCTCATATGCTTCGAAACTTCTTTACCGTCAACCCTTTCACCCTGCTCTTGGACTAGAAATCTTGTCAGATCTTGTACAGACACGACTCTGCCGCTGTCTGTAAACGCTGAATATTGCTCTAAAATTTCCTTAAAGGTCTGAAAATCGTTCGCTTTAGTTTCAGTTGATTATCAAGTTTTTCACTGCAGTTACTTACACTTTCATCGTACATAATCTTGTGATATACTTCTGCAAAATCATCAAAAGCGAGTTCCCCCCTTTTCCGTGTGTCAACTTCTTGAAAGAAGTCCCTCAATCGATTTGTAGAGATTTTGCAATTTATTCTAGGAAGAAATGCTTTTACATCTTTTAAGGTGACTCTGGAATATAAGATTGAACGTCGGTTCAATTGTCCCGTTTTGGTTGTATATCGAATGGTTTTTGTTACGTTTCCCGGCTGCTCTCCATGGCGTAAAACTCTTTTCGAAGCCATCTCTCAACTTGCAATGGGTACGGTGCAGTTATTGTGTCTTCAACGAGACACCTGAGGCCTTTCAACCAAAGCTCGCACTCTTTTTCGCTTAACGCTATTTCAAGACAGTAGGGCGTGAATTAAAAATAAAGCCAGTTGGCGGGGCGATAAATTCGTGGATTTACCAGCAATCGATAGAGATTTCAACTTGAATTCAGATCCATAAATCACTACGAAACATTTTTGAGTTTCCATGCGCTTGGCTTCCTCTGGCCAACGCTCAAAATCTTTTGATGACTTTCCGCTTCGAATTTCTTTCACTTCTCTCATTTCGACTTTAAACAAAATTATAATTATTGGGTTAAAGTCCACAATCCCTCCCCAATTGTTAACGTACTCGTCCCATCGTATGACTTAGTTGTGTGCGATCTCGCCCAGGCGATCTGCCGCGTCTCGCGGCGAATCATCAAGGTTTTCCTTTCGGGCCTTTTTCTCGGATAGAAGCGAGTGACGATAGTTCCTCGTTCGAGTTGACTAATGATTTGTTCCATCTCGGGATTGAAGCTACCCATTGTGCCATTTGTTGTTTGCACTACAGGTAAAGCGAGAATATTTCGATTTCAGTACGTTAATATGCGTGGGGAGAAACAAAATTATTCATTAGTATTAATTTATCATTCCTTACACGCTACTTCACAGTACATCGCTCATCACAACTTGAAATCTCTTCCCTTTAAAAACTCTTTATTCATTTTACATAAATACTCCACGATGCCTCTATTTTATTCAATAAACCAATTGCTTGATGCGGTTTTGCTAGCTTTAACTTTTACCTTCAGAATGAAAGACGGTTGAAGGTAAAATTGATAAAACATGGTCACGAGATGAGGTTTTGAATGCCATGAAATTGGAAAATTGTGCACCCAAAAATCAGCATTTTCGAGCGTCTAAAAAAACAGCCGGTTCGCCCCGGAAATCACACTTGTGACACTAAAAACTTTCATTAAAATGAAAAATTGCCTTGATTTTTGGGTGCACAATTTTCCACCCCCACCCAACCACAACTATACAGACAATTTAGCCGAGAAGAAACAGACTATTCGTAGTTTTTCCCAAAGAGTAACTTGGATACAGTAAACGGAAATAACACCACGGAAATGTTGATGTTCTCTTATAACATTTTCCGAGGTGGCATCTTCTGTTTTCAGGACAATATATTCCAGTTCTGAAGAAAAACCAAAAATGCCAGTTTCTTATAGTCGAGTTGTCTGAGTTTCTACGGGTAAACTGTCCAATTCTTGGACCAATGATTCGGGGTCTAAATGGACAGTGTTTTGTCCAATGAAAGAAGACTGTGAAAGCAAGTTTCCAGCGACTGCTATTTATCTCAACTCATTGGCAGTACACATAAATTGTCAAGCAGAGTTGGTGCTCTTTCACTACCCTTTGGCAGTTAGTTAAAAGGATTTTTATAAGTGATTTTCTTGATTGAGAAGGACTTTGTTAGTGATTTTCTTGATTGAAAAGGATTTTATTAGGGATTAGAGCCCCTTAAACACCGTTTGTTTCATGGATGAGACATGATACTGGGTCACCCCACCCTCCCTACTTCCTTAGTAGCTTGGAGAAAACGACGCATGTCCATGTGACCCCCCCCCCCCAACCACTAAAGATCTGCGCTTGTGTACGACACAGGCGAAAATTTCCTACATATTGACCCCAAAAAATAGTTCAGTCTAGAAGTGGCGATTTGAGATATAACTGCCATGGTCAAACTGTATAGTTTAAACATGAGCAAACACTACCGTGCACCTGTAGGAAAAAATTACGAAACGTATGTTATTGAACGTGACATTTAACCCTCATAGCCGAGAATCATTTAGCAATTCCTAAAACCAGGTGCCTAAAGCTGACTTTGCGACAGTGAGGGTGATCTTAAAAACGCCACTTCTAGACCAAATCCTTTGTTCCCGTTAATATTTGGGAAATAGTGACACGTTTATGGGTCGTTTATGCTGTCAAATTACCAGGAACAAGTCAGAATTCTGGGGAGAAAGTTACCCCGAAAATGGGCAAAATCACAAGTTTTCAGTACAACTGACATGTTTTTTGTCGCTGAATTGTGAGTTTGACGTCTCTATTGTGTATTTCTGGTTAAAATAGACAGTTCCTAGGGCTCAATTGTTTCATAGACAGTGTGTAGGCTGAATTACGATTTATTCGCGTAAGATTGTACAATTTTGGACTCGAGAGATCACAAATCATGGTGTATGCATGAGCTAAATGCCTTAACAGACCATCAATAAACGCCCCTTGCTGTAATAATCGTTAAAGAAAATACAAAAATGCTAATAACGTGGTACATCAACCACCGAAAGAAAATTATTCTAGAGACGGTACCTCAATAATGCCTTGAAGGCTTACTTTTTGGTGTGAAGTGACAAACGAATGCAACAAGTTACTTACAACACAAGGGCATATAGACACCGGAAAAACTGGGATTCCCGTTGAATTCACTGTTTTTTCACCACACAAATAACTTGAATGAATTATCCCGTTTATTTACTTGATGATAAATCAAAGAAATTAAAATTATCATTATGGTAAATCAAAAACTAACAAAGAACTTGGGAGACAAACATGAAATCAAAGACAGACTTCAAAAAAATAAATTATATATATACATAAAGGAGATAAGTCATTTTAATCAACTTGTTGAAAAAGTGATTTGTTTAGTGATCGAACGGTAAAATCGGAAAGAGAGTGTTGAAACATCTATCGATTGTAATTACCGAGGCAACACTGAGGAGACTGTAGAGGGAAGTCAACGGATTTTAACATAATTTTTTTGTCGTGAAAGGGTCTTCCTTCCTTCGGTACCATGCGGCCACGTTTGGAATGCCGAGCTGGGCCGTGGTCTTTATTTCATATTCGTAGGCATGGGATCATTCAGGTGCTCTCACCGTACCGTCTGGCATTCCCAACGGTATTAGGCCCTGAATCATTTTTTGGTCATAACACAAGGAGAAAACAGAATTTACATTTTTCAAATCCTACATTTCCGCTTTTCCTCAAAATTCCTTGAGATTCCGGTTTTCGTCTGGACCCCCCCCCCCCTCCAGGGGTGAATTTTTGGCCCATGGCGGCTTACATTCTTTAGGGTTAACTCTCGATGGGTTCGAGTCTGGGGGCGTCAAGCCTCAAGGGTACGAGTTTTTTCTCCCCGAAAACCACTGTTGGGACACGGAACAGGAATTTAAATCTGCATGTTGCTATTAGACCAAAATCACTGACATTACGGCCCAGAAATAATATTATTACTAGAATCTATAAAATTAGGTACTCTTGGAAGTAGATTTTACAATTTTGTGAAGCCTCCAGAATCCCGTTACTTCTAATGGGGCACTGGAAACAGACGATTTCGACCGAAATCTGGTTCTTGTAACTCGCCTTAGCTCCCTCTGCCATGTCACCTAAGCTCTATTGATCTTTTCTGACCGTCCATAAATTGATTCGAAAACTGTGTCACTATGGCGCAGTCACACGCCGCCCCTCTCCGTTCATGACAAGGAGGGGCTAGCTCTACGCTGCTCCGACAATCCACGCTAAATCCAACAGAGGTAAGGGCGAGGGGGGTGGACCGGCCCGGGCCCCCTTTATCAGAGGGGGCTTCGAAAAGCTTAAAGGTGCGGAAAATGAGGATTTTTAGGTACGTGAAACACAGCGGTCAGCAATTTGTCTCTTTTCAACGATTTTCAGTCCACCAGACCTGGAGAATACATAACGTTGCTGGTGATCAGAAAACAGTGTGGCCGATTATTCGATTTAGACTACGAAAACGCTATTCTGATGGTTCAAATTGAGAAAATTCTCTTCCTTCGGGAGGTGAATTCGAGGTTAAAATAGAGAAAATACGCTGATACCCAAGTTTCTTTAGGAACTAAGTGGATAAAATTGAGCAAACGCTCTAATTTCCCGATATGGCGGGAAAAGCTCCAATATTCGTGGCTAATGGAGCGCTCATTCGTGGTTTCTTGGTGCAACTTTCAGACCATAATTTAGTGAAAAATCGCTGATTCCCCCGGTGTATAGAGGTCGGCTAAAATGTCGAAAAAACGCTAATTTCCTGTTTTTGGGCCAAGTCCGCAGCTAAAATTAGGAAAATGCGCTATATGTATTGAAGCTATACAAATGAAAAAAAATCGCGACTAAAATTAAGAAAAATCGCTTAATTCATCAATGAAATTGAGAAGAAGCGCTAATTGGTGGCTAAAATTGAGAAAACGCCAAGACGTTAGCTTCTGAAGGGTATTTCGAGAAAATCGATATATCGATAGCTAAAAATGAAAAAAGAAATTGCTAAAATGTATAAAAATAGCACAAATAACACGCTAACTCACGGCTAATATTGAGAAAATCACTAATCAGCGCGGCTATAATTGAGAAAACCTCTAAATTTAAGCTGAAATTGAGAAAAAGTGCTGACTTCCAGCTAAAAATTGAGGAAAACTCATATTTATGGCGAAAATTGAGAAAAATAGCTAATTTTCAGTTCATATTATTGATAAAAACGTGCTGATTCCCTTGCTAAAATGGAGAAAAGGTGCTATAATCGTTGCTAAAGTAGAGACAAATTTCAGTTTGTGTGTTTATGCTAAATGTGAGAAAAACGCTAATCCATATAGCTAAAAATGAGACACATAAAATTGTTATTGCGGGGCTAAAATGTAAAAACCCCGGCAAATTTATTGATAATTTTGTAAATACACTAATTAGCGCGGCTAAAAATTAGAGAAACGGGTCATTTTCAGCTCAAATGACAAAAAGGGCTAATTCGCTGCTAAAAATGGAAAAAAGCATTGCTAAGCTGCTGAAATTAAGGAAAATCACTAATTTGGGATAGAGTGTAGTATTAGCTGTTATTCGCGGCTGAAATGTTATAACAATTTCAAAATGCATCTAATATTTAAAAGACTCCATTTCGCGGTATATGAAGGCAAATTATTTGTGGCTAAAATGAAGAAAAATGCTAATTTCGTAGCTCAAAGTGAGAAAGTGCTTATTCTCTGCTGGTTCGCTGATGAAAACGCCAATTCGTGGGAAAAAAAGCTAATTCATAAGAAAAAACGCTGTTTTTGCCGCTGAAATGGAGAAAAAGCGCTAATTCGTGGCTAAGGTATAGACAAATTTCAATTTTTGTCCAAAATTGAAAATACACCAATTCTCGGATTCCCAAAGCCTACTGCTTCCCAAAGCAACTTACTTGTGGCTCAAAATTGAGAAAAAACGCTAATCCTAAGCTAAAAGTGAAAAAAAAAAATTGTTAATTTAATGCGGGGATGAAATGTAAAAAACCTGGCTACGTTACTAATTTTGGAAAAATCACTAATTAGCGTGGCTAAGATTAAGAAAAAAGCTAGTGCTGTTGTTGGTAAATGAGGCAATTCAGTTGAAGAGGCTAGTTTCCAGCTCAAATTTAGAAAAAGGGCTAATTCGCCTTAATAAACGATCTCGCTCGTGGCTAAAATTGGGGAAAATGGCTTATTTACGGAATGAAAACGGTACTTTGCGGCTATAATTGAGAAAAGCTTTGATTTGCGGGTATAAAATACAGAAAAATTTAAATTTACGTCTAAAATCGTAGGTTCTTATGGCAATTTTGTGGTTATAAAATTGAGAAACAGCGCACATTTTTGGCTTTAGGCGGAAAAAACAAATGACGGTGTAACTCGCGGCAGAAATTCGTCAATTTACTGTTTAATCTGATCATAATAAAGCGATAATTTACGGATAGGGTGTAGACGTATTGCCAATTCGTGCTAAAATAAGGAAAAAGCCATAGTTTCACGCTATGTACAAATTATGTGTATTTCTCGTTTATACATATAGAGACTCAGGGGCTTCATAGAGTTATCCGCCCCGGGCCCCGATAGGTGTAGACTTGCCAGTGATTGTTGAATGAATCGCCTGTACACATAATCATAATATAATCTGTTGCCATCGCAATCTCTGTTGCAAAATCGCCTGTAATCCATCGATGCCTCAGTTTTCAATATATTTAAATGGTGATGGGGAGGGGAGGTTGGTGCTCAGCTAAATGAATATGAGATAAAGCAGCCCTTGTTCGAATGAAGTTCAACATTCGAGCTGTAATTCAAATTTGTACATGGAGCTTTGATTTTTAAAAGTGAGGAAGTTCAATAAAAATAGTCAGTATTAAACGAAATAGACAAAAGTGCTTTTGCTTTTGCTAACTAATTAAATTAATAATAAATAATTATTCTTATTATAAATTATTACAATAAAATGCAGTTGTAATTGCACACAATAGTGCGCTATGGTCACAGCCAGTTTATTCGTTGGATCTCTACAGAGAAACATATCATCCATCGTTTTAACAGTTAAAGCGGTAAACCCGAGGTAAAATAATCAATGGTGTCACGTTGGGGTCGATACATCCTTATGGTCAGAATTCGTGTCTGCAGTGTCTTCCTTAGGAGAGGGACACGCCTTGATTGGGGGCAGGGGAGAGTTAGTCAATTCACAATGGTATCCATTCACCTAAAAAAAAAAAAAATCTCACCTGCTGAGTTAATTCTTTAGAGCCAATCTCAAGCTGCCCCATCAAATCCGACAGTTTTTTCGCCTTGCGAAATTCATTTTGTTCTATGATCGAACACAAATGTCCCGTGAGTAATTCTTTTTTCTCTCTCTTCGTGAATAATTCCAGTTTGGCTACGAGATACTCTTTTTCGGCCTTTTCGAATCGTTTCCTAAGGGGAACCGCTCGTTAAAACTGTTTGTTTGGTAATTAGTTGTTTGCTTACTGAGCTTCGTTGAAATCATAACTGGCGACTTCGATCTGTTTTCTCAGAATGGACACGTCGTTACTTAAGTTAGAGTCCAATTTTTTAAGTTCCTGCGATATCTCGCTGATTTTTTTCATGTCTTCTTCAGTCTTTTTAGCCCTGTCGAACAAGTACAATAAAAATGCATTTGTAAGAAAAAAAATTGAAGTTCAAGAATTTAGGTACTTTTTAGAGCTTTTTCTGGTTAGGCTTCTAAAAATTAATTCACGCTGCATATTTTCTGAGGGAGGAATAACGATACTAATGAGGCCGTAGTTTGTGAGCGTCATTGGTAGGATAGCTCAAGTTAGAATTATCTCTTTGTAAACAACGGTTAAAACTGGAGGATGAAATTAAAATTATAAATCTTTTCTCTAGCAGACGTTATTTTATGCGGTCGGGGAATAGGTTTAGCGTTCTTTGCTTTAAAAAAATCGTACTTCTCTTCTAAAGCTTTTTTCAATTCTTTTTTCTTTCTATCGTTCAAGTCTTCGAGTTTCTTTCGATTCTGTTCGAATTCGATGAGAGCGTTCAATGAGGATGTATTATCCCAGTCGAGGGGCAAGGATTTTACGGTAGCCAAATCAAGTTTGACGCCAATCGATGATGGATGAGGTGGCGATGGTGTTGGATGTGAATTCAGCACAAGTTTGAGTTGACTAAAATCCGCATCGGACGAGGAATCGTCCAGAGATGGACTATTCGGTTCCCCGTTTACCGTAGACGCTACGGCGGGTGTTTTTTTGTTCGGAGAACCGGCGCAGCTGCTTGCTTCCGAAGGTGAATGACTGGCATAGTCGGAAGAGACGTCGTTATTCGTCTCTGACGGAGACGGTGCAAAAGTTGAACTTCTCACCGGTGGTTTAGCGTCAACATCCTGCGTGAAACAAAATTTATTGCTTTAATCAAACTTTTTGTTTAAGGTATTATTACTAAAAAATAACTTACAAGTGGTTTACTAGTCTCGGTGTTCGATACTGACAGCATGGCTTCCATCGGAATATGAATGCGTTGAGAGAATAGCAAAGATTTAACGTTCATACTACCAAGCGTTTTTTGTTTTCGGTGGTGGCCTTAAATCATTGCAATAGAAATAAAAATACAATTAGTAGCTATAGTTTTTCGAGTCAAAAATCAGCTAATGACATGTCTAGCCTTTCGGCTACCTCCAATTTGTAAAATCACGAATTTTGTAACAATTACTGGAGCAAAGCGAGCAAGATGCCCTTTTGTGCCATTCTTTAAAGTAAGGAATCAAAGTTAGAGTCACGGGACAAAGAAACTATTGGTACGTCACCACCCTTGAGCCATAACAGAAATAATTTTTGTTGTACTAAATAACGTGATTATAGCGCGCAAATGTTCAGTTCTATGACTACTTTTCCGATTTTCTAGCTTACTTCTAACAGAACCCGCAACGCATCCTGTTGCCAACTAAGAATATTCACTACTTTCTTACTTTAAAACAATAATTTTATTGTTATTGCTAAAACTAACCGGAAAAAGAGGCTGATGCTCCTTTTTCGGTGGTGTTTTCGTCTCGCTCCTCCTCTTCCTCTACATCGTCATAGTCAGACCCAGAATCTATCAAATTCAGAAAAATAGACAAGTTTTAATGTACACTCAAGGGGAAAGTGGTTACTCAGTAACACTACTACATTAACGTATTCTCGATTGAATATTTTTGTACGTACCACTTTCCAATTTGACGCTGTTTATTTTACTCAAATCCTCTTCTGTGAAGCCTCGAAAAGCCATGAATGAAGTAAAAACGAACAAATTATCGCCTTCTGCATGAACCGATAAAGTTATTTCCTGCCTGTTATATGCGCCGTTATAACGTCGACATAGAACAATCTCCGAAATTTTCAGAACAGTTGTCTAGGAAAATAGGAAATATTATGATATCAGGCGGAACTTCTTTGGTTCGTCGATTGCTTTTATTAATACGTGGTATGCTGGGAAAAGGTCAAGAACTCCGTTTTTTTACGACCGTTTGTACAGGCAGGCGATATCTAGCGCTGCTTGTGAAAGTTAAAACGTGAGAAAATGTCTTTTCGAGTACAATATTCAACAACGTCTCAAAATCATCCTTAAAATGATGATAAAATGTAAATAGGAACAAGATAAAATTATGGTTTCATATTTCAAATATTGGGTAGAACAGTAGAGACCATTGCCAAATTACAGGCCAGGGGCCATGGATATATGCAGCTACCCGCACTCATCTTCATAGCGGGTATAGTTTTAGGATGGTTTTTAGGAGGCGCGTGCCATCGGGGTAGTGGCGGACTGGCCCTGGAGGGGTGGGTGTCCAAAACCCCCCGCGCCCCTTGGGCGTTTTCGTAAATAATGGTTAATGGATTTACAAACGAATGTCTGTTTTTGGACTTGACAAAGTCGAGTTTCAGAAAAGGGGCTCTGTCCCCTTCGTGGTTATATCGTATCACGAAGAGGCATAAATATAGTTTAGGTTTAGAGGAGAGGCGATGACCAGAATAAAATTCGTTGGGCTAATAAGTAAGATGGGGGCGGCTGTGAAAGATCTCGTTGCATATATGAATAAGCAAAATTCGCCTTCAAAGGACTAACAACTCGAACTTTTGCTGATTTTCATGGCAGAAATAAGCACGACCGGGCTAACTGGTAATTTTTCCCCAATAACTTGATTGGTTTTGCTAGACGTAAATCGTGTATTTCAGACCAGAAATCGCAATGTTGGCTCCGACGCTTTTAAATTGGTATCTGGCACTGCCGCTAGACCAGCACTCTCTTATACCGGAAATGGTCAAATCTTGCAAACTTAGCCTTTCAAACTAATTATGTATTTGGCTTAAACCACTTGACCCACGCCCTGACAATTCATTGTTACAAAATCCGTTATTTGGTTAAAAACTGGTAATTACGCCGCTTAGTCTGACCATTTGGCCCAAAAACCGTTCAATTACCCCCAAAAATGTGTCGATTTAGCCAAAGTACCTGACTTCTGATTCGAAAACGAGTAGGAATTAAGCCAAAAGAATGACTATTCGTATACCTTTAAGAAAAGTCCGGTTTCCCGAAAAACATAATTCCGGAAGTATTGGTGATGTGGTCACAAAATTACGTTTTTTCGCCAATAAGCTGATTCAAAATGTAGTAAATGTCGTCTGATCTGGATAAAAATAGGCTCTTTAAATAGAAAATTGTGTGCTCTTTCCAATGAGCTCATCATTTTTGTCATTGCATCGATTACTGCGAGTGCAACAAGCTGTTTCTGAAAAAATCAGAAAATGGCGGATATCTCGGAAACAAAGCGGAATTTCGGAAAAGTGCAAATAGTCATTTCGATCAGAAATGAGTTGCCCCTTCACTGGTTTTTCTCTGTCCAGTCGCTTTTTGTACACCCTGTATATCTTTATGGCCGTTTTCTTCTTAGCACGATAACGCTCGTAGGAGTTAATTTAGCGGAACGCGCTTTGGCACATAAATCAGTAGTCATAAGACACCGGTCGGTATTGCATTTAGGCCAAATTGGTCGACTTGGATGGTGGGGGGGGGGTAATATGGCTTGAACCGGTAAAAAAATCAGTACAAATCACTAGTTGATTCCAGAAGCATTATATTCGGGACGATGATTTCATTTTGAAGTAGCCTTTGATTCCCATTAAGTTCAGCTTTAAAAAACCCGGCAGCAAACACTACGAGGCAGGGTCAAACATTAACGAAACAAATCATGGTCTCAACATTATTACTTCTGGGGCGGCTTAAGGTATCCGTATACGAAATGAAATGCACTCTTTCCGACCGCCAGCTGCCGGAGCGAAATTTTTAATTGTTCACTTGGGACTGATACCCGAGAAAATTTGGATGAGACGCTAGGGCTGTCCATAAATAGTTTAATTTAGGTACAAAGAATGCATTTTTGGCTAAACATGCTAGGACCAAATTCGGGGGCTTGAATCTTCCAGAAAACCAAATTTCGCCGGTTAGGTACTTTTTAAAGACCACTTTTGCAAATTTGGCACGTTCAAGAATCAATTTTATATCTTCAGCTCTTTTAAAACCCAATTTGGCTGCTTTCCCTCCTGGCGGGGGGGGGGGTTTATTATTAAATCAATTAGTCGCACATAATTTCTTAAATTGCTAAATTCGTGGATTTAGTTCTTTTCATGAATCCACATTCGCAGATTTGGCTGCCCCAAAAAAACCAATCTTGTGGGGTTTGTGGCGCTTTTAAACTTCCCTTCCTTTGGCAACTGCAAACCCCAACTCGGTCATTTTCGCTCCTTCGAAAAACGTTCCCTGGGGTTTCGCAGTCAGTACGTGCGTGGGCAGAAAGTCTGGAACAATCAATTTTTCACCATAAGCTCCCCCACTCCTCCCTTTTTTATTGCCCAGCGGGTCAGTTTATTAGTTTACCTGGTTTTGGCTAAAGTAAGTCAGCTTGTAAGGGAAAGTGGTCATTCGTACCTCTCCCGAAACCAGACACAGTGTCATGAACGCTCACTTTCTCCAATTATCTTGTCAGGTTTCGTGGCTAAATTGACTTCTTCGTCACGAAACGCTTATTTTCCAGCCAATTTTCTCTTTTTTTGGCGGAATTGATAGTTTTTTGTGGTCCCAGAAAATGTCCACAAACATAATTTCAGCGTCTAAATTGACAGCCTCCCTGATCGAGTTCTTTTTTTTTCCTAAGGAGGAGAACACTTTCTGTTGAGAATCGCCACTTATTGGGCCGAATTATCAGCCTAAAATTTTTATATGTACTTCGGATAAATGGACAAGACCGCGGACTTCGTGAGTTTCTGGTACAACAAATATTGTCCTAGTGCTATCATAACAGATTCTGTAGCTTTATTGACAGAGCCATGTGGGCCACTGGCCCACAGGAAGTGAGTTTCAGGGGTCTAAAAGTAAGCAAGCTCAAAGAAGAGAGTAGCAAAAGCCTACGTTAGCATTTGCTTTAGGAATAGTAAAGGGCTGTCAGAAGGTCCCATGCTCACATTAAAAGTTACGGGAAAGCAGAATTTGTTCGCGCAAACCGACGTTTTTTCCCACCTGCGTTACAAAAATTGGTTCGAGATTCGTGGTTGTACTCGAATATTTCGTACTAACCGAAATTTACTTTGAAAATCGTATAGTTTTTCCTCACAAGTCGGACGGGGGAAAAGAAACGGTTTGTAGTAAACGAGTGTTCGCATTAACCGAGTTCGTCATATCGAGGGATTACTGTAGCACAGTGTTTTAAACATTTTTAAAATGAGATGTTTAGAACATGTTTAACATTAGATTTATAAATATTACTGCAGTAAATATCTGGGTTAACAACAAATATTCGCCAATGGCTAGGTGCCTTACGTTCTGGACACGTGTACATATATAGGTCCTCTCTACACCTCCCGTCCACCCGTAAAATTTCCCCGAACGCTTATAATAGAGGCACCCATTAGCCCCCCTCCTCCCCGTGTGAATCCCTTGGAATAACTGTTATTTTGAAAGTTGCTTCAATTAAAAAGAAATAAAATGTATATTAAACAAAAAAAGTAGTTCTTAAATTGGTTTTTCTGCGATTCTCACGTGAAGCACAGGGTATGCAGATCACACATTCACCCACTCGAGAGTCATTTAATTTGTCTTTAAATGAATTTGCGTAATTTTCTTCTTAAAAATTAAGTTTGTACCGGCAGCAAAGCTCAAACGCGAGCAATAATGGATGTTAATCGATACACAAATTCCTCAGAGACTCGCTCTCATCCGAGCCATTCTTTTTACTGTTCGACTTTTTGAGATCCTTGAGTCTGTACTTTTCTTCCTCGTCGAAATAGATTTTAATTTTGCTAGCCACTCGATGCCTTGCTCTGCAATGTGAAGAGTAAGAGAAAATAAATTAATTTGAGGATTTCATAGCATTATGTGGTGTATACGTACGATGAAGTTCTTCCGTACTGGGTAATTCTCCGCCGACATCGCACGGAAGGCATTTTTTAGGGATGAAATTGTCTAATGTTTCGTTATCCCTATAGTGAAAATGAACCTGAAATTTAAAATTACCAATTTATACAGGTCCTACTTGGACTTTAAATATGAATATAAATTGTTCACCATGTTCAACAGTTCTTTTTTCATAAACGGTTTTATAATGAACATAACTTTGTCGATGATTGGAAGAGTGTTCACCACGTGTATAGCTTGAAGTCGTAGAGGCATAGCTTCCTGTAAGAAACGTTGTTGGTTTTGTAAAGCGAAAGGACAACCGACTGCAGCTTGAAATTTACCTGTATATAGATGAAAAATTGTCGCAAAAGTCCCAGATTGAGTCGGGTCAGATGCGTCAGTTTCACGCCTTTCATATCGAAAAGGAAAATATAACCAGGAACGGTTCCTTCAACAAGGAGGGCTGCGTCTATTGACATCAGGAGGAGTCTTACGCCCATGTAAAATGAGTATTTGCTCGGTTCGAAGTCTATTAATCCGTGACTTATGATTTGGTAGCCATTTGGGTCTTTGAGTGGGAGTGCGCTCGTTTTCCTACAGTCGAGATAAAACAAAAATAGACTTATTGTAAAAATGTGCTAAAACCTCCATCGCACTTACAGAACTGTCGTTCCTTTTCGAGTGTCATCATTTCCCTTTATGTCACGATAAGTGAAAAATTCTGGGCACTTGGTTCTAATGCTGTAATACTTTTCTATGCATTTTTTAGACTTTTCAGCGTCGAATAAGTTACTATGGTGGAATAGGATGAGCTGTTCTTCTAAAAAGGCATATTGAATAAATTTTTAAAACAAAAACAGAAATAAAAAAGGTTTAGGCCCTAAAACAACGAACTATTAACCTGTGATTTCTGGGTACTGAGGTTGACTTTTCATCCATTCCCTTAGCTCTTCGATGTCTTCTTTCTTCAGTTCAGGGTTTTTGGCGTACTCTTCTTTGGCGGTTATTGGTGTCACTCCCATTCTAGCAACCTCTCCTAGGACTGCCCAAATGAAAACAAATATGAAAGTCATGCATTTCATAAAATAGATGTATACATTTGTTAATCATCGTCATCGGTAATTAAAATTGTTCTCCATGGTTATTTAGGGGGTATACGTGAATATATTATTAAATTTATACAGCTTTCCATTAGCATAAAACTCTGCACCTGGACAGTTCATTTCCACCCTTCTTCTCCATTAACATATAATGTAATTCAAAGAGGATGGGTCGAAATTAACCCTCTGGGAGCAGATTTTTGCGCAAAACGAAAACGCTATTAGAATTTCTAGCCTTAATGAATCTCAAGCATATACACGAGCTCCTTATTCCCTATACTGTAACTCGAAAAATTGTGTCAGAAATCCACGCTAGGGGGGGGGGGGTCCTTGTAGCGTACAACACCTTCTTTTATTTACTTTACAAACCAACTCTTGAAAGCGTTTCCAATGCAATCTCTCGACCCAAAGCTTCTGAAGGAAAAACCTTGAACTGGTTAATTGTATTCTTAAATATGTTCGTAACTATACTATAGTGGCAGCACACTCAAACGCACAGAATTAGTCATTATGTACTACTTTACTTTGTATTTCGTGAAGTCAGTAAAGATACAAATCTCAATTACATCAAAGTATTTACATAATGAACATCTCACATTCCAGATAAAAACGATTTTTTCGCGTTACCTTGCGACACTGAAATACTAAAGCTGCTCATTCGCGACGCTTATTCTCTTCCAACAGAACGGTCAATAGTTCAAAGTCACAACTCCGTTCGGTTGAATTATTCATTCGGTTGATTTATGAGTGGTACATAATTCCTTTAAATGCTATACGAAGGTAAAATGAACTTTCATCATAGTCGAACAGACTTTGAGCCCGTACTGGCCCGTTATAGTTTCCTAGAATAACTATGTTCCTTTTTACACTCATTTTCACTCTAATAGGATTGGTCGAGTCAAAACTTTTAATTAAAATGCTTTCTACTTAAGTGGACAACCAATTTCAATGTAAATGCCTACAGCTGATAACTACAAACAATACCGGCATTTTCCAAACGTCGCATGCGTGCAAAATATTAATAGACACATTTTATCGTTCCGTAGAAATACGCGATTCACTGCATCCCCGAATAACCAGGTGGGCTGCATTCGACTGACGAGCTAGAATTCACCCTCGCCCCCTATTTAACAGCCCAATTCGATGCAGGCCACGTGACTCCACAGTCCTCGCACTATCGAACAATTTTCCCCCTCCAATAAATCACTGAAGCCCGGATCTCACGGTGCAATTTTCAGAGCGAGATTGTTTGCAAGTTTTTTTTCTCCCCCTAGAAACATCTGGTTTGGTTTCTTCTTGCGTGATTTGAACTGTTGAAGTGTCTGTGACTCAAATTATATTTTCATGACGGATTTTAGTTTCCCATCAAGAGGGGAGGGGGCAAGAACCAAGAAATCCTAGCCCCCCCCCCTCCGCTATGCGAAATAAATAATTTTTTCTTGAATAGAGGCAATGATAAGGTAATTTACTGGGGCTAGAAAAAACAATCTCCACTCATCCCTTGGAGATTTTCTTCCTCAATAGTTTTAAAGTCTCAGCCGCCAAATTCAGCAGTAATTCGGTTGAGTGGGCATAGAAAGTCATTGAATTATTTGAATTAAGTCGGGCATTGTATTTCAAGGCGGTACACATTTCATTTCGTGCACGTTACATTTGGATCGTTTCAAAAAAAAAAAAAAAAGAGATGACAAGGTCACAGAGGGAACGGAAGATAATGTGGGTAATTATTCGTCCGTTCTTCACGTCATTCCCCCTTCGCCTTCCTTGGTAGGAAATCCAGGATAGTACAATGGGTACGATAATAGTCATAATAGCCGTGAACTATATTTAATTGTTGTAATTATTCGCCCTTTAATCAGGGATATGCCACGGACGTATACCACTTTTATTAGTTCGTTCCCCTCCCACTGACCACGTTAGAATATGTACTACGAAATGTGTGAACTTGGACGAAAATAACTTTTTGCCTGAAATTCGGGGAGTAAAACTCAGATTTCTTTACGAAAAATGCTCCCCTTGCTAACAGCAGTGGCGCTTTTCTTACGCCAAAATCGGTCTTCAGGAAATCCCTTCTGAAATTGCCGAAATTTTGAAGCGCGAATTTACTTAGAACAGGTTTCCTAAACGTCGATTCTCATATTTTCGCTTTCATGCGAAAGCGCTCTGGCTCAGTTTTCGAAACGTTGCAGGGTGTCTACAAACTGGGAAACCCGAGATTTTCTAAAACTGAAAAATTCGGGAAAATTGGCAAATTCTACTCTCTTGTTGATTGGGGTATGATATGATTTATACCTTTTCAGGCTCACGGCACTTTTTCACCAAAAAGTCGGCCTAGCAGCCGTGGACGTGGGATAAAATAATCAACGTTTCAGGAAAGAGTACATTAACTCAGTGAAAACCGTTTATAAATAGTGAGTTTTACTATTTTCAAAGGCGCAGGAGTCGACAGTTGAGGCATTTTCAAGGCTCGAATCGTCAGATTAGCCAGTTTTAGAGCTCATTTGTTCATTTCTGCCATTTTCAGGGAGTAAATAGCAATTAATAGCAGTAAATTGCAATTTTCATGGTCTGAAAAAGCGTATTTAGTATTTTTTTGTTTACCAATTTTAGGGCGTGAATCTATTCACGCCGCTGGGCGTTTGGCTATTTCATTGAGAGCACATTATGCTAGTTTGTCCATTTTTAGAGTACGAATCGTCACTTGAGCCATTTTCAAGGAGCTAGTGATCAGTTCGGACATCTTTGGAACGCTTGGTTTTGCCATTTTCAGGGCAGAATCGTCAGTTTTGTCATTTTTGTGGCGCTTTTGATCGTTTTTGCCATTTTTCAAGGTGTGAATAGCAGGTTTGGGTATTCTGAAAGCGCTAATTGTCGGTATGGTCTATTTTTCGTTAGTCAACTACTAACTGCGACTATTGACTATTTTGTGACCATTTTCATGGCATGAATCATCGGTCTAATCAATTTCAGTGTAATAACGGTCTGTTTAGCCTTTTTCAAGGTGCGAATGTTCAGTTCAACCGTCTTGGAGGGCGCGCATCGTCAGTTCCGCAATGTGGAACGTCCATCCCGAAAGCTACCCTCGCCTTTCTCTTCGTGTCATATACAGTGTGTTTGATAATTCGACGGCGAAAATGCTGGGGGTTATTGTGGGTCCAAAATGGACAAAAAAGTCCCTATAAACATAGGTCAGATTTTCAACCGTTTTCGAGATAATCGATATTTTAGTATTTTTAGCCATGACATTGGTTTTCTTGGACTCAGCGCTTATAATTTATGATAGGTTACGCGCACATTAAATCTGATGCTCTCTACCGAAAAGAGCAGACATTTTTCAGTGGGAATTGGTCCTGTAATAATCCCCTGCATTTTTGCCGTCGGCTTACCAAACACCCTGTATGCTCAAGGAAGAAGTATTCGGAAAGTATAAAATGCTGAAGTCTCAAAACATTTTGTCTTGTTTCTGGTACATAATTATGAGTTCTTCGAATACGAATACGTTTATTTCTATGAAAGAGGAAAGACCCTTTTTCCCGGCTAATTCTTTTGTAGGTACCCACTTATAATTATATTTCTTGATCTAACCTTGAAAGTTACTAAATACGTTGGATCCATTCCGTCCGCTTAGCCGTGGTGTTGTTATTCAGCTTAAACATAAACAAGCCCCCAGGGAGAGACAATTCAATTAGCTTACGCGTTCGAAGAGGAAGAGGTGCCGGTGAAGTGACTGCGTTTCAAAAAATGACGTGAAACACGATAAGTCCTGAGAATCTCGTCCACCTTGGATCGGTTCCTGGTACATATACATATGTAAACGCAACACGCTATTCTGTGCTTTCGCCTAATTTATCATCCATTTTTTTCTTGTTAACTATAAATGTACTAATCAGTTTTCATTTCCTTATTGCTTCAGGCGTAAAAATAATTATTTTTACAGTGCAACGAACTGTATGTTACCGCCCCCTGGGGAATTGGATAGCGGATTTTAATCTGAAAACCTGTTTTAATTTTATTATAATCCTAAAGAATTAAAGAAACGATTCAAGCAGTAAATAATTCCAACCAATTTGTAAATTATGCGTCCATCGTGGAAGGTCCAGGGTGCGGGAAAATCAATTTAGGCAGTTCACTGTTTGTTTTACACGCATTTTTGCCATCTTTTTTTTGTGTCGAATTAACATCGAGACTTTACCAAGTTCTTTATTGCCTTTCATCCAGTGGACAAAGCAAGAGCGGACTTTACTGTCTTTCAAGTTCAAACTCACCCTCTCAAAAGTAGAAATCTCCACGTGCAATATCGTCTGCATTTTCCCTACGAGGTCATTAGCCCACTGTACTCGTAAAACCGTGAAAAAACTAACTCTATATACCTACAATAGCGTTATAGCTTTCTCTTCAAAAATAAGTACATATAACGCAAAGCCGTGCATTACCCTAGAACCAGAGAAAAGAGGACTTAATTGCCATCAATCAACGTGCGACTTTTAAAAAAATATTCATGTCGTCGCGTAAGTTGGCGCTTACTTATGAAATTATCGCGAAACCAGGGTATCCATTATTTGAAAAACAGAAAATTCGGCTTGAAAAAGAACATTAGCTGCCAGAATGTGACTTTTGTCAAAAAAGGCTGGTATAATTTAAGCTCGAGAAAACCAGTTTCCTGGTCAAATGATCAATTTTTGCGGCACGTTTGATGCACGTCCTACGGTCCTATACAGGTGCAAAATGTGCTGGGGCTGCGGCTGTTCAACACGGGCCATTATTTGGAAAGTTATGCAATAAATATTGATTGGTAGGGGAGAAGAGAGAACTGGAAAACTAAAGCTCCCAAGAAACTGATGGCGGTGAAATGTGTCCCCTTTGTAGGTATGTGGTCCTTGACGAGAACGATCGATCGGCACACATGCAATTTTTCCCATCCACAACTTTCTGAATTATGAAATAATACAGGACCTTAAAACTAATAGTTTTGCATTCTTTTTCTCTTCGGCTCCTCTAAGAAGGAAACCAGACATTTACAATTAGAAAATTCTTGGACCAGAAAGCCAAGTACCTCTCAGCATACCTTGCACACGTAATATTTGTTATTTTTTCCTTTTTAGTGCATTTCATTCAAAAAATGCACTATTGGTCTCGCCCTGATGGTCGCACATATGGGTTGCGATACTTTTTTTTCACGTTTCAGAACCCCTAGAACACGAATCCGAGGTCGGTTCAATTATATATATATATATGACCCTTTTTTGTTAGCACGATCACGGTCGCAATTTTCTACTTAGGGCAACCATATTTGGTCTAAAAATCAATAGCGTGAATATCTCGGACGAGTTCGTGATCCTGATGAATCGGTCCACGGGAACGGTGTGAAAGAGGGGTTTGAATTAGTTGAAAATTCGCTACCGCACGGCTGTTGCTGCGATTGCCCCCAAAATTGACTCGAGTAATGAGAAATGAACGCGCTCTCGTATGAGACCCTAGTGAACCAAATCCGTTGATATGGCAGGGGAGTTCTCGGCGGAGGGGAGCTATTAAATTAACGCTGTGCCTTACTGGACCAACCAATTACCAAAAAATGTCACTGACATTGTATTTTGAGCCGTCTCTTTTATTTGAATTGCCTACAGCCTAATAAATCTTGAGTAAAAAATCCTGAGGTGGGCCAAAAAGGGAGGAACAAAAAAAAAATTAAAAAAAAAAAATTGTTTCGGATTCGAACCAGGCACTCCGCAAATAGTGACATACCATTTAACCGCCATTTAACCTAATTTAACAGATCTGAAAAATTAACGTAATCTGGAAAAAGTTTTGTTCCGACAGCAGCCTGTCGGGGAAAGTGCATTTCATTCATGCGACAATCGAGTCAAACCTCATAAGTTAGAACGATATCAATCAATTATGAATGAAATTTAGGCCGGGATAAATATTTTAATTGCAAATAACTCCTCTAACAAGAGTCCGCCTTCCCATATCGTATAGGAAACCAAACCGACTCTGTTTCATTTTTCATTTTCATCATTTTGTTCCCCCTCAGTTGGTGCCAAAAAAGGGGCCTGCGGTAAAAAGAAACGCGATTTTATGATTTTGACTTTCTATATACCACGGCCTAAATGTCATTCATAATTGATTGACATCGTTCTAACTTATGAGGTTTGACTCGATTGTCGCATGAATGAAATGCACTTTCCCCGACAGGCTGCTGTCGGAACAAAACTTTTTTATTTTTTTTTTCCCGCTTGTAAGCCTAGAGTCGTTTTACTCCGTTATAGCAGTTGGATTGAAAAACTGCAATCAATATGGACTCAATATTAATTAATTGAAGTTGGGCGTGTGTTAATAGGAAGCGATCTATCTCAGTATTAAATTGTTCAACTCTTACATTACTTTGACACCGTGTTACTGGTTTAGTGGTTTGACACCTCTCAGCCGGAAGCGTGCTCAATTATTGCTATACGGCAACTTGGAGACCGTGCTTGGGAAATTACAGGTAGAGGGTGCCTATAGTTATAGTTGTCGGGGAAAAATGCAGCAAACGCGGTTGACATGCCATTTCTGATTTCGGCGTCCTTGGATCCCGTTTGCGGCATTTTTTTTTCCTGGCAACTGCGTAGCAGCTAACTATAAGCCCCCGGGATGTGCCAACAAAGGAGCCGTAGCTATTAAGAAAGTCACTATGGGGCGTATTCTAGTAAATATTGTATTTGGGTAGCGCTATGATGGCACGACTGCGATTCTGTTAGGAGATAATTGTCTCGTGAATTAAGCCACGTGCAAAATTTTGAAGGTGAACTACTTCTTACAGCCATCACAAAGCGAATAGAATGAAAGTCTGCAATTACGCTAGCAATAAGTATGGGACAATTTATATGCTCATTGCTGTAAGAGACACGTTCTTTTTATTTATTTACTTTTTAATTAAAATAACCGGGCTATTTCAGCCTAAGTTGGAACGAATGAACAAAGAAACTGTTAAAACAGTGTTCCCGGATTAGTGCCGTTTAATTGTGATGCACGAGAGTACAGTTCATCACGCAGGACGCGTAGAAAAAAATAATAGAAAGAGTGTAAAAACAAGAAAAATTATCGAGTAAAAAGGGTTTCAAAGACGCATCTCTCAATCTACTCATTCAAGGTGATCTTCTAGCATTATTAAAATTGAAAACGCGCATTCTCAAGGCGCTATTCCTACAATTCGGGGGTATTCACGGTGCGCCAATATTAGTACCTACAAAGGTCAATGTTGAATGCGGGGTTCGGGCGGACGTTGAGAGGTTGACAGTGATGCGATTTACCAGCGGTGGTGGTAAGGGGGGGGGGTAAGTGAAAAATTGTACCAAGGCGTGCATATTATAACTTAAGACTTGGGAAACAATCCCAGCTTTGTATAGAGGTCTGAGAACATTTTCAAACGTTGATTATAAAATCTAATCGCAGGACTCTTTTGTGTTTCAACTTTTTTTTTATCGTTTTATTCAAGGAACTGTTGCTAATAATGTGATGAAAAACGATAAAGTCATTTGAGATCTATGAATTTGAGAAACGTTCTTTATTTTTGTTCGCGTCTTACTCATACTTACGAGCTAATGGGGAATGGCGATCGTGCATTTAAGTTTCCCGTAAATGTTGCATGATGAGGGGGGTGAACAGTTATACGAATTCGTCCTGTGCGTGATAGATGTGAAAACATGATGTGTCGTTGACTGACCGAAAAACTTGTCTAAATGGGTTCCCACATAAAAAAAAAGTTTATATATTTTCTAACGTTTACTCAAAACCGCATAATTTGTAGGTCGGCAGAGTGAAAAGATGATTTTCCCCTCTGTCTAGGGAACAGAGCGTAAAATTGCATTCCTGTTGGAAACCACTTCCTGCACACAGCATTACTATGTGCATACACGCCAGGTACTTAACACAGCCTCAGAGTAGAAATTTGAAAATAAACCGGTTTTTGTTTTTGACGTAATCTTTTTATTGTCGAATTCTACCAAAAACGCTTCTGTGACGAAATCGTTTCTCTCAAAAAGGTGAAACAAACAGAGAGAACTTAAAATCTAAATACATAAATGTTCGTCTAAAAACAAGAAAGTTGTTTAGAAAAAGTCTCATTCTCTGTAGCAATTAACACTACCAACTTAATTATTGAAACAGGAATTGTACAATATAAGTGATGCTTGTTTCGGTTTGGTGATCTTCGCTTGTTTCTTAAAAATTGTTCACTCTTTTTAAAAGAACAAGTTGAATATTGTCAAAAGAGGGAAAACCAGTTCACGTGTTCTTTACCCTAAGTCGAAATCCCACCACAGACACCAAATTTGTTCAAAGTATACCCAGCACTTGACAAATTAAAGAAACATTTTCATTAAAACAGGATATGAAAAAAGATTGCAACTTAGAAAATGCCGATCCCATAATTGTCCGTAGAAATAGGGACTTCTAAACTCAATTAAGCCTACAAATTAGTTTTTACAAGCCAACCGATTGATTGCCCTAAAGCCCGGTCTACACGTTCAAAATTATCGTCAGTGTTGCTATTAATTAGGTGATTCAGACAAAAATTAAGCTGTGTAAACAGATTTGAACATATCCGGGCTTAATGAGGAGTTTAAATTTCGAGGAAATAAATTTTCGTTTGAGCTATCAATCGCGAATAAAAATTAAGTCAACAGCTATGGATAATTTGTTACCGAAATTATTCGCAAACACGTAATTTAACAGTTTTACGTCAATTTAGAAAAACAAATTATGACAGCCATGAGAATAGAATGGAAAGGAAAATGAAATAATTCTCCACACTTACGCGACAGGTCGTCGTCAGTTTGACTCGTAACGACCATTTCTGTGCGTGTAACCGCGGTCAGGATTTTTTTTGGGGGGGAGGAGGTCCGACGGAAGAAAAAGTTCACACGAACTACAACTTGGAACTGAGGCTTTTAAAATCAGGGAAACAAGCGCGTGAAACGCGAAATAGTTTCCCCCTCCGTTCCCCACTTTGCGAAGTTTTTTTTTTTTTTTTTTTTTTTTTTTTTTTTTTTTTTTTCGAGTTGGTGTGTAGCAATCAGGTGCGTTGTCTTCCCCGTATAATTCGCGGTATGTGTGGCGAGGAACTGGGAAATGCGAACTACAAAAAAAATATTGTAATTTGCGTTATCTACTCTAGTTCTTAAAATGTAGCTGAGATTCGAGATAATCCCTTTCTTGTAGAGTCAACTTCAAATCAACTGGTGTTTCAATGTGTTCATATTGAGATAAGCTAACCTTATCGAATTAAACAATTGAATCATTAGTACCTATATCATCATTAGTGTATCATTAGTATTAGTAATTGAACGACTTGGTTGAAGTGTAGGTCATCATTGCGATTATTGGTGTAGTTACCGTGGTGCCCCCCCCCCCGGAAATATCAGCAGTAATTTATCTGAAATTCAGAATGCCCTCTCCCTTCACATTATTTTAAAGATACTTTTCCTTTGCGGGTTTGTATGGTTGGTTGTGAATATTATTAGAAAAATGGGTAAGACGACGAATCAATTTAAAAAGTACTATATGTACCTGTAACTGCCTACACAGGGCAGGCTTTACGTTTGAAGCCGCTCTGGGCGATGGCGCCCTTTCATTTATTGATCAAAATTTCCAATTACTAATGTTTTGTAACAGAAAAATCAACCTCTGATCGTTTTTCCTGCCTTGGCAAGTAAAACACTCACTTTCTTACATCGACCAAAATTATGGCTTCCGCTTAAATTTTTTAAAAAATTGCTTGGTCAGAGACTCGATAAATGGCCTATCCATCTCAAAAATCTATTCTGTGTATTCTATCTGAAAATCTAGTCCTATGTAACTGAAAAATCCATCTAGTCTATATAGCCTATATGTATAGAATAGATCACCTCAGTAGTTCATGCTGCAAATAAATATTAAGATTCGTCCAAACAATATAACCTTGTTTTCCGGTCACAACTTTGATAATAGAGAGATTTTGCAACCAGTCCCGTAAACGCTAAAGTTAATTTTTGTGTACGCGTCGCTAGGGTAATAAACATTTCGTTGGTTGAAACATGAATAGCGTGAACGTTAGCGTTAGCGGAACTGTTTGCAAAATCTTTCCAATAAGCATATCCACGTAAACCTTTGGTCCGTTCCATATTCCACTGTTTCGCGTCTGCTATATACACTTTTGAAGAAAATCATCTGGTTTCATTCAACTTTTCCAAATAAGTCAATGGGATCACATGGTTGTCTACACGAAAAACCACGCAAAACAATGGAACGGACCCTTTATGGTTTTGTATTTTCTTAAGCCCTGTTCACACGATACAATTTTTGAAGCTCCTTGAGCTTGAGCGTCGTTTAAACTGCACATGACATATTCAAGTCTGCACCTTGACAAAGCACGCGAAGATTCGTGTCATAACATCTCTCCCTGCACTGGTTACCATCGAGTTCCTTCCCAGCGATGAGATTAATGAGGTAGGCCATCCAGGTAGGAAAAATGACCCTCGAATTCCTTCCCGTATACTTCCCCTCTTCTGTGCCGCCGTTCCAGTGTAACCGTTCCAAATACCAGTTCGTTTAGCCGCTGACTACAGCGTTGCCCAGGGTGCACCGCGTGGAGGCGAACTGTCTCACACCCTAATAATGGACGGAAGACAGCGAGTACAGTGAAGTAAACAGAGGGAACCATTTAATTTAGAATTGAAAATGTACTTTGTCTTCTTCGTACTTATCTTCTAGACATCTACTTACTATCTAAAACTATCGAAAAAAACGAAGGCTCGCTTCTCATTGAATCCATCGATCAACACAACAAAAATAACGTATCACGGGCAAAAATAACGTATCACGGGTGGAACGGCTCATATACATGGTTGGCTCGGGGAAGGAACTCGACGCTCATCTAATTGGTTTTAAAAAATACGGGAAGGAACTCGTAGTCTTTTAATTCCCACCCATTACCGGGAAGGAACTCGAGAAACACCCCTGCACTTCCTTCACATGCTCCGTCACTCTCTTCGCCACTACCTAAGCTATATTATATGGGGAAGGGGGCGGTGTTAGGATCGAGGGAAATAAATTGAGCAGAGCAATGAGTCGTGTCCATCAATCGTTATACCTCGGAACTATATTTCAGGCCATATATGTCAGGGCAAACTGAGTGAATTGCCTTAACTTGGCATTTACTATTTTTCCTATTTTCTCACTCGGGGCAGAAATGAAAGAAAGCAATTGGTCTCATTGCAAGGAATTCATCGTTAGTCAGTGACTTGTGCATTTCCGGAAGGCAATAAAGTGGTGGCGGTGGAGGGATTGGTTTGAACATACTTCCCTGCGATGTTTTCATTGTCAGTAACAATGTACTGCAAGTCCTTTACGGCCGCTCTTGCTTGTTCTGAAAACTTTCTGTGAGAACCTTATTCACAAGCAATGATGTTTTCAATGTACCTACTGCGATTTTTCAAACACTACGTTTTTTCAACAATCACAGATGATAGTTTCATTAAATCTGGCGTCATTTTTTTTTCTTTCCGAATGATCTGCAAGACACACTCTAGAGCTCGGAGACATGATTCATTTTTATTGAGTTCCTTGTTAATCGTAAGGTCTGTCGTCCACTGGAAGCTTTTTCGAGCGGCACTACGACGAGCGTACATCCCAAAGACTCAAATTGAATGTGACATTGTCCACTGTAGGCTTAGCTGCAGTGAATTCAATTTAAGTCATTTTGTACGTACGCTCGTTGTCGCTCAACGTAGCGCCGCTTGAAAACGCTTCCAGTGGACGACCGCGGCCTAATACATTCACAGCGAAGGTATACACATGTACATGACATACCTCACGTGTTCTGTCGATACTCGATATATACCCAGTCCGTTTTCCCTTGGCGAGGGTAATGGATCGTGGGGCTATACAATTCGTTCTCCGAGCCCGGACCAAAGAAAGATAAAAGAAAAGATAAAAGTAAGTGTGGTTAGAGCTTTTTCTGGTTGATGCTCTACTCCAGCTCATAATATACTTAATTAAAGGTCCGTTCACAAGCTCTATGTTTACGTTCTGTGGAGTCTATGCAACCAAACAAATTCATTCCCTCGAAAAATGAAGCATTTTTATTGGTTGCATAGACACCACAACACAAACATAGAGCATGTGAGATGTCTATGCAACCTATCAAAATGCTTCATTTTGGACGGAATGAGGTGTACCCCGCATTAAGGGGGGCCAAAAGTCCCTTAACCGGTATTTTTTCGGAAGCAGGCGGTAACCATTTGAGACCAAAAAATACAATTTTTACCGAAGCGCGTTTGTCCAAAATGGGTTTTCTTACGTTCTAAAAAATGTCGTTTTTTGGCCATTATTTTAAAGATACTTTTCCTTTGCGGGTTTGTATGGTTGGTTGTGAATATTATTAGAAAAATGGGTAAGACGACGAATCAATTCAAAAAGTACTATATGTACCTGTAACTGCCTACACAGGGCAGGCTTTACGTTTGAAGCCGCTCTGGGCGATGGCGCCCTTTCATTTATTGATCAAAATTTCCAATTACTAATGTTTTGTAACAGAAAAATCAACCTCTGATCGTTTTTCCTGCCTTGGCAAGTAAAACACTCACTTTCTTACATCGACCAAAATTATGGCTTCCGCTTAAATTTTTTAAAAAATTGCTTGGTCAGAGACTCGATAAATGGCCTATCCATCTCAAAAATCTATTCTGTGTATTCTATCTGAAAATCTAATCCTATGTAACTGAAAAATCCATCTAGTCTATATAGCCTATATGTATAGAATAGATCACCTCAGTAGTTCATGCTGCAAATAAATATCAAGATTCATCCAAACAATATAACCTTGTTTTCCGGTCACAACTTTGATAATAGAGAGATTTTGCAACCAGTCCCGTAAACGCTAAAGTTAATTTTTGTGTACGCGTCGCTAGGGTAATAAACATTTCGTTGGTTGAAACATGAATAGCGTTAACGTTAGCGTTAGCGGAGCTGTTTGCAAAATCTTTCCAATAAGCATATCCACGTAAACCTTTGGTCCGTTCCATATTCCACTGTTTCGCGTCTGCTATATACACTTTTGAAGAAAATCATCTGGTTTCATTCAACTTTTCCAAATAAGTCAATGGGATCACATGGTTGTCTACACAAAAAACCACGCAAAACAATGGAACGGACCCTTTGTGGTTTTGTATTTTCTTAAGCCCTGTTCACACGATACAATTTTTGAAGCTCCTTGAGCTTGAGCGTCGTTTAAACTGCACATGACATATTCAAGTCTGCACCTTGACAAAGCACGCGAAGATTCGTGTCATAACATCTCTCCCTGCACTTCCTTCACATGCTCCGTCACTCTCTTCGCCACTACCTAAGCTATATTATATGGGGAAGGGGGTGTTAGGATCGAGGGAAATAAATTGAGCAGAGCAATCATTGCTCGCTCGACTCATTATGAGTCGTGTCCATCAATCGTTATACCTCGGAACTATATTTCAGGCCATATATGTCAGGGCAAACTGAGTGAGTTGCCTTAACTTGGCATTTACTATTTTTCCTATTTTCTCACTCGGGGCAGAAATGAAAGAAAGCAATTGGTCTCATTGCAAGGAATTCATCGTTAGTCAGTGACTTGTGCATTTCCGGAAGGCAATATAAAGTGGTGGCGGTGGAGGGATTGGTTTGAACATACTTCCCTGCGATGTTTTCATTGTCAGTAACAATGTACTGCAAGTCCTTTACGGCCGCTCTTGCTTGTTCTGAAAACTTTCTGTGAGAACCTTATTCACAAGCAATGATGTTTTCAATGTACTGCGATTTTTCAAACACTACGTTTTTTCAACAATCACAGATGATAATTTCATTAAATCTGGCGTCATTTTTTTCTTTCCGAATGATCTGCAAGACACACTCTAGAGCTCGGAGACATGATTCATTTTTATTGAGTTCCTTGTTAATCGTAAGGTCTGTCGTTCACTGGAAGCTTTTTCGAGCGGCGCTACTACGAGCGTACATCCCAAAGACTCAAATTGAATGTGACATTGTCCACTGTAGGCTTAGCTGCAGTGAATTCAATTTAAGTCATTTTGTACGTACGCTCGTTGTCGCTCAACGTATCAACGTAGCGCCGCTTGAAAACGCTTCCAGTGGACGACCGCGGCCTATAATACATTCACAGCGGAGGATACACATGTACATGATATACCTCACGTGTTCTGTCGATACTCGATATATACCCAGTCCGTTTTCCCTTGGCGAGGGTAATGGATCGTGGGGCTATACAATTCGTTCTCCGAGCCCGGACCATCCTTGAGAAGTCGGATTTTGGAAATCAAGAACGGGAAGAAAAGAAAAAAGTAAGTGTGGTTAGAGCTTTTTCTGGTTGATGCTCTACTCCAGCACATAGTATACTTAATTAAAGGCCCGTTCACAAGCTCTATGTTTACGTTCTGTGGAGTCTATGCAACCAAACAAATTCATTCCCTCGAAAAATGAAGCATTTTTATTGGTTGCATAGACACCACAACACAAACATAGAGCATGTGAGGTGTCTATGCAACCTATCAAAATGCTTCATTTAGGTCGGAATAAAGTGTACCCCGCATTAAGGGGGGCCAAAAGTCCCTTAACCGGGATTTTTTCGGAAGCAGGCGGTAACCATTTGAGACCAAAAAATACAATTTTTACCGAAGCGCGTTTGTCCAAAATGGGTTTTCTTACGTTCTTAAAAAATGTCGTTTTTTGGCCATTATTTATTATTTATTTATCCCGAAAACAGATTAGCACAAATCTCGTTCCCACTCCCAAATTCAGCTTCAATACTAATAGTAGACAAAAACAATTTTTTGGGTCATTTAAAAGGCTGATCATTGATCGAAAATCGCCCAAAGAGGCCAAAAATGCCCGTTTTCCGCCGATTTTAGGAATTTAAAAAAAACATGCAGGCTGGATATTTTTATCTAAGATTTACCTTATAGTAGTCTACTTTCATGAATGCGGGGTACCCTTTGTTTGGTTGCATAAACTCCACTCTCCGCGGGCCTCCTCTTTGTTTGGAGGATCCTCAACTCTCACATCTCCTGCCCTGAAATCCTCTCACGCCTGTCCCTTAAAGTTCCTCAGCGTGATTTGAGACGTGATGGTCATGTGTTTTACGTGGGGCACCACCGTACTAACCATGCGAGGCATTACACGCTGGATCGCTTGGCTTCTGTAGCGAACTCGGTACCCTCGCATTGCGATTTTTTTAGTGGTACTTTTCTTTCCTTTAAAAGGAAGTTGGCTGTTGACTGTTAATTACATTATTTAACTTGTTCATTATTTACTATGTGTTCGGTGATATGTTGTGCTATATGTCTGCTATTTACTTTATGTTCATATTTTTGACTGCTCTATTTTGGCGTTTATGCTGTTGAGCTGTATACATATAAATAAATAAATAAATAAACATAAGGTCTGTTCCATTGTTTCGCGAGTTGTGTTGTGCTACACTTTTGAAGAAAATCATTTGGTTTCATTCTATTTTTCAGAATAAGTCAATGAAATCACATGGTTTTCTGCAGTAGCAAAACAATGGAAAGGGCCCTTAATTGATAACTTTAAAGGCGCCTTTACATGCAAGCTTTAAAAAGCTGAGCTGTGGGCTTCAACCAATCAACGCGCTCCGAGTACTCAGCGTGAAGCACTCTGGATTGGTTGAAGCCCACAGCTCAGCTTTTTAAAGCTTGCATGTGAAGGCGGCTTAATGGTTTGGTTGGAGCATTGCTGTGGTTGGTGCTTCATGTGAAGAGAGGAGAAAAATTGTGCTTGTCTACTGTCTACCTAGAATCTAGATTATGAAAAATATCACTCCGGCAGCTGTGTATACGAATATTATACATAAGGCCCATTTTCACCAACAAAATTCATCGTGATTAGTTGTTGATCGTGGTTTAAGAAGTTGGTGAAATCGGGCCTAAGACGTTGCAAGTGATGATTTTAAATTTAGGGAAATTTGAAGATTAAAAATAATCTTCACCAACCCCTTCCCTTTCGCTATTCCTTTTCATTTCCACTTTTTCGATAAATTGAGTGTCATAGCAAATAAATTCAGAAGTGCCAGGATAAATGAGCGAAATTGGGCGATTTTGTCAAATTTTATCCCGTATTACCACTCCCCCACGCCAAACTGTCAAAATTTTCGAGAAAAGTCAATGGTGATTAAATGCCATTGTTACATTACATTTTTTGAGCCGGATTTGGTAGCGCTAGGATGAACTTTTTCAAAAAAGAAAAAAAAAAAAAAATGAAACGGTAATAGAAGGACACACAGAATTTTCGTGCTAAATATTATGCTTCTGCTATTAACTGGTAACGTGTGGTGATTTTTCGAACATTTCGACCCATTTGACACACAAATTTAAAGCAACAAAGGCCTATACCGTGGTATGACCGTACGGTTAAAGGGAGAAGGATTAATAATATTAAGGACTGAAATTTGAAAAAAAAATCGACGTATACCCCAGCGCATTTTGATTTCGGTAAAAATTTGTACATATAAGTTGCGCTCTACCGTCTGAAAAAGTCGATTGGTAGTCGGGATTTAGATTACGATCGATTTTGACAGGTCCTATAAAGCCGTAGAGGACAGCAGCCGACGGGTTCAAGTTCAAGCGAAACAACCCCGCGTACCATTATATTACGTTGGTTCTCCAACATAATATAATATTCTACGGGCATTCACGAGACCGACACTTCTCGAATGTCTTCGCAATAGTGCTTGAATGCCTCATATTATTTGATCGAGAAGTGGCATAAGTCTAGCTCCAACTATGAAATTTACCTCAGAAACTGGTAAGAGAAGAGGCTTTGAGCAGTAAAAGTGCAAGGAGCCGATTTTTTACTAACGAATTACTTAGTCCAAGTTTACTCATCTCACAGTTAAATTATATTAGCCTTTATCGACACGCCCGACTCGGCTGCTGTGTGTGAAAAAGCCTACATGTATACTGGCTGTGTGTACGCACAATAATACTTTTTTATAATACGCTTATTTACATTATTCCATTCCCACTTTCTTCGCCAGCAAATAACTGCAATGAGAGGACACTGCTGCATTATGCTCTTTCATGTTGATTTCAACATCCCTTTAATATATCTATATTGAAACTGAAAATTCAAGTAACTTTGCAAGTGTATATGAGCTTCATAAAATGCAATTAAAAGAAGAAAAGACGTTACTACAGAAGAAAGGAAAGAGACATCAAGAGATGTCTGGTGTGGTGGAAGGGGTGAGGGTGGGGATTTTGGAACCCTTGGAATATCAAGGGACTAAACTTGAATTGCGCGTGACTGTAATTCGGGGACGTCGCTGCTTATACATATATTTCATTTTATCCGTGTAATAATTTTTACTGAAAATGACAAGAAAAGTAAACTGTTGAGCGACCTAAGGAAAAATTAATTTTCTTGTTATTTAACGTAAATTGCATTGCATTACAGCGAGAAAGACGCATCACTTGAAAGCACTTGTTTTCCATACTCGTACGTACTTCATAAAAATTACAAACCCTTATACGACTCGATCTAGAAATTAATACCCGTGAGACTATTCCTGCATGACTATTCGTTTCTGAATATTATTGTACGAGCAACGCTGTTATTCCGCAGCTTTTTGCACATTATGTTTGTTTCATGCTCGAGATCTCGCGTATTCCACGAGATTGGAGAGTTTTTACTACAATTTCGCAACAAATTTCGAAAATTTCAACCAATAATACGTTCCTTAGCAGAAAAGGAACTAAATAAAAACGTCCAGAAAATGACGGACATCAGGAATTCCACACTCTTGTCACTGAAATGACTTTCTTGCTCAAAGCTCGTGTAGTTTGAATTCTGATCCGTATACAATTAGGCCCTTCGTAAATGTTTACCTGAAGCATCTCTTTCCTTTAAAGCCTTTAATTCCTTTATAATCGTTCAACACACAATATACAACCGCATTACTAACCTCGAGTTTGAAAGTTAAATTGTTGATACGAGTGATGCACCTTAGACTCCGTAATTCCCAAGCACTCGTTTAAAAACAACTAAATAATTTGTTACGCTCTCGTCTCGTTCTACATGCAAAAGAGCCCTCCCCGCCATCTCCGTTCTAACCCTCACCACAATCGAAGTTGAAACAATTGACGAAGCTTATAAACATCGATCTCAGATACCTCCCCCCCCCCCGGGTTTAGGTCCGTGCGTTAATTACCATGTCGGTCCTCGAACTTTCCTTATAACTTCATCCTCTCAGACAAACCGGAGAATCACGTGTTATTTTAGGTTCGTTCCATAGTTTCGCAAATGCTACACTTTTGAAGAAAATCATCTGGTTTCATTCAATTTTCCAAAATAAGCCAATGAGATCACATGGTTTTCTACACTAGTGCAGCACTATAGCAAAACAATGGAACGGACCTTTTATATTTTTTCTTGTTTGTGAGGGAGGCTTGAGGTTGAGGCAGGTGCAAAAAGCGACCATAAGGGGTCTAAATGTCTGCTGGCTCGCCATATGATCCCACAGCATCCCCGAACGTATACAAGGTCGTAGCTAGGACGGGACAAGAGAGCTGCCATTCGTCTCGTTCTTTCTCGAAGTCAGCTACACTCGAAAACCATCAATTCACCTTCAGTCTGGCTAATTAGCATTAAAATTGGTCTTTTTCCCCTACAAACATAAAAAACTTCGAATTCCTCCCGAGAAACAAATTTTTCACATCAAAAATAGTCGTGGAGATACTGTCACTTTCTTCGCCAGCAAATAACTGCAATGAGAGGACACTGCTGCATTATGCTCTTTCATGTTGATTTCAACATCCCTTTAATATATCTATATTGAAACTGAAAATTCAAGTAACTTTGCAAGTGTATATGAGCTTCATAAAATGCAATTAAAAGAAGAAAAGACGTTACTACAGAAGAAAGGTGTCTGGTGTGGTGGAAGGGGTGAGGGTGGGGACTTTCGAACCCTTGGAATATCAAGGGACTAAACTTGAATTGCACGTGACTGTAATTCGGGGACGTCGCTGCTTATACATATATTTCATTTTATCCGTGTAATAATTTTTACTGAAAATGACAAGAAAAGTAAACTGTTGAGCGACCTAAGGAAAAATTAATTTTCTTGTTATTTAACGTAAATTGCATTGCATTACAGTGAGAAAGACGCATCACTTGAAAGCTCTTGTTTCCATACTCGTACGTACTTCATAAAAATTACAAACCCTTATACGACTCGATCTAGAAATTAATACCCGTGAGACTATTCCTGCATGACTATTCGTTTCTGAATATTATTGTACGAGCAACGCTGTTATTCCGCAGCTTTTTGCACATTATGTTTGTTTCATGCTCGAGATCTCGCGTATTCCACGAGATTGGAGAGTTTTTACTACAATTTCGCAACAAATTTCGAAAATTTCAACCAATAATACGTTCCTTAGCAGAAAAGGAACTAAATAAAAACGTCCAGAAAATGACGGACATCAGGAATTCCACACTCTTGTCACTGAAATGACTTTCATGCTCAAAGCTCGTGTAGTTTGAATTCTGATCCGTATACAATTAGGCCCTTCGTAAATGTTTACCTGAAGCATCTCTTTCCTTTAAAGCCTTTAATTCCTTTATAATCGTTCAACACACAATATACAACCGCATTACTAACCTCGAGTTTGAAAGTTAAATTGTTGATACGAGTGATGCACCTTAGACTCCGTAATTCCCAAGCACTCGTTTAAAAACAACTAAATAATTTGTTACGCTCTCGTCTCGTTCTACATGCAAAAGAGCCCTCCCCGCCATCTCCGTTCTAACCCTCACCACAATCGAAGTTGAAACAATTGACGAAGCTTATAAACATCGATTCCAGATACCTCCCCCCCCCCCCCGGGTTTAGGTCCGTGCGTTAATTACCATGTCGGTCCTCGAACTTTCCTTATAACTTCATCCTCTCAGACAAACCGAGAATCACGTGTTATTTTAGGTTCGTTCCATAGTTTCGCAAATGCTACACTTTTGAAGAAAATCATCTGGTTTCATTCAATTTTCCAAAATAAGCCAATGAGATCACATGGTTTTCTACACTAGTGCAGCACTATAGCAAAACAATGGAACGGACCTTTTATATTTTTTCTTGTTTGTGAGGGAGGCTTGAGGTTGAGGCAGGTGCAAAAAGCGACCATGAGGGGTCTAAATGTCTGCTGGCTCGCCATATGATCCCACTGCATAGCCGGCCCCGACAGCGCCCTTAACCTTTAATGGTTGACGTTTAGAGCTAAATATTCGAACGGAATGAATGAATCGAAGGAAGGAATTTGACAGCTCGGGTCCCGATTTGCGGGAAATCACTTGTCTTTTAAATTGACAGTTTTGGGTATCAATTTCAACTAAATTTCAAGTTTAGGGTTTTAATTCAAGAGAAAATTGTAGATTCCGGGGACTTTTTTGTGGTAGCGGACCCCAGGAGCCTGCCCCTATGTAAATAGCGGCCAAAGCCTGACGAAGTGTTTCGGGCCTTACTTTTTCAGTGAAATTGCAGGTTCAGGGTCTTTTTTCTAAATTTGCCGCGGACCACCCACGGTGGCCCCGAGAGCTTCCAAAGCTCGTTGAATAGCCGCAACATTACATCATTTCAAAATATGAATATCAGTGATTTTGCAAGTTTCGGGGCTAAAATTGCACGGTTGCAATTATTTTTTTTGCTCTTTTATTGGTGTTGGAAGGGGGGGGGGAGGGCTTCGGACCTCGGGCAAGCCGGACACGACGGTCGACGTCAAAGGCTGACGAGGCTCATGCACCTTAACCGATTTTTAGGAATGTTCGTTTGTCGTGATGTCAAAACGTATAAAAACCATATGTTTCTATGAAAAAACCAAGAAAAAACTGAGAAATTTTGGGAAAATCTCTCCTTTCTCCCTACCACAGAACCCCAGCTTAAAAATACCGCCTCTACATTAGCCCTGTGAACTTTGAACAAAGGAGGACAGGACATAAAAAATGCGAGTAACTTTTGGGGCTTGAAAATAAACAATTTCTGTCGGAATAATGTACATACGGTAACAGGGACGGATTTAGAGAGTTTTTGCTGGGGGGGGGGGGTTCTTAAGCACTTTTACATCGGAGTTAGGATAATATCGAGCACGAATCCTGATCATGGGTATAGAGTGTCATCGTCGCAGCAAGCGTTCTTCATTTGTAGCCATTTCCCTTAGTCGTTTTCGAGCGGCGCTACAATAACGCGCTACAACGAGCGTACATTCCAAAGCCTTCACGAGTCCCAAAGGACGAGAATCAAAGGAGTCCTCGAGTCACGAGTTCGAGCTCCTCGTGCTCATTCCGCAGAACATAATAAAATTCGACTTGACGGAACTGGAACATCAGCTTCTTTGCATGTAGAGTTTATTGAGTCAATTTCAATATACTTAATTACTGAACAATGAAGACTCTTTCAACGAGTGATACACCTTAGACTCCGTAATTCCCAAGCACTCGTTTAAAAACAACTAAATAATTTGTTACGCTCTCGTCTCGTTCTACATGCAAAAGAGCCCTCCCCGCCATCTCCGTTCTAACCCTCACCACAATCGAAGTTGAAACAATTGACGAAGCTTATAAACATCGATCTCAGATACCTCCCCCCCCCCCGGGTTTAGGTCCGTGCGTTAATTACCATGTCGGTCCTCGAACTTTCCTTATAACTTCATCCTCTCAGACAAACCGGAGAATCACGTGTTATTTTAGGTTCGTTCCATAGTTTCGCAAATGCTCCACTTTTGAAGAAAATCATTTGGTTTCATTCAATTTTCCAAAATAAGCAAATGAGATCACCTGGTTTTCTACACTAGTGCAGCACTATAGCAAAACAATGGAACGGACCTATTATATTTTTTCTTGTTTGTGAGGGAGGCTTGAGGTTGAGGCAGGTGCAAAAAGCGACCATAAGGGGTCTAAATGTCTGCTGGCTCGCCATATGATCCCACAGCATCCCCGAACGTATACAAGGTCGTAGCTAGGACGGGACAAGAGAGCTGCCATTCGTCTCGTTCTTTCTCGAAGTCAGCTACACTCGAAAACCATCAATTTACCTTCAGTCTGGCTAATTAGCATTAAAATTGGTCTTTTTCCCCTACAAACATAAAAAACTTCGAATTCCTCCCGAGAAACAAATTTTTCACATCAAAAATAGTCGTGGAGATACTGTCAATTTTTGCCAAGAAACTACTAAAGTCGCTTGGAACTGGCAATTTTGACCGTTCCCCTTACTTACGGAGGTTTATTGCAAAGAAGTCGTCATTCCACCCTCAAAAACAACCACCGCTTGGTTTGGTATTTGCCGAATACACCTAATGGGGAACTTGCATGAATCTCAGATTGGGTAGAAAAGCATACCGGTGATTTGACCCGTGAACTGAAGGATAACAACGGAAGTTGCAACCCGATTGGTGCGTTTTAAGATTTTTAAAAAAGGTTCAAAGTTCTTCAGAAGAGGATGGATGGTGCGAGGGGAAATGACGTAAATACTTACTTGTGAAGCATTTGAGGGAACTCTAAAATTGTTTGTTTACAAATAACATGAAAAATGTCCCCCCATTAAACTCGTCTAACCCCCTCTTCCCCGCATCATCCATTTCAATAAGTAAGTTTTTACGTAATCGAACCCCCACTCAAAATTTTTAAAAATTCCCTAAAAAAACATCCTTGACTTATTTCAAAGTTTAATGTGAGCAATAGACTTGTGGAAGAGCCCTCTTTAAGCAACACCAACTTTTGAAAAATGTGCAAGTTCCCCATTGAGTTGCTGTTTTTTTTTTTTTTTTTTTTTTTTTTTTTTTTTTTTTTTTTTTTATTTTTTGCGTGGGCCAGGGCTAGCCGGCCCCGGTTGACGTTTAGAGCTAAATATTCGAACGGAATGAATGAATCGAAGGAAGGAATTTGACAGCTCGGGTCCCGATTTCCGGGAAATCACTTGTCTTTTAAATTGACAGTTTTGGGTATCAATTTCAACTAAATTTCAAGTTTAGGGTTTTAATTCAAGAGAAAATTGTAGATTCCGGGGACTTTTTTGTGGTAGCGGACCCCAGGAGCCGGCCCCTATGTAAATAGCGGTCAAAGCCTGACGAAGTGTTTCGGGCCTTACTTTTTCAGTGAAATTGCAGGTTCAGGGTCTTTTTTCTAAATTTGCCGCGGACCACCCACGGTGGCCCCGAGAGCTTCCAAAGCTCGTTGAATAGCCGCAACATTACATCATTTCAAAATATGAATATCAGTGATTTTGCAAGTTTCGGGGCTAAAATTGCACGGTTGCAATTATTTTTGTTGCTCTTTTATTGGTGTTGGAAGGGGGGGGGGAGGGCTTCGGACCTCGGGTAAGCCGGACACGACGGTCGACGTCAAAGGCTGACGAGGCTCATGCACCTTAACCGATTTTTAGGAATGTTCGTTTGTCGTGATGTCAAAACGTATAAAAACCATATGTTTCTATGAAAAAACCAAGAAAAAACTGAGAAATTTCGGAAAAATCTCTCCTTTCTTCCTACCACAGAACCCCAGCTTAAAAATACCGCGTCTACATTAGCCCTGTGAACTTTGAACAAAGGAGGACAGGACATAAAAAATGCGAGTAACTTTTGGGGCTTGAAAATAAACAATTTCTGTCGGAATAATGTACATACGGTAACAGGGACGGATTTAGAGAGTTTTTGCTGGGGGGGGGGGGTTCTTAAGCACTTTTACATCGGAGTTAGGATAATATCGAGCACGAATCCTGATCATGGGTATAGAGTGTCATCGTCGCAGCAAGCGTTCTTTATTTGTAGCCATTTCCCTTAGTCGTTTTCGAGCGGCGCTACAATAACGCGCTACAACGAGCGTACATTCCAAAGCCTTCACGAGTCCCAAAGGACGAGAATCAAAGGAGTCCTCGAGTCACGAGTTCGAGCTCCTCGTGCTCATTCCGCAGAACATAATAAAATTCGACTTGACGGAACTGGAACATCAGCTTCTTTGCATGTAGAGTTTATTGAGTCAATTTCAATATACTTAATTACTGAACAATGAAGACTCTTTCAACGACTGATCAAGTTAAGGGTCCAGAAGTCCAGACCCTCAACCTTGTGGCCATCAGATGGCGCAGGCTTTGCCTATCATGACAGCAAATACAGCCCTGTAGCCTGCTGCGGATAGTGTTGAATCGATACCAACAAAGTATCGATACTTTACTCATTTGAAGTATCGAATGGGAAGTATCGAATGGTATTTGGTATCGAATGAAAAGTACCGAGTATTCAATTGTTTGAATCAATACCCATTCGATACCGAGTAAAAGTACTCATATGAAACGATACCGAATCAATACCCATTCGATACCGAGTTTTTACTTGTTTGAATCAATAACCAATACCGAGTAAAAGTACTCATTTCAATCAATACTCGGTATCGAATGGGTATTGATTGAAATGAGTACTTTTACTCGGTATCGAATGGGTATTGATTCAAACAAGTAAATACTCGGTATCGAATGGGTATTGATTCAAATGAGTACTTTTACTCGGTATCGAATGGGTATTGATTCAAACAAGTAAATACTCGGTATCGAATGGGTATTGATTCAAACAAGTAAATACTCGGTATCGAATGGGTATCGTTTCAAATGAGTACTTTTACTCGGTATCGAATGGGTATTGATTCGGATCGTTTCAAATGAGTACTTTTACTCGGTACCGAATGGGTATTGATTCAAACAAGTAAATACTCGGTACCGAATGGGTATTGATTCAAACAAGTAAATACTCGGTATCGAATGGGTATCGTTTCAAATGAGTACTTTTACTCGGTATCGAATGGGTATTGATTCGGTATCGTTTCAAATGAGTACTTTTACTCGGTATCGAATGGGTATTGATTCAGTATCGTACTAGTTTTAATCAATACCCATTCGATACCAATTAAAGTACTCATTTCAAACGGTACGTTTCCGATGCCGGGAGTTCACGTGTTTAAATTAATTTAAAAAATGTAAAAAAATAAAAAATACTCGATATTGATTAAAAAGTATCGAATCGTACTCAGTATCGAATGAAAAGTATCGATACCTGAAGTACTCATTTCCCAGTATCGAATCAAAGTATCGAAATAGTACTCGGTATCGAAAAAAAATATCGATACCAAAACTACTGAGTATCGATTGAAAAGTATCGATACTTTACTCTATTTGCTGGTATCGATTCAACACTAGCTGCGGATCTCCTTAAGATGTGGCCAGCACTTAGGCCGTTGCCGGCTCTTACCTGGCCTGTATCCCATCTTTGGCCCGGACTCCCCAGCAGAGTCGGTTCCATCACTCAGCTCGACCCGTTAGCCGCGACTGGAGGCCAGCCAGTCGCGCCCGAGAGGCACCACGTGGAGGTGGGTCTTTCAGAGCTGAGGATGCTGGCTTGCGCCATGGTTTTGTGTTTTGTGGCTTTGTGTTTTGTTTTTGGACAAACGGGGACTGACTTTTTTTTAAAAAATGAAAAAATCCCCGATTTGCACGACTTTGAGCCGCATTTGAGGCCACATAAAATAGTTAATATCCACCGCAAATGGCTAATCCTGACAGGAAATAGTGTGCTCTTTCCGAATCCATCACCAAAAGTTGCAAAAATGCAAATTGAAAGCGATTTTCTCGCATTTAGTTGACAAAAATGATGTAAGTAATCCATGAAAAAGCGTTAGAAAAATCATATCTCGAAGGATTTTGATTTTCGGACCATGGTATAGGGTGATTTCTGTCGCAAATGAGGTCTATTTTCACCCAATTTTTTTTTTTGTCGTACTTATCTCCTTCCACCCTGTATAATTACTATTATTAAATTCAATTTTAGTGAAATGAGCTGCAGTAATTGAAAAAAATATTTATTAGACCACGTTCATAAGTTCTGGATGTGCCCAGCGTCTGTGGAGTCTATGCAACCAAACCAATTTATTCCCTAGAAAAATAAAGCATTTTCATAGGTTTCGCAGGCTCCACACTTCCATAGGCTGAAACTTCCACAGACGCACGTCCACAGGTTGACAGACAGTTTGTCTGTAAACCAGGGAACTTAGACTTACTATACAAAAAATGTCATGTTCTGACAATAATAAGTAGGTACCTAGTTATTAAAATTCGTTGAAGATTCGTGAAATAAATAAAAAAAACGTTTAATTTGTGGCAAAGGTAGCCCCCCCCCCTTTATCGTTAATCACCATCACTACGGGTGTTCCGGTTTGATGGGTCTACTAACTCGTTATCCTAATCATCCTTTCAACATGCAGTAATACTTCAGTACTTCAACCTGGAGTGCTTTGCAGCATTGACCCTGCGTCTTTCACAGCATTTAGTTTTAATGTTATGATCGTATTGACGAGATATTCGTTGAATCTGTTAACGAAGGGACAAAAACACGATGAGAACAAGTAACGTCAGGAAGAAGAACGCCCAATTTTACAGCTTCTTTGGGTGCTAGTGGGGGGAATCCGACTCTCCCACCCCGAGGAATTAGCCTTCAGTACGACCCTGATCTTCAAACTATATAATTTCTGCTCTGCAGTTCACAAAGGGCTAAAATAAAGGAACCATGTAAACTGAACATGGGCGTAGCCAGCAGGGGGCGGGGGTGGGCCGTTGCCCTCCCCTTGAATCAAAAGCGCAGATTTCGTGGGGCAGCTGCCCACCCCCAAAAAATCTCTGATCTGGCTCTCTTGTATTCCTCTCCATAAAACCAATTTTGCGGATTTTTCTCACTAAAAAAACAACACATTTTCGCTTATCGGTTTCACCAAAAATCAAAAATTCGCTGATGTTTGTTGCTGACAAACCGATTTCAAGGGTCGGCTTAACTTGGAAACCGATTTTTCACACTAAAATCCCATTTTCGAAGGTTCGACGCGCAATTTTCGTGTGTTTCTGGCTAGCTCAAATCGTGTTTACCCCGCTGTGCCGTCCAGACTTGTGGTGGGAGAGACAATGCCAGCTCTGTTTACCGTCTCAGGTCTAAAATTCAAAGTTTAGCTCCAAAGATGTCTCAGGGGGGGGGGGGGTGAGAAGTTTCAGGTTTTCGACATAAAATCCGAAATAGAAGGCTACAAACGACAGTTTTCCAGCCGATATTAATATTTTGACGGATAGTGGCCGTTTTTTGTGCAAATTTAGTCTCCGATGACCGCGAATTGACGCGATTCTAACCTCCAGATCCTGTTATAAGCCTGCTAAAAGGCACTGGTACATCTGATATTTTCGCCAGTGAAGCTGGCCCACAGGCGTGGATCCAGTTTTTCTCAAGAATAGCTGCACAGAGTTTTTTTCCCCCCGATTTTACTCGTTAATGAGTACTGTTTTTAGCCTCGAATTGACGTTTTCCTTAATTTTAGCTGACAATGAGTGCTTTTTCTCAATTCAAACTCGAACTAGCCCATTTTCTTCATTTTAGCCGTGAAATGGTCTAAAAAAACCGTGCAATAACGCGTTTTGGATATACTACTTCAATTACGGCCAGCACCGGGCATCGCCTAACTGCAAATTGGTGCGTTCTGTCAGTTTCAGCCACAAAAAAAACAAAAAACAAAAAAGTTTTTCCTCAATTTAACTTGTGGTTGAACGCTATTTCTCAATTTTAGCCACGAGAATTCCACCAATCAACAACAAACGGTGACAATTTCGCCAATTCGTTTTCCCTGAATTCTAACCGGAAATTAGTGTTTTTTCCTAATTCTGCCTTGAGCAATTTTTTCTCCCTTCAAATTTTAACAGTGAAAAGGTTCACATAATCCGCGTGAAAGCGAATTTCATTAATTTTGACCCCTCAATTTCACGGGCTAATAACGAACAATTTTCCGTAATTTTAGCCGTGAATAAGCACTTTTTTAAAAAATGTATGCTCTAAGTCACGCTCTTTCTCAATTTCACCCGCAAACTTGCCATGTATATGTATAAAAACGGTCAATTAGCTCTTTCTCGCAATGTTTACCGATGTTTGAGAAACCACGAACTGGCGCCTTCTCTCAATTTTACCTGCGTGAATAAGCTCCATTTCTCAATTTTAGCCGTGAATTGGCGCTTTTCCTCATTTCCAGTCGCAAATGAGTGATTTTTCTCAATTCTACACTGAACGAGCAATTTATTTTGTCAATTTTAGCTGTGAAAAGAGTTCTATAAACCGTGAATTAGCGCATTTTCTTAAATCCGCCCCGGACTTTGCATCGCGAAATCGCAAATTGGCGTGTTTTCTCAATTTCAACCGCGAATATTGAGATTTATTTCTCAAATTTAACGTGAACCAGCGCTATTTCTCAATTTTAGCCGTGAATGGGAGTTTTTCCTCTGTCGCTTAGCCGCAGGGTTGTTAAAAAACATGTTTTTTTTTCTATTTTGAACAAACAATATATTTTTAATGTTTAAAACTTGTTTTTTTGTTTAAAACACCCTTTTGAATTATTTGTTTAAAAACGGGTTTTAAACAATTAAAAACAAGTTTTAAAACAGCTATTTAAAAATAAAAACTGTTTCATACTGACAGTATTATGTATTTTGCTTACAACTAGGATTAGAGTGAAGTAGAAAATGATCCTAGATGTCCGCTCAAGTGTCACAGTGAAGTGTGTGCATGCGGTTTGTAAATTCCGCATGCAGCGAAATAAAATACGTACTCGTGGCTAGAAATTGGCCGCATCTTGTTGACTGCAATGTGGAAACTACGAATGCAAACACGCATATAGGCCTGTCATACTCGGGCGGTGTGGCACTCGATCGATCGCTCTCGTTGAGCAACACCCGTCAATTTGGGTTTGGATAAGGGATGTGATTTATATGAGGATAGGCGAGAAGATGAAAACGCGCTTGAATGTTTGGGGGGGAAATTTTTCTTTAGACGCGCGCACCCCCCCCCCCTTACCTCTGTGGATCCGTGCTTAGCTGGCTGCCCACCCCCCACCCCTTGATCACGGGCTGGCTACGCCCCTGAAACTGAAGTTGAATAAAGTAAAGAACGCAGTGCGCTCCTGTGGGATCAAAAATGAGAAATTTTAAGACCGCTGATTTAGGGCGGGAGGGGGTGGAGTGGCGCAACTTGTAATCCATATGACTTTGCATATGACCATCAATTATGAATAAAAATCATCATTTTCATTCATAAACAGATGAGCATGAGTCATGCACTTTTTTATTCGTACGACTCAATATTTATGTCATACATTGGCCCATATTCATAAACCACTTGAAATTAAATTCCGTTGAATCTCAATTCGGAGGGGAAGTTTAGTTTAAGTGGCCCTTATCTCCTACTGTAACGCACGTGATTTCATGCGATTGTTTGAAAAATCAGTGAAATCGTGATTTTGTGATAACAATAATTTATGAAATATGACCTGAAAACAATAGTCAGCTTTTGACTTATGAACGGCAAACTTTATGTCCAACTAAACTGAAACCTCAAAATAGTTTCAAGAGTGCACAAAATTTCTCGAGTACTAAAACTTGTAATAGGACGCGGCAGAAGCCATTGTAGGACTCACAATTTTTCACTCTATAAAAAAAAAAAAAACATTCTTGGATTTTTTAAACATTCCACTTGGTTGGTTTTCGACTGACAAGAGAGGACACAGCTGTGTAAACTCCGATTTTTATCCCAATTTTGTTTTTGATAGTAAGGGTCTGTGGGACCAATGAATCATGCTTCTTTTTTCTGAGTGGGCACTAGGGGGCCCAGGAAAAATTCGGATAATTCGAATTTGGAAAATTCAACATTACGGTAAAATGCACGTGCTTTCCGTTCAGTTCAGTTCAGTTCAGTTTTAGCTCTGATGAGAGTGAAAGGTTGTGCGCTTTTGTTGTTGTTTTGTACATTCTTTTCTGGTTCAGATAATTTTATCAAAACTATTTACTTTTTATTTCTCATTAAATATCATTTCATCTCATCACATCCCGCCGTCAACACACACATCACATCAAGCCGAACGGGGCACGTCCCGTTCACGGCACTGATGGGTGTGGATAGACCTTAATTATAAAGGATGCCCAGTGAACGTCCAGCTTCAAAAGTCGAAAGAATTTCCTTCGGCTTTAAGAATCCCATTGGCTCGGTCAACCACGAACGTCACCAATCCAAATAAATCAAAATCAAGCTCTAAACCCGAATCTTACGTACCAAAGTTTGGATTTGAAGGAGTCAAATCCAAGAAATTTGAATAAAATTCAAATGGTTCTCATCAGTCACTGGTGAGCTGGGTCCTCCCTGACTCGGTTTTGCTGGGTCGGGTGGTGCGCAGGGGGCGGGGGCGGGGTAGTACAGTGGCACCTCTGTTCCCGGTGAGGGGCGGTCCATCGGCTTCCGTACCCGGCTCAATTGCCGGGCTGATGAGACCGGCACCGAGGGGCTCAGGTGGCTGGGGGGGGGGGGGTCTGAGGCCGAAGCGGACTTCGGTGCATTTTTTTCCAAGAAATTTGGGTCTGAAAGTGACAAACCCTCGCAATTTTTCTTTTGAAAGAGTACATCCGGAGGAGTTTTGGTTTAAAAGAGCAATATTGCCTGACATTGGGTATTCGAAAGAGTCGAATGCGGATGTTTTCCGTTTGTAAATCCGTGTAACTGGCCTTTGTGATAGCCAAAATAACAAAATTTTGCTTTTTGAGTTACCAAAATCCATAAATTTGGCTTTTGAAAAAGGTAAATTAGCTTTCAAATTACTCAAAGCCGATTTTAGAAAGAGGTAAAAGCTTAGATATTTTGTTTTCGATTTTTGGCATTTCGATTTTTAAATAGTTTGTATTTCATTAAATGCTTTTAACAAAACAAACCTACAAATGTAGCAGAACTAAGCGTTTTTGGCCAAAAATCCAGGTTCCAGGCTAACCCTCTGTACGGATTTGTACATGTGTTTACTCGACCCCCCTCCAAACCTCGCCTTCTCAGCGTTACTTAAATTGTCGCCGTATTTCTGCACCAATTCTGGATTTCAACGTCTCATTTAAATCTCCAGAAAATTCTGTACGCGCGCCCGATTTTCTTCTTTTTTTTTCACAGTTCACCTTTTGAGATGATTGAGACCTTGAAATACAGGATTGGAGCACAAATACTGCGATAATTTGTTCAATGCCGCGTAGGCGAGGTGCATGATTGAAGGGGGGGGCAAGGAAACACGTGGGAACCTCCCCCTTAAAAGTGGTTTTTACCTCGACCTCTTCAACTCTGGTAGTGGCGGCACTCGGCCGCATCTACACCGCGGCTGCATTACATTCATGTCTCTTCTCCATTTCGATTGACATAACCATAACCAATTTCGGTGAGGCAGGGAATTTTGTTCTGGTGAATTTGTAGTCACCCTCTGTAGAAACTCGCAACAACCAATAAGCAAAGGTTTTTGAGTCCCTTTTTACCCTCCCCCCTTCCCTTCTCCTCGTGATCAATCCCCAGGGACACCATCTCGGGGCGGCCGTTTTACTATTTCGAATGATTCCGATGCATTTAGACTGAAAAACAAAACTCTAAAATGCTAAAGCGCGTTTCAAATAAGGTGAAACCGTTACCAATAAAAATTTTACGTAAAAAATCCCATTCATTAAAATGTTTGTTCATACGCAGCCAATTATTTTTTGAACGCTTTATAGAGCGGCATTCGAGATAAACCGAACTAATTTGTTGTTCAACCTCTTCAAATATTTACTAATTTTTGCCTCGTTATGGTGATTGATGATTCGCGATTGGAGGGTTCAGAATGTGGGGGGGGGGGGTAATTTCGAGCGCTGAACGCCTTCATCAGTACCCGGTAGCTTTTATTATATTTTTACTAGACAAACTTCTGCCCATTTTGGATGATTCAGTGTTCCAGCCTGTTTACCATCACGGAATTTTGTTGACTAATCAACACACATGCTCTTTAAACCTTTTTTTTATCTCCTATATTTTCATGTTCACTAGTCCAAGTAAATCTTTTGTTAACTCCGTTCCCACTCCCGATACTGTTTATTTAAAACTCCGGTCGATTTTTAGATAAGATACAATAAAAAACAAGTTTGGTGAGTGGCGTGTAACATTTTTAGGTAAACAGTTAATATGATAGTTTGAGAGCAACGGAGGGGGTGGGTGGTCAACCGAAGCTGCCTACTTTTGTTTGTGCTCCTTTTACCTTGCGTTCTCCTGGCAGGGCTAAGCGGATATTTTAATATGCAGAAATATCATACTTGGTTGATTTGTGCCGCTGCAGGTATCTTGTGTGTTGTGGTAGTTATCTGTTTTTATTACTTCGCGTTTCCTATTATTTTAAGATCAAAAATCGGACAGGTATTTCGCCTTTTTTTTATCCTTTGAAGCTACTAGAAGTTAGCATGACGATAATATCTTGTTCACAGACGCTTGAAATTACAGAAGGGTCTGATGCGTACGAACGTTACCTGGAACTCCCTGTAGCTCTCACTTTTAAAGTTTACTTTTTCAATTTAATGAACGAAGAAGACTTTATAAACGGTGCCAAACCGATTGTGTCACAAGTTGGCCCTTACATTTACAAGTGATTCTAATGTTTCAATCGTGTCGCTGAATATTCGACTGGGTTTTTAAATATCCACGTTTTCCAGAGAGTATGTGTCTCATCTCAACGCTACTTTTAACGAAACTGATGGAACGGTCACCGGCTATAAGAGAACTCGTTTCGAATTTGATTCAAATGCTTCTTATCCTCTGACTGAGGACGATATTGTTTACCCGATCAATTTTGTTATTCTGGTAAGAAATACTCTGTTAACTAACTACGTTTACGCTCTTAAAAATGGCATTATCGCACACTCGTATACCAGCGTGGCTTCATATAAAAGTCAAGCTACGGTTTCCAGGGGGACGAAGACTCAAATTGATGAGACCATTTTTTTGTTTTAAGGACATTCTACAAGTGTTCCTCCGCCTTGGCACCGGCCTTGAATCGGCTTCCCAAGCCTTGGAATCGGCCTTTCCCAAAATTTTCGGCGAAAGCTATTTTCGTCCGGTCATACGCGCGTCGGTTCAAGAACTGATGTTCGACGGCATTCTACTCAAATGTAACGACGATTCGTACTCAATGCTCGATAAATTCGTTTGCTCCGCCATTACCTACTATACAACTCGCTCGATAAGAGTCGACGACGACGGGGACTTGTACGCCAGTGTTTATTATTTCGTGAGTCTTCACAACCCACTACCCACACCCCCTAACGCTCATACTAAGATATTTTTACCACGAATACCAGAAAAATGCAAGCGACATTGGACCGCTGAAAATTTACACCGGCGTTAAGGATTACAGTCGCATAGGCGAGATAGTCTCCTATGAGGGTAGCGCCACTATGGATGCTTGGTCCAATACGAAGTGCAACACGTGAATAAATTGAGTTAACTCCGCTATCAAACAAAATTCGAGTTTGATTTTTTTTTTTTTTTAGGATAAAAGGAAGTTTCGATGACACTTTAATAAAACCCTACCTTACCAAATCGTCCGTCATACCTTTATTCATGCCGGACGCTTGCAGGTAAGTCCCATCATTTCCATCCATTAATGACCTTTTTTTATAATTATTTAAAATATTGCCCATCCGTAGAACATTGAACGTTGTATTTGACGGCACAATGTCATTACAAGGGATCGAAGGGTACTCCTTTGTTCCATCGGACGACTTTCTAGCGGACGTCACCACGCTCCCGGATAATTACTGCTTCTGTCCAGGGTCTAACCAAAATATAACTCAATCTCAAGGTTGTCTACATCGAGGGACCTTGGATTTATCGTCTTGTTGGGGTAAGTTTTATTTATTTTTAATTACAAATTTAAAAACATTCGTCCAAATAAGTTTCGTTTACGTGCATACAATACGGTTCGTAAACGGCCCACGCTTTATAGCCGTTACCTTGAAGTTTTTCGTGTTCTTTGAAAATTTGTTGAGCGCATTCCCAGTCGTCGGTGATGTCGTCGTCTTCAAGTAGGGAACAGGGTATGTTGCACGCGTTTATCGGAGGACTGGACGCGGACGTCACGTCGTTGGGTGAAAAGTGACGGGAGCCGGGCGGCGAGACGGTTTTTTTGAAGCGAAGTCGCGCGAGGTAGGGGTTGTGCGAAAAGGGGTTGGTGGGGGGGTTGGCGGCTGAGGGTGATGAGAGAGCCGAGGGGAAGAAGTTGTTGAAAAAAGGGTTGAAAGACTGCGGACGGAATGGTTGTGCGAGTGAGGTTTTATTTTGAGCGGTGGGACCTATGCCGAATCTGGACTGGAGGCCACCTGGAGGTGACGGTGGTTTTGGGAATGGGCGTGAAAATGGATTTGGGTAAAATGGGTTTTGGAAAGGTGGCGGATAGGCGAAAGGATTAAAAAAGGGTGGCATTGGGGGAGAGGGTGTTGTCGTTGTCGTCGTCGTCGTTGTTGTCGTTGTAGTGGTAGGGGTTGTCGTAGTTGCGGGGGTTGTTGTAGTAGGAGGAGTAGTGGTCGTTGATGTTATAAACAAAGATTCGACAAATCTTCGGAGGTATGGATTGCGTGCGAGGAGATCGTCAAGCGGAGTCGGCGTCGTTGATGATGTCGTGGTGGAGGGTGTAGTCGATGTTGTAGTTGTGGAGGGTGTGGTTGAGGTTGTAGTGGTGGAGGGAGTCGTGGAGGATGTGGTCGTTGTACTGGATGTTGTGGGGGGGCTAGGGAAAGGTGGATAGAAGGGATAAAAGGGGTACTGGAAGGGTGGCGGATACGGGTATGGTTGATTTCCTTGTTGAGGGCTGGGGTAGGGGGGATAAAAAGGGTTATAGGGCGGGAAAGGGGGCATGGGCATCGTCAGTGAAGCTGGGGGTGTATTAGGTGTGGTCGACACCGTGGTAGTACTCGGCGTTGTTGACATTGTCGTAGTGCTAGGCGTTGTGGACATTGTCGTGGTACTAGGCGTTGTAGACATGGTGGTAGTACTTGGAGTAGTAGACATTGTCGTCGTGCTAGGTGTTGTAGACGTTGTTGTGGTGCTAGGCGTTGTAGACGTGGTCGTCGTACTCGGCGTTGTAGATGTGGTCGTTGTACTCGGCGTTGTAGATGTGGTCGTCGTACTAGGCGTTGTAGACATTGTCGTCGTGCTAGGTGTTGTTGACATTGTTGTGGTACTAGGCGTTGTAGACATGGTGGTAGTACTCGGAGTAGTAGACATTGTCGTCGTACTAGGTGTTGTAGACATTGTCGTCGTGCTAGGTGTTGTTGACATTGTTGTGGTACTAGGCGTTGTAGACATGGTGGTAGTACTCGGAGTAGTAGACATTGTCGTCGTACTAGGTGTTGTAGACATGGTCGTCGTACTTGGCGTTGTAGATATTGTTGTGGTGCTAGGCGTTGTAGACATGGAGGTAGTACTTGGGGTAGTGGACATCGTCGTCGTGGTAGGTGTTGTAGACATTGTTGTGGTACTAGGCGTTGTGGACATGGTGGTAGTACTCGGAGTGGTAGACATCGTCGTCGTGCTCTGTGTTGTTGACACAGTAGAACTTGGAGTCGTAGACATTGTTGTCGAGCTAGTAGTTGATGGCTCAGTCGTCGTTGACATGTTCTGCTCTTGAGTGTCCCGTTTTGTTTTCCCCATTCTGTAACTTTCGGCGCGCCGTCTAGCCCGCCTCTCACCGCGATTCTCACCACCTCGCCCCTTTCTCATTGACCTACCGTCGTCGTCATTCCGCGGATCGCACCAATACCTGTCGCTTATTTGAAACAGACCGTGATCGTCCGTTCGTTTATTCACGACCGAAGTGTCGAAATTCGACTCGTGAGCCGCGATACACGTCCACGTCGCCAAATCCTTCGGCGGACACTTTAACCTCTTCAACAATTTGACTAGTTGACATTTTTTCAACACAGTACCGCCAACTTGAAATTGAAACGGAAACGCGATCAGACCGAGTAGTACGGCCGAGACGAGCAGCGCGTGGTTCATGACTGGTTTATGAGCTATCCGCGTCTTGTTCGTGAACTTGTACTCTCTGGAAGGTGTGAGAGGTGTAACGAATTGCTGGGGAGGGAGGGTTGTGAGGGAAAATAAGAATAAAAAAGATTCGCTCATCTTACGACGAATGGTGCACCACCTTGGTAGTTTAATCACGTAGATAAGTCACGGAGAAGGCCCTTACCCAAGGCGGAAGATGAAATGACGGGTGGGGGTAAATGCGCACGTAAATTGCCGTCACAATGTATAATTTAAGTAACAAAAAATGAAATCGAAGGAATTATGATTTATAGTTTTCAATTCAGCCCCTTTTAGCAGGCAGCCCAAGATAAAAATCTCATATTCCATCCCTAAAAGGTGCACTCACAGCTTCCCTTGATGAGTTTTGCCACTATTTCGGAACAAATGAAATTAATTTTCCCTAGAAACGTGACCTCCGGTTCACAGTGAATCATTTTTATCGAAGCAATTACCGAGAATTTCATTGATCCGTACAAAAAAAAACACATTTTCCACACGTTATGATGTGTTGAATTATGAGTCAGTTTCAACAGTAATTTATTTACAGCGATAATAGTCTTCCCGGAGTCAAATGCGTGGCATAATAATTAAAGACAACTCGTGGGTACCATACAAAATTGGGCCAAGCCACAAAAGTGTATCGTAGAGGCGCGATTTGTTCCTGAAAGTCACAGTTCGATACGTAGGACGAAGTATCTCCGGAGCAATGAGGCGAATAAACTGCCCAAGCTTTAAAACCGTCTCCCTGGAGTATTTTATGCTGCCTGTAATTTTTTAATTGTTTTAAAAAATCGATGAAATGAATTGCTTTTTGAATGAATGTCACTTGTAAATCCTTCGGGCGCATTTCCAATCGTCCGAGATATCATCGTCCTCTAAGCTTGAACACTCCACTCCGCATGCACTACCGGGGGGTGAACACCAGAATTTATCGCTAATCTAGAAATGAGTAATAACAATATCAACGTATAATCAAGTCGCGTGGAGTAAAAAACTTAAAATTGTACGTACTTGAAAAATACCGTGATCTTCCGAACCATCCCAATTAAGCCTTCCCACGGCGGACGTGTTGAAATTCGACTCGTGACGAGCTATGCACACCCATGTAGACACTTGTTCTTTAGGCACTTTCAAACGAATCAACTCGCTCGCCAATTCACAACTCGTAAACACTCGCCCAGCCACGGAAACGATACAATAAGTACCCAGAAAAATCAACGGTAAAATCTTCATGTTTGCCCGCGCGGCGACGTGTCTTTCAGGTCTAAAAACCGGCGAGTGATTTTTACAAAAGAGGCCTCCATATACCCCTCGTCGCGCCGCGAAAAAAAGTGTCGTTTACCCTTATTCGCGTAATCCTTCTTCGAGGACACATTTTCAAGTTTATCCAGTTTTTTTTATTTTTATTTTCGTCGTTTAAATAACATAAAAAAAAGTCGGATTACGATCATCCTCAATTTGTATCATCAAACAGGAACGCCAGCAGTAATATCGTTTCCACATTTCTACCAAGGCAGTCCAATTTATGTTAACAGCGTCGTTGGATTGGATCCCAACAAGGAAGAACACGGATCTTACTTCAATCTCGAGCCGGTCGGTTTTTCAAATCGAATTAAAAATCAATTTGCCTATTTTATTTTATTTGTCGGTTGGCACGATAGAATACAGGAGTGCCATTGAGCGGCGCCCGAAGGGTTCAAGTTAATTTTCAAGCCTCTCCCGAGACATCATTGAGTATGTTTCAAAACGTCACGAGCACAATAATTCCGGTTCTCTGGTTTGAAGAGGTTTATTTTTATTTTTTTAAATTAAATTAACGACTAACGCTCCATAGTTAAACACGATTTTTTTTTTTTTCGTTGTTTCTAGGGTGTTACTCTGGACGACGATGACATTGAAATGCTGCAAAATAAATTGTTTCGAACAGTCAAGATTGTTAAAATTGTTGTATGGACCATCACGGGCGTTGGTTGTTTGATAGCGATAGTGGGGCTTACGATGGCGTTCATACGATTCAAACAGAGAAGACGGCATGAAGAATAAAAAAAAAAGGTTTTATTTCAAAAAGAATGTGTCAGACTTAACGTTCCATTTCTGGTACATTCGTGGGTGCAATGAGGGGGCTTTCTTGAATAAATTTGGCGAATTCTAATGAAATCATGTGATTGACTATTGTTAACAGTGGCGTTAAGAGTTACTGGGTGATCCGCAGCCTCGGCGACGAAATGAGCGCCAAGAGGCATTTCCATAATTCGTGGTAAAAATAATTAAGCTCGGACCGCACGATGCAATTTTAAGTGAAGCGATATCGCATGCAAGTTTTTCAATAAGTAGGTACTTCAGGGGGGGGGGGTTGTAATAGAAAAGTGAAACACGTGTGAGACGTGATGAGAATGAATTTCACAGCCATGTGTTCATAAATTTTAGCAGTCAATCTCAAATCGTCTCACATGTGTTTCACTTGTCTAATACAACCCCCCAGGTCACGACCATAGAACATAATTAATATGTTTGTTGATTTTGATCGGCTTTAGTTTCATAATTTTCAGTAGGTCCGTTCCATTGTTTCGAGAGTGCTACACTTTTCTTCAAAATAAGTCAATGAAATCACATGGTTTTCTACAATAGTGTAGCTATACGATACAAAAGGTAGGTTAAGTAATAAATTAATTAAACTGATGTTATCCGGACGACGATGGAAGGGCATAGCCCAACACGATTCGAGTTTCGAGAAAAAATGGCTCCCCGGCGGGATTTGAACCCGCAACCTCTGGATTACCAGTTCCAGCACACGCTGCCAATTGCGCCACGGAGACGCCTTTGGGAGTCGTACTCCCAAGGGATAAGCTAAGCCGAACCCCACCCAGGTCCATTGTTTTTGGGTGGGATTCCGTGGCGCAATTGGCAGCGTGCTGGACTGGTAATCCAGAGGTTGCGGTTTCAAATCCCGCCGGGGAGCCTTTTTTTTCTAAAAGAAACTTGAAACGTGCTGGTGGGGGGCTGTGCCCTTCCATCGTCGTCCGGAAAGATATCAATTTAATTTAATTTATTTGTTTGTTCAGCCCCTCTAGCGCTTGTAAACGATAAAAGAAAAACTTGGGTTCGTCTAGCTTTTACACTGTCTCATGAACGAAATTGTGCTGTTTAGCGGCATAATATGGACGTAAAATCGTTCGTTTACGTTTGTGTAGCCACATTTTTTGTTTGTTTAGCGTTTTGAAACATAATTTTTTCAACAAAACATCACACTAAACAAACGAAAAATATAGCTTAGCAAACGTACACAAACGGTCAACATAAACACTTTCTTAAAAAAAAAAAAAAAAAAAAAAAAAAAAAAAACTGTTCGTGGTATTTAGTTTCTCTATTTTTCTTATTTTTATTGGACTACGATTTTTTTTTTATTATTATTTTCCGTTAATTATTTCCTTCAAAACTTGACTCTTTTCCAATAAAATGACAATTTAGGCTCATGCTCACAGACGTCCTCGTCACTTGAGCTTAGTGATTCGGCCATCACTTAAGCTTAGAACGACCGATTTGAAGCAGTTTTCGCGGCCATAGAATCAGACTGAACCGAACGAAAAAATTAGAGTATTACACTCCCTGATACATACTTGTACTATTTATGCAATTGTACCATGTTTGGGAAACACAATATTCGAAACAATACATGGTGAGTTAACTATCAAAAGCAGTGATTCTCAATCTGGGGCGCAAGCGATTTCCAGGGGGGGGGGGCGTGAACTTTCCCACATGTCCTTAAGGTTGAAACTCTATTTATACTCTAAGGTCTCAACCCTGAGAATATAAATAATAAATAGATAGAGATCGCTTCAGGCTGCTTGGAGGAAAAACTGTGAAGCCAACATAAAGGTCACGTGACTAGTTCGGATAGACTAAGTGTAAGAGCAGAACGCGGAGGTCGGTGGCTCGCTTGAGGGTGAGGGTCGATAGCGATACTACACCATCGAGGGCAAGTCATCCGGCCTCTTACAAGAGCTACTCAGAACGCGGCGGTGGCTAGCGCTAACGCTAAGTAGCTTCGGGTTCTTCTAAACACTAAACTAGGTCCTGAACGCTGTGAGTGTGAAAATGAGACTTGCTGCATCCTGGTAATGCACTACTTAAAGGTCGGATTACATGCAAATGCAAGTTACGGTCTCCAAAACTGCAGAGATCATCAATACCTAATAGATCATCGAATCCCTTTTCCTTTCCCACAGCCCCACCTACTATTCTTTCTTTTCCTCTTTGATCTGATTATCCTAGTTAGTCTTAGCTCAGGCGGTGCCTTGTAATTATCGAACCCACTGTTCACACTTGTGTAAATTCCAATTAAATAAAATTTGTGTTTTTTTAAAAACGGACTTTGTTAGTTCCCAAATCTAACTGGCGCAGTCGGTAGGACCTCTGACGAAATTTGGGTATACAATTTCGGCGATTTTTATCGTTAATCAGAGGTGAACTGGAAATTAACACAAGTTCGGGCCACGGTGGACCAGTGAGTGAATATCACGAAATTGCCGTGCCGTGTAAAGTGGGCAGAGACAATAAAGGACACTCGGAAAATATCCTGAATCGATATTCGGGACTCCGCGGATTCTGGCAAGGGAATATTGCAAGTATTCGGAAGATGAGCCTAAGACTGTAAGTTTGTATGTTAAGTTGGACATTTTAGAATTAAATAAGAACAGTAATAATAATAATAATAATACCAATAATTGGATAACATTTAACGAAAATTAATACAATGGCTAACGTACTAAGAAAAGAACATCTGGACATGATTCCAGAATTTAGTGGTGAAGCCGAATTATTACCAAGATTTTTAGAAATAACTACGAAAGTAATTAACAGATTTTATAACATGAATGATCCCGCGGATTTTCAAAACGAATTTTTAATCTCAAGCATTCTGGCTAAAATTAAGGGTCATGCTGCTGAGATTGTTCATAATTCCCCGTTCAGTACATGGGACGACGTAAAACAGATATTATTGAATAGCTATGCCGATAGGAGGGATTGTTTCACTTTAAATTTACAGATGGCCGAACTAAAGCAAGAATATAATGAGACCCCTTTTCAGTTTTATAACAAAATCCAGACCTTTTTATATTTGCAAATTTCCTATTTTAAGGTGCATGAACCAGCAGCTAACGCGCTTATCTTAAGTGAGTACGCAAGAAACCTCGCCTTGAGAGTTCTACTAAGAGGATTGAGAGATCCTCTTGGGACGTTGATGCGAACGAAAAATCCCGAAGACCTTAACACCGCCCTTAATATGCTAACCAATGATTTCCAGCTAGAAACAGCCTCATGTTCCACCAAGTCCCCTTCATTCCTCATAAAAAAGAATAATACAAGACAAAATACTCCCCCGCAAAAATTTAATTTTCAACAAGACAGGACTAAACAATATCACCCTCAAAATTTCTATCAGAATAATCAGCCGAATTATTGGCAACCCCAACAGCAATTCAGACCACAACAACACATAAATCAGTTCCAACCCCACCAAAATTATCAAAACTTTCAAAATAGGCCCGTCCAGCAGAATCGCTCATACCCGACTCCAGTGAGTGTATCAGTACAAAATTCAAATCGGCCGGGACCCTCCCGTCCAGCTCATTACAATCAATTAACCACAGAGACTTCCCCCCAACATATTGCAATCCCCGACAGGTTAAACGGTGATTATGCTCAAAGGATGGAGACTTCCTACCAAGAAGAGCAAGTTAATGTTTTCAACGAAGCAGACAAGCATTTTTTAGGGGAGGCAAGCCTCCTAAATCAAGAGTATACGTGATGAATTTATTTGACGCGACAAAAAATGAGCTGCCGTACATAGTGGACCCCAAAACAAAATTTAAAATTTTATTGGATACGGGAAGCACCAGGTCGTTTGTCACCCCTGTCATTGCAACTGAGTATTTTAAGACCAAACTTGTAACTAACCCTTTCGAAGTTGCCAGCGTACATGGAACTTCAAAGGAAAAATACAGTACGTTTATTAATACCCTTTTCTTTTTAAATAACGGTAAAAATAATCAAAAATTGGAGTTTTTCCTTTTTAATTTTCATAAAGAATTCGAATTATTATTAGGATTGGATAACCTTAAGATTTTAAATGCCACGATTGACCTGGTAAACAATAAAATAAAATTACTTGATAGAGAGTTCATTATTCATTACTTAGAAGTAAAAAAGGAAGAGAAGGCGTCAGAGCAAAAGGTGAGCCTCGCAAATGAAGTCAAAACAATGTCACTTGACCCTCGATCGGGCAGAGTAATCAAAGTAAGAGTAAAAAACATGAAAGAAGGTGAGGGAATACTCCCCTATATCAATTACAAGGGAGCAGAAATCCCACAGTGTCTTGTTAAGGTAAACAACTTCGAAACCTTTTGCACTATCATTAACCCACAGGAGGAAATAGTGGAAATCCCGTCACACCTTTCCTTTATGGCTGAACCTTTCAACGAAAACGAAGTTGATGGAATCTCTGAAAATTTGAGGGGCTCCTGCAATGTCAACATGTTTAATTGCGATAAGGTAAAATTTGACATGAGTAAAATTCGTACGGATCATATGAATACGGAAGAAAGGGAAGCCATCGCTAAATTAATTAAGGAGTACTCTGATATTTTTCATGTAGAAAACCAAAATCTATCATTTAGTAATCAAGTAAAGCATGTAATTCGCACAACTGATGAGATACCTATATACACCCGAAATTACAGATATCCGGAAGCCCTTAAGGAAGAGGTCAGGAATCAAACAGGAAGCATGCTTAAACAAAATATTATTAGACCCTCACACTCGCCATGGAACTCCCCAATCTGGGTGGTCCCAAAGAAAATGGATGCGTCTGGTAGGAAAAAATGGCGTGTGGTGATCGATTTCAGGGGACTAAATTCCAAGACAATCGGTGACAGATACCCACTGCCGAATATTAGTGACCTTCTTGATAAATTGGGAAAGTCCCAGTATTTTTCCACTTTGGATCTAGCTTCAGGATTTTACCAAATCGAGATGGATGAAGGTAGTGTTGAAAAGACCGCATTCAGTACGGAAGACGGCCATTTTGAATTTTTAAGAATGCCCATGGGCCTTAAATGTAGCCCACCAACATTCCAACGTGTGATGAACAATATCCTACGAGGCATTCAAAACGAGAAGTGTTTGGTTTATTTAGACGATATAATAATATTTAGCACCAGCTTAACAGAACACGTCAACCGATTAAGAGAGGTGTTCGAACGCCTGCGGAAGGCAAATTTCAAGGTACAGTTAGATAAGACCGAGTTCCTACGGAAGGAAGTGGCTTACTTGGGCCACGTTGTTACTCCACAAGGGGTAAAACCCAATCCGGACAAAATTTATGCCATATTAAATTACCCTCTGCCTAAAACAACCAAAGAAATAAAAGGATTTTTAGGCCTATTAGGATATTACCGGAGATTTATTAAAGATTTCGCTCAATTAACAAAACCATTCACCAAATGTCTTAAAAAAAATTCCACAATTAACACTAAAGACCCAGAGTATCTGGAATGTTTTGAAACTTGTAAGAAAATTTTGACTAATGACCCTATCTTACAGTATCCTGATTTTACTAAGCAATTTAACCTCACTACGGACGCTAGTAATGTGGCGATCGGCGCTGTTCTGAGCCAAACCATTAACGGAGCTGATCTTCCCGTTGCCTACGCAAGCCGTACACTTAATGAAACGGAATCCAAATTATCTACAATAGAGAAAGAGTTATTAGCCATCGTTTGGTCCACAAAATATTTTCGCCCCTACTTATTCGGCAAACCTTTCAAAATCTTCTCTGACCACAGGCCCCTTCAGTGGCTCTTTTCATTAAAGGAACCAAATTCAAAGTTACTTCGATGGAGGCTTAAATTAGAGGAGTACGATTACGAAGTTATTTATAAAAAGGGATCTCTAAATAGCAACGCGGATGCGTTATCGAGAATAGAATTAAACATGAACGAAAATTTTGTAGAAAGCGAAACCGACAGAGTCGCTGACGCAGCAGAAAACTCAGATGATATACTGGATGAATTAGTAGGTCAATTCTTTAGAGAAAACCCTGACCTTGACGTGGAGACCGCTTCCATGGTCGTTCATTCCCCCGAGTTGCAAGATCCTGACTCAGTAGAAGTTGTCGAGGACAGAAGTGAGGATGGCAGCACTATGCATTCCAATTATGAAGGGAACTGTTCTGCGAAAATTCCCATTATTGATGGCCCCGTTAATTTCTGCAATAATCAAATAATACTTTCACTCGTGAAATTTAATCCGCGTAAACCAAGGATACTCAAATTATTCGAGAGTAAAGCTCAAATTCACGTCGAAATTTCTGAAGCAAATTTTGAATCTGATATTATCCAGTTTGTCAAAGAGTACGTTGTCCCCAACACTAAGTATGGACTTTACTTCCAGCAAGATTTCTATGAAAAATTCACTACGGTCATTATCTCCTTCATAAAACCTCGAAATTAAACTTATTCAAATTTACTCAAAAACTAATCGACATTCCCGATCCAGAAGAATGGACAAAAATGATTGAAAATTACCATGTTGGTAAGACGAACCATCGTGGAATTGAAGAAACACACAACCAACTTAAGAGGAAATATTATTGGCCCAACATGAGAGGGAGCATCCAGAACTATATTAACACATGTGACCTATGTTTAAAAACAAAGTACGACAGGAATCCGCTAAGATTAGAGCTAAACCATACTCCAACTGCTACAAGACCGCTTGAAGTCGTCCATATGGATGTCATCACCCTGGATGGAATTAAATTTCTTACAATCATTGACTCATTTTCTAAATTCGTCCAAATGTTTAAAATCAACTGCGCTCAGGCTGTCGAAATTGCGAACAAATTAGTAAGATTTTTCTCACAATTCGGGTTACCTGACAAAATTATATCTGATAACGGGTTAGAATTTAATAATTCCGTCATCAAAGAATTGCTCCAGCTTCATAAGGTTAATATCCATTTCATTAGTTCCCAACACCCTAACTCGAATGGAATAGCTGAAAGGTTTCATTCCACCATTATTGAGCACATACGTCTATTGAATTGCCGAGAAGAATTTAAAAATGATTCCATAGAAGCTAAAATCAACTATGCCGTTCTTGCGTATAATTCGAGCATTCATTCCGTAACAAAATTAACCCCTTTTGAAGTAATTTATGGCCATATTAATACAAACCCCTTTTTTGAATTAGAGCTCGAAAATTCACTCAGAACTGACTACGTGTCACATCACAAGGAAAAGACCAAAATTCTATATCAGCAGGTACGTGACATGAACGAGGATGCTAAAGAGAAAACCTTGGCTCGCGAGAACCCTTCGAGAAGCCCTGCCCCTGAAATACCAGAGACCGTTTATGTAGCAAATAAACAGAAAATGTCAAAAACGAAACCGAAATTTCAGAAGGAGACAATCCAATCAGTGAATCTCAGGAACAAAACTGCACAAATAACACCACGACATCGGAACACACAAACTAAAATCCACCTATCAAAAATTAAACGTCCCCGTAAAATTACCTCACAAACCCTTGCCCCTGTTGCAGGTCCTTCATCATCCTCTACATCCACCTCTCAAGAGGATACATCATAAAAAATATAACATTTAACGCTGGGATCATACCCATTAACTTAGGATCCGCAAAACTCGTGGCTTCGAGTCACACATTTGTACATTATTTTTGTATTGACAGATTGAACAGTCAATTAAATTCGGTAGATAAGCAATTTATTAGTGTGTTAGGAAATTGGGGAAAATTATTAAATAAGCCGATTATATCAGTTAACGATAGTGATAAGTATTTAGACGTTAGGAACTACATTAAAATGGTCAACCATACGCGTAGTGTAATTGAAGAAAAATTAGACGTAATTGATTATAACCGTCAGAATAATAGTAGTTTCTTTAATAGACAAAAAAGAGGGTTGATTAACGGACTTGGTTCCTTCATCAAGTTCCTCACTGGGAACTTAGATGCCCGTGATGAGGAGAAGTACGACAAAATAATTAGTGAAATAGAAATCAATGAAAATAACTTTCACCATCAGCTGTTCGAGCAGTACTCATTTAATTCTAAGCTTCTTTCTGAAATGAATAATACCTTTGAAGTCATTCAACTTAACCAATACGAACTACGCAACAAATTGTTGGATCTTAGCAGTAAGGTAAATGACTACATGTTTATCTCAAATCTCCGTGACGTATTTCATCAGTTTCATATTATCTTTAGCATGTTTCTCACCGTAGTGCAAGACATTGAAAATTCTATAACTTTTTGTAAATTAGGCACTCTCCATCCCAGTATTATAACCCCTAAGGAATTATTTAGTGAACTGCAAAAGGTAGCAGAGCATTACCAGGACCAAATGCCCCTAGCAATTAAGTTTAGTAATATTCTTAAGTTTGAACAATTAATAACCGTATCTTGTAAGTGCACTCCCCAAAGAATTATCTATTTCCTAGACATGCCCCTCGTCGAAAAACTCCCGTATGACCTGTATAAGCTGTATTCTGTCCCCACGAAATACCAAGGGTCCTTCGTAACTATTCGCCCACGCATTAAGTTTTTATTAAAATCTCTAACCCAACCACCTCATATAGAACACTTGTCAAACTCTTGTCACTTAGTCGGCTCTTCCGGATACTATTGCTCCTCTCAACTCATAGCTCATCCCTCCCCTTGTGAGGACTCACTCTTGCGGTACGGATCCACCGATAACTGCTCTTACACAGCAGTCCCGTCTCTTAAGTCTGCCATGACATGGATCTCCGACTTGAGCCAATACTTAGCCTCTTTCCCAGAAGGCGAAACGCTAGTGTTCCAGAAATCGTCCGGCTCCGAGCTCAAAACCCTTCAAGGGATTTTCCTCATCCGACTAAATGGATACTCAATCATCTACCGCAATGTCAGTATCGTTCATCAATCATCTCTCGTGGGCTACCCCCACATCCTCAGTGACGTAGAGCCACATCTTCGAACTGATCAACAGCCAAAATTCACCGTCGACATGCACGATCTAAATGTGCCAAATATACCCAATTACCCGATTTCGCCGATTATGGAAGAGCCTATCATCTCCTCTTCTGTCAGTGTTTGGACGCTTCTACTCTACGGACTCGTAATTACTGCTTTGGTGGGCTGGGTTCGCTTCCATTTCCGGAAATCGCGCAACCAGCCTGTTGCCCCGGCTGCTGACGTACAACACACACCATCGGGATACTTTTATCCACGGGAAGGTCCATCTGGGGGTGGACGAGTTACGGTCTCCAAAACTGCAGAGATCATCAATACCTAATAGATCATCGAATCCCTTTTCCTTTCCCACAGCCCCACCTACTATTCTTTCTTTTCCTCTTTGATCTGATTATCCTAGTTAGTCTTAGCTCAGGCGGTGCCTTGTAATTATCGAACCCACTGTTCACACTTGTGTAAATTCCAATTAAATACAATTTGTGTTTTTTTAAAAACGGACTTTGTTAGTTCCCAAATCTAACTTGCATATCTGCATATGTAATTGCATATTTATAGCGTTTTCCATTTCCATAAAATTCTGCTCTGAAGGCGAGCACTTCCAACCGTCTTCTCTGAATTATATCATGTGGTAACGGAGAAGACGGGTGGAAATGCTCGGCTCCAGAGCGGAATTTCATGTAAATAGAAAACGCAATTAGACGTGTAGGCCGGATTGTATGCGAATGCATATTCTGCATATGTAATTGCATAATATTTAGATGATTTTTCCTAATGTTTCTTCTATTATGATGCATATTTCGGCACTTTTTTCTTGGAAAATACGGGAATATGCAAGAAAAAGAAAGGAAAGAAGCTCTAAAAAATATATTCTCAAGTCCATAAGCCCAGGAAGGTGAAGCTCGCTCTCTCTCAACTCAATGGTAGGGACGGTCACTTCGGCGTGTTCATGAATTTATAGATGGCAGATTCGGCCCAGAACTTTTCTCCCCGGCTAGAGAACCTGAAAGCCAAGTGAATTCACCGCCTTTTTGGGCTATAGGTAGGGCTGGGCTTCTCGACAGTATTTCCACCTCTATTCGCATACAATTTTATCAATATTACCCTAAGATGGACGATGCGTTCACTGCAACTAGGCAATTATATAGTTGCCCTACCCTGCCATCTGTTTGGCTCCAAATCCATATGCATATTTTCTACTTACTTTTCAGTGCATATTTCGAATTTTCGATGCATATTTCGAGGAATAATGTGCATATTTGCATGCATATATTCATCTTTTTTATTTGCGTATACAGGGTGGCCCAGATAAACTTTACCACCCCCTTATCTTCTAAAATATTGGAAATTCGGGAAAACGGCTGGAAGCAGACTCCCCCTTATCTTTGACACAGTTTTCGAATCTGCAATTGTTTTTTTTGTCAAACGGCTGGAAATATGATAACTTGACAAAACTTTCTTATTTCAAATTGGACCACTACTTTTTGAGCACACGAAAAAAAAATACATATTTTTCTGAGACAAATGAGCCCTTATTGGCCAAAATCGGTTAACATCCGGCTGCGAATAAATTACATTAGTCGGGCTCCTGAAGGACGGGTCATTTTCAAAAATCAAGCCGCTAATTTTTCTAACGATTGCCCTCTCACTCACTCTTTCTCTTTCTTTTACATCTGATTTCATTTCTAAAGCTTCACTTCACCGAGGAAGCATTTTTATGCGTCCTCTCCGCTTAAACTGGGTTTCAAAAAGCTTCAGTCCATCTGGAAATTTGTTCTTCAAGTTCCAAACTCCAATAAAAAGAGCGTTTCGGTTTCCAACTTTTTTATCATTTGCTACACTAAGCTACACAAGAAATTAACATTTTCAAGGGAGAAAAACAGCTATTCAAATTATTTTCATTAAGGGGCTTATTCTGTGTTTTAATAAGTGGGTTCTGAATGGAGCAATACGGATTTTCAATTTTTGAAAGGGCCGAAATGATCAGAATTTTCTTCGAAAGTGGCCAGCGGGCCCGAATGAGCGCGATAGAATTTGCCAGACTCTTCCCTCATCACCGAGCCGTCTCGCATCAGACGATTTTGAATACCGTGCGCCGTTTCCGGAACACCGGAAACGTTGCTACTGCTGCGGGTAGAAGACGAATCGCGCCGGCGAGACGTGAAGAAAGTGAATTTGAAGTTCTTCTGTACGTGGAAGAAAACCCGCATGCTTCAACACGCGAAATGAGCAGAGTTCTAGGAATCAGCCGATCGTCTGTTCAAAGAATACTCCACGCGAACAATTTTTTACCCTATCGCTCCCATCTGATTCATGGCTTACGCCCTGATGATCCACAAAGGAGGACAGCTTTTCTTGCTGAAATGTCCATTTTAATCGAAGCGACGCCATAGTTTCTCGATAACGTGCTGTGGACGGATGAGTCCAAGTTCACAAACAATGGAATTCTGAATCGGTGGAACTTCAGAACGTGGTCGGATTCCAACCCTCGCCAAAGCTATGCCACTCACCACCAAGTGAGAATAGAACTGAATGTTTGGTGTGGGTTGTTGCGGGGCAGAATTATAGGTCCTTGGATCTACGAGGGAAGTCTTAATGGACCACGCTTTTTGGACTTTTTAGTAAATGTTCTTCCTGGTTTGTTGGAAGAAGTGGACTTGGATACCCGACGCCGCATGTGGATCCAGTTAGACGGCTGTCCTGCTCACAACGCTAGGCCCGTAGTAGCACACCTCAACGAGCATTATCCGGAAAGGTGGCTAGGAAACCGGAGCTTGATTGCCTGGGGGCTTATTCTCTAACTCCGAAGCAATAGCTTTTTCGAAGTCATATGTTTATTTCATTAATTTTCTTCAAACAAATGAATGAAATAAACACATGGCTGGCGAAAAAAGTATTGCTTGTTGTTAGAGAATAGGCCCCCTGGCCTGCCCGTTCACCCGATTTGACCCCCATGGACTATTTTTTCTGGGGCTATCTTAAAAATAAGGTTTATGCGGGTCATCTTCCACCCATAGCAACGATTGACAAGCTGTGAAGAAGAATAGTAGATGCTTGTCATTCAATTGAAGAGCAGTCAATCAGAGATGCTGTCAACGATGAGTGGTTGAAGAGAGCGTCCTTGTGTGTAGAACAAAATGGACAGCAATTTGAACACCTTATGTAAAACGGTTTTTTTCTTTCTTTTTTTCTACTTTTGTAATTTTTCTTTTCTACTTCTACTAAGGAACCTTTAAAGACGAGTAGACGCATACGGCGCCATGTTCGTTCTTATCAGATTGAAAAGAATGGTTGGGGGTGGTTTGTTGACATCCACAAAACATCAACAAAAGGTGGGTTTTACAAGACTGATAATTGATAAGAGCGAACATGGCGTCTGTGATTTTACCTGTCTGATTATAGCCTAAGGATTATAGGTTCTCTACTTCTACTAAGGAACCTTTAAAGACGAGTAGACGCATACGGCGCCATGTTCGTTCTTATCAGTTTAATAAGATAGGTTGGGGGGGATGTGCGTCTACGCGTCGATAATGATTCTTTACATCTACGTGTCGATAATACGTCGATAATGTAGATAAAACGTAGACTATGTAGACAATGTAAAAAACGCGGGTTAGCTAAACGGTTACCTCAAGGGAAGGACGCGACGACGCGTGATTTTCTTGTGTGGCCTCTTTTTAGTGGCGGAGTATTAGTCGCTCTTTGCTGGCCTTAGCCGGGCCCTATACCTTTCAGATTTTCTACGGCAAGGTCTCGTTTCATATTTTCAACGAAAGACCGAAAATTCAACAGAAGTTACTGAATAGTTACAAACGTGACGAGTGACGACTTGAAGAGTACGAGTGAGAGCACGACAAAACTGAAACGAACAAGGCCCAGTTAGGGGCAGCTAAGAGTGAACCCGCCAGCCGCCACCAAAAAATGGCAACCTCTATGGAGCCCGTTCAAAAATAGTTTATTTTTTTCAATTTGTACTTGAGCGCTCGTTGGCGGTTAAAACGCCATTTTCCATCGTGCTTATACGTCGCGGTAGTTTTACACAGGTGAGTCAAATATGTAACTTATTATCGCTTCTCTTGTTTCATTTTGCTAACAAATAAATACGTCATTTTAATGGGTCAAGTTATTTCTTTTCTTAGAATGTCGGGGAGAAGGCATAACGATGAATTATTCCAAACTTTGAACTTCGTGTCCGAGAAAGCCGGCTCGAAATACGTCGCTCGATGCGCTGTTTGCAACAAAAGTCTTGCAAACACCGCTCAATGTCGATTGAGGGCTCACAGGTGAAGCAAATTGATGATCAGGTTCATTTTCAACTATTTGCATAAGGGTATTCTTGCTTCATAGAAACGTATGCAAAATAAGCGCGAATAGGGTAGCGCAAAAAACGAGCAAGAGTGAAAACATGGACATAGATCTGTTGGAGAATGATGGCGTCGATCTCGTTCAACATGAGTTAATTTTTAGCGCGGATTGTACAGAAATAACCAATCAGGTAAAATCAAGACACTTTTTCATACAGCTCACGAAATTTTCAGTCCCCTTTGAGTTTTTATCAATCAATTTATTTTGTTATTTAGGAAACAGGAGGCATGCTCGATAATTTACAAACACCGGACCGTGGAATCATTGCCAGATCCTTACCGTTGCCTCCTCAGGACAATGATGTTGACTTGGATGGACCTGCCGAAAGCACAAGGTACTATGAGCAATTGCCAAGTTCAACCAAACCGGAGGGGAAAAAATTGTCGACTCGTAAAATATCAAACTTTCTCGACTCGGTGACTCCCAATGAAGTGGAAGTCATGAACGACGAATTGGCCAAATTCTTTTTCGGGTGCAACATCCCATTAAGTGCGGTCGAGTCCGAGCATTTTAAAAATTTCATAAAGAAAGTGCGCCCGGCTTACGCTCCAAAGCTTCCAACAAGAAAGGTTCTGTCTACGACAATGCTAGACCGAGCCTATGACGAATGTCTCTCTCGAGCGAAAAATTGTCTGGCTAAGCAATCAGTTCTTCTTATCGACGGATGGAAAAATTCTTCGATGAACGCAAAGACCGTCGTATCAATGATTCATAATGCGGCAGGTTCCCAGGCCTTTTTAAATGCTTGGGACCTCAGTAGTGAGTCTGAGACAGGAGACAAACTAACGGAGATTGTCCACGAATCGGTTGATTTGGCCAAAACGCTTTACGATACGAACGTTTACGCAGATGTCTCGGACAATGCATCTTCAATGAAAAAGATGGGCCGCACTGTGTCCTTATGGCACAGTACTTGCAATTCGCATACAGCCAATTTGCTGGCGAAAGACGTGCTCGATCACGATCTGACGAAAGATGTAACCTTGGTTCTGAAAGAATTCAAGCAGACAGATTTTGAGACTCTACTTGTGAAAAATGGGGGTACCCGGATCAAACTGCCGGCAGATACTCGATGGTGCTCTCACCGAGATGCCTACGGTTGCCTCATTCAAAATTTGAGCCTTATGCAATCTCTGGTCATTACTTTTCCTATTTTTAAAAACGTCAAACGTCAAGTCCCTTATTTTTGACGATAACTTCATCGAGCGAGTCAAACAAAATATTCGTCTGCTGGATCCGATATGTTCTTTGATAAATAGGGCACAAAGTTCCTCCTGTACCGCGGCTGAGGCAGTGTATATGTGGCTCAAACTAGAATTTCCAACCAATTTTGAAAATTTAAATTTTCTTCTGTCGTCCCGTCGTGAAATGGCTCTAAACGAGTACGCTTTATCCGCCTTTTTCCTATCTCCCAAATACGTTGGTAAAATCGAAGTGTTGTCGTCAACCCAAACCGACATCATCCACAATTTTTTGTTGACAAACCTGGACGCCCAGGGGATAGAGGGCTTACATTATTTTAAAGAAAAAAGCGGCATTTTCGGCACTCTTCTCGAAAAAAATTTAGAAAATCCCATTATTTTCTGGAGCATGGCTCATCATAAGTATCCTAGTTTGTCGGAGTTGGCCACCAAGTTGCTGCAAATACCTGCCTCATCCGCTCAAATTGAGAGAGTTTTTTCGAATTGGAGCTATGTTCATTCCCAAATTCGGAATCGTCTAACATTTGAACGGTCCAAAAAACTTATCCATATTTACTATTCATTAAAAAGTTCAGATTCAAATTTTACTGACGAATATTAGTACTACCTATATGATTTTGTGTTCATCTGTTTGATTTTAAATTGTAATGTTTCTTTTGTTCAATTATTCACTTGTACTAGTCATAAAAAGGTATGTACCTGTTCATAGAGCCAACGTAGAGGGGGGAGGTTTGTACTTTGTAGATTAGAGAGAAGGGTTCAACGATGAGCTTTAATATTTGGCTACTTAAATTGTGTTGTTGCACACAATAAATACCCAATTTGTCTTTCTTTTGAAAACATTTGTAATCTCTATTTTTCCTTTTTAGACTACCGCGTGTTTTCGTTGCGTTTTTCAAACAATCGAACCAACAACCATCACAAAAGTATAGAGAGCCTATAAACCAGGTGAACGCACCGCCATTTTTGGGGTAGGTGGTAGACCCGAGCTGCAAATGCATCTTGGGCTTTTCTTGAGCCTAGGGCGTTTTCACTCTGAAGATACAGGTATCCGATTCCAGTATAGAGGATACTAAAAATATACTACGCGCTCCTTCACACTTAAATTCTGGTATCGGGTACTTTTCGTACACCCTTTTATAGTTGAACCACATTCTAATGGCACTAAAAAATCAATGAAACCAATTTGTTTAACATGTCATACGGTTTGTGTTCATCTGGAAATTTTGTTAAAAAATTCCATTAGAGTTTGGTCGAGTTATAGTGCCTCTCTTCGAGATTTGCACTGCATCCGAATCCGAATTTCAAGATTGCTAACTGCAATCTACCACTTCTTATCATACTTATCACATTATCTACATTATCTACTTTGTCTACATAGTCTACGTGAATATTTCTCCCGTAGATAATTACATTGTCTACACGTAAAATAATACGTAAAGTGTAGACGTAAAGTATACGGCACATCCCTCTGGGGGTGGTTTGTTGACATTCACAAAACATGAACAAAAGGTGGATTTTACAAGGCTGATAATTGATAAGAGCGAACATGGCGTCTGTGATTTTACCTGTCTGATTATAGGTTCTCTACTTCTACTAATGATAATTGATAAGTTTAGACGGGGGGGGGGGGGTGAGAAAGGGTTTAGGGGACCCATCTGAAACTTTAGCTGAAGCTTTAGAAATGAAATCAGATGTAAAGAAAGAGGAAGAGTGAGTGAGAGGGCAATCGTTAGAAAAATTAGCGGCTCGATTTTTGAAAATGACCCATCCTTCAGGAGCCCGACTAATGTAATTTATTCGCAGCCGGATGTTAACCGATTTTGGCCAATAAGGGCTCATTTGTCTCAGAAAAATATGTAGTTTTTTTTCGTGTGCTCAAAAAGTAGTGGTCCAATTTGAAATAAGAAAGTTTTGTCAAGTTATCATATTTCCAGCCGTTTGACAAAAAAAATAACTGCAGATTCGAAAACTGTGTCAAAGATAAGGGGGAGTCTGCTTCCAGCCGTTTTCCCGAATTTCCAATATTTTAGAAGATAAGGGGGTGGTAAAGTTTATCTGGGCCACCCTGTATAATCCGGTCTCTCTACTACTATACCATCTAGTTCAAAGTTAAGAATCAGCCTTTCTCACCCCGTCCTTGTGAAAGCCTTCCGTTTCTTCCACTTTTATAGGAACGACAGAAAAAAGGTTTTTATTTTAAAAACCACAATTGAACTGTACTTAAAATTGCTTGCGCAAGCATTTTTGTAGAGTGGTCTCTCCTCTCAGGAGAAAATGTGAGCAAAAACAAGTTGAGGGTAACGGGTAACGCCTTTCAAACGGCCCAATCAGGAATGAGGATGCATGGAAGAGCTAGCGACCGCGACCTCCTAGGATCAAATAAGTTTGAAAAACAAAATCATCGACCCCACAGCGAGCCCGCTAGCTTCGCTCCTGCCTCTTTGTTCTGTGCACTCCCACACTATTGAACGTTCTTGTTTGTGTGGATAGCTATCGCGATAGGCATCGCCATCGACCCTCACTCTCAAGCGAGCCTCCGACCTCCGCGTTCTGCTCTTACCCTAAGTGCGAGGTGGAGTGGAGTTTCACCATGGTGAGGGGTGCGGTGGGGAGGTGTGTTTAAGTCACGTGACTTGTTCACATGGACAGACGCGGGGAAAAGGGTCCTGTTCGACTGCGCAATTATCTCTCTAGGTATATTCACTCTAAGGTTGAGACCAACCATACAATGATAGGATACTTCAGGAAAGTCACACTTTTGTTTCTTTACGCAGCCTCTGTGTCCCTCAGCCCATACTCAATAAGTGAGGAACACAGTCGGCAGGCCTGTCGAGAGGGGGGGGGGCACTGGGTCCTTCATCCCCGGGCTCAATTTTCCTTGGGGTCCCGGATTTCAAAAATTAAGAAAATGAAGGAAAAAAGGGGAAGCTTCAATGGGAGCTCAAATGTGGTTTGACCTTTGCAGTGGTTTGACCTGTGCAGTGGTTTGACCTTTGTAGTGGTTGGACCTTTGCTGTGGTTGGACCTTTGGTGGTGGCACCAGGTCTGCTACTCACCCAGGTGATAAGGCCTCGTTCAGTTTCGTCCCCTGGGCTCGAATATTTCCTCCACGGTCGTGGTAGTTAGGTCCCGATCGAAATGCACCAAAGGGGGCTGTCATTGTGGTCTTAAATGAGCGTTTGGCCTTGCCATTTGGGTCAATTTTCTCCACTTCCTCCAGGGCGGTCAACCGTGGTCCTCAAGCTCTTCGTTACACTTACGAGTTTTCGATTACGTGACCACTGCCTTGATACGATCTGGAAAGTGTGCAAGTGGGCAAAAACGGGTGCGTTCCTTCGTGGTTTGACCAAAGTCGAAGCTCTCGACGGTTTCGGGTCTTTAACACGTCTGTTAAAACCAAAAAAACAAAAAACAACAGAATGCAATTTGGAGGGGAGGGGGGCAACAAATTTTCATGGTCCAAGAGGGGCGTGATCGAGAAAAGATTGATAACCACCGATCTTAAAGACATCCGTGACCCAGTGTAGGAGCTAAGATAGAAGCCATGTGAACAGTTTTCTTGGGTTTAATTACTACTATAAATAGAGCCTAACAGTCAGTTTCAGCAAGACATTTACCAGTTTTGAACCGAAAGTCAGGATTTCGTGGCTATAAAACTGACATTTCGCGATCCAAGTGTTTCTAGGCGAAATCTTTAGTCTCTCAGGCCAAGTTTGTCAGTTTAGCTGTAAAACTCCTGCCGTCTCTTAGTTAGAGTGGTAGAGTCCTACCCCTCTCCAAACCTTAAAGAAAAACTGAATTTCGCAGTTTTGAGTATGATCCGAGAAATTCGGTCAATTTAGAAACATTTATCTCAACATTTTGAGGTTAACTCATTGGACATTTTGGTCCACGCGGACGTGGAATCAGACTTTCGAGGTTAAAATTCGCCTCAAAATGAATACATCTGGGAATGAAAAACAGTTGTTTTTTTTTAGCTACTAAACAAACATTTTTGGTGTACCAACTCAGCACATTAAAACATTACGATAATTCGAAACGAATAAACGTTTAATTTAGCGTTAAACCGTGACAGTTCAACATTAAACTTATATGATTGCAAATTATTGTGATTTACAAGAAATTATTAATTCATAAAACTCAGTTTTATATGTATATACCAACAAAAATCTAAAATTTGCATTTCTAGGTACAAGATTGTGTGTTAATTTTCTAGAAACGTATATGCCCTGGATCTGGCTTGTTAGAGGAAGTTTGAACCGTTAAACAGAATCTCTTGTTGAGGTGGACAAAATATGACATCATGAATTTGACTGATTTTAAAATTAATATATATCACAGTTTAGTTAATCTGAGCGTTCCTCCACTAGGGTCAGTGCAGTCGCCTCTTGAGAAGTTTGTTCTCCGTGAACAGACTAACGTAAGATCCTTGTGTGGACCTTAATTGACCGCGCTTAGCCCAAGGAACGACTTATAGCTTTAATTAGAATTGAAAACACCGGCGGAATAGATTTTAAGATTTACTGCCAAACCTCCCCAACTTCGTGACTAAACCTTTTGTTCAACTTGAAACGAGGCAATTTGGAACAGAAAAAAAAAAAAAAAAAGTTTAGGTTTCTTCCATTTAACACAGTGAATACCAATATGGAGTTGAACAGTAAGGCTGTCGAAGTAATGGGACAAGTAAAGTTACAAACTTCTCATTGCGTGCTTAACAGGTAAAAACAAAACAAACAGCTAGACAGTGTAGCCTAATATGGAACGTTGGAGAATAGGTAGGACACCGATTCGCCATTGTGAGTTCGTCGCACAGCTTCGGCGAACATCATCGACACGTCAATACACTGAAAGAGAAGAGTATTTTGTATGATAAACTAAACAGCTACAACGCCTAGCAAATAGTTAATCATATTTTCAGTATCTATCCGAACTCAAGTGTGATGTTAAGGAAAGTGTCACGAGGGGATTTTTGAGACTTAATAATTCCTGGCTCACGTGCATTGTTGAATCTTGGGAGCTAAAACAGCGAGTTTACAGGGATGGCGTGGATTTTCTATATTTTGGCCATTCAGGAAGGGGGAGGAGGAGCTTCTAACCCCTCCCCTCCCCACACCTCATCAATTTGCAATCGCAACACTTCGCTGTCAACGCCGACTTTTGAACCCCAAGACTGCATTTGTGTTGATAAAACAGTCACAGGGCGCGAAAAAATCAGTCCCGCAGACACCCTTCCTTCAACTCTGTTCGGTCGTGCTGGTTCAAGCATATGCAATCGCGCCAATGCAAAGTTTTTTGTTTTTGTTTTTTATGTACTTCTCGGGAGGCTAACTGATAATTTTTTTTATCGGTCTGCTCGGCAAAATTTCTTTTAATTTTCTCAAATAACTTTCGAAATTACCGAAGAGACAATTGTGAAATGCACGGGGCAGCTGGCTTTTGGCGTTTGGCAAACAAATTTCGGGACGCAACATCTCATCACTTTCCTGGTTGTCCACCCCCCACCAAAAACATACAAAGTGGAAGGAATCAAAACACTTCCTGTAGGCCAGCCGTTTTAGGATCCAAATGACTGGACCAGTTGATTGTGCTATTGTCTAACAATTCTGGGCAGGGGCGGTTTAAGGCCTCCGTGACTGGGATGGCGGTAAAATGTGTTCTCACCCTCCCCTCAAAACAGACTTATCCGATTCGCCTAATTTTTTGATATTCTTTTACAAAAAATTGCCTGAAAGCCCACTGTGTTTGTTTCCCAAAAATCGGATTTTGTATTGCACTGTTTCTGTTCTGTATCTGGTATCTGCTCAACAATGTACACAAAATTTTGTGTTAGTCATTTGATTGAAACAACAAATTTACGAATACGACCCCAGAATTCAGAACATTCTACCTAAAACCAGACATTTTAGCTCAAAATCTCATGCAATCTGATCCGAAACAAATCCTGAGCGTTTGGCTCAAAATCGAGTCTATTTTGAACCCAAGTTTCAACCTCTCAAAACAAAATTTCGGCGATTCACGATTTATGATAAACCGAATTTCATAGCATAAGCTCTTCCTATAATTTTGGTTGATACAAAAAACTGATTAAGCTTGTTTAAAAACCTAATTTCGAGAGACTTTAGCCTCTTTCAGACGGCAATACCGCCAGAAATTCGCTCTTCCATAACTAAATGTCGTGGATTTGGCTTCTTCAAAACGGAATTTATCCCATTTCTGCCACAATTTCGCGTATTTTCCCTCTTTAAAAAACAAAATATCGAGGCTTTAGCTCTTTCTAGAATCGGGTTCGCAGCTTTCAGTAATTCGAAAGCTAATTTAGCTTTTTTTAAAAGCCAAATTTATGGATTTGGGTGACTCAAAAAGCAAATTTTTTTATTTTGACTATTACAAAGGATTGTTAATTTTTGACGCAAATTGAAAATTTTCTCAATTCTATCCGTGAATTAGCGCTTTTTCTTTATTTTAGCAGCGTGGTAGCGTTTCTAACCCGTGGTTCAGCGAATTTTGCTATTTTGGCCACGACTTGGCGTTTTCCGATATTTCAGCTGCAAATTGGCAATTTTTACTTAGTGCCAGCACTTTGATTAGCAATTTTTTAAATTTAGGCTGAAAATTAACTTTTCTCTTAATTTTAGCCAGGCTAATTATTGATTTTCTCAATATTAGCAGCAAATTAGCAGGTTCTTTTACATTTTAGAACTGCATTAGCAATTTTGTTTTTGTTTCACTTTTAGCCTTAGATTAGCGTTTTTTCCCTCAATTTTAGCAGCGTTTCTAACCTGTGAATTCGCGAATTTTCTCAATTTTAGCCACGAACTGGCGTTTTCCTAATTTTTGCTTCAAATTAGCCATTGTTTCCATTTTCAGCAGGGAATAGCTCTTTCCCAAGTTGAGCTGAGAACTAGAGTTTTTTTCTATTTATGCCAGGTTAATTAGTGAATTTCTCAATATTGCCTGCGTTGTTTTACATATTAGTCCCTCATTGGCATTTTGTCTTTCAATGTTTGATATGGATTAGCGTTTTTTGTTTAGTTTTACCTCGGACAAAAGCTAAACGCATTTGCGTTTTTTGATTTTTAGCCGGGGCTTAGTGATTTTCCACAATTTTAGCCACGGGTTAGCGCTTTTTCTTAGTTTTAGCAGCACACTAGCGTTTCTGTCACTTGCATTAGCGATTTTCCTCAATTTTTTGCCACGAATTGGCGTTTTCCTCATTTTCAGCTGCAGATTAGCAACTTTTAAGGCCTCGCCACACCGAACGCGAACTGCCGCGCTCGCAGAAAAACTATGGTAACGGGGTATACCTCACCCACGTTGTCATGGTTTTTTAGAGAGCGGACCAGTCCGCCCGGCAGTTCGCGTTCGGAGTGGCGAGGCCTTTAGGAAAGCGAATTATCGAAATTACCACAATTTGAGCTAAAAATTAGTGTTTTTCATCATTTTAGTCGCGGTGTTTTTAGATTTTAGCCCTGCACAAGCAATTTTTTTCTACTTTCTGCTATGGATTAGAGCTGTTTTTCAGTTTGAACCTCAAATCGTTCAGAAGCTAGGGATTTGCGTCTTTTCAATTTCAGTTGCGAATCAGTGTTTTTTTTCATTTGTATTCGCGAATTAACGTTTTTCTAAACTTTATATCCACGAATTAGCGATTTTTCTCAATTTTAGCGGTGAAATAGCGTTTTCTGCTAATTTTGCAGCGAATTAGCATCTGTTCTCTGAAACTGAATGGCGTGTGGATGGAGTAAGTAGACCAGCTGTGGGGTATATCGGGCTTTGAAAGGCTCAAATGGGAATATTTTGGACAAGTTGCAAACTGGGGCGAATATAGGCGCTCTCTAGCGGCTATTCCAAAAACTTAGAAAGTTGGCTTTCGTACCTATTTCTTGGAAATTTTTTTAGCTTTCTTTATAAGTAGGACTGATTTTGCTCTAGAGTGAGTTTGCTCAGTTGCGGCGGAACCGGGGGGGGGGGCAGCCGCCCCCCCAGGCTTCAATGCCAATCTTCCATCCCGAATACTGCACCCATAGTTCTTATTCTATCCTTTTCGCTTCTTATTCGAGGACCAAGCGACCGTCACTCAGATCGAAAACCCTGCATCATTTGCGAGAAGATGAAAAATAGCAATGCCTAGAACATTCGCCCCCCCCCCCATCTTTCACTTTTCTGCAGACTTTTTGTTAGGTATATTATTGATTCTTCTTCTACACTTTACCCCTGCCATCTGGCAAAGGAGGGCGATCCACCTATCGGCCACCCTCCCCGGAGAGGGTTTTAGTCCAAATTTAAGCAATATGAAACAGAGGCGTAGCAAGGGGCGTGCGGCGTGTGCGGTGCGCATCGGGCATCTCTACCCTGGGGGCATCAAACCCGCTGTTTTGTTATGCGATCACCGCTACCCAGTGGCGGAACAACAACACTTGTCCGGGGCCCGGGGCGGAAATCTCTAGGAGGCCCTCTAGTCTCTAATTAAACCGTAAATATACTTTTTTGCAGCTTTGAAGTATTAGTCCAGGAGCAGATTCAAGAAAAATAGCAAAATCGTGCACTTTTGAGTCTGAGTTTGAAAAAAGCGCTGAAACGGCGGAAATACTAATATTTCCAACGGCTATCTTGAATAAAAGACGTCCTATGCGATGTCGCGATTGCCTCCAATCTTAAAATCAACTCATCAGCCATCTCATCACGCCTTCAAAGTTTGAAAGCTCGACTCAAAAGTGCACGATTTTCGAACCTGCTCCTGGACTATATATATTTTCCTCAATTTTAGCCACGAAATTGCCTCTAAAGTGCGTTTTCTCAATTTTTTCCGCGAATTAGCTCATTTTCTCATTTTTAGCTGCGAATCGGCGCTTTTTACAAGCTCTTACCGTGAAGTTGGCTTAAGAATCCGCAAATTAGGTAGCGTTTAAGTGCTATTTCCCAATTTTATCCGCAAATTAGCAATTTTTTAATTATTATTATTATTATTATAAAAGCTAATTTTTAAAATTAGCTTTTCTCCATTACAAAAAAAAACCATTCGTGTTTTTCTCTATTTATTACCCTCGAATTAGCGCTTTTTCACAGTTTTAGCCGATTGAATTAGCGCTTTTTCTCAATTTTATTCCCAAAGTTCCCCAAGAATGTGCAAGTTGGGGTATTCTCAATTTCAGCTGTGAATTAGCCTTTTTACCCCCAATTTAGCAGTGAATGGGCACATTTTTTAATTTTAGCTGGAAATTATAGAACTTTTTCTCGATTTTATCTGCAAAATTGAAATGTTTTGTACCTTAGTTGTGAATTAAAGTTTTCCTCCACTTTTAGACGCAAATTCGCCGCACGCCGTGAATCGCGGCGCTTTTTCTCAATTTCAGTCCCAGCCCCGAGAATCCGTGAGTTGGCGTTTTCTGTGAATTCGCGCTTTTTCCCAATGTTTAAAGCTGCCAAATTGTAACACTTTATCATAATAGCGTGTTTCTCTATTTTTAGACTCGAATTCGCGTTGTTCTCAGCGCGTGAATTAGCGCTTTTCAACTTCAGCCTTAAAGTTGCCCCTAAGAATTGGCGAATTGGCGTTTTCTCTCATTTTCAGCTGTGAATTAGCGTTTTGTTTCTCAATTTTAGCAGTAAATTAGCACATTTTCTTAATTTTAGCTACGGTTTTTAGCGTTTTTTCTCGATTTTATCCGTAAAATCGTAATTTTTCATACCTTAGCTGAGTTTTCCTCCACTTTTATCTAGACGCGAATTCGCATTTTTGACTATTTCACCCGTGAATTAGCGCTTTTTCTAAATTTTAGTCCCAATGTTGCCCCGAGAATCCTTGAGTTGGCGTTTCTCCCTTTTAGCTGTGAATTTGCGCTTGTTCTAAATTTTGAAAGTTGCTAAATTGTAGCACTTTATCACAATTTTAGCTGTAAATTAGCGTGTTTTTTTTTTTTTTTTTTTCAAGACGACGCGAATTTGCGTTTTTCTCTTTTTCATCCGTGAATTAGCGCTTTTCTCAGTTTTAGCTGCGTAAATTAGCGCTTTTTCCTAATTTCGCCCCAACAATTCGTGATTTTGCGTTATCTCAATGTCAGCTGTGAATTAGCTAGCGCTTTTTCTTAATATTAACAGCCATAAATTTCAGCAATTTTTCTCAATTTCAGCCGCGAATCAGCGTTTTACTCACTTTTACAAGCGAGTTTATCCATTCGTTTTCATCTTATCTACTTGAAAATCCCGATTTTTCATCTTCAAGCTATTCAGGGGCCCCCATCCGAACCCCGGATCCGGATTTCTAGTTATGCCCCTACCTGCATTCCCACACTTTGCTGTTTTATTTGAGTACGAATGATTATCGTTTATTATTTAAAACGAATACTTGCCATATTCTTGTGGCAAAAAAACAACTAAGAAATCAATAATAGTATATGTATACGCAGGAGCTAAAGTCGTGGCTCTAAAACGCCGTAAAATTTGCCGCGGTACATTACATTACAAGCCCGGCGGGCGAGGCGAGGTAAATCCCCTTCCTACGAGTGATGTACGACTTTTTTCACGCGACAGCAAGGAAATGATAAAACTGACTTTGACAAATTGACTACTGACTTCTCGTGTCTTTAGTTTAAGAAGACCTTAAACGAGGTTATAACCCGAGTTCATTTACTCTCCGTACTAGGACGGAAAATATTTTCTGGACTAGTACAGAAAATTTCTCGAATGTCACTGTGCGGTAATGGTCAATTTCCCAGACATTTTTGGGTACAGAAAATGACTTCTTTCGGAGCATGTCGCTTGAAAAATACTTTAGTTCCTAGGCATGAAAAGAGACACTTTTGGGACTCATTTGCGGCCGTAAAATTCGGTTTTAGTATCATGTGGGATAAAAATAAAATATATTATTAGTCAAAAACCTATCAAGAATCAGGCCGTTGTATACCACATTCAAATCATTCCCTAAATGCTGAAAATTCAAGACTATTGGGCACCTCCATACAATACCTTGCCTCCTCTATTTACTTAAAATTGAGAACTACACTACACTTCACCTTCTATTGATGAAAACTAAGGAAGTGATGGTAGTGTAGGGTATGGTGGGGAAGGGAAGGGGGGAAGCGCCTTAATTTTCGCCCCCCCCCCCTGAACCAAAATACTTCCGCCGCCACTGAGTTTGCTAGAAGTTATAAGCGAAAAGCAAAAAAACACCCGAAATTTTATGGTTTTTCGCCATTTTCTTGGTGAAGCCATATCCGAATCTAATTGATAATTCATTTTTCTAATTCATCAACCCAAAAAACATATAAAGATCCGTCAAAAAAACTAAGCCGGCACTTTTTTCTTTTCCTAACTACCAAATGACTGGACTGTGAGTCAATCCCATGAAATTGGATTTTGAAACCCCCTGGCAAAATATAACATTACAGACACCAAGAACCTAGAAAAGGGATAAAATAACGGGTGACAGCCCCGGGGGGTCTGGATACCGTTCTGTACACACTGTGAGTTGACAGTACTAGTCCCTAAAGTGTTCGATTTAAAAAAAAAAAACGGAGTTTAGCGTGAATACGTTTTTTGGTTGGCAAGTGGCACAGTTGAGCTTGAGTTTTGAGACCCCGATACCCTCCACCCAACACACCACCAGCACTAGGCGGCGCACGCGCTGTGAGACCCATTTTGCCACTTCTGCCGAATTGTTCCCTTATACTCCCGTAAAACGTATTCACGTAAAAAAAAAAAACAAACAAAAAAAAAAACAACTCACCCGAACTTTGGGACAATCCTTCATGTGCCCGTCCTGCGGGATTGTATTCGTTACGACAACGGCTTCAAAGCAGGCAGTATTGATGCGACTGATGGCTGGTCCCGAAAATATGCCGTGCGTCAATATAGCGTAAACCTTGGTGGCTCCGGCGTCCATAAGCCTTGTAAAAAAAAAAAAAAAAAAAAACGGTCAGGCAGGACAAAGAATTTGAATTGGAGGACCCAAATTCTACTTTTCAGCAGCGTGACAAATCGTTCCACACGTGTCAGCCATGTCATCGACGAGGATGGCAACGCGGTCTTTAACGTCACCCACTAGGACCATGGAGGCGACTTCGTTGGCCTTTTTCCTCTCCTTGTGAATCAGTGCGAACTCCACGTTTAGCCTGTCGGCTATCGATGTTACTCTGTTTAAAAAAAACAACAACACATGAAAACTCTGCTTTTTCAGGCCAGAGCGATTCATTCGAAACCTTTTCGCTCCACCAGCGTCAGGCGAGACAATAATGCTGTTCCTCCACTCAGGGATATTCTCCTTGATCCACTTTAATACGGCCGGTTCGGCGTACAAATTATCGACGGGTATGTCGAAAAATCCTTGGATTTGAGACGCGTGTAAATCCATCGTAATTATGTGATCGGCTCCGGCCACGGACAACATATTGGCGACTAGTTTAGCCGAAATTGGTGCGCGACTCTACGAAAAATGAAAATTAACCCCCCCCAGAAAGCAAATTAGATAAAATAGTACATGAAAACACTGGGTTGGTCTATCTACACGGTAATGAAATGTGAAATTAAAAAAGAAAAAAATGGAATATCTTCCTTCGTACCGTTTCAAGGTGGGGGGTAGGGGAGTTTGAAGGGGTAATAAGGGGGCAATAAAAAGGCAGCCATAATGCATTTGCAACAACAGCAAAACACTTGTCACGCAAAAATCAAAGGTCTGGTAAAGAAGTAGATAATTGAAAGGAACAGGACAACTGCCCAAGTGCATGCCAAATTTTTCTTTATTTTAGTCTGTGAATATCGGGTTAAAAAAACACGGAAGCTTCTTTATTTGACCTTGTTGCAAATGCACCAGGTTAGTTATTTTTATTTGATGTTTTCATCATAAATGCCTTTACTACTTTGCGATAAAATTGAGAAAAAAAGGAAGATATTCTTATAAAAGCGAAATTTCGTAACCATTGTTAGTTACACGCATACAATGATCAATGAAACATGTACGGACAACGGTTAACGGATAATGTTAGTTATTTCAGTTAACGATGGGGGGGGGGCACTGAATTAATCACTTTCAAACGCAGCTAAAGTAAACAAACAAACGGCTGGTGTGCAAATGACATTTTGACTGACTTTTCGCTCTTTAATTTCTCTTTTCTGTACAGTTTTTTTTATTTATTTTTGTCCACTCTTACTTACTGTGACAAGATCGGGTACAAAATCCTGAAAAAATTTAAGGGATTTTCTATTTGAAGCAACTTTTAAGAAATGAAAGTAAAATATGTTTTGAGCTTATCAAAGTTTATGATTCCTCCAATAGGTAGAGAAGGGGAGGAGTGCATTAAATTGCGGATCTTCCTTTCATTATTTTAATTAAAAAAAAAAAAAAGAATATAGCGTTGATTATTCGTGTAAAAATGGTACCGACGCCTCCCTCAGGGCAAGGCGTTCTAGGACGGCTTTTGAATGGCGAGCCTGGCAAAACAAATCTTACGTAACCCTATCGAGAAAAAAAAATCCATTCAGACCTCACTCGTGAGATTTACAACCTCGATTAGACGCACGTGGAAACTACCTCTTCAACTTCTTCTTTTTTTTAGACGATCAACGAGAAAATAGTGATTCAAGTGCCCTCACAGACAAAGTGCAGTTATTACAAGAAGCCCCTTTATGGTTCTTTAAGTTCATACTTATCACGTTGATCTCGATAATTTAAGCGTTTTTTTTTTTGTTTTACGGGGCTCACATCTTCCCAGTACACACACTATCAAGCCCATAGAAATGACAGGCACCCGATAATTCCAACTAACTACCCCCTCATCATTAGCACGTTATGTAATTTTGGCGTTGAAATACCCTGAATTTCCATTCGTAGTTTTTAAATGCCAGAGGAACGGCCGAACCAGGTTTACCGTCCCCGCCCGCCTGTGTACATAAAGTCATTAAAAGATGTGTATTCGTCTTAAAAAATAAGTACACTAAACAAAAATAAGAAGAAAAAAATCGAGTCCCGGGGTCCCCCCCCCCCCAGTGTACTCCCTCTTCCCAGATACGAAATAAAAAAAATAGATAAATTTAAACATAAAAACAAATTGCAAAATAGGTAACGGAGGAATTTAATACATTTTTTAAAAATTAATAAATGAATGAAGGACTCCCCTTCAACCTCCCCAGAATTAAAAAAATCCTAGAATTTGATAATTATACAAGTGCGTTCGAAATAGAAAGAAATAAAGTACGAACCTTATCTTTTTTATCTTGCCTGGCGTACGGAAAGCACGGTATGACAGCAGTCACTCGGGACGCTGAAGCGATTTTGCAAGCGTTGATCATGATCAATAGCTCCATGAGATTGTCGTTGACTTCGCCGCTTCCACTCTGTACGATGTAGACATCTTCGCCTCGAACTGACTCGCCGATTTCGACGCTGTGACAAAAACAAAAAAAAAAAACGAAAATGAGATTTGTTTGGTGGAAACCATCAAATCTGTTGAGAGGATTCCGTGCAAGAAGAGCACACGACTTGGGTGCTCTCCTCTTGACCGCATAAGAAGAGCACAAATCCTTTATCCAAGAAACTCTGTGTTGGGTCTTCTCAATTCCTTTGGATAGTAAGTTTTCCCAACATAAAATGTGTTTCAAACATGTAATTGCTAATTCATACGAAGAAAAACGGTAATTTGCGGCTAAAATTGAGAAAAAGGGTTCACTCGCAGCTAAAATTGTGCGAAAGCGCTGATTCACGGATGACATTTAGAAACTGCGCTAATTCGCGACTTACATTGAAAAAAAAACGTTCAGCCGTGGCGCTAATTGAGAAAAATTGCTATAATAATTTGTGAATACAATTGAGATGGTGCACTCGTCCTTATCCACAAATTTAGAAAACGCTAATTCACTGATTCTTGAGGCAATTTCGTGGCAGTATAGCGTATAAAGGTAGGGCCGAGGAGGGCTGGCTGTCCCTGGCCACTTATCAAAGGGGGCGCCCCCGAAAAGCTTGAATACTAAAAAAATCGCCATAAAAATGAGGATTTTTAGGTACTACGTTCATGGATTTCGGTACGTGAAAAGGAGTTTTGGTGTACCATTGACAGCGATTTTTGCTCCTTTCGAACATTTTCAGTCTATCCGACCTGACACTAATAGAACGTTAATGGTGATCACTGATGAGCAAACAGTGTGGCTAAATATTCGATTGAGCCTACGAAAGCGCTATTCTGATGGCTCAAATTGAGAAAATTCGCGCCTTCTGGGGGGTAAATTCATGGCTAAAATAGAGAAAATACGCTGACTCCCAAGTTTCTTTAGGTCCGTAAGCAGATAAAATTGAGAAAACGCTCTAATGTGCCGATGTTGGGGCAAGTAGGCGGCAAAAAGTTTGGAAAAAAGCGCAAAGATTCGTGGCTAAAACTGCGAAAAAACGCTCATTCGTGGTTTCTCGATGCAACTTTCAGACCATAATTTAGAAAATAACGCAGAGGCAATTTTACGGCTTAAATGTACAAAAAAAGAAAAAAAAACGCCAAAGTGCTGTTTATGGGGCCAAGCCCGCGGCTAAAATTAGGAAAAAACGCAATAACAAGGCTATACAATTGAGAAAACGCCAATTCATAGCTTCTGAAGGATATTTTGGGGCTGAAACAAAGCAAAAGTGCTGATCCATAACAAAAATTGAAGAAAGAAGAAAAGAAAGAGAAAAAAAAGCCAGTAAGGGGCTGAAATGTAAAAAAGTGCTAATTCACGGCTATTAATGAGAAAATCACTAATTAAAAAAAACTCTACAATTCAGCTTGAATTGAGTAAAAGTGCCGATTCGCGGCTAAAAATTGAGGAAATAAACGCCGATTTGTGGCATAAATGGAGAAAAATCGCTAATTCATGGGATAAAAACGCTAATATAGCGGTAAAAGTAGACAAAAAAAAAATTGGTGGCGCGGGGCTAAAATGTAAAAATGCCGGCTAATTTGCGGATGATTTTGGAAGATCGCTAAATAGTGCGCCTAAAATTAAGAGAAACGCTAATTATCAGCTCAAATTGAAAAAAAAGTGTAAAATTCGCTGCTGCAAAAAGTGGGAAAAATATAGTTAAGCTGCTAAAATTGAGAAAAAACACTTATTCGCGACTAAAATTTAGGGAAACCACTAATTCGCGGATAAAGTGTAGTATAAGCTCTAATTCGCAGCTAAAATATAGTAGGACAATCTCAATTTGTGTCTAATATTGGAAATAAGCCAATTCGAGAATTCTGAAGGCCATTATTTATTTGTGGCAAAAATTTCGAAAAAAGCACCGATTCAAAGCTATAGGGACGACAACCCTGCTAATTCTCAGCTAAAACGGAGGTAAATCGCTAATCCATTGTTTAAAGTGAAAAGAAAATGTTAATGCAGGTCTAGAGTGTAAAAAAATGCTAACTTTTGAGAGCCACTAATAAGCGCGGCTAAAATTAAGAGCAACGCTAATTTTCTAGCTTTTTTTTAAAAGGTCAATAAAGTGCTGATTCGCAGCTATAAATTGAGGAAAACGACAATTTGCCGCCAAAAATTGCTACTTTTCTGGTAAAATTGAGAAGACGCGCTAATTCGCGGCTAAAATAGAGACACATTTTAATTTGTGTCCAAAATTAAAAATATGCTAGTTCGGGGCTGCGGAAGGCTATTTATTTGTCGCAAAATTGAGAAAAAGCGCAAATTCATGGCTATCGGTTGAAACGGCTAATTAACGGCTAAAACTGAGGAAATGCGCTAATCCATAGCTAAAATTGAAAAGGAATTGTTGATGAAGGACTAAAATGAAATGAATGAAACAAAGAGCGGCTAATTTTGGAAAATCACTAATTAACGCGGCACATCTTAGAAAAACGCTTATTTGTTAGCTCCAATTAAGAAGACGTGCTAATTCGCTGCTAAAAATTGAGAAAAACCGCTAATTAATGGGATAAAACTCTACTCGCTGCTAAAATTGGCCAAATTGGGGCTAAAGTTGCTGCTCAAATTGGGAGAAAGCCCTAATTCACGGCTATATTAGAAACAAATTTCAAAGCCCCGTCCACACACTCGAACTTTTCATCTGACTTACTAGTGCAAACGGCTTTGCCCCAGCAAATAATGAAGCACAAATCTGCACAAGTTAGTTAGAAGGCAAGTTTGAAGCGTGTGGACGGGGCTTAAATTGAAGTACGCCAATTTTCTGCTTCAGACGGCACCTTCAGAAGCCACCTCGTGCCTCAAAATTGAGGAAAAGCGCCAATTCATTGACCAGTAGATGAAAAAAACCTACTAATTCTCGGCTAAAACTGTGGATAAGCGCTAATTTTCAGCTCGAATTGAGGTCAGCTCTCTAAAAAAACTAACGAATTTCACACCTTTGAAATGAAAATTTTCAGGATGTTGGCTGGTGAAGAGCAATTCACTCGTGGGTCTCGCTCATTCAAAAAAATTTAGCGGGTTGGCCATTTCAAAGCCTAAATTTTTCGGATTATTGACACTCACAGACCCAATTTTACCGGGTTTACTCACTCAAAAATCCAATTTCGGAGGATTGACACCCTAAAAAGCCAATTTCGCAGAATTGACTCGTCGGGTTTGATCGCGTTTTAGAGCTTTTTCTCCATTTTAGCGGCAAAATACCTCCAGAAATAGCTCAAAATTAGGCTTATAGCATAGCCCAATCATTGAAATTACAAGTTAGTAAGGAAAATAGCCACGAAACTACAATGATGTAGAGATAAATAGCTATTAAACTGCCTGTTTTGGGCCTAAGTAACCGCAACCCGCAAAAAGAGCAAGTGGTGCTGGTGAATAAAGAGGCGAAGCAAATTTTGGGCTTGATAGTGGCAACACTGCTTGTTTGCAGCCACGAAGTCGCTATTTTTGAGGGGGAGAACAGCGAAATGCTTTTTGAACATGTCATTAAATAACTCACTAGCCTGGGCAGTCAGCCAAAAAACCAAATTTCATTGCTAAATAGCATGCGGAATTGCCACATTTGGAGCTAAATATCCGCGTAATTGCCAGATTTGGGCCTTTATTTCTCCTAAATTACTATTTTCAGGGTTTCATCTCTAGTTTCGGGGCAAAATAGCCCTCAAAATTGCAAGTGGTGGTCAAAGAGCCGAGATTTCAAGAACAAATAGCCACAAACTTGCAAATTTCTGAGCTAAAATGTCCTCGAAATTGCAAGAATCGGTCTTTTTTTTCAGAGGATGCGGCCTGACGATAATAGCCGTGAAATTGCGACGTTTTGAGCTAAAAAAACACGAAAATGCAAGTTTCGCGGCCCGGTGTTTTATGGGCACTAGGTAGCCGCGAAAAAGCCTCGTATCATCCTCCAGAAGAGCACGTTATCGCTCTTTCACAATTTCAACCGAGAAGTTTTGAGTCCAGAAACCGCTAGATTTTTGTCACCTTTAGCCGAGAAGTAACCTCCAGGGATCGCCTATTTATTCTTTTTCTTCTCCAGAAACTGCGAATCAGCAAATGTTTTCAATTTTAGCCACGAACCTGACCAAAGAACAGCATTTGAGCGCTTTTTTTCTCCATTTTTGCCGTGAATTACTGATTTTTCTGAATTCTAACCCCAAGAACACAGTACAGTAGCGACTGTAGACTGTAAATGCTACTGGCCTTTTATCACTTATGCCAACACTAAGAACACCCACTCATTCACCGCTAAAATTGAGAAAAGACGCTTACTTGCAAAAAAAAAAAAAAGTTAGGAGAAAACAGTAATTTGTGGTAATAAACGCTAATCGCCAGTTTCTAAGGCCCTTAATCGGCTAAAACTAATAAATTGCACAAATGGGCTGTTCTTGGGGTAAGACCCGGGCTAAGAGTTTAGAAAATGCGGTTATTCGCGGCTAAAATTGAGATAAGGCGCTTATTCTTGTAGAAAAAATGTTAATTTTGTGGTTTCTCGATGCAATATCCAAAATGGAGAAAAATCGCTAATTCGCGATTTACGGAGGACGACCTGCACGGCTAAAATAGTTGAAAGCGCCTATTTTTCGGCAAACATTAGGGGAACAAACGCTAATCTTCCAGTTTCTGTAGGTCCTTAAGAGGCCAAAATTTAGAATCAGCCGTTGTGGCATAAGTCCGACGGCCATACTGCACGGGCCACATTCGCGGAAACCATTTGGGGGGCTCGTGAAAACTACCAAAATGGACAAATGGTGATTTACAAGGACAGTGGTGGCACGAACAATCGACCCCCACCAAAGCCTCTACCACCTTCGCCTTGGATTTATCTACAAAAATATTTAGCCCTTTCCCCCCCCCTCAACAACTACCACACCACTCAAGAAACACATTTATCGGGGCCTGAAATGACGCACTGAGCCCTAAAATTGTCCAATCTTCAAGGAAAGTGAATTTTTCAGTCCTAAAAACTAGTTCCTTCGCCAATTTGCATCCAAACAAACAGAAATTTGCAATTTAAGTCGTTGTCTCCAGGTCCTGACCCTCCAGTAAATTCGGTCCACATGGGAGGGGGAGACAACAAAAGAAAAAGAAAAACGGGGTGGGTGAAAAATTGAATTGCAGGAAAAAGTTGTCCCCTGTCTTTGGATTTTTCTCGTTTATTTTCTCGTCAATATTAATGAAGAACCTCTGAGAGGATCCTCCACCGAAGATGACGCAGGAGGAGAGTTTATCGCTATGAGAAAAAAATATAAAAAAGATAACAATTTTATTAATCTTGTTATTTATCCGTTAGAATTTCATTGGTGACCGTTTGACACGGTTGTGACCTGTCCTCTTACGTCATTAAATGAAAAAAAAAAAAAATCATCAATCAACGAAAACTCGTGTTTCTCAAGAAACTCGTCGGCAGTTGAGGCCCTCATTCTCTGAATGATTTCCCCCCAGCCTCCAGGGGGTATATAAGTACTTATTAATGCGTGTGGTGTGTGATAAAAAGCCGCTCGAACCAAATCCGAGCGGCACCGTAACAGCAAATATCGTTGGGCAATCTTAACAGATATCAAATGAATGGTTTTTCCAACTTGAATGAGTTATATTCCTGGAACTATATCGTTTCAGCTTTACCAGTAAAACAAAAAAGCAAAAATGACGCTACCTTTCACATATCGTGTCAAAAGCTTGACTCTAGCGGGGGGGGGGGGGGAGTTCCTAGTTGTACACTTTTGAAAATGCCAACGAAGAATTACAATCGCCCTTCGAACCTACCTGCTTTTCTAGGAATTTCCTCCTTTCGAGGACGTCGCCAAAAAAAAAGGGCTTTACTACCTGGACGACCAAAGAGCTTATAATAGGATTACGAGACTAATTGGTCGGGGCTAACCGCTGGTTGATTGATGGAAGGGTAAATTCCAGTGGATATTCTCGAAAAAGTGTGTTCACCTCATTCTAAGGTGAACTCCGTTAAACACAACACGCCCTGGGGGTCAACCGTGAGCTAGCGTAAAAATAACGTCAAAACGCGGTATTTTTACCGTATGGATACCGCGTTTTGACGGTATTTTTACGCTAGCTCATGGTTGACCCCCAGGGCTTTCAAGAAATTACTCCAATGATACAGCGTTGAAGAGGTTTTCCGTTTGAAAATCCGTGTAACTGGCCTTTGTAATAGCCAAAATAACAAAATTTTGCTTTTTGAGTTACCCAAATCCATGAATTTGGCTTTTGAAAAAGGTAAATTAGCTTTCGAATTACTCAAAGCTGTGAACCCGAATTTAGAAAGAGCTAAAGCCTCGATATTTTGTTTTTGAAAGAGGGAAAATATGCGAAATTGTGGCTGAAATGGCATAAATTCTGTTTTGAAGAAGCCAAATCCACGACATTTGGTTATGGAAGAGCAAATTTCTGGCGGAATTGTCGTCTGGAATAGGCTAAAGTCTCTCGAAATTAGGTTTTAAACAAGCTTAATCAGTTTTTTGTATCAACCAAAATTATAGGCAGAGCTTATGCCATGAAATTCGGTTGATCACAAATCGTGAATCACCGAAATTTGGTTTTGAAAGAGCCAAGCCAACTTGTTCTTGAGAGATCAAAAATCCCTATTTGGATTTGAACAAGCTAAATGCGTAAAATTTGGTGTTGAGAGGTTGAAACTTGGGTTCAAAATAGACTCAATTGCGATATATGTAGGTATTTGATTTTAGAAGGAGCTAAACGCGCAGGATTTTTTTTCGGTTCAGATTGCATGAGATATTGGGCTAAAATGTCTGGTTTTAGGTAGAATGTTCTGGATTCTGGGGTCGTATTCCCAAATGTTTTGTTTCAATCAAATCGCTAACACCCAATTCTTCCAAAATTTTGTCCATATTCTTGAGCAGATATCAGATACACTGCAATACGAAATCTGGTTTTTGGGAAACAGAGACAGTGGGCTTCCAGGCAGTTTTTTGTATAAGAAAATTAAGAAATTAGGCGAATCGGATAAGAATGATGGGAGGGGAGGGTGAGAACCGCCACCCCTGTCACGAAGGCCAAAGGCTGCCCCTGCTAACCCCGCCCCTTTTTGTTTGTTATGGGCCGAGTTTTTCCACTATTCTGACTTTATTTCCTGTACTAGTATGCGATTCAGGAATCTTAAGTGTGAATGAGCGCGTTTGCCGTATTGTATTTCTAGTATCCTCGATTCTGGAATAGGATACCGGAATCACGATCAAACATGCTTGACAAGCGTGATTTTGCTAGTCGCGCTTGTTTTGTCAAGCATGTTTGATGTCGCACCCACACGATCAAACCAATTCTGAGTTTCACAGTAAAATTACCCTAATACCCCTTTTTCCGAGATGGTTTGAAACTCGCACACACGATCGAATCTGTTTGTCAAACCTCATGCTTGCAAGATAATTTTCCAGCAGCGACTGAAAACCGTCAAACGTACTCTCAAACCTTCGAACGCGATCAAACCTGCTTGTCAAGCATGTTTGATCGTGTGTGGCCCGCCGCAAATTGAGCCCCACGCGTGGGTCACCCAAGCTTAAAAAACAGTTAAAATACCATCGATTTTCAACTGTTTTGTTAACTTGGGTGACCCACGCGTGGGCTCAATTTGCGCCGGGCCTTAAGGTCATTACAGACTACTCGGACGTGACGTGGGAACACGTATTCCCACGTGTGAGGTCGGTCGTCCACTGGAAGCGAATTCGAGCGGTGCTACAACGAGCGTACATCCCAAGGGCTCAAATTGAATATGACATCGTCCACTGCAGGCTTAGCTGCAGTGAATTCAATTTAAGTCATTTTGTATGTACGCTCGTTGTAGCGCCGCTCGAAAACGCTTCAGTGGTCGACCAGCCTGATACAAAATTCCAGAAAAGGCTTTTATTTGTCAACGTTCACGTTGCTCTGACAAGCATCATCCCACGTGTTCCCACGTCAGTTCGGGCAATATGTGATCCCAAAAAATCGACTGTTTTTGGCCTGCCCTGAAGTTAGTTACAAGGGTTAGGACGACGAAAACTCAGATTCTTTATGTTCAAACCTACAGAAACAATACAAGACAAAAAAAAATCAAACACCACTTTCGATGTAGGGTGAACCGCTTTTTCATGTTCTTACTGACTGGACTATGTGTAAAATTTGCAGTGTTTATATCAGGGTTAGGCGAAAATTACTGGTTTCAGAATTACAGGCGAAAAAATCATTCCAACATTAACAAGTTCGATAACCTTGAAGGAAATTGGGCGAACCAGCCCTAACCAGATATTAGTTTATAGCACCCGAAAATTGATTCATTAAAACGCTTTCGAGTCACAGGAGGTATTGGTATCTTTTTCGGCGCGAATGAACGCATTGAACAGACGCGTGTTACAGGGAAGAAAGAAAAGTAGCCTTTGATAGCAGTGAGAGGCAGCCCCTCAGATGAATCGAATGTTCGGGGGGGGGGGGGATAGTAACAGCTTCTGACATTTTCTGCTGTATATCACCTTTAATGAGCTGAAGAAAATTACACAAAATCACACGCGAAATATTAGAAATGAGGATAAAGTCGTTTATTCCAAGTCAAAACGACCTTGACCCCGTAGCATTCTTAACAGCCAAACCAATGAATGATGCCGGTTGTAAGAACTACAACCTAAAAAAGCGCAATTTTCTCATGGAAGAGAGTCAAATTGAGACCGCAACGCAATAGATGGTTCACATACACGCAGTGGAGTCTTAAAATATGGTTTATGACGACAAGGAAGTGTAGCTTGGTTGAATGACCGGAAATGATACGTTGAGTGGTATTTAGCTTGTTGGGTCTTAATCCAAAGGGTGAATGGAGGCTTTGTCGAGGAAAACCGAAAAGAATACGAGTAAATTTTAAGAAATGAAGTAAACAAACTCACCATGTCTCGAGGTTGCTGAATTTCTTCGTTACGACCTTCCCGAGGTCGATGCCCAACCGGTCGACAATCCTCTGGGCCAATTCAGGATGCGACGTACCGCTGAACACTTTGATATTGGGCATCCTGCTTTGAATGTACGAACTTGGCTGTTGCAACTTGTTCCTGAGAAGACTCTTGGCTCGGACTGACTCTGATAAGACGGGCATCACTTTTGAAGGGGCGGGCAATCCGATGGCAAGAGCACGAGGTTGGGGCACCGCGCGAAATTGGCGGTGGCGGCAAGGAGGAAGAAGAAGTGGTGGAGGAAGAAGAAGAAAAATGTTGTTTATCGTTTGGTGGGGGTGAAAGAAAGAGACAGATATAGGAGACGACGACCCCCCCGAAATGGTCAAGGAAGGTCCCCCCAGACAAAAGTTTTAGCCGTTTGTACAAGGAACAAGATCACGGAGTGGGTGATGAAGTGTAATGGAGGGTGGAAGAACAGAAAAAGAAAGAAAGAGAGAGAAAAAAACAAGTTTTAGTTAAAAGGTAAAGACGCGGATCACTCAAAATTCAAGACATGAAAAACAGAGCAAAGCGTGGCTTCCACGATTTCGATTCCCCACGCCTTGGTTATCATTTTGAGTAAATTCAGTCATTTGAAACGATAAATAATATAAAAATACAAACCATGCCCGGCGACGAGCGCAGTTTCAACGGCGAAGTCCTCGCTTTAAACCAAAACTTCACCCAGACAAACAAACACGACCACGAGAAATCAGAAAAATGATTTTATTATAGACTTTAGCCCCTAAAAAGGCTCGCCACAGGCTTAATTTTCGTTTTCATTCGTCTACACAGCTGGCCAAGAATTTTTAACCTTTCGCATTCGCACACTGTCACCCTCATTTTGCCCATCCCCGCCTCCTGAACGTTCTAAAAAACTGTCCAGTACACACTCGAGTTCAAATTTATCGTGTTTTACCTCTTTAAATCATTTAAATTGCTTTCATCTTCGTATGGCCCGAGGTAATATTCACAAATAGACGTGGAAAACTCTTGATTTCTCTCTCAATCTTACTCCCTGTGTGAATAACCGGCCCTTGAAACTGGGGGGAAAAAATTAATGTTGGGAAGGTTCTTATCGATTTTCGAGGTGGAAAATTTATTAAGCTGAAGTGAAAATTTCCCCTGGTCGGGAAAACGCCGTATAAAAAAAACACGAAGAATTCTCTCTTCCACAGTCGTCGTCGGGGGACCCATGCTATCATGGCCAACATTGCCGCGCAGAGGATCAAACGCGAGTTCAAAGAAGTTATAAAGAGCGAGGAGGTGAGTACTCATTTTTGTTTTCAACGTCTTTACCGTTTTTTTTGTGTGAGTGTATGTGTGTGTGTACTTACCCGTTTCTAAATCTTCGACTGCATCTCCCATTAATTCCGTCATCTTTTTACGTTAATTTTGAATCCAAATCCTCGTTTAAACAGATTTGTATTGCTAGCAGTCCCTAATCTGTCGATCAGCGTCATATCCAGAGGTGGGTAGTTCATGTTCTAACAAGGATCAAAATAAAAGGTCAAGGAAGTTGTTCAAACGATAAGAACCCCCCCCCCCAAATCTAGTCATGGACCAGTTGCTTTCCTCGTATTTTTAAGGGTTGGCCATCTTTACCCCACCGAATTTTGCCAGTACTGAAATAGTTTTATCTGTGAGGTTTCCAAGTTGATCGACCGCTGAGGTATTTACGAAGGACGACTTAAACGTAGAAACACCCTCCATCCATGCGACTTGTGTTTGCCACTCGGAAACCAGTGGCGGATCCAAGGGATGGGCCACAGGGGCAGTCGCTGGAGTCGGGGTTATTTGAAAAAATGATACTACCGCATATGTGGAATGCCCTGGAGATTACATAGGCATACGAGAACGTATGCGTATCTAACTATCAATCAATTCGCGAATATTTTTTGCTCGCCCCCCCCCCCACACCTCCTTAATGGAAATGCTGCGTACGCCATGGTCAGTTGCCCTCACCTAGACTTTGAAGCGCAGACTTAGTGGGACAGCTAACCACTCCCAAATACCACCAATAAAGAAGTTGAAATCCATCAGGATCGCCATCGTTAGCGAAAATGTTCGCAGGTCTGCTCCAGCAATGCACCAATTTTCACCTTTTCGGATTATTCGTCCAATAAAATACCAATTTCGTGTTTCTTTTGTGGTGAAAACCAAACGCGGAGTGGCTTAATTCAAAAGCCACTTTTCGTGGTTTTCGTACTCTAAAAAAAAAAAAAACGTTACCGCGGCTCTGCGTCACTAAAAAATCATTCTCTCACATTTTGATCACTAAGCAGGGGCGGATCCAGGTCTGAATCCTAGGGAGGGGGGGGGGGGGTAATGCCGATGACCCCCCCCCTCTCCCTTTACAACAAACACCCTCATGTTACATCATTCCATCGCTTCCAAAATTCATAAAATATTGGGTTGATGTTTCAAGACAAATGAGGATGTGTAGTACCCATGCCGAATTAGTCCTGCCACATTATTCTTTTCCCCTGCAAATTAACGGTTACCGACGCTAGGGACCTAGTGGAGTCCCAGAACATCAAAACGCCAAGTTCAACGCATAAATTATCGTTTTCTGTTTCCGACCAATCTATGCTCTGTGAGCTTGATTTCTGCCCATCAACCTTCATTCCATTAGCCTACCCAACTTTTTCAAGCCCCTAGCTCCACCTCGGTTGAAAATTTTGAAGCCTTCTATTCTAGATTTTATACAGGGTGGTCGGTTTTGAGTAGCAAAAAAAAAATTGGGTGATATTGCACCAAAAATGGGATAAAAAAGTCCTATTCGGATAGTGGCCGATCTCTTTTTGTTTTCGAGTAATATTTTTTTTAGTGATTTTTAGGCGCAACTGTATTTTTCAACGAAAAACTGCTATTTCTCAGCTTCTACTTCACTTTTTTTCAAAAGTAATGGCAGTTTCGTAATCTACGGAAAATTTTCTAAGGGGATGAATGCAAAATCAATATTCTAAATGGTCAAAAGCGCCTAAAAACGTACCGTTTTCGTTGCGTCAATGCAAAAAAACAAAAATTTGACTTCAAACAACAATTTACTGTGTCGCCAAAAATTGCTTCACACGTTGTCAAGCGTCATAAAAACTTCTCCGTTTTCCCAGCTTTCCAACGGTGTACTCGAAAGTGGAATTATCTCCCACCTTTGACAATAAAATTCGAAAAGAAGCGAAATATTCTTACATTTTGGGCTAAAAATGTGAATAATAACAGGTGCCAAAATTCATTTGTTTTGCTCTCTTTCTTGAGAAATCCAAGCTCTGGCATAGTAAAAATTAAAATAATGTTGCATTTGAAGAATAAACAACAAACTTACACACAACCAACTCAAAAATTATAAAAATGACAAAGAGGTGTGCGCTTTTAGGGCACCTGCTGGTTTTTTATTTAAGTAGCGAAAAAGTCATACATTTTGGGCTAAAAATATGAATAATGATGGGTACGAGAAATGAGACGGTACGAGAAATGAGAAAACGAGCACGAGAGTGGAGGCGGGCACTTCGAGCAGCTGCTTAAATAAAAAACCAGCAGACGCCCTAAATTCGCACACCTCTTCGTCCATTTTATTAATTTGTTTGTTTGTTGTTTATTCTTCTAATGCAACGTTATTTTAATTTTTCCTGTGACAGGGGGCCTATTCTCTAACAACAAGCAATATTTTTTTCGCCAGCCATGTGTCTATTTCATTCATTTGTTTGAAGAAACTTAATGAAATAAACATATAGTCCAGTCAAATTGTATTAAAAAAATACCACGTGGACAAAAATCTCGTCTTTGATTTGTCCACTTTATTCTACGTTTTTTGGGATGAGGAACACGAATCTGAAGAGATCCAACAAAATTTCCTTGTGCGTTTTGAGAAAATCGCGAAAAACTGATAATTTTTGGCACTTTTTTTAGTTTTTCGCTTGCAACAGCTCAATGACGCATCCTACGGAAAATTGTACCCTGTTCTTTTTTGAATAGCATCAGGTTCTGCGTCGAATCTTTTTTCATTTGTCACAATTGACCCAGCCGTTTCGCCGGTATTGATCTTTTTGAAATGGTCATTTTTAGTCGCTTCTGGCAAAATTGTGTGAAAAAATAAAAGTAGTTCAACTCTCAGTTGAGTGATGTAATCTCTGACGCTACCTATAGTACTGGTGATATGTTGAGTTTTAACATTTGTGGACAAAGTTGGTGGGCATAACCACTTTTTTTTTAAACAAAACCTATTTTCATCGCCCTGTACAGATTATTTTACGGGCCTTCAAAAATTTGGCAAATATGGTTCCTGACCGTAAATTTTATTAGCTTTCACTGAAAAATAGTGCAATTTTCATGGGAAGCTTCGTTCGATAGTTATTGGCAAAAACGTTCGGCTGAAGAAAGGAGTTAGTGGAAAATTACTCATTTTGCGAATTTCCCACTGCGTTTTATTGCCACTTATCGGGTCTTAATAAAAACGCCATACATGACTCCTTATAGGAAATTTAACGAGCTTTCAGATGAGTTTCTTTAAAGTTTAATCGGATGGATAGTTTTTGAGTTATAGGCCGAAATGTGACAAAAAAGGTTTTTTTTGCAGCAAATTTCAAATTGTTTGACGTTACGGCCCTGTCTTTTGTTTATCTTCAAATGAAATTTCATATACATAATAGGTCTGATAGAAAATTCTATCAGCTTTCAGATCGTTTTTCATAGAAAAAAATTGGACTAATAGTTCCCCAGCTACTGGCAAAAATGCGCAGAAAAACGTGGTTTTTGGGCCGCTTTTTTCGCGTTTTTTGTCGCATAACTGATACCACTGATTTTTCTAGTAGGTTTCAATGCTTTTCACTTATGTAAAATTCAATTCTGAACCACTTTGATTTCATTACATTTTCCGATTGGAATAGCCGTTTTTAAGTTGCTGCTGCCTTAGTAATTTTTATTCTTTTTTTTTTTTTTTTTTTTTTAAATTTATTTATATTCTCCTGTATGAGCGAATGCCCGTGTTAGGAGAAGAGTGTTAGGGTCATTATACAATTCATTACCCAGCAAAACTATCACATCAAAAACAAAACAATCACATCAATAGCAAATACATCAATAATTTAGACATACAAATTAGGTTTGATACAGGCAATTAGCTAAATACTAATTAATGTTTCATCATCTTGGGGTCTATACATTTCCGGTTTTATATACATTATTACAGTTTTATAATACATTATGTACATTTGAGCTCTAGTTATGCTCTGTATACAATAAATGTTTTTACAAAATTTTTGTTCTTTTTTTATTATCATCTGTGGATTTTAACACATTTTTTACGTCCATGGGTAGGGTGTTTAGGTACTTCATGCCTCTATATGAGTACTGATTTTGAGCGTGTGCAGTGCGCAGTAATGGCAAAGAAACCATATTAGTTAGCCTATTTCGCGTTTGAGTATTCCCGGCCGGTGATTCCCATACACCCTCCTTCAAAACTTCTTTCATGCAATTTAGTTTCATTAATTGATCAAAATTCAGTAAATTTAATTTCATAAATAATGGTTTAGAGGGTGAATTGTACGGTTTCTTAGATATTATTCTGATTAGTTTCTTTTGAATGATTTGAACCTGGTTAAGATGGCTTTTGAATGTACTAGACCATACTGGCAAACTGTATATTAAGAGAGATTGGGCATACGCACAATAAACATTTCTAAGTACGTTCAAACTCAGAATCGGCTGCAATCGGCGGAAAATATAAATCAATTGCCTCAACTTTTTGGTCAAATTTTGAATATGTACATCCCATTTAAGGTATTTATCTACAATAACTCCTAAATATTTACAGTAGTTTACAGGTTTTATAGTCCATGATTCATTACAGCTACATTCCTCATCCGACTGACATTCACAAACGCTTAGTTTATTATTACTGTCAGGCTGCAGCTTTTTCTGGTATGAAAAAGACACATATGAAGTTTTTCCTCTGTTTATTGTCAACTTATTTCTCTGAAACCATGAAAAAAATTTTTTCATACCAGTCTTTGCCCTTTTAAACGCTTCGTTCCATGTTCCACCAGAAAAAATTACAGCCGTATCGTCAGCAAACATTATGAGTTCCCCATCCACGTTAACTTTCCCGAGATCGTTAACATACAATAAGTAGAGTATGGGTCCCAGCACAGTTCCTTGAGGTATGCCATACTATCATTTTAACATAAGTGGCTAAAAATTACCATTTCAAAAAAATAAATACCGGTGAAACGGCTGCGTCAATTGTGACAAATGAAAGAAAGATTTGACGCAGAATTCAATGCTTTTCAAAAAATGAGAGGGTAATATTTTCCGTGGAATGCGTCATTAAGGAGTTATAAGCAAAAAACTGGAAAAAGTGCCAAAAATGAGCAGTTTTTCGCGATTTTCTCAAAACGCACAAGGAAATTTTGTTGGATCTCTTCATATTCGTGTTCCTCACCCCAAAAAACATAGAACAAAGTAAAAAAATCGAAGAGAGATTTTTGTCTACGTGGAACTACCGTTTGACTGGACTAATATGACTGCGAAAAAGTTATTGCTTCGGAGTTAGAGAATAGGCCCCCAGAACTTGGATTTCTCAAGAAAGAAAGCAAAACAAATGCATTTTGGCACCTGTTATTATTCACATTTTTAGCCAAAAATGTATGACTTTTTCGCTTCTTTTCAAATTTTATTGTCAAAGGAGGGAGATAATTCCACTTTCGAGTACACCGTTGGAAAGCTTTTATGACGCTTGACAACGTGTGAAGCAATTTTTGGCGACACAGTAAATTGTTGTTTGAAGTCAAATTTTTGTTTTTTTGCATTGACGAAACGAAAACGTTACGTTTTTAGGCGCTTTTGACCATTTAGAACATTGATTTTGTATTCACCCCATAGAAAATTTTCCGTAGATTACGAAACTGCCACTACTTTTGAAAAAAAGTGAAGTAGAAGCTGAGAAATAGCAGGTTTTCGTTGAGAAATACAGTTGCGCCTAAAAATTACTTTAAAAAATATTACTCGAAAACAAAAAGAGATAGGCCACTATCCGTATAGGACTTTTTTATCCCATTTTTGGTGTACTATCACCCAATTTTTTTTTTTCTACTCAAAACCGACCACCCTGTATAAAATCTAGATAGAAGGCTTCAAAATTTTCAACCGAGGTGGAGCTAGAGGCTTGAAAAAGTTGGGTAGGCTAATGGAATGAAGGTTGATGGGCAGAAATCAAGCTCACAGAGCATAGATTGGTCGGAAACAGGTGATTGTAAGCCTTTCACCCATTTTAGAAAAAAAGGCCCGTAAGTTTGTAGCGCGCTCCGCATTGGTCGTGGAAAACCAATGTACTTATTCACATGAATGTATTGGTGTAGGAAATTTAATGACCCTAAATGTTTTGTACGAGAAGGGTTTCCTCTATAAAGCCTCTCGTTTTGGGGGATATTTATAGAAAAAACTGATAAAATGACCCAAAAATCGCGGTTTTCGGGCAGCCAAAAGTTGTGCCTAGTGTTTCAAAGTATTAATTTTTTATGTCGAAAACTTTCTACTTATACATACAGGATGCGAATAAGTGTAGAAAAAAAAATTGATGAAATTAGACCTCATTTGCAGTCGAAAACGCTAAATACACTATGGTAGTGGTACGAAAATCAAAATCCATCGAGATATGATTTGTCTAACATCTTTTTAGGATAACATGTCTTTCCCTAAATAAATGCGAGTAACTCGCTTTGTAGCAGACTTTTTGTAAATTTTTGGCTATGGATTCGGGGAAAACACTCTGCCACCCTGACAGACCTTGTCAGTACCGTGACAGAAAGTCAGGAATAGCAATTTTCGACATAAAATAACTATTTTCTGTCGCCTCAACACCTCCTTAAGATTGTACGATATGGGGATTTTTAATTTTCCATAAAATTCAACCCCCACAATATCATACTAAATCTGACTAGATAATGAATAATAGGCCGTAGGTGCGGAAGCAATGATCCAAATCAAAAGGAAAAATATGTCCTCTCCCACTGTTGATCAACAGAGCCTATCGACTTTCCATGGATCAGAGAAACTTCTCCAACGTGTCCCATTCAAAATTACTCATGAGCGTTTGTTTAATTAATTGGCAATTTTCCAGCAAAAATGACAATGTTTTTTAAAGAACAAAAATTGTAACTTTTCTCTTCAAAATCGCTTGTTTTGACCTGCAAAATTCAAACAATCCTTGCGAATTTCAACGTGCTAAACGTCCTGAAAACCTCATCGTCAGTGGGCCTTTGAATGGAACTGACTGCCCACCGAACGAACGCCCACCAAAGTATCAAAAAATGTCGCCCCAGCAGCTGGCTGTCAAATAGAGTGCATTTACTACACCGAATTTCCACGTTTTTAGTTAATTTGCTATTATTCGACAAAAATTACCACTCGGTGTGATTCTCTTCTTTTATTTAGCCATTTCCGCACAATTATGCCTAATTTACTAATAACGTCGAAATTCGTATATTAGTAGTGAAATCCACTCTATTCGACAGCCAGCTGCCGGAGCGATATCTTTCGATGCTTTGGTGAGCCTTCACATCAAGTTCCATTCAAAGGACCGCTCACATGAGGCTTCACAAGCGTCTGCGTTGTGTGGAGTGTGGAGTCTATGCAACCAAACAAATTTATGTTGCATGGACACCACACAACGACAGCATAGAGATTGTGAACGGGGTCTTACGATTTTTAGCACGCTAAAAACCGCAAGGATCGTTTGAATTTTACTGGTTAAACCACTGGTTTTGAAGAGCACTCTTTTTCCCCAAAAATGGTCATTTCTGCCAAAAAATCGCTAATTATTATTTTTTTAATTGCTATAAAAGAAAATGAGTCATTTTCATGAGTTTTCCACCAAAATTTCCCCGCCAGAAGGGCCCCACTTCAGAAGCGCCGAAAACCCGAGTTTTTTTGCCTGTAACTCGAAAAGTAGTACGCGTTCTATGGAAATTTCCCGTAAAACTGGGTTTTCCTATAGCGGCGCAAAACGCTTAGCGAGCGCAGCTTATTCCTAGTTACATCTTCACTTTTCGACTGGGAAACAATTTAAATGACGCTGCGCTGAGCGTTTTGCGCTGCTAGGAAAATCTAGCTTTAAGACATTGTAGAGCACTGAATTTCCTTTAGAATTCAAACAACCATCTACATGTATAGACCAGCAGTCAGGTAACTTGTTAGTGACACAATTCCAAAGTTAATGACATTTTGGGGTGTGATTCAGGGTGTAATAAGGATGTCTCATGAGTTTTCCACCTAAATTTCATGGTGGAAACATCTTGGAGAGGTAATCTACCCTGCAAAAAGGTAAGGTGTATTTGATTTTCTTCGAAAACAGGACGAACGTATTCATCGGTCTAATAGGTACCAAAAAGGTGCAGCTCTTTACATTAATGATTACGTTTCTCAACATGAAAAGAGTTCTGCACGATCTCATACATGAAGATTCACTTTATGAAAAGGTGAGGCTACGAAATTGGCATTGCTGGGGAGGGGGTAGCATTTGTATGAGAGAATGGACAGATAAGATTGCCAACCACTGCTTGTCCTCAGGAAATCGTCGTGATGTTCTCTCTATCTTTATTAAAAAATCAACTTACCCCCCATTATCCCCCCCTGTGGATCCGCCCCTGTCACTAAGACACCAATTTTCCTGATTATTCTTGTCGAAAAATAGCCATTTTCCTTGATCTGGCTCACTCAAAAACGAATTTCTCGGATTTTGCTCTCTAAAAACCAATTTTGCGGATTTTTCTCACCTACAAAGAAATGTTTACGTGACAAACTCACTAAAAACAATCAGTTTACGGATTTTTGTTGCTATCAAACAAATTTAACAGTGTGCCCAAGTGCCCAAATTCAGGGACCGTTTTCGAAGATTTTACGCACTACAATTTCATATTAACTAGGTTGGTACACTAGAAGACCAATTTTTTCGAAGTTCACTCCATAAAATATCAATTTTCCGGATTTGTTTTCAAGGAAAAAAAAAAAAAAACACACACATTTTCCCGGATCTGGCACACTAAAAAACAAATTCCTCTGATTTCGTTCTCTAAATATCGATTTTGTGGATATTTTTGCATGTTGAGTTCACTAAAAAATAAATATCACTTATTTAGTTGTCGCCGACAGACAAATTTCGGAGCGCAGCTTTAATTCAGTGACCGCATTTGCTGATTTTTCCGCACTGTAAAACCATTTTCGCAGGTTTGACTCAACAAAAAAACAAGTTTTCGAATTTCTCTCTCTAAAGGCCCATTTACACGGGCAATTTTTTAAGGCAATTATTGCACGAAAGCGAATCGCAGCAATAGCCGAAAAATTGCCCAGCAATAAACTCCCCGTTTCGTGCAATTTTTTCCCTCCTCGGAACTCCCTCTTTTCTTGATGCAATGATTGCATCGAATTGTCCAACATTGCTCACTGTTGTCCAATTCCGGCGACTACTTTTTCTTGCAATTTTTTAAGTCCACGGAGGTTGGATAATTATTGCACGTTTTCCGCAATTTTTGGCCCCGGGCCACCAGGGATGGGTGGCCCGGATGACAATTCTCGGAAAAGAAGAAAGGATCAATTTTCAACGGTAGTCTAAAAGAAACCAAATTTCGCGGATTTTTCTCGCCGAAGAAAAACATTTCCCCGAATCTGGCTCACTGTAAAATAAATTGCTCGGATTTAGCTCACTGAACAACAAATTTCAGGGATTTTGTGGCCAGTAATATTGTACGTTTCGCAACGAGAGAGGAAAGTGGAAATTTTCCGGCGAGTTGTCGTAAGCGTACGTCAACGAGTCGGGTGAAGTTCAACTTTCCTTTCTCGTTGTGAAACTTCCTGTTTCGCGTTACCAGCAAAAAAAAAAAAAAAAAAAATGGCATTTCTCGCCCTGTAACCTCAAACACCCGGCGAAAACCAATTTCACCGGGTGGCCCATTGCAATATTGGTCTCTGAATCCCGGCACCTTCCCTGCGCCAGCATCCTCAGCTCAGAAAGACCCATGTCCACGTGGTGCCTCTCGGGCGTGACTGGCTGGCCACCAGTCACGGATAACGGGTCGAGCTGAGTGATGGGACCGACTCTGCTCTGCTGGAGTCCGGGCCAAAGATGGGGTACAGGTCAGGTAAAAGCCGGCAACAACCTAGGTACTGGCCACATCTTAAGGAGATCCACAGCAGGTCTCTGAATTGGGCCGTCCTAGCGAAAAAAGTGGTTATCCGGCAATGAAAGTCCCCGAATTGGTTTTTTAGTGAGCAAATTCCTAGAAATTGACGCGCAAAATGACAATCCAAGGTCAAAATTTACGCAAAACATCATATCGGTGAGAGTAAAATTGTTTTGAAACGGCCGCGGCACACCCAAGGGAAAAATTTACGCGAAATGTCCCATTTTTGTGGACAAAAGGCAAGAATATTGGAAGAAACACTTACGCGCAACTCGCAAAAATTGTCGTAGAAGATTGTGTTGCTATCACGAGGAAATTATTTATTTGGAGCCGAAAAGGGGAAATAATTCACGTAAAACAGAACAACGAAGGTGTCATTAATATGAAAAATCCTCCATTTCAGATCGAATCGTCACATCCAGGCCAATATTTAAGCGTAAGGCCTCATTCGGTGATCATTAAGGCCAAAATCCACGCAAAACTGCACATTCTATAGGCAGTACTTAAGCGAATTGTCGCATTCACAGAGGAATTTACACAGAATGCCCCACTGTGGGCAAAACGCAACATTCGGGAAAACACTTCCGCGAATCGCCAATTTTAAGGCCACGTCAATGGGGGAATGTACAAAACGGCTTACCAAGGGAAATGTTATGAGTAGTGAAATTTTCCATTTCATGAAAAAAGTTGTCAGTTTCACGAAGAAATTGTCAATTTCAGAAGGAATTATAAGAAAGAAGAAGAATTATAAGATGTCCGTTTTATAAGAAAACTTGCAATTTTACGGGAATTCTTAAGCTTATGAACAAAAAATGGTTGATTTTATGAGAAAATTTTCAGTTTTAAAGGTGTCAATTTAATGAGTAGATCGTCAGTTTCATGAGGGAATAGTCAATTTTCTGAGGAAAATGCCATTTTTGAGTGGGACATTGTTAATTCCTTGTGTCGTTAAACCTCAGAATACGCGGTTCTGTCCATTTTTAAATTGTTTATCCTTTTCGGCCCGATTGGAGTCATGGCCTCCCAATTTCCACCAATACTTGTGGTACGAAGAAAGTATCAAGAGCATTGATTCTACGCGTATTACACATTTCTTCAACCTGTCGGATTACCCCCCCCCCCTTTCTGTCAACACCACCCTAGTCACAACTGTGAATTCTAGGGGGGTGGGGAGGCTGGAAATAAAGAAATTAAACTTTAAATCGAAATACTTAGCATTTTTGTTTCGAGTTCCGAGAAAAAATTGCTCCCGAAGTGGGTTTCGAACCCACGACCACCTGGAATCGCGGCAGGTGCTCAAACCACCACTTGTGTGCTCTAACCACACGAAATTGGCCCTGAAGCGCCAATTTCGCGGGGTTGACTTATTCAAAAAATAAATTTCACGGATTTTAGTCCTTCCAAAGGAAGCCCTTCCTCAGGTTGGTCTCGTTTGAAGACCATTTGGGGGGGGGGCGCTGGGCTTTGAGCCCGGCAGGCCCCTAAGCCTCCCATGGGATCCTACGCCATACCCAGATTGATTCCCTAAAAAGTCAATTCCTTAAAGTCGAGCACTTCATAAATCCAGTCTCACGCGTTTGACAAATGAGCAATTCCACGGGTTTGGGACCTTGAAAAAAAGCAATTTCGTGGGTTGACTCTTTCGGGGTTCAAATGTCACGGTTAATTTCCTAATTTCTGTAACTAATTTCGCCTTTGCCTCTTTAACAAAAAGAAATTCCTTCGACTTTCAAAATCAAAAACTTCCTGGGCATGGCGTACGTTGGCTTACGAAAAAACGAACAAAAAATTATCCCCTCAATCGCGGCTACTTCCGCCTGGTAGACGGTCGTCGGGGTCCCCAGTGTGATGCTCTCATCTATCATCAGCTTGGGATACGTAAATGCCGCCTCCCGATCGCTCCTCCCCCTCTCTCCATCTAACCTTCAGCCGTCCGTATAGCCGAACCGTCCGTATTACTTCCCGGCCGGATAGGAATTAATGTCCTCCCAAAATCCTTACACTTTTATACCTGACCCGATGTCACTGACCGTTTCTTACTGGCGTGTTTTTACTGAATTTGGTCGGTTTCCATATCGTACGATTTTGGTATTTCCATCGTTCGGAAGTCCTTCTTTATCATGTGTCAGAGCCCTTCCTAAACTGTTTCGGGGTCCAAATTTCACGGTTAACTCCCACCCTTGTACTACGAACTCTGTGCTGACCTTCAGGGTTACGTTGATTCAGTGATATTGTTCTTTGTACAGGTGGCCAAATGTGCTATCAGAGTTGAACTAATCGGCGATTCATTTAATGAGCTTCGTGGAGAAATCGGTGGACCCCCCGATACGCCGTACGAAGGCGGTAATTTTCATCTTGAAATCAAAATTCCAGAGACTTACCCTTTCAATCCTCCTAAGGTACGATTTTTTTTCTTATTATTTAGCTACTTGTCCTTTATCTTCTACTGTTTTTTCAGGTACGCTTTGTAACTAAAATTTGGCATCCCAACGTGTCGTCTGTCACTTATTATTTAGCTACTTGTCCTTTATCTTCTACTGTTTTTTCAGGTACGCTTTGTAACTAAAATTTGGCATCCCAACGTGTCGTCTGTCACGGGAGCCATTTGTTTGGACATTCTCAAAGATCAATGGTAATTCGTGATGAAAAAACCTGTCCCTCCCAACCCCCACCACGTGTCAAAAGTTACGTCTGAAATATAGGGCGGCTGCAATGACTCTTCGCACCGTACTCATCTCATTGCAAGCACTCATGTCGTCGGCTGAACCGGATGATCCGCAGGATGCCGTCGTCGCCAAACAATACAAAGAAAATCCTGACATGTTCAAGCTCACTGCCAGATATTGGACGTCGACCTACGCTAAAGGTTAGACCCCCCCCCACACACACCCACACACACACCTGTCAAAAACCTTTTCATTCTCAAAAGTCCACTCTCCCTCCCCACCTCCCACCGCCCCTTGGACGTGCAAGCTTAAGATTTTGTCCGTCTTCAGGCCCTCCACCAGACATTGACTGCGATCGTAAAGTGCAAAGGCTCGTTGACATGGGTGTTGACAGTGATCGCGCTACCGTGGCTCTTTCAACTTTCGACTGGGATTTGGAGCGTGCCACGGAGTTACTGTTTAGCTAGGAACTAATACGCCAATCCCTCCTTCATTTCGTTTAAGGGTTTTCCCATTATTTTTTTCACCGATCGTCATTTCATTTTTTTTTCCTCCCGTTTATCGCGAATTAAAATTGTAAATAAAAGGGGATTGTTGGCTAAAATTCGAGCTCTGCTCACTTATTCAGGATCATATTTGATAGGCTTAGTGTCTTTTTTTTTTTTTTAATAAGCTACACAAGTCTCATTAGGGAGGAAAAACAGAAACCTGGGCACCCTAGTCACCAAATTGCTGCATCTCGAAATGATTATAGCCTATTTGCAAGGTTTTCACAATAGCACTCACTACATAAATTCAAGTGCTCTTGTATAAAATAACATTTTCGTCTCATTATCCGGCGAATTCGAGTTTCCCCTCAGCCACCATTCCCATAGTTCCGTACAATTTGTAAAACGTCGATGCTAGTGAAGTTTGGCCTTGCCAAACAACCAATATTGAAAAAATTAGGGGGCGGTAGGTTTTGGGTTTTCACGTTACGTACGGTAGGACTTGAACAACATTTTTTTTTTACGAATCAATGGAATGCCCTGCCTGGATGGCTTGGGGAGTCCTTAATTACGCATGTAAAAGCTCGCCTTTTGTGAGTCAGTTGTAAATTTAAGGAAATGTACAGTTCCAATGAAACGCAAATAGTTATTAAAACAGTTTTTGAACGTTGAAGTGATTTGTGCTGGGATCAGTAGATTTAGGAGTCCCTCCAAACCCCCCTCCCTCCCCTCTACAATCCACCTGATAGAAATACATCCTTTCGTATTTTTTGCTTTTTGTAGATTTTTCAGGGTGCAGATTGACATCTGCATCACGACTGTGGGAGGGGGGCACGCCGTTTTGTGCGTGAGCTTTATTCACAGACTTTGCGTCGTCGGAGACAAGTGGTTATTAATTTTAATTTTCACGCATAATCCTCCAAAATATTCAATTTGCGGCGATTATTCTTCCAAAATTTTGCAGTTTCTTTAGCTTCGAAACTTGCGCTTTGCTGGCTATTAGCCATAAACTTCAGCTTTGCGGCTATTTATTCTCCAGATCTTCTAATTTCAAAACTTGAATTTCATGACTATTTAGACTGAAATTAGACATTTTGTTTCTATTAATTAGGTGCCTACCTGAAACTAAAAACATATTCTGATCAAATAATAAATAGCCACAAAATTGCCAATTTGGGTATGCACCCAAATTTGCAATTTCGTAGCTACTTTTTTTTCTTCCTTGTATTACATTGGAGTTACAGGGTGGGAGAGGGAAAAGACCCAGGCGGAGGCTTCCGCCATATTGCCATAGCCATTGCACCTTTCCGACCCCGAAGGGTAGGACCTCATAAACCCAGAGGCTGGTCCTAAATTTGTTAGTTGACCAACGCGGGAATCGAAATCGATCGCCGTGCCCTTGGGTAGTGTTGAATCGATACGTACTAGTGAATAGAGTAAAGTATCGATACTTTCAATCGATACCCAGTAATTTTGGTTTTGTTACTTCAACAATTTTTTTTCGATACCTAGTACTATTCGATATTTTCACAAAAAGTACTTCAAGTATCGATACTCATCATTCGATACTGAGTACGATTCGATACTTTCTAATCAGTACAGAGTATTTTTTATTTTTTCAATTTGACAAGTAAACTCCCGTCATCAGATAAGTATCGTTCGAAATTGAGTACTTTAATTGGTATCGAATAGATATTGTTTAAGTAGCGGAAAAGTATCGTTTCAAATGAGTGCTTTTACTCGCAATCGATTGGGTATTGATTCAAACAAGTACAATACCGAATCAATACCAAGTCAAGTAGCGAAATGAGTACTTTTACTTTGTGTCAAGTGGGTATTGCAGTGGTGGATCTAGGGTTTTATATTGGGAGGGGTTCTTTCCTTTTATGAAAAAGCCGTTAGGTCCAAAATGCTTCAGGCCGCTCTTTTTTTTTTTTTTTTTTTTTTTTTTTAATCAAATCTATCTGCGAATATGCGTTTTTTTCTCAATTTTAGAAGCGCTTTTTCTCCATTTTAGCCGGGAATTAACGTTTTTCTTCATTTTATCTAGTTCTGGCGGCGCGAATTAGGTACCGCGTTTCCATCATTTTTAACAGCGGACTTTCTCTAATTTGTCTGCGAATTAGCCTCCCCCCCCCATTCTAGCTGTGATTTTCTCAATTTAGCCGCGAATTAATTATTAATTTTAATCGTGAATTATTTCCTACCGCTTTTATTCAATTTAATGGATTTTCTCAAAATCTGCGAATCTTGAAAAGTTTTGAGTTGGGTTTGACAAGTCGCAAATTATACTCACGGTGCGGGGAGAGGGGTGTAAGACGAGTTTTCTGGAAGGCAATTTTTCTTGCTACAGTAAACAAATAATTTATTTAATTAATCACACAACTCAAAACACAGCTACAAAATGGATAAGCTATGTCAAATAGGGACCACCGCGCTGCTAACGGGAGCAAAAATGATAACTCAGGTTTAGCTTCAGTCCGCCTTCTAGTGAGTGAGACAACTTGTTTTTCTACGTGACTTTGGGTTGGAGCTTTGCTGTGGTTGGTTATCTGCAGTGGTTGGAACTTTGCTGTGGTTGGACCTCTGTGGTTTGACTTTTGCTGTGGCTGGGCCTTCATTGTGCTTCAGACGTTGCCGTCGTTGGAAGTTCTACTGTAATGGCGAACTTGACAATTTTTCATTTATTGTCTTATTGGAAAGAATGGGAAAAGAAAATAAGATAACCATTATGCAAACCATGAAATTATCATCTGAACAAATTTAAATCCTTCTCTCTAAAAAGAAGTGGGGTTCTAGTGGTGGAATTGACAGGGTGAGGAATGGTTGTGGTCAGGGGTGGGCAAATTACAGCTTTTTGGGTAAATAACTTACAAATTACAAATTACTTCCAAAAAAGAGGATTAATTACAAATTACAAATTACTTTTCACTTCCACGAATAATTACAAATTACAATTACTGTAATTGAATTACTTTTTCTATTACCAATTACCCAAGAGCTGGATTTGTGGAACACGCAAAGCGTCTTGCTCTTGCTCACTGTCATTTTTTTAGTGCGCCCAGCCAACAATCGAACGTCAGAACAGATCTTTGAGATAGGAAGCAGGAACAGCACATCGCATGAGTAGGGTTGCGAAATGTTCGGGGTCAAATTTGCTAATTTGGCTTAATTTTGCCCCACATCCCGGCCTGCGAACTGTCACGGGGAATCCCGGATAGTCATAGTTTGATCATTGGCTAATATTGTCCGGCGTCTCAGCCTAGGACGTCCTGGGACGCAATATGTTTCCGGATTCTTTACGTATTTATTTGAAATTGTGCATGCGATACCTAACTCTAAGAGAGCTTTGCAATGGCAGCTTTATGTGGTTCAATATTTTTGTGCTTTGAGAATTTTGTGGTTAGAGCTATTTGGATTGGAGTTTCTTGTGGCTCGAGCTTTTTGTGTTTGGGGCAGGGGTGTAGGTACGGGGGGCTATAAGGGATAGATCCCCCCCCCCCCAGGGCCACAAGTATACGAACGAAGGAGCACTAGTACTATACCGAGGAACCCCATAAAATCTTTATTTATTTATTTTTGCCAGATACACTAGTAATTACAAATACTTCAATAAGAGACAGATAATTGGCCAGCCCCTTTAAAAGCTAAAAGCTTGTGCCAAGGGGCCTAGCACTCTTTATAGCCTAGAACGAGCATGTACACTACTGAAATAAAAATCAAATTTTAGCCTACATACTATTAGCCTAAATATAACCAATAAAAATCACGAAGTTAATACAAAAAGGAGAGAATAACAAATAGCCAGACATCTTTGCACCAACACATCACTGAAAATTTTGTAGAACACCCCGAAGAAAGGTTCTCAAAGCTTTCCTAGATTTAAAGTTCCTCAAATTAATTTTATTATCATAACAAAACTTGATTCCAGAAAACAATGCTGAACGCCTACGTGCTTCCGTATGGATAGTCGGCAAATTCAAATCACATTGAGACACCGCCCTGGTGCCAAAACGACTGTTAGATTTACATTTGTCTAAGTTAAGATAGAGAAGACTCAACACCGAATTCAAAAGAAAAAGCTGTTTCAAATTTAAAACCCCAAATTCATTGAAAATTAAAGAAGTCGTGAACCGCCTAGGCTTACACAAAATGATCTTAATAAGGGTATTTTGAGCAGACCGGACAGATTTTAGATGGGATTTCACAGTGGACCCCCAAATCACCACACCGTAACATAAAATTGATTCAACCAAAGCAAAATAAACAGATTTCAAAAGGTCTAAGGGTAAAACGGAACGAAGAATTCTAAATCTATAAAATAACTTACGCATACGAGAAACTAATTTAGAAACATGGTTTTTAAATTTCAAATTACAATCGAATAGGATTCCCAAATATTTATGTTCAAAAGTGTATCTTACGTCTTGACAGTCACACTGTAAATTCTGACCCGCAGTACACACATACTTATGTATTTTAAAAGAAGTAGCGATTGGATTACGCACTTTTTTTAAAGAAAAACGAATTGCCGCCGTCTTTGCTAAATTCAAGCTAAGCAGATTGTTATCATACCACGTCTTTACGACTTGTAATTCACTACTAGCAAGATTAACCAAATGATCCCAATTCGAATGACTAAAAATGAGACAGGTATCATCTGCAAATGCCTGAATCTCACCCGAGAGTTTTAGGTTCAGCAAATCGTTCACAAAGATCAGGAACAACAAAGGACCCAAGACTGAGCCCTGCGGCACGCCACACTTTAATATTACTTCCCTACTATACTTATCCCCTATCCTAGTGACACATGGTCTGTCTTTCAAAAACGACCATAGAATGTCAAGAGTCACCCCACGAATACCACAATTAAGTAATTTACTCACTAACAACTCATGGTCAATAGTGTCAAACGCTTTTTTAACGTCAAGAAAAACACCCAGTACATGCATCCCAGTATCCAATTTATCTAGAATTGAATTGTGTAAATTAAACAGAGCATGCTCAGTACTACGTCTTTTTCTAAACCCATATTGGTTTGGTGACAAAATTTCATGTTTATCCAGGAAATCACAAAGTCGAGTTTTAATACATTTTTCAAATACTTTAGCTAAAGCAGATGTCAGTGCTATAGGTCTATAATTGCTTAGGAGTTTAGTATCTCCACCCTTATGGACAGGTATAATGACAGTTTTCTTGAAAATATCAGGAAAAGTCCCAGTCGAAAAGCCTAAGTTGAACAAATGGGCGATGGGAGCACAAATAAAAGATGCAATTTGTCTGAGAACGACGTTCTTTAGATTACCAATTACACAGCTGCTAGTCTTTTTTATTTTAATCAAGTAGCTAAGGACTTCTTGAGGAGTAACTGGCGAAAGGAAAATAGATTCCCTGACGATCCTAGGATCACACCTTTCATTAACCATATTGATTCTTTCAACGTCAGGAACGTCAATACCTTCCTTACACTGTCTCCCCACTTCCGAAAAATAGCAGTTGAAGCAGTCAGCAATCTTTTCAGCGTCATTAACAATTAGGCCCGAATCAGTTAGAATTTCATCTACCTCGCTATTATTTAAGTTACCCCCGGGTACTAATTCATTAATAACATTCCAAACATTTTTAGGGTTCCCTTTCCCCTCTAAAATTTTACTTCTGAAGTGCATCACTTTGGCTTTTTTGAGTAACAAGTTTAAAAGGTTTCTATACCTAACGAAACGGGTTTTCAGCGCTAAATTATATGGTTCAGAACGAAGTTTTCTCCTCATCCGATCCCTAGAACGGATTGAATTGACCAATCCTTTAGTTATCCAATCAGTTAATTTCGTGTGTTTATTTTTAACCTTGAACACTTGATTAATTGAACAAGAACTAACCATATTTTCCAACTTATTTACAAACTGATCTAGTGCTTTGTTCACGTCATACGTGTTCTTATAAACGGATTCCCAATTTTCCTCTTTCAGTACGGATTCCAGTTTATCATAGTTGACTACATCTCTATACACAAACTTTCTATTTCTACCCCTTACATTATCTTTACTTTGCGAGCCAACACTCGGGGAACTATCTATCGCAAGGCTCCCTAGGCACATGAAATGGTCCGTAATATCCGCATCATAGACAATTCCCACACTATTACCAGGATTAACCCCTTTCACAAAAATGTGGTCGATGCATGACTTGGTTCTATCGGCCACTCTAGTAGGTAGATTTATTACAGAAACAAAACCAGCCTTTGCTAAAATGTTACAGTATTCATTAGAATTAGATGAAGGATTTAACAAATCAATATTTACATCACCAACTAGAAAGTGAACCCTACAACCAACACCAGAACGCAAGAAATGATCGTCTAAATTAGCTAAAAAGTCAAGAACACATCTACTGGGGGACCTGTAAATGGCAGTTATAGCATACCTGAAACCCTTAAAATTGAACTCCCCAAAAATAGAGTTACAACCAAGTTGAACGTCCCTCAACTCAATACACCCAATCCGACGTTCATTAAAATAAACAGAGACTCCCTCAGATTTATTCAGACAATCATTACTTTTATATTCAACAAATCCCGGAATAGTAAAATTAAGTTGATCCAAATTCCATGTTTCACCTAGTGCTATTATATCAAAATCGACCTTAAAAGCTGATAAAAATAACAAAAAAGAATCAAAATTTTTCTTTAAACTTCGAATATTAATAGCACACAGTTTAAGACCATCAAAACTCGACAGGTGGTGTTCTGCAACATGAAGATCCCCGCAATTAATAGAACTAATACTGCATGTATCATCTAAAAACTCACTAAATTCATCCATAACAAAAGGGGACAAAAATTAATCGACTAATTACACTAGATAAAGCAAATTAACAAAATAAGGGAACAACTATTTAAGAACAGCAAGATCCTCCTCCCTAGAAATAAGAAGCCTTTTAGAGTCAGTGTCTTTACGCAGAAAAACTTTAAAGTTCCGGCACCAGACAAACTTAAAACCATTTTCGCGCGCGAATACTTTTGTTTTATACAGCAGATTCATCACGTTCGGGGTCAAATGGCCATTGATGTAAATCGGAGTGTCCGGCCAAGAAGAAATTAGGTCGTTTGCTTTTAACTTTAACTTTTTCGCTTCACCAACAACTTTTATCTTGCCCTTCTCAGTTGCAAACTTGACAATAATACGTCTCTCGCGTTTTAAATTAGCGTCAGCAACTCCTGTTCGGAAAGCATCACAGACCGTGGCTTCCACTTTCAACGCTTTAAGTACGTCTCCGACAATTGAATCGCATGACTCATTCGCTGTTACCGGTATCCCTTTTATTTCTAAATTTTTCTTTAAAGCCTGTTGCTCGAGGAAATCGACTCTTTTTTGGAGTTCCGACACTTTTTTTTCATTCGAAACAGTCTTCAGTTCAAAGTCCCGCAAACACTCCTTCACTTTTTTAACATCGCTCTCAAACGAGTCAAACTTATCACTCATAAAGATGACACTTTTTTTTAACTCTTTGACATCATCTAACAGAGTTTTTAAGCCCCCAACCGAATCAATTTCGCTTTTTATGCATTTTACCATATTGAAGAGCTCCCTCATCTCTTCATGAGTAAGTGGAGCCGCAGGGTTCGCAACCTCAGCGAGTGGCTGATTTTTACATTCTGGACACTTCCACTTCGCTTTATAATCAGCCGACATTTTTTTATAATACGCTTCGTTCTTACTAACACACAAAGGATGAAACTTACCGGAACATCCCGTACACGAAAAGAAAACTCCTTCACCCAGGCAGGTGTGGCATTTAGAGCACAAGTCCATAGTTCAATAAATCCTTCCTCCTTCAAACACAACAAAATAAACGTAGGCACTCTAAAGATATTCACTCGTTGAAGGCTAAAGAGCAACTCTTAAAGCAGATTTTCTGGACTTGAAGCAGCCCGAAAAGGTCCGAGTACGTCCAGCTTTATCCTTTGACTTCAGACCCAACGCAGTAGTGTAACCAGGTACAGGGGGGAGGGGGTTCACCCCGGACCATCTATCAGACAAAAATCGGTAATATTCGTGGCTATAGCTGCTAAAAAGCGCTGATTCGTGGTCTCGCGATGCAACTTCCAGACTAAAATTAAGAAAAAAATTGCTGATTCGCGGTACATGAAGGCCATTCTACGAATAAATTGTGGAAATCAACGCAAAAGTGTTGTATTTGGGTAAACCCCGCGGTTAAAGTTGAGAAAACACGCTATAATATTGACAAATAAAAGACGCTTTCAGGTTAAAATTGAACAAAAATGGCAAATTCACAACTGAAATGGCTTAAAATCACCCATTCGCGTATGAAAAATGGAATAGGATGCTGAATGACCGCAAAATTAGCGCAAAACGCTATTTCACAGCTGAAATTGGGAAAAATCGCTAATTTGCAATTTGCAGATACATATAAAGTTATGAGAACGTTAATTCGCGGATACAATATGAAGAAAATCACTATAATTCGCGGCAAAAATTGAAAAAATCACCATTTAGCGCAGCTTAAGTTAAGAAAAACGTTAATTTTCAGTTCAAATTGGCGAAAAGTGCTAATTCTCAGTGAAAAATGGGAAAAATTGCTAATTTGCAGCTTAAATTGAGTCAAACGCCAATTCTTGGCAAAAATTGACAAAACTCGGTAGGTAATGCACGGATTGGAGACGCTACCACGCTGCTAAAATTTAGAAAAAGCAAAAATTCGCAGCTAAAATTGAGAAACATCACTAATTCTCGAATAATTTAAAAATGAAGATTTATAGAATTATTTATTTATTAATTATTTAATTATTTTAAATTATGAAATTTATAATTTAAAAATGAAGATTTTTTGACAGAAATGGATGGATAGATGTAAATGTTTTGGTTTGAAAAAAAAAAAAAAACATTTGTAATTTAAATTCGCACCTTCTGAAGGCATTTTTGTGGCTAAAATTCAGAAAAATGGCAAATTCATGCATGGCTATAGTACAATGTTAAAAAATACGCTAATTCACGGCTAGAACTGAAAAGAAGCAATAATCTATACCTATAAAAGTTATATGAAATTGCTAATGCGGTGGTAAAATGTGAAAAACCGCTAATTCGAGGCTAAAGATGGAAAAAATCGCCAATTTACAGCTAAAATTGCGCCAGACGCCAATTTGTGACTGAAATTGAGAAAAATCGCTAATTCACAGGTTTTAAACGCTACGACGCGTCGCCGCTACAATTTTAGAAAAGCGCTAATTCGCGGTTGAAATTGAGAAAAATTATTATTTGCACCAAAAACTGAATACACGCCAATTTGCGGATTCTGAAGGCAACTTTTCAGGCTGAAATTGAAAGAAAACGCCAATTTGTGGCAATAAGGTGAAGAAACCGCTAATTCGCGAGTGAACAGAAAAATCGCTCATGCATTGCGTATGGTGAACCAAAAAAATCCTAATTCGTGAAAAGCCCCTCTATTTTGCGGCTAATATTGAGGAAAACAGTTAAGAAAAACGTTAGTTTCCAGCTGAAACTGAGAAAAGTGCTAATCGCCTGGTAAAAAAAATTAAAAAATCGGTAATATGCTGCTAAAAATTGAGGAAACCGCCAAAACTCGTGGATGATTAAGAATCATCGCTCACGGGATAAAAACGTTACTTTGCTGCTAAAGTTGAGAAAATTCGCAAATTCATGGCTATTGGAGGAGGAGGGGCAAAACTGATAATCTGCGGCTGAAATTGAGAAGAACGATATTACACTCGGCCAAAATTAAGAAAATCGCTAATTTGTGGGTAGAGCCCAAAAATCGCTCTACTGAGAGATTGAGGCTATGATGAGGCCAGCAAGATGTCCAGATTCAAGAGGGTGCTGGCTGGTTGGAATGATGACTAAAATGTGAAATTACCCCCCCTCCTCTCACCCTTACGAGATTTCAATCTGATCTCCCCCCCCCCCGCTCAGGACAAATTCCTACCTACGCCACTGGTTTGGGGCTTGAAACGTTTGTACCGTTTTTCTCAAATTTCAAATTGGCAATCGATGATATTGCTTGTGTCATAATTGCTTTGAAACTCTTATTTTTCAGAGAATTTCATGCAAAAACTCCTCCAAAAGCTCCAAGCAAGGCGCGAAATAGTACCCGCTGAGTTTTCAAAGTAATATTGACTCTGAAGTTGGAAATGTAATTGGTAATTGTTAATTACAAATTACTTTGGAAAAGTGCTTTTAATTACAAATTACCAATTACAATGGCGTGTTGTTATCAATTACAAATTACCAATTACTAATTGTAATTGAATTACGTAATTCAATTACATGTAATTTAATTACTGCCCAGCCCTGGTTGTGGTGACCAAAATGCACCAAAGGGGGCTGTCATTGCCCTTAAAAGTGGGCATAAATGAAAATGAGCGTTTGGCCTGCTTTGCCATTTCGGTCAATATTCTCGACTCCAAGACGGTCAACCGTGGTCCTCGGGCGTGGAGGCTCTTCGTTGCACTTCGAAAAGTTCTGAAAAGCTGTGCTAGTGGCCCAAAACGGGGTGTGTCCCTTCGTGGTTTGAACAAAATCGAAACTTTTTCCCTTGGTTTCCGGTCTTTAACATGTCTGTTTAAAAAATTACAATGCAATTAGTGGGGGGGGGGCAATAATTTTTCACGGTCCAAGGGGGGCGTGACCTTGAAAAGATTGAGAACCACTGCTCTAGCCCTTTCGAGGCCAATGGACGATTGGACATGTATCCAGGGGTGGGCAAAATACTTTGAAAATGTATTTTAAATACAAAGCCCAAAATACTTTCAAAAATGTATTTTAAATACTGAAATACGAATACTTTTTGAATTGTATTTTGAATTAAATACAAATACAATTTAAAATACTTTTCAAAAATTCGATTTCGATGGCAGATAGTGCGAAAAACACGAAAAATAAACAATTCAAAAATATCAGGTCCTTCAATAGACAAGTTGACAAAATGTAGCAGCGCGAAGTGGCGCTGCGCCGCGATGCGCAAAAAAAAGTAGACAAGTTGTCACCAAGTATTTAGTACCGAACCGGCGAGCACTGGTGGATCGTGAGCTGAAAAGGAGGTGAGGTCACTGGTGGACCTATAATCGGGGCCCGGGGCGGAAATCTTCAAGAGGCCCCTAAAAGTCTCTAACTATACATAAAACCTCTATTGGTAACCTCTAAGGCCTTTTCCTAATTTTAGCCATGGCTATTTCCAAAGTCTATCCGCCAAACAGCGCTTATGCCAAGTTTAAACTGCGAATTTCTCCATTTTAGCCGTGAATGAGTGCCTTTTGTCAACTTTAACAGCAAATTAGCGCTTTTCGCCGCAAATTAGCAACTGATTAGCGGGGTAATCCCCCCCCCCCAAATAAATATGCGCTTTTCCCCAACTTTAGCAGCAAAGTAGATTTTGTATCCTGTGAATCAGCGATGTTTCTTTAACTTTCCTCGAGTTGGCGTTTTCCACAATTTTAGCTGCAAATTAGCGATTTTTTCTAGCGGTTTACTCAGTATGAGCTGAAAATTACTCAATATTAGCCGTGAAATTCTCGAAATGTTTACCACAAATTAGCATTTTTTGTTCACCGTAACCATACACTGCGGAATAGCGATTTCGTCTCAGTTTTAGTCGCGAATTTTCGAGTTTTTCACTCATAGCCATAAATTAGCGCTTTTTCTCAATTTTAGCCTCAAAGTCTCCCGAGGAAGCCACGAATTAACGTATTTCCAATTTTTGACGCAAATTTAAATTTGTCTGAATTTTAGCCGTAAATTAGCGCTTTTTCGTAATTTTTGCAGTGCAGTAGCTATTTCTAGACCGTGTATTGGCGAATTTTGTTCATTTCGCACTGCAAATCGGCAATTCTTCCATTTTTGACAGTGAATTAGCACTTTTTGTTTCAATTTAGGCTGAAAATTAACTTATCTCTTTATTATAGCCAGAATAATTACTGATTTTCTCTATATTAGCCGCAAATTGGCGGGTTCTTTTACATTTTGGCATCGCATTAGTAATTTTTTTCAATTTTAATTATATGTAGAATAGGGCTTCATCTCAGTTCTATCTGTGAATCAGTGTTTTTTCTTTTAGTTATAACCACGAATTTGCCGTTTACCTCAATTTTAGCCACAAAGTTGTCGTCAGAAGGCGGAATTAGAAATTCCAACACACTTTATCCGCGATTATTTTCCTCAATTTTAGCCGTAAATTCGCGTTTTTTTCAACTCTAGCTGCTTTGAAGCGTTTCTAATCTGTGAATTTGCGAATTACCTTAATTTTTCAGCCAAGAATTCGTGATTTCCTCAAATTTTAGCCGGGAATAACACTTTTTCCCAATTTGACCTGAAAACGAGAGTTTTCATTTATTTATGACAGGCTAATTATAGTTAATTTTTCAATATTAGCTGGTTTTTTTTTACACTTCAGTCCCACGTTGGCATTTTTCCTTCAATTTTTGCTATGGATTAGCGTTTATTGTTTAGTTTTAGCCTCGAACAGAAGCTACGCATTTGCGTTTTGTCAATTTTTCAAGGTTTAGTGACTTTGTGGGTCGCGCTCTCCAAAACGGCCAACGAAAAATTTAGAGATCTTTTTTACAACGACAATGAAAAATTGGGAAAATACGAAAAATAAAAAACTCGCGATCAAACTGACTTATGTTGTTTTTTTAAATATTTGTTATTTTTAAAATGAAAATTGAGGTTTGTTAGCCGTTGGCACGCTACAACTTTAACCAATTTTGGCCACGGGTTTGCGCTTTTAATCAAATTTAGCAGTGCAGTAGGGATTCTTTCGTTTGTATTGGCGATTTTCCTCCATTTTAGCCACGATTTGGCGTTTTTCTCATTTTCAGCTGCAGTTTAGCCATTTTTAGCAGCCAATTAGCACTTTTTTCGCAGTTTGAGTTGAAAATTAGTGTTTTTCTTAAAGTTGGCCCCGCTAATTAATATTTCTGTCAATTCTAGCCGCGTAGTTTTTTTAGGTTTTAGCAATTTTTGTCTACGGATTAGCGCTGTTTCTCAGTTTGAGCCTCGATTCTTTAAGAAGCTATACAAATTTTCGTTTTCTCAATTTCAGCCGCGAATTATTGATTTTTCTTCATTTCAGCTGTGAAATAGCGTTTTCTGATAATTTTGCAGCGAATTAGCACATTATCTATTTTCTTTTTTTTTTATTAATCGGCGATTTTTCGCCATTTGAGTTGTGAATTTGCCATTTTCGTCCAGTTTAAACTCGAATTAGCGTTGTTTTTCGCAATAATTGCCACGAGTTTTGTTTACTTGTACAGCTTTGTGTACTTTGTAGGCTAGGGCTCTGTATGATCCATTTTTGTGCCAAGTTTCCATCCGCTAGCATCATTTTTGCGGCAGTTGTGCTAACAAGGAATTCGGAACTTCCACCTCCCACCATGACTACCCTTCCCTTTCCACTTTTTCGAAAAATGAAAACGTCAATCGAAGGCTGTTATTAAGCCGGGTTTTTGTGCCAAATATGGTGTCACTAAGTTAGGTTATACTGGTGAATGGTGGCGAAGAAGTGGAAACTAAAGAACGTTGAAATTAAAAGTATTTGTATTTGTATTTTCGTTGAGTGTGAAATACAAACTACTTTTGAAAATGTATTTCAAATACAAAGTCCAAAATACTTTCAAAAATGTATTTTAAATACAGAAATACAAATACTTTTCCAAAAGTATTTAAATACAATTACAAAATACCTACGTATTTTGTATTTAAAATACAAAGGGCCGTATTCATAAACGTCACTCAAACCGAACTTAGCCTTAACTTATACTTAAATGGAAATTTTGCATTCAGAGACTTCACTTAGGGCTCAGCCAGGTGATATTTTATCTCCCCTTAAGATTTAAGTTGAGTAGAACTTGAGGCCTACTTAAGTGACGCTTAGGGCGAAATGTGTATTCATAGACCTCACTTAAATCAAACCAGCCTTATCTCAGACTTGAAAAGAAGAAAATGACCTCAAAATTTTAAGTGTACTCCCGACCGTGTACGCCAACCTATTTGGCTAGCGATCCACCGTCGTGCACCGATGGTCTTTCTTAAACTTTGCAGGCCTTTCCAGGGGCGGATTTAATGTAAAATGTTTAGAGGGGCTTAGCCCTGAGCTCATGATCCCCCCCCCCACCTCTCGCAGATCAAGTCAAATTCCTAATTTTGTGGATTTTTGCTCTCAGAACGAATTTCAAAGGTTTTCCTCGCTCAAAACGCCAATGTCACAGAATTGACTCCCTAAAAAGCCAATTTGCACCGGGTTGACTCTTCATGAATGCAATTCCGCTCATTAGACACTTTCGATGTCCAAATATCACGGATTGAACACACCGCAAAAACCAATTCCGTGGTTTTGGCTACTTCAATAACAAAATTTGCCGGTTTGGCACTTTTTGAGACCAAATTTGTCGGATTTCGTAGGTCAGAAACCAATTTCATGGGGCTGGCTCCCTTAAGACAAGCCAATTTAACGGGATTTCACACCTTTTTAGAGGATAAATGAGCGTACTGGCTCATTTTAAAGAGAAATTTCACGGCTCTGGTTATTTTTAAAAACAAAATATTGCAGGGTCCAGACGCGGATCCAAGATTTAGTCAAGGGAGAGGCTTATGAAATTGTGTACTTCGCTCTAATAAAAATGGCTTGCTATCAATTCACTGCCTATTCCCACCTTAAAACGCCTTAAAAATCGCCAAACGGGCAATTACCGATTTAAAAAAAAAAGAAAAGCCCAACGGACTTCACGCGATCTAAAAGTGACTAAACTGACGGTTCGTGCAGCCCTGAAAATGCATGAAAAGATCATGAATCCCGCTATGAAAAAGGCTAAATCTTCCATTCGCGAGCTCAACTAGCTAAAACTAGCGATTCCCGCTCAAAAAGTGGCCAAGCTGCTCTAAAAATGGGCAAACTAACAATTCACGCTCCGCAAATCCCTTAACAGACAATTCCCGCCCTAAATATTTCAAAATCAACCATTTGCGCGCCAAGAATGACCATACGGGCGTTGGCTTGACAGAACTAATAGCGTCCTCAAAAAAGCAAAACTCACGATTCGCGCTTATTATAAATGGCCCAACAGATTTTACAAACCCTAGAAATAGAAAAACTGACGATTTATGCTCTGAAAATATCACACTGGCTATTCACTCTCTATAAATGACTATGCTGACAATTTCCGACCTAAAAATGGCAAGCTGACCATTCGAACCCCATAAATGGCGTGACGGACTATTCGCACCTTAAAAAATGGCAGAACTGATAGTTTGCGTACTCTAAATGGTTAAACTAATAATTCACGCAATGCAAATGTCAAAACTGAGTTCGTAACATACAATTGACTAAAATGACGGATTCATGCCCTAGGAATGGCCATACTGGCAGCGTTAAAATTGCCAAACTGGCTATTCACGCCCTATAAAATTTGTAAAACTGACTCTATGCGGCGTACGGTGAATGGTTAAACTGACAATTCGCACTTTGAAAATCCCAAAGCAGATGATTCATGTCCTGAAAATGGCAAAATTGGCCATTCGCGCGTCAGAAATAGCCGTACTGAGCCTTCACACCTTGGAAATGTCTAAACTGACGATCCTGGCCATAAAAGCTGGCTATTTACGCTATTTTGCACCCTGTAAATGACATAAACAGCCCGTACCAGCAATTCACGGTCTAAGAATGGCCTAACTGACCGTTTGTGCTCTACAAAGGCTAAACAGAGAAACAGACGATTCGCGCCTTCAAATTTGGGTGGCTATATCTGCACCCAAAAATGGCCAAACAGGGCTATTTGCACCCTTCAAGCGATAAGCTGACCACTTGCGATTGCATACCGAGCATGGGCCGTCCTCACACCGACCCCCCCCCCCCACCCGCGTTAGCTACATGCACCTCATGGACTGGGTAAACTTTAAGATTTTATTTGAAACTGATTACCGACTCTCCGGCTATTAAATTACTTGATTGGTAAATCACGCCCTAAAAATAGCTAAATGTGCAAATTCGTGCCAGTGAAATGGCGAACTTACCATTCATAGCGCAAAAATGGACAAACTGAGCCACGATGACTTGTCCACCAGCAGAGGATTTGTGCCCTAAAAATAGCAGAACTAATAATTTGCGTCTTGGAAATGGCTTAACTGACGATTCATGCCATTAAAATGCCTAATGTGACTTGCTGCTGGTTGAACCTAAAAAAGCAATTTCACGGATTTCACTGCGCCAAAAACAAATTTTTGCTCGTTGGAACCATTCGAAAAATTGCGAATCTAGCGATTCATGCCATATAAATTGCTAAACTAACCATTCAAACCCTAAAATTGACTTTACGGACGTTTCGTCCCCTGGAAATGCCTAAAATGACGACTCGCACCGGGAAAATTGCCAAAAAGGCCATCAGGCCATTGAAAATGACTGAACTGACGATTTGTGCTCTGAAATAACCAAACGCCTTAAAAATTTCAATCTTCAAAGTTTTGGTCTAAAAATGGTCAAACTGGTCATTCGCGCTCTTTGGAAAGCGTCAGGGACAACGACAATTGGCCCCTTGAAAGTGGTAGAACAGACTGGACAAGCCCTAAAACGGGCTGCTGGTCGTATTGACAATTCATGCCTCCCCCACAATGGCTATACTGATAGATTTGCGTCTTAAAAACGACCACTCGCGTTCCAATAATGGCCAAATTGACCATTCGTGTCTTAAAAATGCCTGAACTGACGATTGGTACCCTAACTATCACCAAAACGACTAGTCAGGCAATAAAAATTGCAAACTCAGTCACTGACGTGAATTCTGGTTTCAGACGACCGTATGGATTTTCTTAAGTCCTCCCTCGGCAACTGTCAGTTTCAGTCGAGCTGTCAATTTCGTCTTTAAAACTGATAATTTCTTCTTTAAAAAACCCCAATTTCACCCCAGAAACTGACAGTCTTGACTTGGAATCTGTCAATTTCCTCCTGCATAACAGAAGATCACAAAACTTGATTTCGAGATTCAGTAGCGGACCATTCAGGCTCACAACATGGGGTTTTTGACCCCTTCACCTGAAACAGTTAAAACTCTCAAAACGATTCCGTCCCGTAAACTGTCAGTTTCGGCCAGGGAACTGTCAATTTCACCCGAGAAACTGTCTATTTTGTCATAAATAACTGTCAATGTTGTCTCAAAAAGTGTCAATTTCGTCCTGGAGACTGTACATTTCTAGTTGAAACTATCAGTATCGATCTAACACGGTCAATTTTGTCCTATGAAGGTCAATTTCGTCATTCAAAACTGTCAATTTCGTCGTCAAAACTATACCGATATCATTCTAAAACTGCCAATTTCGCCCCACTAACTGTCAATTTCATCCCCGAATCTGCCAATGTCTTCCTAGAAACTGTGTCAAGGGATTCCGGAAACTGAAGATTTCTAAGTCCCTTCACCGAAAACAGTCGAGTACTAGAAACTATCAATTTCGTCGTTCAAAACTGTCAATTTCGCCCTAAAAACTATCAAGTAAATGTTCAAATCTAATAATTTCGACTCAAAACAGTCGCTTTCGTCGCCAAACCTATCAGTGTCGTCCTAAAACTGCCAAGATCGTCCTACAAACTGTCAATTTCGTTCAAGAATCATTCAAAACTTTCAATTTCGTCCTGGAAACTATCAACTTGCATTTGTTCGAGAAACAGTCAATTCCTTTCTGAAACTGTCTATTTTGTCCAGGAAATTGTAAATTTCGTTGTCGTAACTATCAACGTCGTCCTTAAACTCCTAATTTCATCATATAAACTGTCAATTTCAACATTCAAAACTGTGATTGTCGTATTTCAAACTGTCAATTTCGACTTACAATACTGTCAATTTTGCCTCAGGAACGGACATTTTTGACTTGGAATCTCAATTTCCTCCAACATAACGAATATCCTACTACTACTAGTACTAGAAACTATCAATATCGTCGTTCAAAACTATAAATTTCGTACTGGAATTAATTAATGGACATATTTATCTCGGAAACTGTAAATTTCGTCCTCTAAACATGCCAATGTCGCCCTATAGACACTGTCATTTTCGGAGTTAAAAACTGTCAATTTGACAGTTTGTGGAACAGGGGCTTGAGAATAAACATCTTGGGGGGGCTAATACGTCCAACTGGGGGGGCTAAGTCCCTATAGCCCCCCTTAAATCCGCCAATGGGCCTTCCGATTGCGTGGCCATCGTAGGCGTTCCCTGAAATCGAGCCACTGGCGGGGAAATAAACGCCGGCATCACTGAAATAATCAATTTGAGCCGGAAGTCGTTTATGAGTTCGTCGGTCAATGCATAATTGACAATGCAACCGGTTTCCGCCCCTTAAATTGGCCAAAAAATAAGATTTTTCTTTGTTTTCGATTTTCTCGGCTCCAGTGCGACCTGTTGAGATCGGTTCCTCCGGCGGACTCACGTTTGCGGGCATTCTATGGGCCTCGGAAACATGGCCCAGAAGTCAATGATAAGGGGTGGGGGGAGTTGAACGCGTCGTCTGATTTTTTGGATTTATCGTGTCAAAAACCTTCCAATGCCTTCCCAGGAGCCAGGACCAACATGAGAGTAATTTATTAGTTGGTTATAGTAAGTCCTGTACGCACGGATACATTTTTATGATTTCTCCGTGACACAAGTTGGAAAAGCATCTTTCTGTTTCACAAGGCTGTACCGTGAAAAATGTCTCGGTGTGCAAACTTGTACAGTGCTGTGACCCAGTTCCGTTCACAGGCTCTGTACTACGCGCCTGGTGGATTCTATGAAACCATACTCGGGGGGGGGGGGGGATATATGAAATTTGCGGTCGAACAAGGGTAATATTGCTGGCCAGTTCTTTCACGTGAGAAATCACATTTTTTTTAGGAGGGGGAATTACTCCGGTCACCCGTCAGCACCAAATTATTGTTGTTAACTAACTTACCAGAGGGTTTTTTCTACTGACCAATAATGTCTTAAAATGCTGGGATTGTGCTGAAAATTGGCACACGATTGACGCGTCGGTCAATACAATACAGCAATCCGATCAGTAAGGTTGTCCGGAATTTCCTGAGTTTCCCTCAACCGACCGGGTTCAAAATGTAGGACAAGTTGTACTGACCAAGGGTAAATTGTGTGTCAATTTTCTGCTCAAACTCTTCACGAAATTCGTGAAGAGGACTAAATGTTTCATATTGGTATATAAAACCCTCTGTCAATAGTCCGGAATTTCCCGAGTTTCCCCTCAACTGGCCGGGTTCAAATTTTTGGGCAAGGTGGATTGGGCCATGTGGAAGCTACGTGCCAATTTTCAGCGCAAACTGAACATTTTAAGTATCTAGTCAGTAGAGATAACTCTGGGTCAGTAAATTAGGCACTCCTATTTTCAAGGTAGGTAGTTTCGCCGAACTAACTCACGAATATTTCAGCTACGGAATTATCATGCGTTGATTCGGGTTTGAAGCACGGACTCTGGAATAGTAGAAACAATGTTATTATGTTTCTAAAAATTGAAATTTCGTGCCTTTCAAAAACTGTAAAGACAGAAGAGAGAGAGGAAAAAAGAGTTAGGCGTTTCTCAAACCACAACGCGAATTAGCGGCGGAAAACTTTCGAGGCTTAAAAATCAGATGTCTCTACCTTTAAAAAAAACTGATTCTTCAACAGCAACAACAGGGGGTCTGTCTAAAACGCGGATCTGCAGATCGGCAGATCTGCAAGATTAACACCTCGCATCTGCAGATCTGCAGATTAACACCCCAAATCTGCAGATTAACACCTAAAATTCCGTAATTTAACGAAAATGAGACTTCAATTGAAAAATAAAGTTAAAGTAGACCAATAATAGGCACAAAATTACCGATCATACTTTATTATGACAATAATGAAGCGACACACTCGAACAATCACTTTTACTTCATTCGCTCCGACTTCAATTGCATGCAACAGCCAATCATACCATTTACAAAAATTTGCTTAAATTTTGACGCTTCCATGTAAATACAACAGGCACTTCCCCCCCTACCGTGCAGATCTGCAGATTAATAAAAGCCTGCAGATCGGCCCCTTGGAGTTAATCGTACAAGATAAAAATGCATAATATTGCTAATACAACAATTTAGGATAATTCACCTCAATTTCGACCCCTCCTTGTCCATACAACAGGCACTTCCCTCCGTAGCGTGCAGATCTGCAGATTCATAAAAGCCTGCAGATCGGCCACTTGGAGTTAATTGTTCAGCCACAAAATGCATACTAAAGCTAATCCAACAATGTGAGGTAATTCACCTCAATTTTGACCCCTTGGTCAATACAACTAGCACTTCCCCCAGTAGCGTGCAGATCTGCAGATTCATAAAAGCTTGCAGATCGGCCACTTAGCGTTAATTTTTCAGCCTCAAAATGCATAATATAGCTAATCAACAATTTATAGTAATTCACCTCAATTTTGACCCCTCCTGGTCAATACAACTAGCACTTCCCCCGTAGCGTGCAGATCTGCAGATTCATAAAACCTGCAGATCGGCCACTTAGCGTTAATTTTTCAGCCTCAAAATGCATAATATAGCTAATTCAACAATTTATAGTAATTCACCACAATTTTGACCCCTCCTGGTCAATACAACTAGCACTTCCCCCCGTAGCGTGCAGATCTGCAGATTCATAAAAGCCTGCAGATCGGCCACTTAGCGTTAATTTTACAGCCTCAAAATGCATACTAAAGCTAATCCAACAATTTGAGGTGATTTACCCCAATTTTGACCCCTCCTGGTCAATACAACTAGCACTTCCCTCCGTAGCGTGCAGATCTGCAGATTCATAAAACTCTGCAGATCGGCCACTTAGCGTTAATTTTACAGCCTCAAAATGCATAATATAGCTAATTCAACAATTTATAGTAATTCACCTCAATTTTGACCCCTCCTGGTCAATACAACTAGCACTTCCCACTGTAGCGTGCAGATCTGCAGATTCATAAAACCCTGCAGATCGGCCACTTAGAGTTAATTGTTCAGCCTCAAAATGCATACTAAAGCTAATCTAACAATGTGAGGTAATTCACCTCAATTTTGATCCCTCCTGGTCAATACAACTAGCACTTCCCCTGGTAGTGTGCAGATCTGCAGATTCATAAAAGCCTGCAGATCGGCCACTTAGAGTTGATTGTTCAGCCTCAAAATGCATTATATAGCTAATACAACAATTTATAATAATTCACCTCAATTTTGACCCCTCCTGGTCAATACACCTAGCACTTCGCACCGTAGCGTGCAGATCTGCAGATTCATAAAATCCTGCAGATTGGCCCCTTGGAGTTAATCGTACAGCATAAAAATGCATAATAGAGCGAATACAACAATTTAGGATAATTCACCTCAATTTCGACCCCTCCTTGTCAATACAACATCTGCAGATCTGCACGCTACGGGAGGAAGTGCCTGTTGTATTGACAAGGAGGAGTCAAAATTGAGGTTAATTATCCTAAATAGTTGTATTAGCTCTATTATGCATTTTTAGGCTGTACGATTAACTCTAAGTGGCCGATCTGCATGATTTTATGAATCTGCAGATCTGCACGCTACGGGGGGAAGTGCTAGTGGTATGGACCAGGAGGGGTCAAAATTGAGGTGAATCATCTCAAATTGTTGGATTAGCTTTAGTATGCATTTTGATGCTGAAATTTTAACGCTAAAAGGCCGATCTGCAGGCTTTTATGAATCTGCACGCTACAGGGGGAAAAGCTAGTTGTATTGACCAGGAGGGGTCAAAATTGGGGTAAATCACCTCAAATTGTTGTATTAGCTCTATTATGCATTTTGAGGCTGTACAATTAACGCAAAAAGGCCGATCTGCAGGCTTTTATGAATCTGCAGATCTGCACGCTACGGGGGGAAGTGCTAGTTGTATTGACCAGGACAGGTCAAAATTGAGGTGAATCATCTCAAATTGTTAGATTAGCTATATTATGCATTTTGAGGCTGAACAATTGACGCTAAGTGGCCGATCTGCAGGCTTTTATGAATCTGCAGATCTGCACGCTACGGTGCGAAGTGCTAGGTGTATTGACCAGGAGGGGTCAAAATTGAGGTGAATTATTATAAATTGTTGTATTAGCTATGAAATTCGCCCATGAAATTCGCCACGATTAACTCTAAGTGACCGATCTGCAGGATTTTATGAATCTGCCCCCAATCGACCTCAAACGTAAATGTTGTATCAGTCTTGGATGCCCACATTTCCCCCCAAAAATAAAGGTCCTGGCTTCAAGGAAACATGCTAGTACCACAACAATAGGGTTACCATACGTCCGGGATTCGCCCGGACAGTTCGGGATTGGTAACCCCGTCCGGGGCAGCGTCCGGGTTCGTCATTTGTCCGGGTTTCTCAACCGGGTTGACTCAAACCAAGCTGGGCGAGAGCGAAAACGATATCAAGGGTTAGAGGAGAGGGAAGATGGGCGAGCGGCAATCCCCTCCACAGCCACTGACAAACTACACGCAAAAACTTGTCCTGAATTTCAACCGAAAATAAATGGCTAGAGATTTTCGAATCCTTTCTAAATCTAATGTTGCTAGCCCTAACATCTGTAAAGTCGTGGAATTCGGCTTGTGCTTGCCAGGGACATCGGCTTCTGCGGAAAGGATTTTCTCAATGACGGGATCAATCTGGGGCGCCGAACGAGAAAGCTTATCCGTTTCCGTCGTGGAGGATCTATTAAACGTGAAGGCCAATTCACCCCTTCCGTGCCCTGATTTCTTCGAGGGGATCAAAACATACAAGCTCTTCCTTTCACACCACTTGATCAAAAATCAAGTAGTGTCGTCTGAAAAATATGCTCACTCCGCTCCCAACCCAAGCTGCGCCTCAGGAGAATTTTAAAATATTGAAAATTGGTCTACCCCCCCCCCCCTTACCATGACCCAAAACAGTCTACCGTCCGGGATTGACACCAAAAATTTATGGTAACCCTACACAACAAGGACCGAAATTGATAGCCCTCTCATTGAAACCACTTTCTTTGATTTCAAAGGGAACGTTTCAGCAGTGGCGTCTATCGCAATATTACGGCCGCTACATTACTGCACCGCTTTTCTAGGAAACCGAAGCTTAACTCACTAGTGGCTGACTATTAGGGTCCGTTATTGCTCTCCCCAGATGCTTCCCCCTGTTTTTTGCGCAGAGTACCTTCCTTATTTATTTTCAGCCTGTTGATTTGATAAAGAGATGGAAACTGACAATTAAACTGTTTGTTGTGATAGCTTTAAACAAATTTACTCATAAACTGCTTTTATTCTCAATATTGATGGTTATATGGAGTGATTGCAATGAAATTCTCGGATGAAATAAGTTTGGGATTGAAGAGAGCCGCCAATTCAACGCTAGTGTCTGACGACGCACTCGATAAACTCCTGTCGGAGATCTCATATTTCCTTGAAAATCCTCTACAAAAGAGGGCCGTCGGTAAGAACAATGCAACACTTTAAAAAAAATGTTTCACCCGTCGCTGAAAATGTCCGTGTGATACATAGATATACCGCAAAACGCGACGAGAATTTCCGTTCTGAAAGAAGCGTACGCTGCGCTTGTTGTGTTCTTCGTGGAGTCCATTCGAAGGAATGAAGACTCTGAGGCTGCGAGACAGACGTTAGAGGAATTTGAATTTTCAGAAGATCGTATCGTTAGGATTTTAAGTGTTACGCAAAATTACAAGACGACGTTAAGGAGGTCGTTAAAATGTATCAACTCCGACCCGCCTCATCTATTTGACGTTACTTGGAAGCTGCAGTACTGCGTCAAAGTCAGTTCTCCCCCCCCCTCCCACTGCTAGTCGCAATGTTTCAACACAGTTTTATTTATTAATTTATTTTTTGCAGTCGTCCTATTCGGATTACGACGAAAAAGTTTTGTATCTACTGGAGTTCACCGCCGCTCGACGCACCAGAAAAGGCGAGAACGCTCTAGAAAAATTCAAAGTTGCCTGTTCTGTCAACCATCTGCAAAGCTTAGTGTCTAGCTTGAAAGCTGCAGTCAGGCAGCTCGAGGGCCTCGCTGATTCAACCTCGAAGACGCCCGATTGATTCTGTCCGTGCAAGCCTTTCGGGCCTCACGTTGTTGGAGGTTCATCAAAATAGAAGAAATGTAAGTTTAATGGTCACATTATAATAGGTATATCATTAATTAGTATGTTTAAATACAATTTTTAAACACAAAACGTACAATAGAAGCACTAAAACACGACAAAATCAAAGTGCGAGATCAATCTTGGTTTTCAGAATTTTGTTTTGTTACATACAAAATGAAGCTAAAGCCGGGTGTCATTCAGTTTTCCCGGATTTTGTAGGGCGGATTTTCTTTGTTCAATGGCGTGAAGAAGTTTCCTTCTCGGCCCCAATGGAAGCCCTAAAATAGAAACGTTTCAGGTTAGTTTGACTTGACAAGACGATTGTAAAGGGCGGGGGGGAGGGAGGGAGACAGACCCAATTGCACGAGATCATCGTCGGAAAGCATGAGAACTGCTTCAAGATCGACTTGTTGAGCTAGAAGTTTAGGCGTGTACTCTTCAACTCCCGCCGATACTAAGAACCTTTCGAGTGGGGACCATTGACCGTTGGAAACTTCGTTTTCTTCTTTTAGAGTAAAAGCGTCGGTTAGGTTTACCGTCCAATGGACACAATGGTTCTGTGAGGGGGGGGGGAATACTTACCGTCGCTCGTGTTGTCACCCCAACCAGGTTGCCAGCTACGGCTAATGCTCTCCTTTAAACAGTGTCTATTGGCGACGCATTCCCCGTTTCCTCCTCTTAAACTCCCCGCGCTTCCAATGCTGGGCTCTGACTCGGCCTCCTCTTCGCCATCTCTTTCCAGAATGACATCGGACGGCGTTCCGCTTAGCGTACCCGCTAAATTAGTCCTGAAAAGAACAATAAATTAATGTTTTGGATGGACCAAATGAACGCTGTACAAGCAGTGCTTCTGGCGGGGGGGGGGCAGTGGCGTAGGTAGGAATTTGTCCTGGGGGGGATCAGATTGAAATAGGGTGAGGGGGGGTAATTTCACATTTTAGTCATCATTCCACCCAGCCAGCCTACCCTTGAATCTGGACATCTTGCTGGCCTCACCATAGCCTCAATCTCTCAGTTAAAGGCGATTTTACTTCCATGTTCCCTTCGGGAACGGAAGTGTGGTGTTCGTGAAAAAAATCGAGCCCGAGCTGACATCACACAAGATGAATATACAGAGGTGTGCTCACTTTTCAAGGGGCAATATGGCGTCTCGTTTGAGCTTCGTGGATGACGTACTTGGTCTATCACCCTCCCTCTGTGCATCAGACTTAACGTTAGTGAATGTGGAAATTAAGAATGTAACTGCATTCTTCCAGCCAAAATTATCGTAATTTCCCATTTTTTATGTTTAATTTATTCTTAATGCATACTAGAGAAACTCATTTAAAAATAATTATTTCGGCAAATAAAGAAACACACGTTAATAACTGCGTTTTTGTGGTAGCGTGTGTGCAAGGGGGTGGAATTTTACTTATACAAAGGAATACTCCTTTACCGGCTTACAGAGAATTTAAATAGGGGTACTAATATAAAAATCAGTATTTCGGTAAACCAATAAACAGATGTTAGGAATCTCGTTTCTATAGTAATGCACGGGCAAGGGGGGTGGAATTTTACTTAATTACAGAGAAATACTCCTTTACAGGTTTACCGGCTGATTATTTGAGTACCCCTAATAAGTAAGGGTACACATATTTTAAATAAAAAACTCTAATTAGAGATAGTATAACAATTGTATTTAAAATCTCTTGGTCGGGTTTTAAAGGTGCAACCTGGGTGCAACAGATCAACGAAACGTCCCCCAATTAATTACAATTACTTCCACTTTCCCGTTGGGAAACTGACTTATACAGTAAAATCGAGTTCGAATTTAATTCATATTCATAAATCAAAGTATAAATAGAGTGAAAGGCCGATAAAAGTGGTTTGGGCAGGACGTACGTTTGGTTTTCAACCGAAAAAAAAAAATATATTAAACAATTCCCCTTGGAAATAATTAAAAGATTTGTAAAATTAAGGGTGATAATTAGAATGAGGTTCATGCTGCATTCTGAAGGTGATCTGTCCAGGAAAAGGAAATTTGCCTCTAGACTAAAAGAAATGTGTAAAAAGAAAAAAATTTCAACTTGAGCTGGTACATGTAGATTCTTGAAAGTTTCACGTTTTCCATAAGTCATATAATTATGTTTTAATCCACTTTTGCATCCATTCATGAATGACATTGACAATTTTCAGAAAAGGCAGCAATACATAACTTTCAATATTGTTTTAGCCCTTTCCTCTCATTAAAAATTCGTTTTTCTGGTCAAATTAAATTTAAGGCTAACAATTGCCATGAATTTTCAATTTTTTATTTTAGCAAATTTTCCTTGGCGCAAGAAAAACCCTTTGTTCTTTGATAAAGTCGGAAAATTCAGTTCCATTGTTTCGCGAGTGCTAGGGGACTATTCTCTAAAAAGAAAGCAATATGTTTTTCGAAGCAATGTCTCTATTTCATTCATTTACTTCCAACAAATGAATAAAATAGAAACTCCGATAATGAGGAAGTTTCACATTTTCCAAAAATATTTTTTTTCGATGAGGCACATCAATCCTTCCGCGTAAATAAATAAAAATTTAAAACCCTTCAGAAATATTTTTTATTTACTAACCAAAGTTGGCATATTTGAAATACCGCCAAAACGAGCATTTTCCGCAACGTAATATCCCATGTATTCTCTGTCCTTTTCATGCATCTAAATAGCTCATCTGTTTATCCTCCATTATTTTATTATTGGAGAGCTTCAGGGCCCCTATTCTCTAACAACAAGCAATATTTTTTTCGCCAGCCATGTGTCCATTTCATTCATTTGTTTGAAGAAAATTAATGAAATAAACATATGACTTCGAAAAAGCTATTGATTCGGAGTTAGAGAATAAGCCCCCAGTAGAAAATAAGGCAAAGAAACACAACAAACCAATTTCTGACAGCTACGTTACAGGCGAATTTGTTTCGAAGGCGCATAATATGACACCAACATGTTAGCTGACGTGTTTGAAATGACCTAAAACATCAAAAATCGCGTACTTATTAACTGTTGGATTATTTTACGAACGGATCACGATTTATGCTCTATTTTAGCATAGATAAACCTTTAAAAATAGATTTACGAATAAGTTCTGACCCATGAAACTTCTTCATTACTCTCTTTTTACTAAATAATTAATAATAAATTACTAAATAAGTTTGAAGCAATAGCTTTTTCGCAGTCATATGTAATTTTCTTAATTTTCTTCAAACAAAAAATGAATGAAATAGACACATAGCTGGCGAAAAAAATATTGCTTGTCGTTAGAGAATAGGCCCCTACACTTTTGAAGAAAATCATCTGGTTTTATTCAATTTTTCAGAGTAAGTCATTGAAATCACATGATTTTCTACACTAGTGTAATAGTGTAGCACTAGCAAAACAATGGAACGGACCTAGGGTTTTCCGAAAAAAAATCTCATGAGTTGTCTGTTTTAATTTATAAATCTTTACGTGGGGAGATTTGATTTTGTGGGCATGGATAGTTTTGTTAAAAACCCTTATTTCGTGAAAAAAAAAAAAAAAAAAAATGCAAATTTTATGCGTGTACAGGAAGGAAGTTCCGATTTTTATACATATTTGATTTATACTTGAGATCTTTCAGCTCGTGTGAAGCATCATGTTAAAATGAATATTCTGACGGCTATACGATTGTATCATATTGTTTCCCGTTTCTCTTCAATATTTTTTTCTTTCCACTCAAATATCCAGTAGCCATTTGTTTTAGTGCATTTCATTCTGAAAATGCACTATTGGTCTCGTCGTGATGGTGGCAAACGTGGGTCATGTCATGTTTTTTTCACGTTTCAGAACCTCTAGAACACGAATTCAGTGGTCTCCAGGATTCATATATATGTATATGTATATCTATATTTTTCTCGATATATATACAGGGTGGAAGGGGATAAGTGTGACAAAAATTTTTGGGTGATAGTAGGACTCATTTGCGACCGAAATTACCACATACACCATGGACCGAAAATCAATACCCTTCGAGATATGATTTTTCTAACGAATTTTAAGGCTTACATCATTTTTTTTAACTAACGGCGAGAAACTCACATTTAATTTGAATTTTTGCAACATTTGGTGATGGATTCGGAAAGAGCACACTATGTTCTGTCAGGATTAGCCATTTTCGATAGAAGTTAACTATTTTATGTGCCCTTAAATGCGACTCAAAGTCGTGCAAATCGGGGAATTAATTTTTTTCAAAAAAAGTCAGTCCCCGTTTGTCCACACTAAATCTGAGTGAACGGACAACCCGTGATTCAGAAAAACATCTTCAAAGTGTCCTTTACAAAAATAGTCATAAGCGTTTTCTTAGTTGTTTGGAGATTTTTCGTCAGAAATGACGATTTCTTGAAAAAAATAATGATTTTTCTCTTCAAAATCGCTTGTTTTGACCTGAAAAATTTGAACAAGTTTTGTGATTTTAACGTGATAAAAAGCACTAAAACCTAATCCAAAGCTATACGTTGAATCAAACTGATTATGTCCGCCTACCAAAGTAACAAAAAATGTCGCTCCGGCAGCTGGGGTGTCGGACGTCGGATAGAGTACATTTCACGAAATACGAATTTCGTCAATTTAACTAAATTGGCGATTATTAAATTGACGATTATTCAGCAAGAATGGCTATAAAAATGTAGAGTAACAACGTGAAATGTTAATTAATACCGAATAATAGCTAAATAACTAAAAACGTCGAAACTTATAGTAGTGTAATGCACTTAACCCGACAGCCGGCGGCCGGAGAGACATTTTTTGTTACTTTGGTAGACGGGTATGATCAGTTTGATTCAACGTATAGCTTTGGATTAGGTTTTAGTGCTTTTTATCACGTTAAAATTACAAAAATTGTTCAAATTTTTCAGGTTAAAACAAGCGATTTTGAAGAGAAAATTCATTATTTTTTCTAAGAAATCGTCATTTCTGACGAAAAAATCTCCAAACAACTAAGAAAACGCTTATGACTATTTTTGTAAAGGACACTTTGAAGATGTTTTTCTGAATCACGGGTTGTCCGTTCACTCAGATTTAGTGTGGACAAACGGGGACTGACTTTTTTTGAAAAAAATTAATTCCCCGATTTGCACGACTTTGAGTCGCATTTAAGGGCACATAAAATAGTAAACGTCTATCGAAAATGGCTAATCCTGACAGAACATAATGTGCTCTTTCCGAATCCATCACCAAAAGTTGCAAAAATTGAAATTAAATGCGAGTTTCTCGCCGTTAGTTAAAAAAAAATGATGTAAGCCTTAAAAATCGTTAAAAAAATAATATCTCGAAGGGTATTGATTTTCGGACCATGGTGTATATGGTAATTTCGGTCGCAAATGAGGCCTACTATCACCCAAAAATTTTTGTCACACTTATCCCCTTCCACCCTGTATAATATTATGGCCGTTTTCTTGTTAGCACGATAACTCTCGAAGAAATAAATTTAGCGGAACGCGCTTTGGCACAAAATTCAGTAGTCATAAGACCTCGGTCGGTATTGCATTTGGGCCAAATCGGTCGAGGTGGAGGGGGGGGGGGGAAATAGGGGTTGAAATGGTCAAAAAATCACTATAAATCACCAGTTGATTCTAGAAGCATCATATTCGGTACGTATACTCCATGTTAGAGTAGCCTTTGATTCACATTTTAATTTTTTGAAAAAGTCGAAGGGGAGGGGGAGTTGCCCCCGGGGTGGAAGTAAGTGTGTGGTCTTGTTAGCACGATAACTCTCGAAGAAATCAATTTAGCGGAACGCGCTTTGGCACAATTATTAGTAGTTAGAAGACCCCGGTCGGTATTGTATTTGGGCGAAATCGGTCAAGGTGGAGGGGGGGGGAATAGGTGTTAAATGTTTAAAAAATCACTATAATTCACCGATTCTAGAAGCATTATATTTGGTACGTATACTCCATGTTCGAGTAGCCTTTGATTCCCATTTTAATTTTTCGAAAAAGTCAAGGTGGTGGGGGTGGTCCTTCCGGTGTGGAAGTGTAAAAATAGCGTTGAACTTCACTAGTTCATCTTAGCGCTCTAAAATTCGACTCAATAATTTAATGTATCGAAAGCTCTGGGTTCCATTGAGATTTATCGAAAACTTTGATGGGGGAGGGTGAAATGGGGGATGACATTTCAATAAAATCGCTTAAATTCACACGTTTAGGTATTATAAAATACGGCACAAAAATGTAATATAACAAAGCCCTTGAAAACTACCGAAACTTTTCGACATTTTTGAAGAGAGGGTGGTGAAAATAGAGGAAGAAGTTCGGCTTAATGAAACAAATAATGGTATCAAAATTATTACTTCTGGGACGGCTTACTTCCGTATACATAATGAAATGCACTCTTTCCGACCGCCAGCTGCCGGAGCGAAATTTTTTTTTTTTTTATTTTTTAAAGTAGTGTTTCAAGTACTCGTGAAATGTAAAAAAACAAAAAAAAAAAACAAAAATCAAAGGCAAAAAAAAAGGTTTGCAACAAAAAAGATTGGAATCCTGTGCATTTGTAACGGGGGCGTCCGAAGACTGATAGACCAAGTACGTCACACGCTCCGCCCGTTTCGTGCGCTGCGTGTTGCCTAACCGAAGTGATCACACCTCTGTATATTCACCTTGGACATCACATTCATGATGTATAACCTCAGAAAAGTTGAAAAAAGTGGTTTTTGGTTTGGACTGGGCATGTGGTTTGGACTGTACCCGCAAACTAGCGCTTTTCTCAACTTTGGCCGAGTGTATCGTACTTCTCAATTTCAGCCGCAGATTAGCGGTTTTTCCCCACCCCCCTCTCATAGCCATGAATTTGCGCATTTTTTCAACTTCAGCAACAAAGTATAGTTTTTATCCCGTGAGCGATGTTTCTTAATTATCCACGAGTTTTGGCGTTTTCCTCAATTTTAACAGCATATTACCGATTTTAAAATTTTTTTTACCAGTAGTCCAGTCAATCTAAGCACAAAAATGCAAAATAAATGCAATAAATATGGGATATTGTTTTTTTGCGGGAATGTGTACGGAAGGGTCCCCTGATCATTGTCTAATAAAGTCCCGAGCTGAACCACCTGCCCCAGTGGGAGGAGGGTCGTTTAAAGGTACCTTTTCGTGATTTTTCGCCTGTATCTAAAAAACGGTGCGTCTTGGACAAAAAATTATCTTCAACTTTTACTCTATGCATTTTTTTAAAAGTTCCCAACAGTTTTCGATATATACGACCCTGAAATTTGACCTTTTTCAAAAACATTATTTTAACCTCGCGTTTTTTGTCAAACTTTTCATCCTACCTTCTTACCTGTTCACTTTTAGCGTAAAGCATAAATTTAGAAGTTGTTGAGAATTGAATTTGCTTCAAGAATACATGCACAAACGCCAAATTATCTTTAAGGGGTCGTCGGCTATGAATTTTGCAGTTTCAAAAGGAAGTCTACAAAAATGATTCACAACTTTTAAGTTTTCATCCTCAAACAAAGCTGTGGCGCTAAGCCGCCACGTCACCAGTTGCCATTTCGCCATCTCGGCCCTCATCAGCCCTGGTGAGCTGGGTCTCCTCCCTAACTCGATTTTACCAGGTCAAGTCGAGCGTCAGGGGCGGAAAGATCGTTGAGTGGAAAGTACACTCAAAGAAAAATACAGTGATTTCGCCCACTGCATCACTTCCACACACCGCCTCCATGTCTCTCAAAACTGTAAAATTCACACCAAAACCCGTGAGATTGAATCGAAGGAAAATATGACTTACGTTAGTCTGATTTAAAACCAGTCATGAGCGTTTGGCACTTTCGAAAACAGAATTTCGTTATTTTGACTCTTTCAAACGTCAATTTCGTGAATTTTCGCACATTCGAAACTAAATTTTGTGGATTCGTCTCGTTCAAATTCCAATTTCACTTGTTCAAAAACCAAATTTCGTTGAATTTGCACCTTCAAAAACCCAATTTACAATTGACAACTCCAACTAAGGAAGATTACTGAATACGATAAATGAAAATCAATAATATTTGAGTATTTTAAAAAGTTAAGGATCCTCAGACATAGAGTCGCCCTCATCATCTTCCTCGTCGTCAAACGGGAAGGTATTGGTGCAGTGGCGTGGCTTGTTGGAGATCCCTCCCCCCTCCTAAACTAGCCTTGGCGCCCCTTCATCTTACAATCAGCTCAATCTTAGGACTGAATAAGGAGAAGATTTTGGCGTTTAGTGCTGCAAGTCCTCATCAGAAATTTTCATTAGTCAGAGAAAGTTAAAAATTAAAATTAAGTTAATTAAATTATTTTTGAGTTGAAACATTCATTTTTATTGCACTTTTGTCGCCTAGTCTGACGACAGAGGACTGAGAGAATAGCAGCACTGCGACGTACCCCCAATGTTTAGCTGAGCACTGAGTTAATTTTTCTTTTTTTAAATTACGAACGATATAGTTCATAGCTATATCAGTTAAATAGATAAGCAGATGAGGGAAAAGTACCCTGAGCTCAGCGCCCCCGAGGGCTGTGGGGGCTGTTGCTCCGCCTCTGTATTGGTGCAGTCCCCCTGGGAGTTGCTGCTGACCTTGAAGCAGAATACCCCGGCCTTCCTGCAACCACATCTTGATTCTCACTCACCCCAGTGCAGCGGCAGAATATGGAGTTCAGCGCATGATCTGGTACAGGGGGGGGGGCCGTGGTGGTCACAGGAGTCAGTTATCCCCCTTCCCCTCTCTTCCACTCACATTCCCTTGGTGGAAGACTGTTTCCCAACCAAGTATGCAAGGTCTCTTTCCAGAGGCGTATATCTCGAAAACTCCGAGGAATTTAAAAAAATGTATGAAATAAAAATTATGGGGAACTCAATATACTTTCATTCTGTACTCGCAAAGAATCTTCTAAGACACACCAGTTTTGAGATACAGGCGGAAAACCTCGAAAAGGTGGTTTTGAACGCTCCCTCTTCATTCGGGGAAGGCGTTCAGCTCGGGACTTTATTAGACATTGATCAGGGGACTCCCTCCTTCCATTCCCGCAAAAAAACAAAATCCCATATTTATTTCCGCTCCAAAGCTTAGATTGACTGGACTACAGGGGGTTAGCACTTTTCTCAGTTTTAGCTAGAAATTAACGTTTTTCTTAAGTGTTTTCTCAATATTAGCCGCAAAATAGGGAGACTTTTCACGAATTAGGATTTTTTTTGGTACACCATACGCAATGCATGAACGATTTTTCTCAGTTTACACGCGAATTTGCGGTTTCTTCACCTATTGCCATAAAGTGGAGCTTTTTTTCAATTTCAGCCCGAAAAGTTGCCTTAAGAATCCGCAAATTGGCGTATACTCAGTTTTTGGCGCAAATTAGAATTTGTCTCAATTTCAACCGCGAATTAGCGTTTTTTAAAAATTGTAGCGGCAACGCGTCGTAGCGTTTTCAATTAGCAATTTTTTCCATTTTTAACTGAGAATTAGCACTTTTCCCCATTTTGAACTGAAAATTAACGTTTTTCTTAATTTTGGCTGTGCTAATTGTTATTTTTTCGATTTTTGCCCCGAATTATTGATTTTCTTCATTTTGTATCCGCGAATTAACGTTTTTCCACAACTTTATATCTGCAAATTGCAAATTAGCGATTTTTCCCAATTTCAGCAGTGAAATACCGTTTTGTGCTAATTTGGCGGCCATTCAGCATCCTTTTCCCTTTTTCATACGCGAATGAGCGATTTTACGCCATTTCAGTGGTGAATTTGCCATTTTTGTCCTATTTTAACCTGAAAGCGTCTTTTATTTGTCAATATTATAGCGTGTTTTCTCAACTTTAACCGCGGGGTTTGCCCAAATACAACACTTTTGCGTTTATTTCCACAATTTATTCGTAGAATGGCCTCCATGTACCGCGAATCACCATTTTTTTCTTAATTTTAGTCTGGAAGTTGCATCGCGAGACCACGAATCAGCGCTTTTTAGCAGTTATAGCCACGAATATTACCGATTTTTGTCTGATAGAGGGTCTACTCAATCAACACTACTGCGTTGGGTCTGAAGTCCAAGGAAAAAGTAGGACGTACTCGGACCTGTTCGGGCTGCTTCAAGTCCAGAAAATCTGATAAACCTAACTTCAACGTGATACGCTCATTTTTGGAGATTTTATGGGGCTCTTCGTTATGGTACTAGTGCTCCTTCGTTCGTATACTTGTATCCCTGGGGGGGGGGGGATCTATCCCCATATCCACCCCGTACCTACGCACCTGGGGGGGAGGGGTTCAAAAAGAGACACGACGATTTATTTTGCCGCCTGTGCCCTCCCTACACTAACCATAGTAGTATAGAGATGCCGTACTGGTGAATTCCCCCCCCCCTCCTCCTCGCAAGGAAGTCATGAGGTCGATGAGGGACTTCCGTCTGGCCGATCACAACCAGAATGAAGGCGCCCTTGTCGACATTGGTTCGTTTTTCTGCTCACAGAATCACTGACGGGGTGTCACGAGTTAACGTCAGCGCCCCCCGCCCGCCCGCCCACTACAATAACAAATTTGACGCCAGATGCTAATCTCAAGGGCCGCGAATAATTCGCCGCCACCCACGAGGCCAAGCTGTGGTAGTGGGGTGGGGACAGAAAGAATGCCCTGCTCCCTAGAAAATTGCAGTAACTGCAATAAAGTAGCCGCTAGGGAGCGCCTGCTGCTTTTGCTCTCCCCTCAGATACGGCGATGCGCGTATAACAAACATCGCATCGACCAAAACGCCTGCACCGTCAGAGGTCAAAGTGTGCAACCCCTACCTCTAGACCTAGAGGCTTTGATGTGATCGAGCTTTTTGGGCTCGGAGCTTTCTGTGGTTTGAGTGTTTTGCGATTGGAGCTTCTGTGGTGAGTTCATTTTGAGGTTAGAACGTCTTTGTTTTCTGAACGATTTTGTGATTAGGGCTATTTGCGGTTTGAAAATTGACGAAAAGCGCTAATTCGAGACTAAACTTTAGAAAAAGCGATAAAATACACGACTAAAGTAGAGAATAAGCGAACATTCAAAGCTCTAATTGAGAAAACGCCATTTCCAGATTTCTGATGGCAACTTCATGAATAAAATTGAGAAAAGGCGCTAATTCGGGGCTAAAATTAAGAAAAAGCGTTAATCCGCGGGTAAATGCAGAAAAACGCTAATTCTTCACTGAATATAAATACATCTATAATTCACTGCTATAATAGATAAAAAGTGCTAATTCGTTGCTAGAATTGAGAAAAATCACTCATCATTCAAAGCTAAAATTAATTTTAAAAAACGTTAATTTGCAGCTGTATTTAGAAAAAACGCTACTTCATCGCCATATATGTAAAAAATCATTAATTCGCTGATAAAAAATAAGAAAAATCGGCAGGCTAAAATTGAACAAACGCCAATTCACGATTTCTGGGTGCAACTTAGGGTCTGAAATTGAGAAGAAGCGTTAATTTGTGACTACAATTGAGGAAAAGCGTTAATTCACGGCGCTAATTTGTTGCTATTATGTCAACACATCGCCAATCGCTGCTAAGATTGAGGGAGAGCTGTAATTCGCTGATTAAAAAAAAAAACGCTAATTCGCTGCTAAAATTGAGGGAAACCGCTAATTCGTATAGTTAAATGTGAATACATCGCAAATAATTCACTGGTCAAATTGAGAAACAGCGCTAATTCGTTGCTAAAATGGAGGAAAAACGCTGAATCAAGGATAAATGTGAAATAGTCGCCAATTCGCTGCTGAACTTACGAACAAGTGTTAATTCGTATAGCTCTAAATTACGAAGACAACGCTAATTCACTGCTGAAGTTGAGGCAATAAAACGTCATTTTCGTTGTTAAATGGGAAGACATCGCTAAATTGCTGCAAAAATTGCTCTGATTCGAGGCTAAAATGAAAACAAAGATCCAATTTGTGACTAAATCGAAATCATTGCCAACGTTTAGAAAAATCGCTTATTCGCTGCTCAAAATAGAGAAAAACGCTAATTGGCCGTTAAATTAAGAGAAAAAGCTCTCTGGGAGATCACGGCGATTTCTGGAGCCAACTTGATGGCCAAGATTGAGAAAACCCCATAATTTAACGCTTGAAAGTGTAGTTTCGCCAGTGATTATACATCACACAAGCCATGGATCAATCAATTGGGCGATTGCATGGCCAAATAACTAATTTCAGTAGTTATTTCAACAGTTTTCGGCCCATGTGAGTTATTGAGAAGCAAAATTTACAATAATTTCTGCAAAAAATCTTGTAAAATCAATAATTTTGTATCCGAATGTTAGGGCTAATTTCCTGGTTAAATTGCAGCGAGTTATAATTAAATTTTCGTTTGCTGAAATCAACAGAGTCTGGTGTTCATGCGGAAGGGGCCGTTATTTTAGTCAGAACTATTTGATTGGATACATTTTTGTGATTGTAGGTGCAATTTTTGTCGCATCTACATATAACACTCACGAAAAGTGATTCTAAGATTTTTTTACGCGGGCATTTTTTGTTACTTCCCGAATTAATGCACACAATTTTTTGGCCCGGAGATATTCTCGGAGATCGAGTCCCAGGCCCGGAGACTCCGGGCGAAAACCGGAGATCTCGTAACCCTACACTCCAGTCATACCTCTCTTACTCGGCATTACGTAAATTATCGCCGCAGTTCTGTACCAATCCTGGATTTTAAGGTCTCATTTTAATCTCCAGATAATTCAGCACACACGTTGAGTCTTGCTTTCCTTCCCAAATAAGACGTCGGAAGAGCAGTGGCGGAACAACACCTATCGGGGCCCGGTGCGGAAATCTTTAGGAGGCCCTTCAATCTCTAATTAAACTAGAAATACTGACGCTACTTTTTAGTAGCGTTGAAGTACATATTTTTCTCAATTTTAGCTACTAAATTGCCTCCGAAAACCGTATACGTGCGTTTTCTCAATTTATACTGCGAATGAGCGTTTTTTCCTCAATTTTATCCGCGAATTAGCTCATTTTCTCATTCTTAGATGCGAATCGGCGCTTTTTATAAGCTCTTAGCCGTGAAGTTGCCTGAAGAATCTGCAAATTGGGTAGCGTTTGAGTGCTCTTTCCCAATTTTATCCGTAAATTAGCAAGTTTTCTAAATTTAAGCCGCGAATTGGCGCTTTTTTCCCATTTTAAACGCTAATTCGTGTTTTTCTGTATTTTTACCCGCGAATTAGCACTTTTTCGTAGTTTTAGCCGCTAGAATTAGCGCTTTTTCTCAATTTTATTGCCCAAGTGCCTCAGGAATCCGCGAGTTGTTGTTCTCTCAATTTCAGCTGTGAATTCGCCTTTTTTACCCTCAATTTTTGCAGCGGATGAGCACATTTCTTGCTGCGAATTATAGCACTTTTTCTCGATTTTATCCGTAAAATCGCAATTTTTCATAGGTACCTTAGCTGGGAATTAGAGTTTTCCTCCATTTTTAGACGAGAATTCGCGACTTTCTCTGTTTCACTCGTGAATTAGCGCTTTTTCTCAATTTCAGTCCCATTGTTGCCCCGAGAATCCATGAGTTGGCGTTTCTCCCCAGAACTGTGAATTCCCTTTTTTCCTCAATTTTTATAGCTGCTAAATTGTAGCACTTTATCATAATTTTAGCTATGAATTATAGCTTGTTTCTTAATTTTTAAGACGCGAATTCGCCTTTTTTCTTTTTTGTCCTTGAATTAGCGCTTTTCTCAGTTTTAGCCGCGTGAATAAGGGCTTTTTCCCAATTTCAGTCCCGAGTTTGCCCCAAGAATTCGTGATTTTGCGTTTTCTCAATATTTCGTAAGTTTTAAAGCCGCATGTTGTTGCGCTTAATCACAATTCTAGCTGAGAATTAGCGTTTTTCTCCATTTTTGGCCGAAAGAACTAGTTTTGCAAAATTTCAGACATTTTTCTCAATTTTAGCTTTTTTCCCCATCAATTTCAGCTGCGAATTAGCACTTTTTGTGTATTCTTTCCACAAATTCGCGTTTCTTAACTAATTTTTCTCTCTTATTCTATCCATCGAATTACCGTTTGTCACATTGCATTGCGAAGTTACTGTAGTCAAAGAAACTAGTCGGCAAATGGAATGAATTTTTTTAAAATACGCGTTTTCTCAATTTCAGCTGTGAATTAGCACTTTCTCAATATTAACAACCGCTTTCATAGACATTTTTCTTAATTTCAGCCGCGAATCAGCGTTTTTCTCAATTGTACAAGCGATTTTAGCCATTCCTTCTACTTAAAAAAGCCCAATTTTTTCATGTTTAAGCTGTTCAGGGGCCCCATCCGAACGGGGGCCCGGGGCGGTCCGCCCCCCTGGCCCCTGCCTCGGTACGCTAGAGCGGAAGAGCTCGAATTTTCAGGGTAAAAGTTTAAGTGCGTTTTACAGTTATTTTAGGGGTGAAACATGAAAAAAAGAAGATCGTACGGTTTTGCGGAATTTCCTGAAGATTAAAATGAGACCTTAAAATCCAGGATTGGTGCAGAACTAAGGCGATAATTTACATAACGCCGAGTAGGCGAGGTATGATTGGAGGGGGGTGGAGGAAACACATGTACAACTCCCCCTTAATTTTAACAGCGTAGTAACATTTCTAATCCGTGAATTAGCGATTTTAAAAATATTTAGCCACGGATCGGCGTATTCCGCACTTTTAGCTGCAAAGCGATTTTTTTTTTTTTTTTTTTTTGCATCTTTGCTTTTTTCCCCAATTTATGCTGAAAATTAGCCTTTCTCCTCAGTTTTAAACCATGCTGAAAATTGAATTTTCAAGCCGCAAATTAGCATTTTTTAATTTTAGCATATTTAGCCGCAAACATGCTTTCGGGTGGGAAGGCGAGTATTAAATTGAAAATTTGACCACAAATTTTGTCCGCGGATTGGTAATTTTCCGCAATTTTAGCCGTGAATCAACGTTTTTTACTTAATTTTAGCTGCGCAGTAGTGCTTCTAAAAACCGTGAATTCGCGAATTGTCTCAATTTTAACCATGAATTGGTGTTTTCCGCAATTTAAGTCGCAGATTAGTCATTTTCCCATTTTTAGCAGCGAATTAGCACTTTTCAGCTTAGCACAAGCTGAAAATTAGAGTTTTTCTTAATTTGAGCCGCGTTGTTTTTTTTGGATATTTTAGCTATGGATTAGCGCTGTTTTTCAGTTTTAGCCTTGAAGCTTTCAGAAGCTACGGATTATTATTTTCTCATTTTTAGCTGAGATTTATAGTTAGTTTTTTTTTTTTTCATTCATTCATTTGTATCCTATAGTGATTTAGGGTGTTTGCACCGTGGTTGCGCTAATTTCCAGCTCGACCTTAGAACAGTGCTAATTTCCAGCTCGACCTTAGAACAGTGCTAATTCTATGCTAAAATATATTTTAAAAATTGTTAATTTGCTGCTAAAGTGCAGGAGTAAACTCAACTGGGGGGGGGGGGGTCTCTTGGATATTTCCGCTCTGCTGGGCCCCGATAGATGCGGGTCCGCCAGTGAAAAAGCGTCAACTATCAGCTAAAATTGAAATAAAAACACGCTAACTCACGGCTAAAATTAGGGAAAAGCTCTAAAGTTCGAGAGCTAGCGACAGTCCTATTCAACCGGAAGAACATAGTCACTAAAGGTGTGCAAAATGATGGCATTTGACACCCTATTTACGAGTCCGGAAGTCTGCCATGCTGTATCTGGGGCCTAAGGATTTTATAGCTAATTAAAGTCCTTAATTTGGGACATGAATTTAACCAGAAGAACATAGTCCAGAAACTAGTCTAATTCGAAAGGTTTTATGGAGCTGATTACGAATATGATCGTCTGCCACCGTCTGCCCGGGGCATTTGCCCTCTGTGGCTCGCCAAACTCACGTAATTCGGTAAATTTTAAATAACCGGAAGAACACAGTCCTGAAACTGGTCTTATTCGATAGGTTATATGGGTACTATTACAAATACAATCGTCTACCTGGGGCATTCGCCCTCGGTGGCCAGTAAACTCCTTAAATCAGGGATATTAATTAACCGGAAGAACTAAGTCGGGAAAATAGTCTTTTGTGACACGTTTCATGTGGCTTAATTGGAAAATGATCGTCTGCCTGGGGCACTTGCCCTCAGTGACCAGTCAAACTGCACCAGAGGAAAATGATTAACCGGAAGAACATAGTCCTGAAACTAGTCTCATTCGAAAGGTTTTATGGAGCTGATTACGAATATGGTTGTCTGGAATCGTCTGCCTGGGGCATTTGCCCCTTGTGGCTCGCCAAAATCTGGAAATTTGGAAAACTTTAATTAAGGACTCTGTTCTTCCATTTAATTAAAATTTACCAAGATTTGTGAGTTTGGCGAGCCACAGAGGGCAAATGCCCCAGGTAGACGGTGGCGGACGATCATATTTGTAATCAGCTTCATAAAACCTTTCGAATGAGACTAGCATCACGACTATTTTCTTCCGGTTAATCATTTTCCTTCTGTGCAGTTTGACTGGTCACTGAGGGCAAGTGCCCCAGGCAGACACCGGCAGACGGTCATTTTCGTATTCAGCCACGTGAAACCTGTCGCATAAGACAATATTCCGGACTTGCCTATTGCCAGTTTACCTATTATTATAGTAAGACAATATTGCCAGTTTACCGATTTTCGGGGCATGCATCGCCAGTTAAGCCATTTTCAAAGCGCTAATAATGGTTATTTTGGCCACTTTTAGGGCGTAAATATTACATTTTTGCGGCAAAGTTGCAATTTCCTGGGCTTAATAACCATTTTTGAGAGGAATCTCAAATGCAGCTATGTTGCCAAGTGCTTTTTTTTTACTTACCTCTGTCGAAAAGCTACGCTTCCAAACCCAGGTCGATCAAATATCGATGCTTGGTTGTGGTGATTACTCATTCCTTTGCTGTTGCTGAATAAATCTGATATTTTCCCACGCTTACCTGAAACAGAAATTTGACATTTTTGTTGTCTATTAACACGCATTCTAACCTTAAAATTATTGTTCGTTATTTACCGCAGTTGGGGTTATCATAATTGCTGACGTAAATAATTTGAGCGCCTTTTCTTGTTCCTTTATTCGAATCGCACTGGAAAAAATCCCAACAATTTGTTAGTTTGTGCTTTATACAATAAGAAAAAAAAGTCGACGTTGATACGTACTTTATCGTCGTGCCTTAATTTTTTGTCCAAAATTTTTTTAACGCCCGAGATAACCGGCTTTTTTGAAAGGGTCCCACCGACGATTTCCGTGAAACTAGGCCCGTTTACTTCAACGACTGTTTTTTTGAGGCCACTGTAAAATGTACGCGTTACGTTAAAGTGTTGGGTGGGTTTTCAGGTGAGTGGGGGGGGGGGGAGCAGTCGGTCACTTACTTTATGGGTACAGTGGGGATTGGAGTATCTGTATCTATTTTAGTGCCTATTTCTTTTTCGACCTTTTTAATTCGTTTTTCTTCTTTGTCTCTTTCTTTTTTCATCCTTTCGTCGTATTTCTTTTTACGCCTTTCCGCGTCTTTAATAGCTTTCTCCTTTTTCGCTTTAACCTCTTTTCTGAAAAAAAAAAAAAAAAAAGTTACGGGAGTAAGTTTTCCGAACTTTTCACGTAGGTGGTGGTGGTGGTGGGGGGGGGCTAACTTTACTTGTTGTTGACGAGTTGCCGAGTCGTTGCTTTGTCCAAAAATTCGATCACTTCCGAATGGGTGGCCACTTGAAGTGGCGTATGAAGATCATGGTCAAGTGCGAACAGGTTGGCGTCGAAACCGACGAGAAATGAAACGCACGGCAGGTGGCCGCGACTCGCCGCCAAATGAAGGGCCGTCTGTCCGAAATGATAGTTCGTCTTTTCCACATCCCCTCTGGAGAATAAAGCAAAATTGTGAAAAAAAAAAATCAAATTCTGGTTGGGCGGGAGGGGAGGGGACACGCTTGCACGAGCTTTGACCCTTCCTATTATGTCACAGCTTAACAAACTTGGTTTTGTGCATCCTTACGATCGAATGATACACAATATTCCATTCAAAAATATTTTCTAAGGTTTCAATTTCGTGAAGTATCACTTTTTTTTGTTTGTTGGCTTCGCAACGACTTGAGTCATCAATCGATGCCCTCAACCACACAAGTAAAAAAAGACCCCCACCCCTCGCCGACAATTTTTTTTTTTCTAAAAGAGAGAAAATGTAAAATCAAAGTACATAAGTGCCTTATTGGGATGACATGGGACAAATTGAAAGCGTGCATGATTGGAAAAAAATGCGACTGTATGCCATCCCATCACATACTCGAGTTATAACGGTGGATTTGAAAGTGGTCGAGCGTTTTTTTTCTTATTTGTCTTTCGTAGAGATTGGAAGAAGGCTGCGAACGCCGGGGGTACCTATGAAATGGAAAAGTATACATTTCTGCTCGGCGCTTTTTATAAGCTCTTAGCCTGAAGTTGCTGAAGAATCTGCAAATGGGTAGCGTTTGCGTGCTCTTTCCCAATTTTATCCGTAAATTAGCAAGTTTTCTAAATTTAAGCCGCGAATTGGCGCTTTTTTTCCCTTTTAAACGCTAATTCGTGTTTTTCTGTATTTTTACCCGCGAATTAGCACTTTTTCGTAGTTTTAGCCGCTAGAATTAGTGCTTTTTCTCCTTTTATTGCCCAAGTGCCTCAGGAATCCGCGAGTTGTTTGTGCTCTCAATTTCAGCTGTGAATTCGCCTTTTTTTACCCTCAATTTTGCAGCGGATGAGCACATTTCTTGCTGCGAATTATAGCACTTTTCTCGATTTATCCGTAAAATCGCAATTTTTCATACCTTAGCTGGGAATTAGAGTTTTCCTCCATTTTTAGACAGAATTCGCGACTTTCTCTGTTTCACTCGTAATTAGCGCTTTTTCTCAATTTCAGTCCCATTGTTGCCCCGAGAATCCATGAGTTGGCGTTTTCTCCCCGAGCTGTGAATTCCCTTTTTTTCTCAATTGTTTATAGCTGCTAAATTGTAGCACTTTATCATAATTTTAGCTAGGAATTATATCTTTTTCTTAATTTTTAAGACGCGAATTCGCCTTTTTTCTCTTTGTTGTCCTTGAATTAGCGCTTTTCTCAGTTTTAGCCGCGTGAATAAGGGTTTTTTCCCAATTTCAGTCCCGAGTTTGCCCCAAGAATTCGTGATTTGCGTTTTCTCATATGCGTAAGTTTTAAAGCCGCAATGTTGTTGCGCTTATCACAATTCTAGCTGAGAATTAGCGTTTTTCTCCATTGCCGAAAGAACTAGTTTTGCAAAATTTCAGACATTTTTCTCAATTTTAGCTTTTTTTCCCCATCAATTTTCAGCTGCGAATTAGCACTTTTTGTGTATCTTTCCACAAATTCGCGTTTCTTAACTAATTTTTCTCTCTTATTCTATCCATCGAATTACCGTTTGTCACATTGCATTGCGAAGTTACTGTAGTCCAGAAACTAGTCGGCAAATGGAATGAAATTTTTTAAAATACGCGTTTTCTCAATTTCAGCTGTGAATTAGCACTTTTCTCCAATATTAACAACCGCTTTCATAGACATTTTCTTAATTTCAGCCGCGAATCAGCGTTTTTCTCCAATTGTACAAGCGATTTTAGCCATTCTTTCTACTTAAAAAGCCCATTTTTTTCATGTTTAAGCTTTTCAGGGGCCCCATCCCGAACGGGTGCCCGGGGCGGTCCGCCCCCCTCGCCCCTGCCACGGTACGCTAGAGCGGAGAGCTCGAAATTTTCAGGGTAAAAGTTTAAGTGCGTTTTACAGTTATGTAGGGGTGAAACATGAAAAAAAGAAGATCGTACGGTTTTGCGGAATTTCCTGAAGATTTAAAATGAGACTTTAAAATCAGGATTGGTGCAGAACTAAGGCGTTAATTTACATAACGCCGAGTAGGCGAGGTATGATTGGAGGGGGGTGGAGGAAACACATGTACAACTCCCCCTTCATTTTAGCAGCCTAGTAACCATTTTAATCCGTGAATTAGCGATTTTACAACGCCATGGATTGGCGTATTCGCGGGCAATTTTAGCTGCAAAGCGCTTTTTTTTTTGCATCGATTTAGCTTTTTTCCCCAATCAAGGCTGAAAATTAGCCTTTTCCTCAGTTTTAGCCAGCTGAAACTGAATTTTCAAGCCGCAAATTAGCATTTTTAATTTTAGCCGCAAACATGCTTTCGGGTGGGAAGGCGAGTATTAATTTGACAATTTCACCCACAAATTTTGTCCGCGGATTGGTGATTTTCCGCAATTTTAGCCGTGAATCACACGTTTTTTACTTAATTTAGCTGCGCAGTAGCGCTTCTAAAAGCGTAATTGCGCGAATTGTCTCACTTTAACCATGAATTGGTGTTTTCCGCAATTTAAGTCGCAGATTAGTCATTTTCCCATTTTTAGAGCGAATTAGCATTTTCAG